>CM071873.1:9613446-9643894 GCA_036759665.1 Gynandropsis gynandra
TTCTTTTTTTTCTCTCTCGGTTATGCTTATAAAACCGATGCTTATTTTTTCTGAAAAAAGCCATCTTTGATCAATAAAAATTTTGGAGTATTTCTTTATCTCTGCGAGACTCGTAACCCTAGTTCGCTTTGTGCTCCGGGAGTCCAAACCGAACGTGTGACTGTATCGAAGGTCCCCTCCGCAGCCTTCGTGGTGTCCTACGATCCACCCTTCCTCACCATCACTTTGAAGGACCGAACGAGCGCCCCCTTTGGCCTGTTCCCCTTCGTCCGCCCTCACCATCATCGAGTTTCGGCTAGAGAGTGCCCCCTAGGCCTTCTTCCGACTCAACGCCGACCACACTTGCGGCTAAAGCCTCGGTGCTTGTATCAGTTTTTCGTATCAGAGCCCGTTCCTCGGCCACAAGCGTATCCGCTAACCTATATGTTTCAATTCGATTTTGTTTTTGTTGTTTTGATTTTGTTTGTTAGTATTGCAGGATTCACGAGAAAAAAAAATGTTGGTTAAAGGAGGACAAGAGCCGACTTCGACGAACACAAAAATTTTTCTGTTATCTCTTAGTTTTCGTTCTTATTTCAAAAATCAAATACAAAATTATTTCCCTAAAGCGTTTCTTTAACTAGACAAGTATTTTCTGTTTAGGAAAGAGTATTAGTCGGTTTAGGCAATAATTCAAACTCGTTTTGCAAGTTAGAACCGTTTGAAATTTTTTCCCTAAAGCGTGTTTTAACTAGGCAAGTATTTTCTGTTTAGGAAAGAGTATTAGTCGGTTTAGGCAATAATTCAAATTCATTTGGCAAGTTAGCTCTGTTTTGGAAACAAAATAATCTGTGCTTAGGAAAGTTTTTGAATTGTCTCCTTTGTGTTTGGAAAACTTGTTCTCATTAGGAAGTTTGATAAAAAAAACCGAGAAATCGGTTTACAGAAATCGATCGCACCTTACCGATTTAAATTATTCTATCTCGGTGCGGTTAACGTCTTTACTTCCTGTGCAAGAAACCATGACCGAAACAGGAGATGTTCAAAACAACACACTTGCAGAGATACTACAGACCATGCGAGATATGAATTCACGCCTTTTGCGCTTAGAAGAAGCCCCGAGACGACCACAAGCCGAGCGCCTCATCGCACCACGGGAACACACACAAGATCCCCCGAACAAACACCTAAGGCCGAGATGTGTACCAAACCTCAGAGAACAACCACGACGTATGGAGGCCGAAGATAGCTCAGAAGACGAGCTAGGGTACGCCCCACCGAGGCGTAGGGAACCACGGAACCATGATGAGGGTTTCGACGAGGTAAGACCGCAACGCCAAACACATATGGATTTAAAACTAAAACCGCCTTGTTTTGCAAGAAAGGTAGACCCCGAAGCATATCTCAAATGGGAACGACGCATGGAGAATATATTCGACTGCTACGAATATTCAGAGCGTAAGAAGGTGCAATACGCGGCAACACAGTTTACGGACAATAACCACTTCCATAGGGATTTACAGCAACAATATCGTAAGTTGGTGCAGGGTACGAAGAGCGTAGATGACTATTACAACGAGTTTGAGCACATACGACATCGTTTGGAGCTCAACGGATCCTCGGAGACCACAATGGGGCACTTTATTGGTGGACTTCAAGAGAGGATCGCGAGAAAGTTGAAACGACAACCGTACCAAGATATGCACGATTTGCTGCACCTCGCCATCGAAATCGAGCAGCAAATAAAATCCAAACAAGCATCAAGCAGTAGGCTTCACCCGACAACGCGGTGGAATCCACCCCCACCGAAGCCAACCGAGAGCCCTCGCACGGAAGAACGAGGACTTGACCCGCGCTCTAAAGGCAAAGCGCCCGAGACTTCACGGGCAACGCGAACCGACGGTAAAACTTCTAACTTAGTGAATACGGTTAGAACCCGTGACATTATTTGTTTTAAGTGTCAAGGCAGGGGACATCTGGCACGAGATTGTATTAGCCCCCGAGTTATGATAATCACCGAGAGCGGTGAGTACGAGTCCATGGACGAGGCAAAAGAGGAGGAACTCCGAGACGAGGAGATCGAGTACGGAGACGCAGGAGAGCTATTAGTCACTAGAAGGGTGCTAAGCGCTCAGATTGAGCCCGAGGAAACCGCGCAACGCGAGACTATCTTCCATACACGGTATACTGTGAACGGCAAGGTATGTGATCTCATAATCGATAGCGGTTTTTGCACTAACGTTTCTAGCGATTACATGGTGAAAAAGCTAAGACTCGAGACTAAGAATCACCCGCAACCCTATCAATTGCAATGGCTCGACAACCAGCGTGGAATCAAAGTCACCGAACAAGTCACCGTACCCTTCAGCATAGGGCGATACAAGGACGAGGTTTTGTGCAACGTAGCACCAATGCAAGCCGGCCATATTCTGCTGGGAAGGCCTTGGCAATTCGACCGAGAGGTGAAGCACGACGGGAGGACGAACCACTACTCATTCATCCTCAACAAGCGTAAAGTATCTCTTGCCCCTCTTAGTCCTTTACAAGTACATGAGATGCAGAGAAAACTATCCAAAACTGTTAACATTAGCGAAAAGAAGATTTTTTTATCTTAAGACTAGAGAGGTTTCAAGAGTTTTGAGCAATCAAAGTTCGGTGTTACTAATGGTTTTTTGAGATGTTTTGCTTACAGAAACAGGTATGCACGAATGCCCGACGGAGATTAAGAGATTGCTCGAACGACAACGATCTTTTTCCCGAGGAGATACCTGCGGGATTACCACCGATACGAGGCATCGAACATCAGATCGATCTCGTTCCCGGCGCACCTCTACCGAACCGACCTGCCTACCGAATGAATCCCGAGGAGACAAAGGAGCTTCACAAACAAGTACAGGAGCTTATGAGCAAAGGATACATCAGGGAGAGCCTGAGCCCGTGCGTAGGGCCTGTTTTATTGGTGCCAAAGAAGGACGGGGCGTGGAGGATGTGCGTGGACTGTCGGGCTATCAACAACATCACCATCAAGTACCGGTATCCGATCCCCCGCCTCGACGACATGCTGGGTTAAGCGGAGCCACCATCTTCTCCAAAGTCGACCTCAAGAGCGGCTATCACCAAGTTCGCATGCGAGAAGGAGATGAGTGGAAGACGACCTTCAAGACAAAGCAAGGCCTATACGAATGGCTCGTGATGCCGTTCGGACTCACCAACGTCCCGAGCACGTTCATGCGGCTCAAGAACCAAGTCTTAAGGGCCTACATCGGTAAATTCGTCGTAGTTTACTTTGATGACATTTTAATTTAGAGCAAGTGCTTAGATGATCATGTTGCGCATCTTGAGCAAGTATTAGAGACTCTCCGAAAGGAAAATCTCTATGTGAATCTCAAGAAATGCTCGTTTTGCACTGATGAGATTGTTTTTTTAGGCTTTGTTGTAAGTGCGCAGGGTTTGCGAGTGGACGAGGAGAAAATCAAGGCCATACAAGAGTGGTCGACGCCGACGAGCATTGCGCACGTAAGGAGCTTCCATGGCCTAGCAAATTTTTATCGGAGGTTTGTAAGGGACTTCAGCACGCTAGTCGTCCCTCTCACCGCAATAATCAAGAAGGATAAGCCATTCGAGTGGGGGCAAGCTCAAGACGAGGCATTCACAGCGCTCAAGGAGAGACTCACGCACGCACTGGTTCTCATTCTTCCGGACTTCGACAAAATGTTTGAGATCGAATGCGACGCATCCGGCATTGGAATTGGAGCTGTGATCATTCAAGAGAAGAGGCTCATGGCCTACTTCAGCGAGAAACTCAGCGGAGCAACGCTCAACTACCCGACGTACGACAAGGAACTCTATGCGCTAGTCTGCGCCTTGGAGACGTGGCAGCACTACCTATTGGCGAAGGAGTTCGTCATACACTCAGACCATGAGACGCTCAAGCATCTCAAAGGGCAAAATACACTGAAACGGAGGCACGCAAAGTGGCTGGAGTTCATCGAGACATTTCCCTACGTCATCAAGTACAAGAAGGGCAAGGACAACATCGTGGCCGACGCACTTTCACGAAGACATGCGCTAATTACAACAATGGAGGCCAAGTCAATGGGATTCGAGCACCTCAAAGAGCTGTACAAAGAGGATCCCGACTTCAAGGAGATCTACGCAGAATGCGAGAGCGGAGCGCGCGGACCTTTCTACAAACACGAAGGCTATTCCGCGAACGGAGGCTATGTATACCGTAGAGTTCTTTGCGTGACCTTTTGTTGCAGGAAGCACACGGAGGAGCACTCATGGGACACTTCGGCGTGGACAAAACACTCGCCATTATCAAGGAGCATTTCTATTGGCCGCACCTCAAGCGCGACGTAGAACGGCTTTGTGCACGCTGTATCACGTGTCACAAGGCCAAATCCGTTCTCACCCCCACGGTTTGTACATTCCTTTAACAATTCCATTTCATCCGTGGACTGACATTTCTATGGACTTTGTTCTCGGTCTACCCAAGATCAAGAACAAAGATTCGATCTTTGTTGTTGTCGACAGGTTTTCCAAGATGGCGCACTTCATACCGTGCGCAAAGGCGAATGACACGACGCACGTAGCTGATCTCTTCTTCAAGGAAGTGGTGCGTCTACACGGGATTCCGAGATCAATCGTTTCTGATCGGGACACGAAGTTCGTGAGCTATTTCTGGAAGACACTCTGGAGGAAGCTCGGAACGAAGCTCTTATTCTCAACAACATGTCACCCGCAGACTGACGACCAAACTGAGGTCGTCAACCGGACCTTAGGGACATTGCTGCGGGCAACAATCGGCAAGAATCTGAAGAATTGGCTCGAGTGTCTACCTCACGTGGAGTTCGCGTACAACCGAGCAACGCACTCAGCCACCAAGTGCTCGTCGTTTGAAGCGGTCTATGGCTTCAACCCAATCACGCCATTGGAACTTACCCCGCTGCAACACAACGAGATCATCAACCTCGACGGAGCAAAGAAAGCAGAGGCAATGAGGAAGCTTCACCAACGCGTCCGCGACAACATTGCACGACGAACCGAGCAATATGCGAAGCAAGCCGACAAACACCGCAAGGACGTCAAGTTCGAGGTTGGAGATTGGGTGTGGCTACACCTAAGGCAGGAGCGCTTCCCCAACAAACGAAGTTCGAAGCTTGCCCCGCGCGAAGACGACCCTTTCCGCATAATCGAGAAGATCAACGACAACGCCTACCGCGTCGAGCTTCTAGGTGAGTATAACGTATCCTCCACCTTCAATGTCGCTGAATTGGCTCGTTTTGATGCAGATGAGTCTGTTTTGAAGGCAAAACCTTCGCAAGGGGGAGGAGATGATGAGGGCATTACAACGAGCTACGACTCAAATGAAAGAGAGGAGCGGAGCAAGGACGAGCCGAGCATGGATCACAACGAGGACGAGCTTAGCATAGACGAGACAAGCACGGGAGTGGATGGAGAGCTAGGAGAAGACGGAGCACACATTGACACTCCGGTGGTCTACAACAAGCCACTCACAAGATCCCGAGCAAAGAGCCTGCGTACAAGAATCAATGCGTACGTAGAGGAAAGTGAGGCTCAAGACTTCTTTAAGCCGAAATGACAACAAAGCAAGGTCTGTCTTCTTAATGTCATATAATTTCGGTGGTTTTTTCGTGTTTCTAGAAAGGTATCTCTTCCCGAGCAAAGAGCCTGCGTACAAGAATCAATGCGTACGTAGCTCAAGTGCTCCTCAACAACCATCAGGATTTCAACAACGAAGAGGGAGGCATCAGCGGCAATTTCACTAAAGCCAAGTCCCTCTTCGTCATCAATGAAGCCCAAGGAACTCCATCAGATGGCTTCGTGAACAACAACAACAACACCAGCAACTTAAGCTTTTCCTTTTTTCTCTCTCTCGGTTATGCTTATAAAACCGAGGCTTATTGTTTCTAAGGAACACATATTTGATCAATAAAATTTTCTGAGTATTTCTTTATCTCTGCGAGACTCGCAACCCTAGTTCGCTTTGTGCTCCGGGAGTCCAAACCGAACGTGTGACTGTATCGAAGGTCCCCTCCGCAGCCTTCGTGGTGTCCTACGATCCACCCTTCCTCACCATCACTTTGAAGGACCGAACGAGCGCCCCCTTTGGCCTGTTCCCCTTCGTCCGCCCTCACCATCATCGAGTTTCGGCTAGAGAGTGCCCCCTAGGCCTTCTTCCGACTCAACGCCGACCATACTTGCAGCTAAAGCCTCGGTGCTTGTATCACATCATTTATCCAATGAATCGTTATTTCATGTCTATCGTAATCGACTATCATATGAACAAGAAAAATTATTTTTTTCTTATCATTCTTCCGCTTTGGCCAAATACTCTACCAACCGTTATGATCAACGACAACATAAAGCTCAAATCCTCACCAAGAATCGAGGGATCCTATTCTGATCAAGCATCAATTGTACAAACAAATGATTACTCCTAAAACTATTTTTTATCATTCTTTCTCTTTGGCCATATACTTTACTAGTCATTATGATCTATGACAACATAGCTCAAATTCTCACCAAGAGTCGAGGGATCCCATCTTGATCAAGCATCGATTGTATAAGAAAATGATCACTCCGAATATTCTTCTAATAAACGCTCTAAAACACAGGGTGTCTGGAGTAAAAAAATAACAAATAACTTGTCAATTACACTATTGATCTCACGTCCAAAAAAAATCTGACATTCAGATCCTTTCAGAGAATTTTCTAGTGACAGGTATATGGTAAATTAACCATAAAAAATCTCCGTTTAGGTTAACTTAATGATCACATCTTCATGTGCATCATCCATATATCTGACTTAGAAAAAGAGATCTATTAATTTCTATCCAATAGAAATCGTCACGCATATGTTGATCTATTCAGATAACTAATGTCTTATTGGTTATCCTACTATTGAGAGCATCTTTCGATCTATATACGATACAACTCATTTCTGTTTATCATGATCTTCATCACGATAACAAGTTTTCAATATAGACCATGAACATCTGCGTAACTTATATGCACTTCATGAATAAATATATCATAAAATTATTATATTATTATAATTAAATGTTATACATAATGTAAACATATACTAGTTCTAAATAACGTCGACCATTTTACCTATAATAGAATTAATTCCAATACGTCATATCTCGCATCCTATTCTCAACTTGGGTTTGTTAAACTCCTTTGACTCGAATGCCTTTATGAGTGGATTGGTTTTGTTTTCCTTTCCATCCACTTTCATATTATGAACGTCTCTACGCTTTATGATCTCTCGACTGAGATGGTACTTTTGCAGAATATGCTTGATCTTTGATGAGATTTCGGTTCCTTTTCCTAAGTTATCGCTCAGTATTATCACATAATAGTGGAATGAGCTCCTTAGTTGAAGAGACCACACCAAGTTCACTAATGAAATTCCTTATTCTGACCGTTCTTTGCCATTTTTCAACCAACAATGGGTTATACTTTTGTATCCAACTTGACTATTGTAACCTGCTTGAAACTTTTCCAACTGATCGTTTAACCGTTCATGCAAAATACATAGCCCGACGTAGATTTACTATCGTCCTTGTCTGATACAAAACTCGTATCGATGAGCCCTTCTAGTTCCAAACTAGACTCTATAAAATTTGTTCTTTAGTCATTCTCAAGTATTTAAGGATGATTTTCACCAATTTTTAATATTCTTCACCGGGATCAGCCTGATACCGACTCATTACACTTATCTTGAAGGCCACATAAGGACATGTGGCCTTCGTGCTAATCATGTATTCTCTCTTATCCTAGGTCTTAAAACAATCATTCCAAGAGAGAAAAATTTTGAAAGATAGCTAATACATGCCTCGGGGTGAGACATCGGGAATACGTACAGAGAATCCGTTAACCTTGATCGCCTAAGTAGGATTTGGAGTGTCAAGGTTGATTTCTTAACTGGCCTAAGGGCACTCTTCAATAAGTCGTCCGTTAACGGTGGATGATCTCTTGACTGACCTAAGGGCTTTCTTCAAGATTCGTCTCGCGAAGGTGGAGGATAGAGGTTGATGGTTGAAGTTAAGGTATTTGGGGTGGAGTGATGGACACCACAAGAGGTGCGAAAGTCGCTTGATACAATCGGATAATGGCTTCAATTTTTCCTGGAACAAGTTGAAGTCACCGTGTTCTTGACACCGTTCAAGAATACGAAAAGAGTTTATTTCTTCAAATTTTCAATGTATTATTACAAATAAAATGGAGTCCTTTATATAGGAGAGGATCCACACCAAATTAAGGAAAATGCATAAATATATGATTATGAATCTATGTACTTTTCGTTAGGAAGATTTCCTAGTCATTGAGAATCTTCAGTGGAGTAAAGTAGATGATCCGGTGGGATATGATCGGCTTGAAAAAATTTCCTAGTCGTTCAAGATCTTCAGAATAGGAAAATAGAGGATTTGGTGTACTAAAATCAGATTTTGGGAGATTTTCCTAGTTATAAAATAAATATAAGATATTTATTTCCCGCCTTTCTTTATCCGTGTCACCCGAGCCTCTCGATTTAAGGGGTGTGGATTCTGGTCCAATTCAATGTAGAAAAACAACTTGGGTTTTTCTTGAGTTGGGGATAAAACCATTGGATGTCATTGGTGGAGGAAAATACAAGACTTGAAGGGGTATTGATATCCTTGGGCATCTTTCTATCCCTTGGACGTGATTAGGTAAGATCTTTATATTCCATCTTTCTAAATCCATGCGGTATGAGTCCTTCGGTAATTCTTCATTATTGTCTCGTGACTCCCATATTTTTTTCTACCCTTGACGGCTTGTTACACGAGCTTCTGATATGGCCAAGTTCGCATCGGGAAAGTTTTCTCCATTTTATTCCTTGGTTTAGCGTCTCATCGGTGTGACCCTCTTTTTATGTGGTGGCACTGTCGAGGACCTCATCGAGAACTATCTTGGAATTTACCATGTTATATCGCCGCGTGATGGTATTAATGTACATGGACTCAGAGAATCCCTCCAACCTTCTAGATCTATCTCTGTATTCCGAGAATATAGGTCGATTATCCCAAGTCTTTCATAGAAAACTGCTCAAATAACCAACTTTTGGTTTCTTAGAATGATGGTACATCATTTCCTATTAGCAATATGTCATATACATATAGAACTAAAAATATAATCTTCCCCCACTCGTTTTTTATACAATCAAGACACTTATTCGTATCTAACAAAGTTGAACATTTTAACCATTTTGTTAAATCGAAGATTCCCACTTGTCTCTGTTTATGAAAGTTGTTTTCACGTCTATCTGTCATATCTTTGTCATCAAGATTGATGAATATAAAAAACATACTACAATGTAGTTGAAAAATTCATTGATTCCTTTTACAAAATCACACGTGAATATTATACCATAAAATAATCAAGCTCCAGAGACATATTATGAAACAAAGAATGTTCCAAAAGATTTGGGAATGCCACATGAAAAAATTGATGTTTGTAAAAACTTATGCATGTTGTTTTGGAGAAAAAATAAAGACATGTTGGAATGTAAATTTTGTATTGTTGTTCATTTTACTTAGAGCAAAAAATTTAAGGTTTGCTCTTTCATGTTATCATCTATTTCTTAGGGTTTGTGAAGAAAGAAATAAAAACTAAAAAATACTGCTATATGAAATCAATGTTAATAAGCATGCTGAAAAACTGAAATTGCAGAAAGGTTTAGAAGGATTTCCAAAAATACTCTCTCATTCATATTAGGGTTTTTAGGTTGCATATTTATAGCTAAATACATCTTTAACTACATTATATAACTATCCTATAATGGCCATGTTTTTGTCATTTGATCTAACTTATTTGATTTTGTTTTGCATGAATAAATCATGCAAAACCGTTGCTGTAAATTCTAAAATGATGAGTTGTGCTATGCTGATTTTCTGGGCTTCAAAACATCTCTGATGGGCTTCTGCATCAACTACCCGGCCTAACTCCATTTTAATTTCTTCAGCCCGATTCCACTCCAAGGCCCGACCCTCTCGTTTTGCTTCTACTCAGCCCGACTCGTTCATCCTTCTTCAGACCAGGTAAGTCTAGTTCTCCTTCAGTTTGAGTTTGGGACTGAAATCCTAACTCTCATCTTTTTGTTGTTTATCCAGAACCTTCACCACCGCCGAAGCCTTAGTCGTCGTTGTGTTGTTTTTCTCGTCGATGCGACGCCGGAGGAGGAGACCAACACCTTCAGTCTCCCTCTTGGTCTTCTCCTTCGTCTTTCCGATTATCTCTCTCTGGCGCAACCCTACTCTTCTCCATCTCTCTCGGATGCTCGCCGTCGCCACCGGTAAGCTTCTCCATCCCTAACTCGGTTTTGTCTTCCTCTTCCATTTCTTCTCTGATACCACCGGTTAACCCCTTGTCTTTTTCGTCTCCAGGTGGTTCGGTCTCTCCCGACGGTTCTTCTTCTTCGCCTCTTGCACGGTAAGTTTTATTCCTTCTCTCTTCTTCTTCGACCAAACGAAAAACTAATTGTTCTCCGTCTGCAGGTACTTCTTCCTTTTCAAGGTATTCATCGTCAACAGTTTCTTCACCGGTTAGCTCCCTCATCACCTCGAGCTTTCCGGTGCCGAGAGACTCCGTCCCGCCATCCGTTAGTTGCAGTTCCTCGGTAAGTTTCCCGAACTCACTTTCAATTTTTATTTCAAGCCTTAACTCTGTTTCTTTTTTCTGTCCAGGACTCCCGTCGCTGCTGCCTTCACCGGACCGAGGCTTCATTACTGGTTCCCTCTTTCCAGCACACGGTAAGTTCTTAAAATTCTGTTCATTCTTGTTTGGAAACCCTAGGTTTCCGATTAGGTTCTGCAACCACACTACACAGTTTATGGTTGTGGTTAGGACGGTCATGTACTAAGCTGTAGGTTGAGTTTTGGTATTGTGTTTCTGTGAACCCAAAGTTTATGAACCAACTTTACAACACTGTCCAATGATGTTTCTTGCATCGGCTTTGCCGCCGACTAAGTCATAACCCAAGTAATCCACTAATTCGGGGTTCTTAACCCTTTCAATTAATAAATCGTAACCAACATTTCCTTTGACGTATCTTAGAACTGTCTCAGCCTCACTTAAGTCTTGTTCAGTAGGTTTTCTCCTTTCTTTGTCAGCCATTGCTTCCTCAATCCAAGTTGGTTCTTTTGCTGTTAAGTAATAGCTTTCATAAGTTTTCCCCTCCTCGTGCTCCTTAAACAATTTTCATTTCAATGAGTAGGTTTTGTTGATCGTAGGCACTTGGGCAATCTTACTTTCTTTCCTATCTCGTATCTCACACATCCTTTCGGTAAATATAACTTTGTATCCGTTTCGTACCATATGTGGTATGTTTAACAAATTTTTACTTAAACCCGAAATTAAGAACACATCCCTAGTGGCTCTCTTCCCCTTTTTAGTCATCACTTCAATTGCCCCTTTTCCAGCCATGACCAACATATCTCAATTATCTACTCTAATAGGTATTTTAAAATTCTTATCTAGAGTAGTAAAAAATTTTTCCTCTCGGGTCATATGGTTCGTTGCATCGCTGTCTATTAACCAAATATCATCCTCCATCGTTTGAGTCATAATGTGGGCTGATGTAAACAGCGCGTCATCTTCATCTTGCTCAATAGTAATTTGAGCTTGATTCTATGGGAATTTTTTAAATCTGCATTCCCTTGAAAAATGTCATGTTTTACCGCAGTTGAAGCACTCACTCGTTGTTTTAAACCCTTAGAACCTTCAGATTTTTCACCCTTATTTCTGAAATAGCAATGTGCTTCAACATGGTTGTCTTTTTTACAAATACTGCACCCTTTCTTGTTTTTCGATGTGTTGTCCACTGGTTCCTTCAATAAATCATATCTTTTTCCAGCTTTTGCGTTTTTATAGTCTTGATATTTCGTGTAGAACGCTCCCTCTAGGCTGTGCCATCTCAGTCTTCCAGCCTATATTCTTGTGATTCTAGTGCAATCACAAGTTCCCCAACTATCAACGTTTCCAGATTATTAGTTTGCTCCAAAACACCCACATATGGGTCAAATCTCTCTTGTAGAGAGCATAATATTTTGGAATGATTTCATTTTCTAGCTCCAAAGGCCCTAATCTCATTTCCTAGGTCTGTAATTTTGCGTGCATAGTCCTTTATTTTTTTTTTCAGATTGCCTCATATTATAAAATGAGGCTCTCAACCTTTGCAGCTTAATCCGAGCTGCCTTAAAATCCTCTTGGAACCTAATTTTTAATAAATCCCATGCGGCTTTTGATGTATCGCAAGTAGATAAATGCACACTGAAAATTTCTTCAATGAAAACATGGTAGATTAGCTCTAACGCCTGCTGATCCTTCGCTTCTAGTTCCTTCCATTCTGCCATAACCCGTTTTTTCTGTTCCTCGATCATCATATCACCCATTTTAGGCATTTCAGGTAATCCTTCCGTGACTACCTTCCATAACCCCGTAGACCTTAGGGTTGGCTTGATTTTAATCACCCATAACGTGTAGTTTTTACCCTCAAACACAGGAATAGGTGTGATACTCTGTAATCTGTCCATATTGGCTTAATATAGCAGATTTGAGTTTTTTTCGTTTACTTGTTGTTCTTGTGTTGGTTTTTAAGTTTTATGCCGCTCTTGCTTGCTGTTCTTGCTGGTTTTTAATTTTAGTGTTCGTTCTTATGTTGCATCTTAATTTTGGTGTTGTGCTGCTTCTGCTTTGTGCTGTTGTGCTGCTTCAGTGATCATCCATGACCTTGAACGCTCTGATACCATATTGTTGTTCTTTTTATTTAGAGCAAAAAATCTAATATTTGCTCTTTCATGTTGTCATCTCTTTCTTAGGGTTTGTGCAAAAAAAAAAAAAAGAAGAAATGTTGATGTATGAAATCAATGTTAATAAGCTTGCTGAAAAACTAAAATTGCAAAAAGGTTTAGAAGGATTTCTGAAAATGCTCTCATTCATATTAGAGTTTTTAGGTTGTATATTTATAGCTAAATACATCTTTAATTACATTATATAACTATACCATAATTGCCCATATTTTTATCATTTTATCTAACTTATTTGATTTTGTTTTGCATGAATAAATCATGCAAAACCGTTGCTGCAAATTCTAAAATGATGAGTTGTGATGTGCTGATTTTCTAGGCTTCAAAACATCTCCTGATGGGCTTCTGCATCAACTACCCCGCCCAAATCCATTTTAATTTCTTTAGCCCGAGTCCACTCCAAGGCCTGACCCTAACTCTCCTCTTTTTCCTGTTTCTCCAGAACCTTCACCACCGTCAAAGCCTTCGTCACCGTTGTGTTGTTCTTTCCCGTCGATACCACGCCGGAGGGGGAGACCAACACCTTTATTTTGCGGAGCAAGCTATATTGTTTGGTTTAATTTAACCCAAAGACACTCAAATATCTCATGAAAACTTTGTACTATCTGATTCAATTAGTTGTACTATCACTTCATAGTAGCATCTTACAAGGAAGTGGAAATGATATCTATTTTTACAAATAAGAGACCTATATACTCCTTCAAGAGAAAAAAATATACGTCCAAGAGAAATTCAGGTATTTCTTTTCTTTTTGGTCATGGAATGAGCAGTTATATGATTATCATCTTGATTGGGATATGACATCTTATCTTGCATTTTACTTTACAAAAATTTAAATTTCCTATCGATTCTCTGCCCATTTTGTTTTCTCATGCCAATTTAAAAAGAGTCTATATATAATCCAAATTACTTATTGCCTTCTAAAAACTAATGAATTGTATTAATATACTTTTTTGTGTTGTTTCTTCCCATGAGTTTATGTAGGGGATAGATGTAGAGCTTTCTGATACAACAAAAAGCCACACGATCTTCTCCCAAGTATATGTTTGATCATGTTGACTTGATTATAGAGCATCTATTATTTTCCCTGGTTTCCTGTTTGTCTTGCTTTTGGAAACAGATATGATAGTGAGTGATATCAAGGAATATGTTAGTTGAGCTCTAGATACTCCCTATGATGGTACTCCTTTCTTTTGTCTTTGGCTGGTCTCATTCATTTGGTTCCTTCAGAGATTGACGTAATCTAAGAGTTGCAAGCTAAGGATTTTCTTTCTTTTTGCATGATCATTATTCATATTAGTAAAACATTTCCCCAATAGTCTACAATTAGAAAAAATGAGCATAGAAAAACATTTTTCGTAATTTTTATGATATGATACATTTTGTTTGCAAACACTTCACATTCAAACATATCGATGTCATCGTATGAGCTTCCTATAGCCAATAAGCTCCATTTATTTTTTTATTGCATTTTTCTTAGAACATACATGCTAGAGTGTCTTTTGGTTTTGGTGCATATGGCTTATAATTATAAACTAATGCTCCTAAGCCTTGAATAAATGAGATACAAATATTTACAATTTACAATGCTACTTTCTTCTCTTGTATATGGCGATTCGAGTAGCCAAAGGTTGCAATGCTACTTTCTTCTCTTGTTTATGGCGATTTACAATTTAGGACCACTTGTGCTGATCAAGATTCATTATCTCTGCAGGTCACCTCCTTTCTACTTTTTTAATTAACTATGTCATAGCTTTTTACACTTGCTTACGTACATGATTCTTATTTTTTATTCTCCATTCATCCCCAAGTGTGTTTAACTAATCCTCTGTCATTCTTGATTCCTTCGTGTGATAGGAGCGGATTCCATGTAGCTTCATGGTGTTAGTATCATACATGACAGCTACATGTTGATCTGAAAATATAGATTCTGTTATATTGACAGGACTGAATTTCTGTTCCGTTGACTTATAAAATTGAGATGACTTTCAATGCCATCTCTTATTTTTATTTGACTGCTTCTAATCTATGTCAGCTACTATCACGAGAACATGTGATGGGAATGTTAATCGCATTGCAGTAGAAAATCTGTATCTAACAAACTTTTCTTTCCACTATATCTTTGCATTTGCATGGTAATGTTATTTTTGTTCACTTATTTCACAGGCTAAGTAACACATGATCAACTACTGGGAATGTATCATGAACTGTTCCTAGTTACAGCTTAGAAGCTTAGTACAAAATATGGGAACAATCTGAAAAGACTATAGGTATTAATTTAACATATAGTGATAAGAACCCATCCCATAATTGCGGGATTGGTTTGGGCCTATTATGGGATGGGTTCTATCATATAGCAAGGTATCTTCGTACAAACTTTTCTTCTGGTAACCAAATTTCATCGCATTATTTAAAACCTACTTGTGTTGATGCTGCGATAACTTCAATGTGGTGGTATGCTGAATAAAGAGATCGTAGGGTACAGCACATACTGTTAGACATGGTTCATCAGCATGGTTTCTTGTTATTCTTTACACATGGCAAACTAAAGGACAAAGTTTGATGTTAACTTAATCCAACCAATTCTACCTGGAATTTCTATTTATGACAAACGTTTGCAGAATAAGGAACCCAAACCTCGGTAGTGTCGTTCTATTTGTCTTTTAACTTTTTTTTATATTAAACAAAAATCTTCATTTTATTAACAAATATATAAGGACAGCGTCGTTAAGCGTGTTTTTAACACACTTCTGTTTTGTGCTCGCATCTCTTAGATGATGTGATCCATTGATGTTTCATTTTAATGGCGGATTCCTTGTGCATGGAGACATTTGTTGATACCCATAATCATATATATGGTTCATGGATATTTCAACGTTGGTGCGCTGTTTGTTATTGCGTTGCCATGCTGGTTTAAGAATCAAGATGCATAATTTTTTAACGATAGAATTTTTGTTATAATAAATTGTTCACATTAAATATATATAGAATATATATATATATATCCATTAATAGTATTATATTAGTAATATACAGTTGCTATCGTTGCGAAGGAAAGTTTGTGTTTTTCTAAGAAGGAAAATAAATAGGAAGAGCCACACGAGAGTTGAGACACTTCTGCTGACTGATTCATGTGTTTTTGCTGCTTTAAGCCAAAAACTATAAAACGAAGCTTCCTTCTCCATCTCTGGTTTTTGAAATTGCACATTTTGTTATTGAATATTGAATATTGTTTACTAAAAATAAAAACTTTAGATAAAAAGACAGGCGAGTCATAGAGCATTGCAAAAAAGGTCCTTATTTTAACTCTCAAGACTTTTCTATTTGCATACACATGCTTTATATATATATATATATATATATATATATATATATATATATATATATATATATATATATATATATATATATATATATATATATATATATATATATATATATATATATATATATATATATATATATATATATATATAACCGCGTACATATGTTCTCATATGCATTGTGTGTCATATTTAAATCTTTTGAAATTTTTAAAGTATTTTGCATTATTCATATGGTGGTGTCAAAAGCTCCCTACCCACCTCTCTCTCCACACAGTATAACCCGCCTTTTTTTGTTCACTTTTGGCACTATAAATTGTCCCCCTCCCCCTCATATTTCATTTTCAACGCATCTCTGTTTTCTTTTTTTTTTCGCATCACAATTTAGTGTGTGGACTTCCGTTTATCTTCCTCTGCCTCTATATATTCTATACCCTGATAGTCTACAGGTTGCACCAGTTATGGGCACTGTTGTGTGTCAAGGGTTTCAGTCGAGTTTAGAGTCTCAACTCAATGAGCCAAGGACTCTAAGAGTTAGGTTATCTTCACCCAATCATCTTTTCTTTCAACCCTCCCTACACTCAACTGGGGAGGACACTAGCAAGCTTATTAGCAATAACTTCTCATGTGATAAAGAGAAAAGGTACGTTCAGCATTCCCCGTCTAAGACGCTTAATGAAAAGAGCTTGGCATTGTGCACTGAGAATCTGGGAAATGAGACGGGCTCTGAGATCACCGACGATGACGTGTTCTCGTTTACTTCATTTGATGTGGAAACAAGGTATTGTCGGGCAACAGAAACAAAAACGTTTTCATCGACTCAGGGTTTGAAACGTAGGAAAAGGAATATGATCCATAGTTTCCCACCTCCATTGACAAGTATGATGGGATCTGAGTGCATTCAACTGAGGCCCCACCGCCAAGACGGGAAATTAGTACTAAACGCTACCAAGGAGCCGCCTCGCAACACATGCTTTCGGGCTGAAAGAAGCAACGGCCGCCTCCGCCTTAGCATCTTGAGAGGTTATGTCCGTAAAGAAGAAGAGACTGAAAGTGAGGTGCTTTTTGCAGAGTACGATGAGAGATTAAGACAAGAAGAAAGCCAAGTGAAGAGCATGGAGAATCATATTCAACTGCCTGAAAGGTGTGTTGAAGGAGATAAACCTAACAGGGGATTGCTAAACTGGGACCATTTCCGTTTTGCCACTTCCTAGAAGAAAAAAAACTCTGTTTCTTTTTTATTTTGTATCTAGACCTCTTTTTCCTGGGGTTTTCGTGTTTTTCTTTCTTATTTTATTTTATTTATTTATCAATAACGTCATTTGCTAACAAGAACTATTAGTAGTGAGTACATTAATTTAAATACAACGTAGAAAAGACATAGAGGAATGGTCGGAAAGAGGGATATGCTCGTGGTATTGTCAGCAGTTAATATGGTTAGGTAAGATTTCCTTTGATGGTCCGATCATAGTGGCAGCCTCCAATTATTAGGACGATTATGTTGTGCCACGAACGCCTCATTGTTATTAAAACATACCATATTATATTGTTATTTGTTGGATTATATCGTATATGTCGCGGGTATATTTTTTAGGCTAAATGTATTTTCACACGAACAAACCTCCAAAAACTCCTTGTAATTATTCACTTAATTTTACCATTTTAGCTTGCATCTTAAATTTAACCATCGTTTAGTTTGTAAAATATATATATTTATATTATTTCTGACATCATTATGATGCATTCCTTGAAAATTAAGACTGCCTCTTGGAAAAAGAAAATACCGCAAAAAGAACTTTTTTGAAAAATATTTCAAGGACGTAAAAGGTTTAATTAGTTGGTAGCAGTAGCAAAGCAGAGAGTAAGACATATACAGACACAGATAGACATATATATACACACGTGTGTGTTTTGTAAGGGAATTTACATGTGTAACAGTGTAAGAAATGATAGGTTATTCCGTACAATGACGACGTCATCTTTCTCAGGTTCTCCGTACGGACGTTGTTGATTGGTTTCAAAATTCGTCTATCTGTTTGATTATTTCTTTAAAACCATACATTAATTTATCTGTTTGACTCGCACAAATGAATTAATCCGTGGATAATTAAATGTTCAGGAGTTCTTGTTAACTATTGTACATTTTTATAAAACACAAATTTTCTGTCAGATCATGTGGTGGTCGTAAGTATATATTTGGCTAAATTACCTTTCCACTTTTACCGTATTTTCTATTTTTTTTGTTGAACATTATGTTATCAAAATTAGGATAGACAGTTAAAAGAACATCACATATTTGCAGAATTCAATTGTAATATTTAGTTTGAAGTACTCACATATTATTTGATGAAATCTCAACGAAGTTCGCATCGTATTAATATTCAAACTGTCATATGTATTAAAATAGAATATTCCAATTTTATTTATCAGAATATTCCATTTAGATGCTCCAAAATATTCCACTGAAATGAAATATTCCAATTTGATTCCTAAAATATTATATTTAGATTCTTTTATAAATCACTATAAAAAAGATGCTAAGAGATTAGCATCAAACCACATAATTAAAAACAAAAACTAGAGAGAAAGAAGAGAGTTTAAAAGAAAAACTCTCTTACAGTTCCGGTGCCCCTATCAAGGAGTTGACAGCGACAATCCGAGGTTTGGTATGGACTATCATTACAAAAAAACAGGCGTTTTCCAACGGACATATCCGTTGGAAAACGCCCAAAATCCGTTGGAAACGGCACTTTCCAAGGAATGACAACGAATTTCAGCCCGTTGGGAATCGATCGTTGCAAATCGGGATCCGTTGCAATTCGTAACGGAAGTGCAACGGATAATATCCGTTGCAAAAGTGTAACGGAAAGTCCAACGGACGCATCCGTTGAAACGTTTTAACGGAAACTCGTTGAAAGGTTTGTGACGCATTCCCGTTACAAACTTCCAACGGATGTCCGTTACAAAGTTGCCATGGATGCCCGTTACAAATTTGCAACGGATGACCGTTACAAAATTGCAACGGATGGCCATTACAAAGTTGCAACGGATGTCCATTGACATCTTGACGGCAAAAAAGAGCGCGAATTTAAAATTTCCAACGGGCATCCGTTGGAAACTGACGGGAAAGCGCGAACGGACGTCCGTTGCAAATCGGCGGGAAAGGGCAACGGACGTCCGTTGCATATTACAATATTTAGATCTTATGAATTATGATTTTGTAATTATAATTGATATCATGTCGAACTCAAGCGGTGAACAAAAACCGAAATGACGCGAAATATGTAACCAAAAGTTAATTACAAAATTTTTATTTCCTTACATTATTTTTCTTTTTAAACTAAAATTTCATTAAGATCTCTTTCAATTATGCTATAAAATATTGTAACAATAACCTAAGAAAAACATTTAGGAAATGGCTTCAACTCAGAGACAAAGTGTTGAACTCGACTCGGATCCTCTCCGCCCGCACCTCCGTCGTCAAAACCAGCATCTTTGTGTCCAATACCGAATTCAAAAACAACCCTCATAAACTGCATCACCGCCGAGAATCCTTTTTCTGATCCCGGCGGTGAAACAGTTTATGAAGGTTGTTTTGAATTCAACAATGGATATTAAGATGCTTGTTATTGATGATTTGAGGCAACCTTAGGTTCAAATATAAATAGTAAATATTCCAACGGACATCCTTTGGCAATTGCAATGGATGCCCGTTGCACGATCATGGGAACTTATTTCGACCGATGAACCTCGAAATTAACCATATCAACGGGCATCTGTTGCAATTACTAACGGGCATCCGTTACAATCTGCAACGGATGATCGTTGCCATTTTTTCCCGGCTTCTAACGGGTCTTCCAATAGAGCATGCCAACGGATTATATCTGTTACAATTCGTTAAAAATTGCGACGGATTGCAACGGATGACAACGGAAAGTATCCGTCACAACTCCGTTGAAATTTGTTACGGATTGCAACGGATTTAGGCCCGTTGAAAATATCAACAAATCCGTTACAATCCGTTGCTATTTGCTTCCAATGGATGAATCCCTTGCCCCGTTCGTTGGAAACAGTGAGTTTTTTTGTAGTGTACCCGCAGAGGCTATACGCGTGAGGAGTTCCATCCTCGACCATTCAGCCTTGTTCATCCGAAAAGGTACATAAATTGTTTATGTTTTCGCATGTAAAAAACATGTTAAATTGCCTAAATGCGACTAGATCTCATAATAGGATTGTGTTTTGCTTCCGTTACATGTTATTAGACGCCCTACAGTGGTATCAAAACTTCTGGTCATCGTGTTTTAGGTAGATTTAGCGTTTCTATGTGTAAAAACAGATGAAATTTGCTGAAAAGTGGTCAGGGCTCGAACCGAGCTTAACTCTCTATTGTGATGTCATCAACTGATCGAGGTGTTAGAGACATCAGACTGAGCTAATCAGGAAATGTTTCAAATTGAGTTTAAGATAAAACTTTTATCGTAAAGGCTTTTTCATTAACATAAATGTATAAAATCTATTCATGTTTGCTTGAAACGACCTAACTACAGAAGGCATGTAGTTCTAGAATAAATAATATACATTTATGGCATTAGATGCTTAGTGGGAGTAGAACTCTTAAGTTCATATTATTGCCTGGATTACCTAGAGATATGTTAGTTGTGAAACTCGACATAGTTAATGGTTAACTCAACTATATCTATAAAAACGACCTGACAACCAGGGGGCTATAGATTATAGAGCCATATTAAAAATTTAACATGTTTAATATGCTTAAGAAACGACCTGACAACCAGGGGACTTATGCATGATTAGTTCAGAAAATATTACTAAAAGAGATATGATACTATTGTAGTATTAATCAATAAAATAATCATTTAGATGAAAGTCCATATCTATTTGATTAAATAAGTGTTATAACAAATGCTGCAACTTGTTGAGCAAAATTTCAATGATTGGTACCGCAACCTCAAGATCGTCCTCAAGCAGGAGAAGCTACTCGATGTGATCGAGAATCATATCAATAAATCTCCTGTTGCTGACGATGAAGATGGCTTGCTGGATAAAGCAAAAGGATGACCTTAACACTACAAAGTGTATCATCCTGGCCTCAATTAGTTCAGAAGTCCAACGCCAGCATGAGGATATGGATCCTGGTGCTATCATTGTGCATCTTAAGAAGATGTATGGTGCACAGAGTAGAATGACAAGATATCAATTGTCGAAGGCTCTGTTCAATTCAGACTAACTATGAACTCTCCGGTGGGACCCCATGTTTGAAAGATGATCGAGCTTATCGAACAACTTTTGAAACTCGGGTGCACATTGGGCAACGAGTTGTCCTAAGATCTGATCTTGCAGTCATTGCCTGAGACGTTCTAACCGTTCATTTTTAACTTTAACATGAACAAGATGGACATGGATCTGCATGAGATGCTGAACAAACTGATTGACTATGAAAGTCAGTCAATGTCCGAGACGTCTAAGGGATCTGGCATCATAATGATGGTCGGTTCTTTTTCCAAGAAGGGCAAAGGCAACAAAAAACCCAAGAAGAAGCCCCATGGGCCTAAGGGTAGTGTGACCAAACCCAAGGGCAAGGCGACCAAATTTGACCAATCTAACGCTGAGTGCCTCTTCTATAAGAAAAAGGGGGCATTGGAAGAGAAACTGAAAGGAATACCTTGCATCTTTGAATAACAAAGAGGGTAAGACCTACATGGAAAATGTTTTCATGTTTTCTTTAACTACTATTGATTCTTTTACTTGGGTATTGGATATCGGCAGTAGTTTTAACAACTGCAATGTGTTGTAGGAGCTGAGGATCAGTAGAATGTTGAAGAAAGGTGAAGTCAACCTACAAGTTGCGAATGGTGTAAGGTTGCGACATTAGCTGTAGGATCGATTTCTCTTTGTAAGCCTTCGGGCAAGAACTTGGTTTTAGAAGATTGTTACTATGTTCCAAAATTTGTTTCAAACATAATTTCTATTTCTATGTTAGATAGATATGGTTATAAAATAATTTTTGATAATAAAATTTGCTCTATTTTTCATAATGATGAATTGTGTGCAAATGGTTACTTATAACAATGTATTTACGTTTTACCCAATGCAAAAGTTAATATGATTAACATGCATGTTTCTTGTGTTTTGGAGGAAAGAAACATGATTCAGTGAATCAAGCTTTCCTTTGGCATTGTAGACTTGGTCATAGAGGTGAGAAAAGGATAAACAAGTTGCATCGAGAAGGTCTTCTTGGTCAATATGATTATGAATCATACGCAATTTGTGAGTCTTGTCTCACTGGAAAAATGACCAAATCTCTGTTTATTGGAACCGGAGATAGAACTACTGAATTTCTAGGACTCGTACATACAGATGTATATGAACCTATGAAAGTTCAAGCCCGAGGAGGATATTTTTATTTCATAACTTTCACCGACGATATGTCTAGATATAGATTTATGTATCTTATGAAATACAAGTTTAAATATTTTGAAATGTTCAAGAGATTCCGTAGTAAAGTTGAGAAACAAACTAAAAATACCATAAAGATAATGAGGTCTGACCGAGGTGGAGAATATATGAGTCATGATTTTCTTGATTATCTAAGGCAATTAGATATGGTGAGATCCTAGAATAGCATAACGGTGTATCCGAACGGAGAAATCACACCTTATTAGATATGGTGAGATCCATGATGGGGTTTACTAATCATCCAATAAACTTATAAGGCTATGCTTTAGAAGCAGCTGCCTATATGCTAAACAAAGTTCCCACCAAAGCATTCTCAAAGGCAACATATGAGATATGGAAAGGACGCAAGCTCGACCTGAAACACATAAAGGTTTGGGGATGTCCGGATTATGTCAATAGACTGTAATCAGACAAGCTTGAAGCTAAGTCTGATAAGTGTCGCTTCATTGCGTATCCTAAAGAAACTATGGGATATTACTTCTATCACCCTTCTGAACACAAAGTGTTTGTGGCAAGAAGTATAACCTTTTTAGAAAGGAAATTCTTTGCTGAAAGAAATCATGATGAAGTAATAATTCTTGATGAGATTTAAGAACCAGATAAACCAACACTAGCTCATGAGCATGTGATGCAAAATGAACGACCTATGTTGGACTTTTTGAAGTTGACAAGGCCTACATCTTCAATGGTTGAAGATGGAATGCCTGTTCAAGAACCAATACTGGATCCGGTTCCGGAATGTGTTCAAGAACAAGATCAACGAAAAAGCCACACACATGAAGAACTTCAAGTACAAGTTCCTCTGAGAATGTATGAACCTACTCGGCGTGCGCCTAACATATTAAATCTGATGGTGCAAGAGTATGGGGCTGATCATACAAATGATGATCCCAAGACTTTTAAGGAAGCTATGCAGAGTTCAGACTCTAAGAAATGGTGGAATGCCATGGAATCTATGAGGATCAACAAAGTTTGGACTTTGGTTGAATCTTCAAAGGGTTCCAGGCCAATCGGTTGTAAATGGATTTACAAGAAAAAAATTAGAGCGGATGACAAGGAAGAGACCTATAAAGCCCGTCTAGTTGCCAAGGGGTATAGTCAACGAGAAGGTATTGAAGATGAAGGAGCGTTCTCCCTTGTGTCAATGCTCAAATCTATTTGGATTCTGCTTGCTATAGCTGCGTACTATGATTATGAAATATGGCAAATGGATGTGAAAACAGTTTTCCTTAACGGAGAGCTCGAGAAAGAAGTCTATATGACTCAACCTGAGGGTTTCACATTGCCATCTGATAGTAACATTGTATGCAAGCTACAGAGATCCATTTTTGGATTAAAGCAAGCTTCTCAAAGTTGGAAAATTCGCTTTAACAAAGCAGTTGAAAAGTTCAACTATGTTAGATGCGATGAAGAACCCTACGTGTACAAAAAGTTCAGTGGGAGCATCGTCATTTTCCTTGTGTTATATGTTGATGGCATACTACTTATATGAAATGACAAAACAGCCTTGCAAGAGACTAAGGCTTGGTTATACGAACAGTTCTCCATGAAAGATCTTGGACAAGTAACCTATATTCTTGGAATAAAGATCTATAAAGATAGGTCAAAGAGGTTGTTTGGACTATCACATACCAGTCCATTGATACCATCATGAAGAGGTATAACATGGAAAATTCCAAGAGGGACTATCTATTGATAGACACCGGAATAACTCTCTCCAAAGAAGATTATCCTCATACTCAAGAAGAGAGAGGATTGTCCTCAGACTCCAGAAGAGAGAGAACACATGAGTAGGATCACATTCGCTAGCGTAGTGGGAGCCATCATGTATTCCATGACATGTACTAGGCGTGATGTAGCCTTCGCACTTAGTGTAGTGAGTCGGTATCAAACATATTCTCGTGAGGAACATTGAAAATTGGTGAAAACCATTCTCAAGTACTTGAGAAGGACTAGGGATCAATTACTCGTTTATGGAGATTCTAACTTGGAGTTAGAAGGGTTCACGGATGCTAGCTTTATAACCGATAAGGGTGATAGCAGATCGACATCAGGGTATGTCTTTTGCCTCAATGGGGGTGCAGTGTCGGAAAAATTCCAAACAAGTAACTGTAGCTGATTCGGTTACTGAGTCAGAATACATAGCGGCTTGTGAAGCTGCTTAGGAAGCAGTCTGGATGAGAAAGTTTGGTGTAGTACCTTCGATAAAGGAACCCAATCCTTTATTAGGTGATAATACCGGGGCAATCGCCTAGGCAAAGGAACTAAGATCTCATAAAAGATCCAAGCATGTTCTGCGGAAGTACCATCTGATAAGAGAAACTGTTGAGCGTGGGGACGTTCAAATCCAGAAGGTAGAAGGAAAAGAAAACACAACAGATCCACTCACAAAGGCGCTTGGTTCAAATGAGTTTGACAAACAAGTTGAAGATTGGATTGAAAAACATGCATCTTGGTATTAGTTCTAGGAATAGTACAATTGTTGTAACTATTTTAGAGCTATTTTGTGTCATGTATTTTAACACTTATGAATAAATAAAAATGGCATTCTTTTCATTTTGATGATATTTGCATAATATATATGTGTATATTTTTCATAGCTAGTATGATAGAGTCCATGATTAAGTTTAGAAACTTGTCATCATGATAGAGATCATGATAAAGAGAGTCAAGTTTTGGTAAAACTTAATCTAAATCGTTCTTGATCATAGGATAACTAATGGATATTAGAATCAACATGTATGTGATGGATTCTATTTGATAGAAATTAGTAGATCTCTTTTACTAAATCACATGTATGGATGATGCATATAGAGATGTGATCATTGAACATAATCAAAGGGAGAATTCCTAATTGTTGCATTACCATTGAACTGTCAATAGGAATTTCTCCAAAAGTATTGGAATATTATGATTTCCTTAGACCTGAAATCAACATGGTAACTGATAAATTATTTATCATTCTTTGATTCTGGACACGTTGTGTCTTAAGATGCAAGTTGAAAGGATATTGAGAATGATTAGATGCTTGTGAAATTAGTGATTGATCAAGATGGAATCTGTCAACCCTAGGTAAATCGGAGCTCTATGTTGTCAGCAACATAATGATTGAAAAAACCTTGGCTAGGGCATTTGAATGAGAGAAGAAAAGAGTTTCTTGCGATCATTCACCAGTCAGTTATGTTAGGCATGGAACATAATTGATAATCTATTAGGACTTAATTGTTAGACCATGTCCTAGGATTATCTGGAGCTTTAAATATGGAAGGAAATAATAATATTATCCTTTACAATGGTTCTACAGAATAAGGATGTTATTTCACATTATCTGGTCGTTGAGCAGTGTTGCTAGACGCCAACATCGATTAATTAATTAGTAAGACTAATTGGCTACCATCTTAGTGTTGAACCTGTGAGATCACTGTTATGATAAGTTTTCCCACATCGGCTAGGACATGAACCTTGGGACTTGTATATATGGTATTGGGCAACCCTAAACTCTTGAGCTAGCTTTTGGGATTAGTTAGGCACAGCCCATATTTGACATGGTATCAGAGCCTGGTTCGTCCCGATTTGATTATACCGATGTTGGGCCCCCGATTGCGATGTCCACGCTCCAGGATCGAGCCTGGGCGTGAGGGGGAGTGTTATGATAAGTTGTCTCACATCGGCTAGGACATGAACCTTGGGACTTGTATGGTATTGGGCAACCCTAAACTCTTGAGCTAGCTTTTGGTATGGGGCTGAGATTGTGAGGCAATCTACATGGGATAAAATTGTATTCTTTTCTAGCACCTGGAATATAGTTGTATACGAAACAAACTTTCTTACTAAGTTAGCATATAAGATATGCAAGGAGTATATGTATAGAGATACAATGCAAAAACATAATGACGTATGAGCAAGTGGAGATTGATGGAATCGTAACGAGGATCAGATCGAGGTGATGTCGAGCATATGCATTAAAATGGTCTTACATTTTGATGCTCTAGAATATTAATGTTCAAATGGTCATATGCATTAAAATAGAATATTCCATTTTGATGCTCTAGAATATTCCATTTAGATGATTTTGGAATATTCTATTGAAATGGAATATTCCAATTTGATTCCTAGAATATTCTATTTAGATGCTCTTACAAATCACTATAAAAGGATGCTAAGAGGTTAGCATCAAAACACACAATCTAAAACAAAAAAATAGAGAGAAAAAAGAGAGTTTAAAAGAAAAACTCTATTACAGTTCCGGTGCTCCTGTCAAGCAGTTGACATCGACGATCCGAGGCTCGGTGTGGACTATCCGTAGAGGCCCTATGCGTGAGGAGCTTTGTCCCCGATCATTCAGCCTTGTTCATCCGAAAAGGAACATAAATTGTTTATGTTTTTGCACGTAAAAGAATGCGTTAAATTACCTAAATGTGACTAGATCTCATCATATGGTTGTGTTTTGGTTCCGCTGCATGTTATTAGAAACCCTATATTGTTGTCATGTTAAAAACAAAAAACATTAAAAAATAACTCAATAATTTATCTAATATTCTAATTCACTTGTCTATTTCATTTTTTTTGAATTCAAATCAATATCAATTTGTTATTGATAGGCTTCTATCTTCAATTAGATAACGTGGTTGGAACGTTGAAGATTTTAAATCAATTGGTTATAGTTAAATAATATGAATAATTAGTCGTTGTTTAGAATAGGTTAATAATGGTGTTTTCCTCTTTGTTGTAAATTTGTTTTGTTTTTTCATTTGAATTTAAACATGCTATGAGATGAATAAACTAAAAAAAATATTATTTATAGATATAATTGTTATTTTAAGCTTTGATTGAGATCATCAATTTGATAATCAGATTATCTCCATCTTTGATCTTGACCATAAAATGTGGTATCAAGATGTCCAACAAAGAAAGAATCGAATCACTTGAACTCTATCTTGGTACGATCCAAACAAACTCTCAAAGATAAATGCAACGATGGTGAAAAAGTTCAATGTTCTCGAGCTATCTCTCAATAGGCTAACTGAAACCTTACATTACTAGAAAGTTTAATCTAAGGACGAAATTTCCAAATGGATTTCTATCTGTTCCTAAATTCTGGATGGATTTTAGGTATATCCCTAAAATGGAATCTTTAGTCCGTATTATTTTTTTTTCAGATAGATTAAGGATAACTTTTTTTCGAGAAAAATTTTGGACGAAAAAAAGTTTATCCCTAATTCTAAATATTTAAAGAATGTGTCCCTAATTCCGCACCTATTAGGGATACATTTTTTATTTTTATAATTTGTTTTAATTTTATAGTATTTATTTTGGGAAAAAATTATGGACGATAAAAAAATGAGGAGGAGAAGGAGAAGGAGTTTCTTTTTTTTATTCGGGAAAAATTTTTTCTCTAGATTTTCAGACGGATTTCAAATGGTTATTAATAACGATATCCAATTACGGACGAACAAAATTCGTCTAGAAAACGTCTAAAAACGATGTAATTTTGATTATTGTAATTGACTTGAAGAATGAGATAGCTCGCCAGATCGAAACAATAACACCAATCAAATGTTGTTTCACATGCATACCCCGAAGTTGGAGTTTTCTCATTATTTTGGTAAAGATATTTCAGAGTACTAACGTTTGCATTATGCATCCTATCATTTGGATGATGACGCTAACGAATGGTTTCTACCATTTATGATAACTTATGAGGAGGATGTGACATCTCTATAATCGGTTGTATTCGAGGAAAATATGTGGACGAGATTGGGGCCAACTGAATGCAAAGATTTCAATGAAGCCATTTAACAAATTTAACAAACTAGTAGTTTGCATGAATATCCGAGGTAATTGAAACATCTCTAGAACAAAGTCCATGCTTGGACTTAAAAGGCGTTATTGGCACATACATCAAAGACTTACAAGTTTTCATTGTCGATGGAGTTAGAATGTTTTGACCAAATACCCTCAAACAAATTACTATGTTAAGTTGGGATGAAACTAGAACAAAGCGTAGCCTCGATCTTTGCAACGCATTTTAAATACAAAGTTCTTACCGCGAGGGAGTATTCATGGGCTTTTGCCTTTGATTGGTGAAGTAGAGAGTTAAAAGTTATATAATAGTTAGTTATGCTAAATAATATAAAGAATTAGTCTTCATTTAGCATAGGTTAGTAGTGGTGTTTGTTGTTTGCACTGTATTTGTTTTGTTTTTTTATTTAAACGTGCTATTAGAGGAATAAGCTAAAAGAATTTGTTTGCAGAAATAATTATCTTAACCTTTGATTCAGACAATCAGTTATCCACCTAACACATAACACTTTATGATATCGATATATAACATGAGTTTCTCAAGTCACACTATAAATTATGAAGAAGAGGTTGGAAACATTAGTAAAATAAAAGGTTGTATTGAATTCCCCTAAAATTAAATCATTTGCATCAAAATAATTTGGATATTTAAACCCTCCAAAAGGTTTAAACTCATATCGTATTTCTTTTCTTCTTTTCACGCACAATCATGCCTATGGAAGTTTTAGGTTGAATGGTTAATCATTTCGAAGATTCAAAATACGAATTTGAAATTGCCTTAAATTTTTTTTCTAAAATATCTAAAATCGTTTCATTTTGCATTAAGCAAGGTTCCAAGATGCTAGATGAGCGGACACCCAATGCCTAGCATCTAGAGCGCTTAGGCAGGGCCTAAAAGAGTTAGGAATATATATATATATATATATAATTATAATCCCAATATTTAATTTCAAATATTAATAACTACATATAAAATGTCAATAACGCAAAAAAGTGAAACCGAAATAAATGAAAAAAATGAGTAAATTCTCTAACTATCTAATTCCACTTCCCTATATTCTTTATCAAATTCAAACTCAACGTTAACTCTTTTCAGTTTTCGTAATCAAAATTAGATTCATCAAAATTTCCAACCATAAACAAATCATCCACTCGATCTCTTGAATCCTCACATGTTAACAAATCTTGATTTGATCCTTCACATTTTTCCTCGATTCGTCTCCCATTTTCTACTATAAACAATTCAATTTTGAACATGATACACATCATTAGATATAAATACATCCAAACCCTTGTTCGTTTTTTCCTTTGAGCCATCAATCTCGCATTAAATTGAACATATACAAGATTGTTCAATCTTTTGGTATCAAGTCAATTTCGTTTTTTTGTATACCTATAGAAGAAGATAATAACTATTTATTCATGCAATTAGAATGGAAGATAATCTCTAACCATATACTAAACTATGTATTAATCTAATAATCTCTAATCATATAGATATAATATATGACATATTATAGTATATCACACAATGATAGAGAGATGCGAGAGATTGAAGCTCATTGTCCCTCACCGAAATAGCACTACAAAAAAACTGGCGATTTCCAACGGACATATCCGTTGGAAAGCGCCCAAAATCCGTTGGAAACAGCCGTTTCCAACGTACACCAACGGATTTTCGTCCGTTGTGAAAAGTTCGTTGCAAATGATGATCCGTTGCAATTCGTGACGGAGTTCCAACGGATCATATCCGTTACAAAATTGCAACGGAATGGCAATGGAAACCGCCGTTGGAAAAAAAGTAACGGACGACCGTTGGATAATGGTGTGACGGATCACCGTTGCAAACTTTCAACGGACGGCCGTTGGACAACAACCGCTGTCCGTTGCAAAATTAGGAATACTTTGCAACAGACATCCGTTGCCATGTGGCGGGAACTTGCAACGGACGACCGTTGCAAACTGGCGGGAAAGATTTGGCGGGAAAACAGTTTCAACGGAAGCCCGTTAGCA
>CM071873.1:9653110-9666810 GCA_036759665.1 Gynandropsis gynandra
TGTGGATACTATAAGACAAATCTGGACGAGTGACACAAAGGTAAACAAGTCGGCCAACTAGACGTCGAAAACGTTCGGGATTAGAGAGAAGTGGTGCTGTGGAAAGTCCCAAACGATGATTCTGTTCCATTGGAAAGAAAGACGGTTTGGATCCCAATAAGTACTCAAATAAGTTTTGAAACGTTGAATATGAGATGCGAAGTTGCCAGAAACTATCAAATCATCTACATAAACCAAGATGCTTAGGCGAACATCACCCTTGTGAAGAGTAAATAACGAGTAATCTGCCAATGACTGAACAAAACCATAGCGAAGTAAAGCCTCAGACAACTTAGCAAACCAACACCTTGGAGCTTGTTTGAGACCATACAAAGATTTATGTAGACGACAAACTCGAGGATCTGAATCATCACGAAAACCAGGCGGAAGCTTCATATAAACCTCATCGTGTAAATCACCGTGTAGAAAAGCATTGTGTACATCCATCTGATGAACCTCCCAATTAAGCACAGCAGCCACAGCTAAGTATGTTCACATTGTTGTCATCTTTGCCACCGGTGCAAATGTTTCACCATAATCAATACCTTCAACCTGATTATTACCAAGAACCACAAGACGAGCTTTGTATCGTTCCACGGTACCATCAGAACGGTACTTGATCTTATAGATCCACTTACATCCGATTGCTCTCTTACCTGGTGGTAAATGCTCTAGTGACCACGTCTGATTTTTCTCTAAGGCATCAAGTTCATCTTTCATGGCTCGACACCAACGGACATCACGAAATGCCTCCGTATGATTACGAGGTTCAATCTGTGCAGAAATTGCCGCTGCAAAGGTGCGATGACTGGTAGAAAATGGAGCACTTGACAAATAAGTAGAAAGAGGATGAGACGTACTAGAGGATGACGAGGCATCTTGTGAATTATTCAAAATATTAACGGTGTTGACAACAAAATCTCTTAATCTTGTAGATGGATATTTGGTTCGTTGGCCCCGACCCAATGGTTCCTCATTAGCCACATACACAGGTTCTTCAACAGGAACATTCGAACCATCATTTCTCGGAATGTCATCTTCCACAATTTCACCGAAAGTAGGAGCTACAAGAGTAGAACTAGATGTAGAGACTGGAGAATCTGTTGACACAACGGTGCGAAAAGGGAACTCGTCTTCAAAGAACTTCACATCACGAGAGACAAAGAAAACACGTCGCTCAAGATCAAATAATCTCCACCCTTTCTGACCAAAAGGATAACCCACAAATACGCAACGACGACTACGTGAGATAAACTTATCACCACCATGTTGTAGATTGTGGGCGTAACAAAGTGATCCAAACACACGGAGATTTGCAAGATCTGGTTTACTTTTATTCAAGATTTCAAATGGTGTTTTGCCGTCAAGAGCCGAGTTCGGAGTACGGTTGATAAGATAACCAGCAGTAAGAATACTTTCTCCCCAGAAGTCAATTGGTAATGCTCCTTGAAATAACAACGCACGAGCAACATTCAAGATATGTCTTTCGCTCGGCGCGACCGTTTTGCTGTGGGGTTCCAACACATGAAGTTTCGTGAAGAATACCCTGAGTAGAAAAAAAATCACGCATACACAAAAACTCAGTGCCGTTGTCACTACGAATCCGTTGGACCTTTGTTGAATATTGACGTTCCGCAAGAGCACAGAAACTACGCAAATGTGTAGAAACATCAGACTTGGTTCGCAACAAGTAGAGCCAAACCGCACGAGAGTAATCATCAATTATCGTTAGAAAATAACGAGCGTCAGAATATGAAGTTGTACTATACGGACTCCAAACATCACAGTGAACAAGTTGAAAAATACGAGTAGTCTTATTACTGCTCAAAGGAAAAACTTCACGCGTCTGTTTAGCACGAAGACATGTGTCACAGACTTTATTCGACATAGTTTTTAAACTAGATTCAAATACAAGACCAGGAAGCAAAGGTAAAACTTGAAAAGCTGGATGTCCTAAGCGAGCATGCCACAAATCAATAGAAGTATCCTGGTTGATACATTTGCCGCAGTCACAACACCCATGAAATAGTATAGTCCGTCACGTTGCTCACCCGCTCCAATCAGCATCCTCGTAGTGCGGTCCTGAAGTACACAATACTGAGCAGTGAAGTGAATCACGAGATTCATATCGGCAAGAAGTTGTGATAAAGAGATCAAATTGCAACTTAGGTCAGGTACAAAAAAAACATTGTGCAAGACAAAGTTTCCACAAAGACGAACCGATCCCTTTTGTACAGCAAATGTATGTCGTCTATTGGGCAAACCAACACAGCAAGCAGACATGGAAACAACATTAAATAGAATATCCGCACAACCTGTCATATGATTTCCTGCACCCGAGTCCAAAAGCCATGAAACCCATAAGGCCTAACCCGATTTTTGTTCATTTGCACCGAGTTTGTTGGAGAGGACATCAAGAAGTTCTTTTAGTTGAGCACTCGAAAACCCATCAAAGCCAATTGGGGTAGACTCTTTATCACAATTAGTCGACGAGTTCTGACGAACTGAGGCAGCGTTAGCACGTACTATAGAAGCACCACGACCACGAAGAAGTCCCACACGACCCTTACTTGTACCAACAGAAGTGTTTCGATCACGACGTTCCTGAAACCACTCAGGAAACCCAACTAACTGGAAGCATTTGTCTGATGTATGACCACGACGACCACAATGTGAGCATACAAGAGTCGGATCACGAACTTCATTTTTTAAACGAGACTTGGTATCCGTCTTTACTGCAAACGCCATCACATCAGTAGTTTTGTCTTCTACAGAGGTCAAACCACGAGAATCTTCATCTTGTATGACAAGATTGAAGACCTTCTGAAGTGACGGCAGTGGATCGAGAGCCAAGAGATTGGAACGAATTGTTCCATATCGAGAGTCATCAAGACCAAGAAGAAACAAGTGAACTCGATCATCTTCTTGTTTCTTCACTAGTTTCGCAATTAAGTTGCACTTGCAACCACCACAAGTACAACCTTTACATTCACAGCAAGGCAAAGGATCACATGAACTTAAGTCTTCCCATAATCGCTTAAGTTTGTTGAAATAAACAGAGACCGTCATATTTTTCTGCCTACACGAGAACAAGTCAGCTTTTAAACGGAGAATACGAGGACCATTGGATAATGAATACTGCGCTTTAATATCGTCCCACAAATCCTTAGCAATTTCAAAATGAGAAACACTTGCACGTATACTAGGAGAAATTGTATTGCGTATCCAAGAAACTATGAGCGAATTGTTTGCCCACCAATCCTCCAAATCATCGGAATCTTCACTAGGCTGTTGTAAAGATCCATCAACAAATCCAAACTTCTTCCTTGATCGAAGAGCGATTCGTAACTCATGAGCCCAATCGACATAATTATCATTCGTAAGAAGAACTTGAGATAAAATACATCCTGGATTATCACTAGACGATAAATCATACGGATTAATAGTGCGACGATTTTTCGAAATTGAATTAACCTCTTCAGCCATCAATTTTAATTTGATTTAAAATAAAATCAAACTATAGATAAACCGTGACCCGCAGGAACACACACAAACGATCACTAACGATCGACGAAATCACCGACGATCGACGAAATCACAGACGATCGACGAAATCACCGACGGAAAATTTAAAGATTAACTCAGTCTTTAGAAACAGGGGACCTAAAACACTTAGATCTGGAAAATTTTTTGAGATGCAAACCTGCTCTAATACCATGACACAAAATTAGAAAATTCAAGTGTAAATTTATTAATCAAACTCTTCAAATATATATATAGATAAATTATAACTTATTTCCTAATTATTCTCCTACAAAATCTAACAATATCTCCTATTACTTTTCCATAATAAAGGAAAGCAATCTGAAAAGCCATATCATACACTATGTTTTTGGTCTATAGAATTGTGACGTGAAAATAAAGATAAGGATCTATTGGGTATTTCTTGGTGGCTAATTAAGTACACCAAAAGAATGTGGACGTCCACGTTTTACTTATTAAAGCCCATGACGTCGTCATATTTATGAAATTTATATATTTTCCTAGCACACCGTTCTTCTTTCTATACATAAAATTAGAGGAAATTTTAAATTTTATTATATTACTTTTTATCCAAATTTTTGTGAATATGACTATCTTTCAAATAAATATTCAAAACTGAGATAAGTTTACATATTCTAATTTTTCAAAATTATATTTTTCTTCATTGATTAATATTTTTAATCGAAAGAGAACCTTTTTGCTCCTCCAGATTCTTTATTACGCAACCACAATCTCTTTGGTCGTTTTAATTAAAAAAGTTAAATGAGTCCGCTTACGACAACAAAATTAATTAAATGGATTTAATTACGTGTTTGGTTAGGGGTAATTTCAAAAATGTTTTTATAGGGCTAAAATACTTCAAAATTATCTTTTTTGAAACAAAAAATTTTCGCTTCAAAAATACCTTTATAAATGTTAAAATTTCCAAAATACCCTTATGATTTTCCTGTCCAGTTTGACCCTGTGACCCAGTGACCTAGTACGATCCTGTGACCTAACAATCCAGTCCGACCCACCGACCCACCAACCCAGTTCGACCATGCGACCCAGCGACCCTGTCCGACCCAGCGACCCAGTCCGACCCTGCGACCTAGCGACCCTATCCGACCCTACGACCCAGTCTGACCCTGCGACCCAGCGATCCTGTCCGACCCTGCGACCCAGACCGACCCAGTTCGACTATGTGACCCAGTGCGACCGCCGGAAACTGCCAAAAGTCGCCGGAAAACAGTCGAAATCGCCGGAAAACAGTCGAAATCGCTGGAAATCACCTACAAATCGCTGGAATCGCCAAAAATACCGGAAAATCGCTAAAAAAACTGGAAATTGTTGAAAATCACTGAAATTTGCTGCAAAACGTTCGAAATTTGCTGGAAATCGCTCGAAATTTTTTGCAAAACACTCAAAGTGGAAGGAAACCGCTCGAGAATGGAAAGAAATCGCTAAAAAATGGAATGAAATCGCTCGAAAATGGAAGGAAATCACTCGAAAATGAAAGGAAATAACTCTCAACTTTGTTTCCCTCCCCTCAAATTTTGTTTTCCCTCCTCTCAAATTTGCCTTTCCCTGCTTCGTATGAATTTTTCATTAACAAAACATAAGGGCACATATGTCTTTTCTCCAATTTTTTTCATCAGATTTAGGAGGGTAGTTGTGAAGTGTTTTAGCCCTAGGAGGGCATTTCTGATATTCTCCCGTTTGGTTACCACATAAAAACCATATTTGGATAATGCATTAATATCTAACTAGGAATATCCCACCTGCGCGCGAATTGATGATTTTTATTAGTAGTATTAAACAAAGGTATTAGATCGAAAGATTTAAAAATTAGATTTTGTAAATTTTATAATTATTTAATATAATTATAATAATCGATAATAATTTATTAGAACTAGACTATAATAAAAATATTCAAAACAATTAATGGAATTAAAATAAAAATTAAATATAGACATCATTCTATAATATAGAATATAATATATAATGATGAAACAATAAGGTCTAAATTTTAATAAAGCTTGATGGAAGAGATGACATCCAAGAATATATCTGAATATTCTCGGTTAAAATACTTTTTGAGTTAGAACGTTTTAATAAACACGCATTTTAAAAATACATGTTCAATGGATTGCGGTTCATAACGTATCTTGAAACATTAGAAATAAGGGAAACATTAGTACCAAAGTAATATTTTTAAATATAATTATATGTATGGATGAATAATATGTGTATGAGATAAGTAAATACTAGACGTGATAGATGTAGGATGCGTTAAGAAAAACATGAAATATTTTTGGTTGTAATCATGTTTGAAAATTGGCTTCATTAATGTGACCTACGAAAAAATATAAACAGAAATGTATAAAGACATCATATTTATGATTAGATGTAAGATGAAAAATTAAATGATAGAATAAATTTATCTTGATAAACAACATTTGTGACCTTTGATTCTTTTATTGACTTTTTGTTCGTATCTAATATATTCAAATCATCACATGAAGTAACCCTTGGAAGCACATCATACAGCTGCCAATGGCTGAAAACTGATTTTGGCGGATATAATCCGATTTTTGTAAGATTTTTTCTTTGGATTTTGTTTACTTTTATTGTGTAGCACAATCTAACGGGAGCCTTCATTCTTCTTAATGTAAACGGAAAGCCTTAATCAGTAGGTGATAAAATCACCTTTCGTATAAGGACATCGTTCCCTACATGAGTTCTAGTGATAATCTCTACCTCAAATACGCGTGTAGCTAATGAGTTATCACTAAACATGTGTCGCTACATAGTCTTTCATTTTGGTTGATGTTGCAGAGCATCATAATTGCGGCGCCAACCTTTAAAAAAATCCCATGTTTTAGTATTCCAAAGAACTCCAAAAGAGTTTAGGTACTCCACAGGGTATTAAGAAATGTCAATCATAAGGCGGAGAGCTATCAATCTCAATCATGTCTTATCTAAAGAACTCGATCATATTGGCAAGAAGCTTTAATAATAAGAACTCATTCACTTCATCGACATGTGCATTCATTGGCATTAAAATCGCTATCTGTCTTAGATATTTAAGATCCATGAAAGATGATGTGAGACATGGATATGTTGCATCTACAAGATTTTGTAACATGCTATTTGTGTTTCCAAGCATCAATTTCTTTTTTCTAGCATGATTTTTTCCCCTCCATTATGATTGGCAGTTGTTGTATCCCTCATAGGTGTCATCCCATCGCCAATAGCTAATAGCCATTATGTAAATTCCACATCATCTTGAGATGATCACATGTTCTGTGTCAATGTATAAATGCAACACGATTGCCACAAGTATAAAAAAATAATCGTTGTTTGAATAGTTTAAGTTCGACCCCCTTGTGTTACAGGTAAAATCTACCAAAAATCATCACCAAGTAGAACGATTTTATCCCGAATGTTTTTTCCAGATTTTTCTTCTTTGATAACATAGATGATATATTTCAAGGTTCGATCCAAAGCTGCGATCGTATGTCGATGGGCTATTGGTACTTCATCCCAAATAATCAAATTTTTTTTAAGTAGTAAATTCGGAAGCATGCTTCGTTGTTTAATATCGAATATTGAATGTTCATTGAAATCCAATGGGATTTTCAAACGAGAATGTGTAGTTCTATCCCCAGACATGAGAAGATATGTTATACCCAAAGATGCAACTAAAATTACTACTCGACCTTCTATTATCAGTTTTACAATAAGAATCCTATACAAATAGATTTTGCTGGTTCTGCCTAGGCTATAAATGAAGAAAAATTTCCCTTGGTATTGTTGCACTGAATCTATAACAAAAACATAATTTTTCAATGGTTCTTTATTTATCATCTGAAATAGTCTGAGATGTTCTGACCTTTCAAGTTCCACGTGTTTGGTGTAGGCAATGAAGGGAAGTCTGTCAAAGATTTATCATTTCCGACTAAAAGCATTTAGATCTCGATCAATTTGTATTGTTGTATTTCTATCTCTGATAATTTCAACCCATCAAATCTGATTCTTTTCTTTTTCTAATGAGTATGACGTAACCACTTCCAACAATCATTCTAGAGAGCTTCATGATTGCCAACCTCACAATATAATAATAATGTAACAAATAAATGATGCAACTGTATAGGCATAACCCATTTTACAACTTCATTCATAGCTCGATTCCACTCGTTATCAACATCGAGCAAACCTCTCACAACTCATGCTTCTTTTAAGGTGGTATACTTGATAGCATCAACAGTTTTTATGTCGTCGCAACTTAAAGGCCATTTTACAACATTAAGTAATATCTTGAAATAGTACAATTCACTAGATGTGGGGTGAATATTAATGATTTTGCCCAATGTTAAGCCATTTTTCCTTCGAGACTAGAATTTATTTGTGCTTTTCCAAACAAAAATCGTTGGAAACTAAACGTATATTAATTCCTTTGCATCTTCATATGTTCGGTTTACCTTCATCCACTATTTAAATTGTGTCTGAACCCAGTTTTCTCAAGACTCTTTCAAGTTCTTCTGCATCTTCAAACGTAAAAAATGTTCGTTTTCCAAATGAATTGATAAATGCATGACATATGGTATTTGGTATGTATGAGAAATGCTAAGATCCTCAAAACAATTTCACATGAAGATAAATATTGACACTCGAGATAGTTAGATATTTCGTTTATTTCCCTCACGGTCATACTATATGAACCTTGAGTACATTAAGTATTAACTCCCCTTTCACTTAAGAAGTATATTTTTTCAACCCTCTTCGAGATGTATTTGAAAAATTTTACAATTGCGTTAGATCTTCTGCACCACTTAATGCTGATATGTGCTTTATACTTCTTTATAATTTCAAAGTTATGGGACACCGCGTGACGATTGCCCAATTTGACATCTCCCTTCATCATAAATTTCAAATATCATTTGCTCCTTTGTATGTAACATAGACAAAATGACCAATATTAGTGTATTCTAGGTAAGACTGGGATATTTCTACGTGCATGTACCGTTTTCCGTACAAAGGGATCATGGTCTATTTGAAAAACACGAACCATGCATCATATATTGCTCAATCAAAAGGAATCCTTCTCTATCATGTTTTTTCTTCATGCAACTCTTCATGGATGTATTTTTCTATGTCCTCAGCCATATGATTTTTGAAATTGGGTTCTAGCCATGTTAAGATATAAGCATGCGAGGCGCCATATTTCTGGAACTCAATAATATATATGACTACAAAAAAGATAATGTAAAAATGACAGTAATATTCTAGTAAATAAATGGTGTAGGAAAAGAATTGAATGTATTATTTTTTTGATAAATGGATACCTAATATAGGTTTCAGGAAAAATACTCCATCGTTGATTCGACCAGTAGAGAATCTAATTTCATCTTAAAGACTCGAGATTCAATATCTGGTCTATCACTTGCAGCTACTCCATTATACATTTCAAGGTGATTCAAGATTTTCTTCCACATAGGATTTGTTATCATCGTTATAAATAGATCCGCATTACCATAACATCTACATATAACTGTATTGTGATATTTCTCAATCATGTACTGTGGTTCTCTCGTAAACGATGGTAACAATATAATCCTTTTACCAATAAAATTTCTATTGCTATCACCCTTTCCAACCACATCAACAATATTATTTTAGAGATCATATTGTAGTTTCTTTGTTGGAATATATGATCTTCTTTGGTAATTGTCATCCTTTCTGATAGATGTGTATGTATTTGGTAAGTATAGAATTCACGCATAGTCACAAATGAATGCTTTATTATTTTGGCCTAATCAGTATATGACATCCCATCTCAAAATCCGTATTGACCATAAGGGAATAACAATGGATATTGAAGCTTGTGAACAAAGGATGCATATAGCTGATTTTATAGAGCTGTCCGGAATGATTGAATTGTACAATAATATCTCAATACCCTAAATTTGATGAAAGGTTTCCGACAATCAAACCAAAAGTTGTAGTTAAATCATATCATTGATCTTTTTTCAAGGCTCTAACAATCTTACAACGAAATCGACATAATTCCCATATTCATATCGGACTCTCGTCTTACCAAAACTCTTTGATAGGTGATTATGTTTGTCTAGTATTTCTATTAACCAAGACACTATATTCTCTTAGATTACCTATAATAGCAATCTTGCTTAGCATTTTTATATGATCGCTGACCTTTGTTACAATGTCATATATATACAGCAGCATAAACTGAGGTGGATTACTTTCAGGTGGTAGAAAAGAGTTTATTTGATGGTGGTTCTGACCATGGATTACATAAGGTATATGGACAAGTCCTGGTAGCAATAGAGTTTTCAAATTTTGGATTGATAGATGTAAAAGAAAGGATTGCATTCTAGGCTCTTATGTTGATATAGAATGATCTTGATCTACCGTACAATCTTCAAGTATATGTTGCATTGAATGGACTTTTGGAAGCCTTACTCGTCCTTGCATGCAACATAGGTTGAATTGTAATTTTTCCATAATTAAACCACTGATGACACGTTTTTTATGCCAAAACATTGCATCACAATTATGACAATTGATAATATCCTCTTCAAAATGTGTTTTTATGTTGTGTGTACCTAATTTTTGATATGATAGTTATGCAACAAATTAAAGGATTTTTTTTTGAATTTTGATAGGTTAGATATGATAAATGTTTTAGTAGGTTCAATCAATGATGTTGAAGCTCCATTAGATTTAAATTCATTTTGTGTTGAGCATATATGTGAATTAAACACAAAAAACTTTTGTAAAAATTCAAAAAGGTGAAATTATGAATTATCTAGGACTTACCTTGCCCGCTTTCAGATTCTCTTCTCACACACAATAGTTCTCCTTAAAACTCTTGGAACTTTAAAGTGTTGTATAGGTATCTTAAATTAGTTAGAATAAAATAGATAATATATTGATTTAACATGTAGATGGATAAATTAAGCATCAATAGTTTCATGTACGTTTTTTAATCTTTCTTTTTGTGTTCATATAAATTGAATAATAATGCGAGGAATTAATAGTAAAATAACCTTAAACAAATTATTTGGTTATGACTAACCTCGTTTTCTCAAAACAAATGATATGTGTCCTTTGGTTGGGTTTGTATAATAGCTAATGTATTTTCTTATTCCATAACGAAGGGTTTACAAGACTATTTATAGACAATTGAAAACCCTAAGTAAATAAATTTTCCTTAATATAAAATATAAACTTTCCTAAATATAAAATATAAACTTTCCTTAATATAAAATATAAACTTTCCTTAATATGCCCCCTCAAGACGGAGCACGGAGGTGATTCCGCTCTTGACACAGAGATCATGGAAAGAAGAGCGCGGAAGCGGCTTCGTCAGAATGTCAGCAAGCTGATCGCGGGAGGTGACCTTCCGTGAACCAAATTACTAGTTGGTCATGTTGACCGTGAGAAGAGTGCTTAGCAGATTTTGTGGATCGAAGGTAGGAGCCGCATCGGAGAGATGGGCGGTAGGGTTACTGGTTTGGCCGGCCATGGATTAGGGTATTGAGGCGGCTGAGCAAGAGATGCCAGATCTAGCGTTAGGTGATGCGGATCTAGGGTTAGATCTAGGGTTTGATCTAGGGTTAGGCGATAGAAGGGCCGCCACCGCGACGCGATAACGACGGGACGCGGCGCGGGACGAGAGAGAGACGGGTAAGCCGGGACGCGAGAAAAACGGGCAGGGCGGCCCAAGTTGAGGACAACAGCGTCTTTACTTTTACCTGTTAGGATTGGTGCCCGTGTGCTGAGATCCTTCACCTGAAAAAGATGTGGAAAGAATTCCACAGAAACTCCATTAGTATTACAAAGCTGGTTGACCGAGACGAGATTTTTATGAATCGATGGCACACAAAGCACATTAGTAAACGATAAAGTACGTTTGGTAGAAGGCATAGAAAAAGAACCTGTGTGAGTTATTGGTAGGGTCGAGCCATCACCAACAATCACATCCTCTCCTCCACGGTATGGACTATGAAGTGCCAGATTTTGAAGGTCGGATGTGATATGATGCGAAGCCCCACTGTCAAGAAGCCACGAACCAGAATCATAGTACGGCGCGAGCGCATTGTGACCTTGCGGTTGCCACGATTTGCCTGCATTGTTCCACGATTGCTGAGGCTGTGGAGGATGTGAATGAGATCTGTGCGCCGTGATCAGTGTGAATTGAGGGCATCTCTTTGCACTATGTCCAAAGACTCCACATGCTTGGCACTTGCCTTGATACCCTTTAGATTGCGAGCGGTGTGATCGATGATCAGATGTATGGTCTCTACCTCGTCCGCGAAAGTGCTGTTGGGAACGAGTGTTAGTGTAGTGAGCCGTCACGGGTACAGACTGCAGGATGGGTTGTGAGACATCCACAAGGAGCTTGGCTTCATGATTGATTAATTTTTCATGAAGTTCTTCAACGGAGATGGCCGTGTCTCTTGCTTGAACAACATCAATGATTGGTTTGAATTCATCCGGTAGACCAGAGAAGATGGCATCGAGTAGATCTTCATGATCAAGTGGTTTGCCAAGCAATGCCAATTCATCAGCCTTTGTGATGAGGAATCGAAAGTAATCATCAATGGTTTGTGCTCCTTTCACACACCGTTTGATTTGATCCCTCAGCTGAAGGATATGACCTCGTGAGGCTTTGCCGTATGTCGAGGCAAGTTTGTTCCATGCTTCCCGAACAGAGGAACAACGGGCGACAAGTGGCTGAAGGGGAATGGAGAGAGCCCCGAGAATAGCACTGAACAACAATCTGTCTTGTTGTTTCCATGGCTCAAAGGCCGGGTTGGCTTGCATAGAGTCGTCAACAATGATGGTGGCCGACGGCACGCAGGAATCGTCGGAGATAAAACAATCTAGTTGATGTCCTTCAAGGAGAGTTCTTACTTGTATACTCCAAGTAAGATAGTTCGTGCTTGTGAGTTTGGTGACATTGCCCATGTTAACCGTAAGAAGTGTTTTCTGCGGTTCTCGGGTATTGAATGTGGCGGCAGTTACAGTGTGAACAGAGGGTGAAGCGGATTGTTCCATAGCCATGACAGATAGGAGTTGACGTTGACAGGAGACGTCGTCAATGAAGGTGGAGATAGCGCAGGAAAGAGCGGCCGAATTAGGGGGTGGCGGCTAAAACAGGGTAGGCAGAAAAAGAAAAAAAAATAGGTTATTTTGTCTTATGACTTGGGCTCTGATACCATAATAGCTAATGTATTTTCTTATTCCATAACAAAGGGTTTACAAGACTATTTATAGACAATTGAAAACCCTAAGTAAATAAATTTTCCTTAATATAAAATATAAACTTTCCTTAATATTGTATGGCGAATGTTTATCAGTAAACACCAACGACGATTTACTGCTTTACATTTATAAAAATAAATAAACACTTAGTTATTTTATAAAATTATTGCATCTTAATATATTTATAATAAATCATAATTACGGTATAAGAAAACTATCATACATTGATTAAGATTTTTAGAATTTTCTTCCAAAAGACTATTGGATGCTAAATGGTGAGACTTTGGTTTCTGCATTTCTCCGAGCAAACCTTCATCCTTTTTGTTCCCCATTAAATAAAAATAATTAGTTTTTTTCATGTGTTGTGTTTTTAAGTTTTAGAATAAAACTCGAACGATAGATTAATTTACATAATTTTTTTATTTAAGTTGTACTTGAAAATAAAATACCATATTTTATAAGAACTATTTTACAATGAATTTAAACCTAATATAAATGCAAAAAAAAACGTATTTTCTTAAACCGGTATTAAAAATAAAATTTAGAAAAAATAAAGCGCCTTTGTACGAAAGGCCCTACAACTCAATTTAGGAAACCCTAACCAAGGAGAATTAAAGATTGCATTAGGGGTGGGCAAAAAACCCGCAGGACTCGTCCCGTCCCGAAACCCGTCCCGAACCCGCAAAAAATTACTCGTACCCGCGGGTTCGGGTTCGGGTTCGGGTAATTTAGTTTCAATACCCGCGGGTTCGGGTTCGGGACGGGTTTTATAGTTTCACAAACGGGTACCCGCGGGTACCCGCCAAAATTACAAATATACCCCTACTTTTATTTTTTTATTACCT
>CM071873.1:9667067-9703667 GCA_036759665.1 Gynandropsis gynandra
TTTTTGCGGGTACCCGAACAGCGGGTACCCGCACCTTGCGGGTACGAGTACGGGTAGTAAAACCAACTACCCGTGCGGGACGGGTTCGGGTGCGGGTAGTGAGATTCTCGCGGGTACCCGCGGGTGCCCACCCCTAGATTGCATACCAAGATCAATTCTCCGACGAAGATTATCAGTCAAATAGATTCGACATAGGCTTATAAATGGGAATAAAAGTGTGTCTAAAAATTCTAACCCGTTTGTTCTCTTACCGTATTGTTGCCGCTAGATGAGGAAGTTGAAGTCGATCAATGGATCGTAATAGGGATAGACCCTAGCCGATTCTAGTATGGATCATAACGATAATCTTGTTTGTTCACGTTGCTTGTGTTATCTTGGCGGATGTGTGGAGTGTGGTCTGAAAATTTCCGATCGGGTGTTCTTTGGAAAGGGTTGAGGGTGAAATATGGGTAACAAACTGAGGTTGGGTGCTGTTATCAACGACAATGATAATATGTTTAAAATCTATGCTTCTTTCATGTGTTAGAGATAAGGTAAACTGGATTCTATGGATTAATGTCTGGCAGATGGTATTAGGGCTAGGTCTGCCACAAGTTGTTGTTCTTTAGATTGTGTCTTTTATTCTTAGAGAGTAAACTCAAATTGTATATTGTCTTTATACTATGTTATTGTTGTTAGATTATTTTGTTTATGTGACATTAGTTTTCTATTCGAAAATTTATTTTCTTATTAATTAGCAATTTTCCATTAAACAAAGATGTCAATATTGATAAAAATGCAAATAATGCTTAGAAGTAAATTTAAATAATAGAACCGATATGCTATTTGAAATTAATAATATTTCCGACATGTGATATTAATATAGCTTGTATATGCAGGACGATCTACAGCATGAGAAAACAACTCTGACTATCTAAATCATCGAGCAACTTACACGTTAAGTGAACAACAAATAATATTAAATTGATTTGAATATTTCAGAAATTTTGCTTGTGTAAATTTCCTTTAGAAACAATGAAAATATATGAAAAATTGAACTAAAATTAATAAAATAGAAAATAAGAAGACATGTTTATGATATATTTGTTTTTTGGGCAGTTTACTGCTTATAGTTGACTTAGTGGAGTTTTAGTAAAGCCAATAAAAGTCATCGAACTTGAACATAGAGAAAAACAACCATAATTCCAAAGAAAACATTACCAACAATGTCGTAAACTTTAAAGCGATCCATAAACAAATAGATTAGCAAGATTAATCTAAACCTCTAACTAATGTGAACCGTCTTCCCCTTAGATCCTTTCTTCTTTAAGGTAGTATTGTCTTCCATTTCTGTTTTATCCTTGAATGTTTTCTCTTCACCTATAGCATTGGCGGGGTTTATACGTGATACAATAAAGGATAATGAGGGGTAAAATTGTAGGAACTGATCTTGCTTTGGAATGTGAAATGATATTTTGGAACTTTGTTATCATTTGGCCTGCCTTGTTTGAAATAAAAAAAAAACTCAAATCAGTATAATCAAATTAGAATTACACACCTCAACGTCAATGAGACTAACAACTTTTTTTAGGATAGCTTTGTGACCTCGAGATCAAATGCAATGAAATTTGCGATCTCAGTTCCATCTTCTACAACAAATTCTACCCTAAAGCTGCTTAAATTATGTGATACAACAAAAAAACGTTAGACCTGGCGTAAATAGTGTGAAAACTTAATGGGAAACAAGTTTCTAACAATATGTAGGAAATGGTTAACTTTGTGACTCTAATTGTGGTTGAGTCATTGCAATGACTTTATGTAGTTATCTTAAGCTTCCTTTCACATTTTCAGCAACATAGTTCTAGCTGTTTGTAGATAAGATGCCAAAATTTGAGCAAAACAAACAACTGTGTGTCCTATATTTGGAGAAACCAATAAAAATAACCAAGATAGCAACAAAAGGTTAAAAGAAATTATGATAAATTGGTTAATAGTACTGATGATCAAATGTTGTAATATAGTTCAAAAAGTCAAATATCGAAACAGTCTCAATCTTAACCACATCGTCAACTATATCACCACCACTAACGTCAACGATAAAACCTTCTTTGAGTCTGTTTCACATGCATACAAAAAAATTAGAATATGCAGAATTTATAGGAGAAAACTACATTATAATGTGGATCTAACCATATGAGAAGCTAGAAAAAATCCAATAAAATAAGATATTATTATAAATTATTAAAAAATCAGATGTATGACATATAAATCATATCGTACAGTTGTATTATATTAGGAGACTTTCTTTACATGTGAATACTTTGAAAACAAAAATTTACATCGACATATATAATTTTTTTCCTCTTAAAAACAATCTAAGGTGCATATGTAGCAATGTATATTTGTTGGCAAAGATATTAATGAAATTGTTGTATACCTATCGTAAACACTTCCAACAACAGATTCTTGGTCAATATAAAATCTATTCGCCAAAGTTGTATTGAGATAAACGTTGTCTTCATATTAAAAAAAATTGTGATACATACCAAATCAACAATGTGTAAACGGTAGGTTGTACTACAAGGAATGAAGTAAGCTTTAAAAACATACTAACCTCCAACGAATTTTGAGTTAACACTTGTGATAAACAAAACCGTAGATTTTAAACTAACGCCTTCTAATTTCATCCGCAACTCAACTGCCTTTTGATCCCAAGCAGTTAGGTTAATGTTCGTTCTGCTTTACATGTTGAAAAAATTAAACATTTAGGTATATTAAAATATTTGGAAAAATGATTTCTTATCCTACTTCCAAAACTTACCCACCTAACTGAAGACCCAACATGATACGTTCAATTGACGATATGAAATATTTTTGTGAGTCTTGATTGGAGTTTAATTCTTAGATCATGTTACATTAATCCTCTTGGGATCGACACCTTAATTACTACACATGTGTCATGCAATTGCGGATAGTTTTAGGTTAACTTGTTTAACTTGACAGACATCAAATTTTTGGCGCCGTTGTCGGGGAACTAATTGTCAACACGCCTTAGTTTGAGATTTTGAATCATACTTGTTTTTGTTTTCTTTTATTTTTCTTTTCATTTTTGTACATTCTTTTGTTTTTCTTTTCCTTTTTGTACATTCTACTGAGATTAAGAGAACGATTAGGCAGTGAAAGAAGGGCAAGGAAGAAGAATGAGTAGACAAGACCAATCAACGAATAATGAACAATCAAAATGATGTATTAGATGGTCACGGACAACCGCAATTACTCGTCGGTAATATGGCGTAATTACAACAACTGCAGGCTCCTCCACCACGTCATCTTCGTGATTACGTGGTGCCGAACATGAGCAACGTCCAAACTGCAATAAGGACGCCCGTTGTTGAGAGGGAACAATTCGAGATAAAGTCCACAAAAATCAACACGATATACCAGAAAAAATTCATGGGCAGAAATCATGAAGTCCCTCATCAACATCTACGAGACTTCTTAGAACTTTCAAGCACATTCAAAATACATGTAGTCTCGAAAGATACATTTTTCTGCATCTCTTCCCTTTCTCATTTATGAGACGAGTGAAAACGTGGCTACAATCTCTTCCCGCTGGTTCGATCACTACATGGGACCAGCTTTGCACGACATTCCTATCACGATTCTTCCCTCTGAGCAAGACGATTCAAATGAGAGGAGAAATCACTATGTTTAGATGCCGAGAGGGAGAGACATTATTCAAAGCATGGGGGAGATTCAAGGACCTTTTTTCAAATGTGTCCTCATCACGGTCTAGAGCAGTGGTACGCCATCCAAACATTCTACAATGGGATCGCGGATGAACATATAACGACGCTAGACAACGCTGCTCGAGGATCATTCATGGAATTAAGCGTAGAAGAGTCATACGAGCTTATTGAAAATATTTCCATGAACCACACCATGTGGTCTACACCAAGAAGTATGCCAAACAAGACACGAGGCATTTACGGGCTAATCAAAGAAGCACGATGGGCAATGCGGTGAATGCCATGTATTGTGCAAATTGTGGAGATACGAATCATATGGCATATCAATGCACAATACAAGAAGGCTTGGAACAGATGAACTACTCCCAGCATCAAGGCAATACACAATTTGAGAACTCATACAACCCAAATTGGAGTAACCCCCCGAATCTCTCTTATCGCACGACCCAAACGGTGAAGTATTTGGGTTTTCAACAAAGGCAGCATCCATACCAACAATCGCAGCAATTCCAGCAAGCTCCTCAACCTACTCAAGATCCTTCGTCAAGTCTTGAGGCGGTGATCCTTGAGTTCATAAGGAACAAAGGCAGCAACAATTGACTCTAGCTAAAATCAACGAGAAAATGGGAGCAGCGATGAATGAACTCAAAACTCAAGTGGGGACTGCGATCAATGAACTTAAAACTCGAATGGAATCCTTGAGCACTCATGTGAAGATGCTAGAAAACTCCATTGCGCAGCATGCTACATCATCCTCTCGATATCCCGGGTTGCTACCCGAAAAGCCCGATCTTAATCCGAGAGAGCACGTTAACGCTATCACCTTGCGTAGCGGTAATGTGATTGAAAGTCAACCCCCGAAAGAGCAAGAAAAGTATGCTGGAAAGTCAGAGAACAAAGGAAATGGCATTGGAATCATGGAGGGAGCCGCACCAGATTTGGAGAAGCCATACGTTGCTCCACCGGTGTATGTACCTCCTGTATCATTTCCTCGATGGTTGGTGAGCAACAAGAATGAAGTGACATACAACGGTTTGTAGAGATCCTCAAGAAGCTTCACATCAACATACCGTTCGTAGGGGCCCTCCAACAAATGCCCGCATAAAATCTACTCGCCAAAGTTGTATTGAGATAAACATTGTCTTTATATTATAAAAATTTTGCTATATACCAAATCAACAATGTGTAAATGGTAGGCTGTACTACTAGGAATGAAGTAAGCTTTAAAACATACTAACCTCCAACAAATTTGGGTTAACACTTGTGATAAGCAAGACCAAAGGTTTTAAACTAACGCTTCTAATTTCATCCGCAACTCACCTGCCTTTTGATCCAAAGCAGTTAGGTTAATGTTTGTTCTACTTTACACGTTGAAAAAATTAAACATTTAGGTATCATTAAAATATTTGGCAAAAATGATTTCTTATACTACTTCCAAAACTTACCCACCTAACTGAAGACCCAACATGATACGTTCAGTCGAAGATATGAAATATTTTTTTGAATCTTGATTGGAGTTTGATTCTTAGACCATGCTACATTAGTCCTCGTGGGATCGACACCTTAAGTACTACATGTGTCGTGCAATTGTGGGTAGTTTTAGGTTAACTTGTTTAACTTGACACACATCAAGATTTTGGCGCCGTTGCCGAGGAACTAATTGTCAACACGCCTTAGTTTGAGATTTAGAATCATACTTGTTTTTGTTTTCTTTTGTTTTTGTTTTCTTTTTTGTACATTCTACTAATTCTCTTTACTTATCCTTCGTAGGTGCATGACCTGATCTCGTGGTAGTTCGAATTTACATCGAATCAGCCCTGAGATTGAGAGAACGATTAGGCAGCAAAAGAAGGGCAAGGAAGAAGAATGAGTAGACACGACCAATCCACGAACAATGAAAAATCAAAATGATGTATTAAATGGTCACAGACAGCTGCAATTACTCGTCGGTAATGTGGCACAATTACAGCAACCACAGGCTCCTCCACCACGTCGTCTTCATGATTACGTGGTGCCAAAAATGAGCAACGTCCAAACTGCAATTAGGATGTCTGCTGTTGCGAGTGAACAATACGAGATGAAGCCCACAAAAATAAACACGTTATACCAAAAAAAAAATCATGGGCGGAAATCAGGAAGTCCCTCATCAACATCTACGAGACTTCTTAGAACTTTCAAGCACATTCAAAATACATGGAGTCTCGAAAGATACGATTTTTCTGCATCTCTTCCCTTACTCATTTGGGGGACGAGTGAAAACGTGGCTACAATCTCTTCCTGCTGGTTCATCACTACATGAGACCAGCTTTGCACAACATTCCTATCACGGTTCTTCCCTCTGAGCAAGACGATTCAAATGAGAGGAGAAATCACTATGTTTAGATGCCGAGAGAGAGAGACATTATTCAAAGCATGGGGGAGATTGAAGGACCTTTTTTCAAATGTGTCCTCATCACGGTCTAGAGTAGCGGTACGTCATCCAAACATTCTATAATGGGATCGCGGATGAACATATAATGATGCTAGACAACACTGCTCGAGGATCATTCATGGACTTAAGCGTAGAAGAGGCATACAAGCTTATTGACAATGTTTCCATGAACAACATCATGTGGTCTACACCAAGAAGTATGTCAAACAAGACACGAGGCATTTACGAGGCTAATCAAAGAAGCACGATGGGAAATGCGGTGAATGCCATGTATTGTGCAAATTGCAGAGATACGGATCATATGGAATATCAATGCACAATACAATAAGGCATGGAACAGATGAACTACTCCCAGCAGCAAGGCAATATGCAATTCGAGAACACATACAACCCGAATTGGAGTAACCACCCGAATCTCTCTTATCGCACGACCTAAACGGTGAAGTATTTGGGTTTTCAACAAAGGCAGCAACCATACCAACAATCACAACAATTCCAGGAAGCTCAGCAAGCTCCTCAACCTACTCAAGATCGTTCATCAAGTCTTGAGGAGGTGATGCTTGAGTTCATCAAGGAACAAAGGCAGCAACAATCGACTCAAGCTAAATTCAACGAGAAAATGGGAGCAGCAATGAATGAACTCAAAACTCAAGTGGGGACTGCGATCAATGAACTCGAAACTCGAATGAAATCCTTGAGCACTCATGTGAAGATGCTAGAAAACTCCATTGCGCAGCATGCTACATCATCCTCTTGATATCCCGGGTTGCTACCTGAAAAGCCCGATCTTAAACCAAGAGATCACGTTAACGTTATCACCTTACGCAGCGGTAATGTGATTGAAAGTCAACCCCTGAAAGAGCAAGAAAAGTCTGCTGGAAAGTCAGAGGACAAAGGAAAGGGCATTGGAATCATGGAGGGAGCCGCACCAGATTTGGAGAAGCCATACATTGCTCCACCGGTGTATTTACCTCCTGTATCGTTTCCTCGACGGTTGGTGAGCAACATGAATGAAGTGACATACAAACGGTTTGTAGAGATCCTCAAGAAGCTTCACATCAACATACTGTTTATAGAGACCCTCTAACAAATGCCTGCATACGCTAAATTCCTCAAAGAGATTCTATTCAACAAGAGGCGTATTGAAGAGAGTGAGACGGTAGCACTCACCGAGGAATGCAGCTCCATTCTTCAAAACAAGCTGCCACAGAAGTTAAAAGACCCCGGAAGCTTCTCCATACCATGCACCATAGGGAACATCGACATAGACAAATTCTTGTACGATTTGGGAGCAAGCGTGAGCCTTATACCACACACGGTCTTCAAGCGGATGAACTTCGGAGCTCTAAAACCTACAAAGATGTCTTTACGACTCGTTGATCATTCGGTAAGATATCCGGTGGGAATTGTCAAAATATTCCCAGTAAGGTAGGTAATCTTTGTATACCTGCTGATTTTTTTGTACTCGATATTGATGAATATGCTAGGGTACCTATTATTCTTGGTAGACCTTTTCTAGCTACTACAGGTGCCATGATAGATGTACAACAAGGAAAGCTTTCTCTACGTGCCGGAGATGAGAAGATAGAATTCAACTTGTCCAACTCCATGAACGAACCTTATTTCAAGGACTCATGCTTTAGAATTGATTTGCTGGATTAGTGAGCAAATGACACGGTTGAACGAGTAAGTATTCCCGATCCTCTTGAAAGATGCCTAACGCGAGTTCGCAATGTTGCAGGATGTACCGATGAAGAAACCGATGTCTATAGTGAATTCTGAGTGCTATCGAAGCACTAAGGGACGCCCCACATGAGGAGATACCACGCGAGATACATTCTGATTTTGAAGTGGAGAAGGCACCCAAACTCGAGCTTAAACCTATTCCTTCTTCTCTTCGGTACGAGTACATTGGTTGTAATAATGCATTTCCCATTATTGAACGCTGACTTGAATGCAGATGAGACGAAGAAGTTACTTGATTGTTTGAGGAAGCATAGGAGAGTGATTGGATACACCATCGAGGATATCAAAGGACTGAACCCTTCATTGTGCATGCACTGGATGCTCATGGAGGACGGCCAAAAACCGTCCATTGATGCTCAAAGGCGGCTGAAACCTAATTTGAAAGAGGTAGTGAAGAAAGAGATACTAAAACTTTTAGATGCAGGTATCATATATCCAATCTCGGACAACAAATGGGCGAGCCCCGTGCATGTAGTACCTAAGAAAGATTGAATGAAGGTAGTTCGAAATGAGAACAACGAGCTGATTCCAACTAGAACGATCACAGGCTAGAGGATGTGTATTGATCATCGGAAGCTCAACAAAACCACATGGAAGGATCACTTTCCTCTCCCGTTCATCGACCAAATGCTTGAACACCTAACCAACCACGCCTATTTTTGTTACTTAGACGGGTACTCGGGTTTCTCTCAGATTCCCATTCACCCTCAAGACCAAGAGAAGACGACTTTCACATGTCCGTATGGAACGTTCGCTTACCGTCGTATGCCTTTTGGAATTTGCAACGCCCCGGCTACTTTCCAGTGTTGCATGATGGCAATCTTTTCCGATTTGATTGAGCACATTATGGATGTTTTATGGACGATTTTTCCGTTTATGGCTCTACCTTTTATGATTGCCTAGCTAACCTTTCTAGAGTGTTGCATCGATGCGAAGAGATCAATCTCGTTCTAAATTGGGAGAAATTCCATTTCATGGTGAATGAAGGGATTGTCCTAGGTCAAATGATATCTTCGAGGGGTATAGAAGTGGACAAGGCTAAGATCGGGGTGTTTGAAAAACTTCCTTCACCGGTTTCGATAAAAGAGATTCGGAGTTTTCTAGGGCACACTGGTTTCTATCGGAGGTTCATTAAAGACTTGTCAAAGATCACGAAACCATTGACGAAGTTGCTGGCCAAGGATGCCACGTTCGAATTCTCTAAGGAATGCCATGACGCCTTCAACATGATCAAGAGAGCATTAGTTTCAGCGCACATCATTCAACCACCGGATTGAAACCTACCATTTGAGGTCATGTGTGATTCTAGCGACTATGCGGTTGGAGCTGTTTTGGGACAACGAAGAGACAAAGCTTCTCATGTCAATTCCTACGCTAGCAAGACCCTAGACGAAGCTCAAATCAACTATGCCACAACCGAGAAGGAACTCCTTGCTGTCGTATTCGACTTTGACAAGTTCAAATCGTATCTAGTTGGTTCAAAGGTGTTTGTCTGCACGGATCATGCAGCAGTTAAGTACCTCTTAGGGAAGAAGGACACCAAACCACGCCTTATCCAATGGATCCTTCTTTTACAAGAGTTTGATCTGATTCTGTATAGGAGATGCGGCGGATGGGATAATTCGGAGATGCATTCCCGAAGAGGAGGTAGAGAGCATCCTTTTCCATTGTCATGGATCGGATTATGGGGGCCATTTCAGCAAGTCTAAGAACGCTTCGAAGGTGCTACAATCGGGTTTTTATTGGCTGCCCTCTTCAAAGATGCACATCGGTACATTTCCTCTTATGATAGATGTCAACAGATGGGAAATATTGGTAAGAGGAACGAGATGCCACAGAATTACATCCTCGAGATAGAGTTGTTTGATGTTTGGGGTGTAGATTTCATGGGACCTTTTCCCTCGTCATGTGGCAACCGATATATCTTAGCAGGTGTGGATTACGTGTCCAAATGGGTAGAAGCTATGGCTGCACCGACTAATGACTCTAGGGTGGTAATGAAATTTTTCAAGAAGATCATCTTTCCACGTTTTGGCGTCCCTAAAGTAGTCATTAGTGATGGAGGCTCACACTTTATTGCTAGGCAATTTGAAGCCCTCCTTCGAAAGTATGGCATGACGCATAGGGTAGGTACACCATACTATCCCCAAACTAGCAGGCAAGTGGAGGTTTCGAATAGAGAAATCTAGTGCATATTAGAGAAAACCGTGTCTAGGTCCTATAGAGATTGGTCGATGAGATTAGACGATATATTATTGGCCCATAGAACTGCCTTTAAGACTCCCATTGGCATGACTCCTTTTCAGCTTGTTTATGGAAAGTCTTGCCACCTCCCCGTCGAGCTAGAGCATCGCGCCTATTAGGCAACAAAGCTCGTTAACTTTGATCTTAAGAGTGCAGGTGAGAAACGAATTTTGCAGGTGAATGAGCTACGAACTTCGCCTCAATGCATACGAGAACTCTAACATTTACAAGGAGCCTGCTAAGAGATAGCACAATAAGAAGATCATACCTCATGACTTCTGGATAGGTGACTTAGTTCTACTTTTTAACTCTCGACTTAAGCTTTTCCCGGGCAAACTACATTCCCGTTGGTCTGGTCCTTTTCAGGTTCGAGAGGTTTTCACACATGGCACAGTAGAACTATGGAGTGAGTCGAGCGGGACATTCAAGGCAAATGGGCAGAACCTAAAGCTATATCAAATTGCTCATCCGATCGAAAGCGGAAACTTCATCTCCCTATTCGATCCACCCATCGTGCATACATGAAGCATGGAGACGTCAAGTTTAACGACGTTAAACAAGCGCTTTCTGGGAGGCAACCCATAATTTTGTTTTCTTTGGTTTCGTATTTCGGGCTTGGTTAATTTGAAAAGCATAAAAAAAAACATAAAAAGAAGAAGAACTACAACCATGACCTCACATTGCTTTCCTCCATCGGAGCTTCACGTCGATGATGCCATTCAATTCAAGTTTGATGGCTCATGTTTGTCAGGTGATATCATTTCATTTTCTTTTGTTTTTCTTAGGTTAGTTTTAGTTTGTTTTCATGAGTCCGAGTTGTCCCAGGCACTTGTCCGGTGCCATGTTTTGAGACGAACCTTGAACCTAGGATGCTTAAGAAGTTGGCATTTTCCGTGATATCTTGCATCTTAGAGCTTATTAGTTGGTTGAGGAACGAGTAGGTCGTAAGTCTTTGGGAATCCTAGTGTTATTTATGGGAAATTTAAATGAGTTTTCTAGGTTAGTTTCTTGTTCATTCTCTCTATCCAAATGATTATACGTCATATAGATGATGCTCTACTTATTTTTTACGAGGATGATTTTATCGTATGAATTGAGCTTGTTTTGCAGAAAATAAGAGCGCACACTAACACTCCGCTATTGATAGAAATAATGCCTAAAAAGCATGATCTAAAATCGATATGAGTGCATTGACCTTGACACTTTTTCGATGGTTCGGGTCTAAGTGGTTGGTCAGCGATCATCTTTCTACGTCCTAAGAGCTAGGCACATAAAAACGACATCTACTCTGCTGCATTCTTGAACGAGATGGAAGAGTATACCGTCATCGGTAGTTTGGTTTAAGTAGCTCTAGAATAAAACAAGTATCCTCTTTGATTATGTGATTAGGATTTGTTTGAAGTCTCGTTTGGTAGAGAGAGTTGCGGTTTCTCACTTAGCTCATCTTTGATTTGCTTTCTTATAGGTAGCCATGGTGAAACTAAGATGAAGACTGAAAGTTATTAGGCCAAAATTTGCTCTAACTTGTTTGTTGATTAATTAGGTTTACCATAGTAGTGTTTCTAGGGAAAGGGGAGTTCTCGACTTTTATATCTCCCACGTGTTCCACGTTTAAGTTTGCTTAGGGGCAAGCAAACATTCAAGTCAGGGGATTTTGATCATCTCATTTTCGTACACGATTCGCACATGATTTTAGATATCTTTATGACGATAGTTGCAACGTTTATGTGTGATTTTGTATCCATTTTTCTTTTTTCCGTGTTTTCATGTTCTTATAGGTTTAAATGCGTATTTGGTTCATTTCGGAGCTAAAGAACCTACACGGGAAAAAGTACGAGCATAAGAGATTATAATGGAGCAAACAGGACGAGAAACGAGTAAGGAATGCGATACGACATGAGGAGACAAGGCTCCTAGTGGTGTGGTTTCCTTAGCCCACTCGGGCTGAATATCCAGCAGAAAACGCCCAGCTCGTGCTCACCTTCAGCACGCACGGATTGAGCCTCATGAAGAGCCATGCGGGGTGCTCTCCTTAGCCCGCGCGGGGTGGTGTTCCAGCAGATTTTGCCCAAGTCGTGCTAACCCTTAGCGCACACAGGTCTTGCAAAAGGTTATGGCGCCCATGCGGATTGCCTTCGTAGCCTGCACGGGGTATATCCATAACAACTTCACTAGAAGTTCTCCAACGGGGAATTTGTTTAAAAGGGACCCCTAATTGAGTTTAGAAGAAAGAAAACAGAGAGGAGAACCCTAGGAGGGTAGATTGGAGCCTATCCATCATTGGGGAGAGCTCTCTTGATGGGAAGACACACAAGGAGTCGGGAATTGATTCAGGATCATCACTAGTTTGATATTTCTATGCTCCTTACTCTATTGATTTTGTTTATGTTATTTAAACTCATGATCGAGTAGTAGATTTTTTCTAAGAGAAGGGATTAGCCCATTGCTATCCTGGAACCCTCTTTGATTTACTTATGAATGTATTTCCGCGTTTTGTTTATCTATTCTTTGTCTGAGCACTTAATGACTTATGTTTACGAATGGCTTGTATATGCATGTGTTAGGGATTAGGAGAAGGGCCAAAAGGAGAATTATAGTCCTAGAAAATCAGGCTTAGAACAACCGAGACTAGGTCACGAAAGTAGGGTAGTAACGGTTGAGGGGTTGAATCGGGCGAATCATGAATCGTAATGGGGTTTACTTGGCGTGTCAGCCTTGAAAGCCGAGGATGACTCAATCAAACCACGTTCATATGCCTTGAGAGATGATACGTTCTACATTGGGATCATTTGCCTTAGATATCTTGATAGGAAATGCATGATTAGATAGATCAAAGTTTGGTTTCGGAAGCAATGAGGTGAAACTAGATTCCTAGAACGTTTTTCTCTTTGTTTAGAACTCGCTATTCCACTGCATCATCATCATATTTGCATCTCACCGTCCTTATTTCATCGCAGAAAGCATTGATCCGAGTTTTATTCTTAGACCATGTTATATTAGTCCTCGTGGGATCAACATCTTAATTACTACACACATGCCGTGCACTTGTGGGTAATTTTAGGTTAACTTGTTTAACTTGACATGCATCAGCAACACGAGTACGCAAATTGGAAATACGAAGCAAAAGGAATATCCGAGAGACAACCGCAACGCAAGCGGCGTATTGACAAGAAGTGACTTGCGTATCCTAAGAAACTCGAAAAGGGCATCTCCCGACTCTAAAAATCCAACATATCGACCTAAATAAAAGGTTTTGAGCTCGAAAAAGGTGTCGAGCTGCCCCCATCAACCCGAGATGTCCTTTATCTAAAAAAGATGAATGAGATGTCAAAAAATCAAGTAATTCAGTGCTTTTGTACGCAAAGTTATGGTATTTCAAAGCCCTTTATACAATTCGATGTTGTAATCGTCTAATCTCGGCGAAAACCAAAAGAAAAAGAAGAAAAAGGGTGGAACATGAGTAAGAAAATAGCAAATAGGAAGCAAAAGGAATATACGAGAGACAAACACAACGCAAGTGGCATATTGAAAAGAAATGACACGCGTATCCTAAGAAACTCGAAAAGGGTATCTCCCGACTTTTAAAATCCAACGTATCGACCTAAATAAAAGATTTTGAGCTCAAAAAAGAGGTCGGGCTGCCTCCATTAACCCGAGGCATCCTTTATCTGGAAAACATGAATGAGATGTGAAAAAATCAAGTAATTTTGTGCTTTGTATGCAAAGTTATGGTATTTCAAAGCTCTCATACAAGTCCATATTCTAATCGTCTAATCACGACAAAAAGAAAAACAAAAAGCGGAAAGGGGGTATTCACAAGAAATGACTTGTGTATCCTAAGAAACTCGAAAATGGCACTCCTGGTTCTAAAAATAAAACGTATCGACGTAAATAAAAGATTTTGAGCTAGAAAAATGGGTTGGGCTACCTCCAGCAACCTGAGGCGTCCTTTATCTAGAAAAGATGATAGAGATGTAAAATAATTACCTAATTCAGTAATTCGTACGCAAAGTTATGGTATTTCAAAGCTTGTCCTACAATTCAATGTTGTAATTGTCTAACCACGGCGAAAACAAAAATAAAAAGCAGAAAAGTGGTTAACCACGACATATAGATGCAAATAAGAAATGGGAAACAAAAGGAATATTTGAGAGACAAATGCAATGCATGCGGCCTATTGACAAGAAGTGACATCTGTGTCCTTAAAAACTCAAAAAGGTCATTTCCTGGCTCTAAAAAATCCAACATATCGACCTAAATAAAAGACCTTGAGCTCGAAAATGGGGTCAAGCTGCCTCTAGCAACCCGAGCCGGACTTTTGAGCTCGAAAATGGGGTGGGGCTGCCATCAGCAACCCGTGGCATGGTTATCTCGAAAAGAGGAATAAAATGTGAAAAAAATCATGTAATTCAGAGCTTCGTACGCAAAGTTATGGTATTTCAAAGCCCGTCGTACAATTCATTGTTTTAGTCATCTAATCACATGAAAACAAAAACAAAAAGCGGAAAAGGGGTGCAACACGAGAGATAAACGCAAATAGGAAATAGGAAGCAAAAGGAATATCCGAGAGACAAACGCAAAAGCAAGCGGCGTATTGACAAGAAATGACATTCGTATCCAAACAAACTCGAAAAGGGCATCTTATGGCTCTAAAAATCAAACGTATTGACCTAAATAAAGCATTTTGAGCTCGAAAATGGGGTTGGGCTACCTTCAGCAACCCGCGGCCTGGTTTATCTCGAAAAGAGGAATACAATGTGAAAAAATCATGTAAATCGGGGCTTCGTACGCTAAGTTATGGTATTTCAAAGCCCGTCATACAATTCATTGTTTTAGTCGTCCAATCACGTGAAAACAAAAACAAAAAGCGGAAAAGGGGTGCAACACGAGAGACAAACGCAAATAGGAAATAGGAAGCAAAGCGAATATCCAAGAGACAAACGCAACGCAAGCGGCGTATTGACAAGAAATGACATTCTTAACCTAACAAACTCGAAAAGGGCATCTTCCAACTCTAAAAATCAAACGTATCGACCTAAATAAAGCAGTTTGAGCTTGGAAACAGGGTCGGGCTACCTTCAGCAACTCGCGGCATGGTTTATCTCGAAAAGAGGAATAAAATTTGAAAAAAATCATGTAATTTAGAGCTTCGTACCTAAAGTTATGGTATTTGAAATCCCGTCGTACAATTCATTGTTTTAGTCGTCTAATCATGTGAAAACAAAAACAAAAAGCGGAAAAGGGGTGCAACACGAGAGATCAACGCAAATAGGAAATAGGAAGCAAAGGAATATCCAAGAGACAAACGCAACACAAGCGGCGTATTGACAAGAAATGACATTCGTATCCTAACAAACTCGAAAAGGGCATCTTCCGGCTCTAAAAATCAAACATATCGACCTAAATAAAGCATTTTGAGCTTAAAAACGGGGTCGGGCTGCCTTCAGCATCCCGCAAAATCATTTATCTCGAAAAGAGGAATAAAATGTGAAAAATAATGTAATTCAGAGCTTTGTACGCAAAGTTATGGTATTTCAAAGCCCGTTGTACAATTCGTTGTTTTAGTCGTCTAATCACATGAAAAAAAAACAAAAAGCGGAAAAGGGGTGCAACACGAGAGACAAACGCAAATAGGAAATAGGAAGCAAAAGGAATATCCAAGAGACAAACGCAACACAAGCGGCATATTGACAAAAAATGACATTGGTATCTGATGACGTGAAACTCAAGCAATATAATTTCCTAGACCACTTCACCGCAAGTATACGGATCGTGTAGTACCAGGGTCGATCTCTAGGGACTAAAGCAGCCAAAAACTAAGAATAACACTAAACTAAGACGAATGGAAGTAGATGAAGGTGTGGTGCGAAATACCTAAAAGACTAAGCTAAGTGGTGACAACGGTAGTAGGTTGGGGTAAACTTGGATATGCCGAACACTACGGGTGTCGGGATACCGGGAATCGTATGGATGTAACAACTAAAGATCATAAACCTATCGAATTGTCTTGATAACGGGAAATTCATGCCCTATGGTGAGGAGTGATTCTTCCGAGCCTAACCTCCTAACCATGAGTACGTGCAACCCTACCTTCTAGCAGTGATTAACCCGTACTATGGCAGCTTTATGAACACAATCCTAATTCCTAAGTCGACTAACCGACCGGTTAGATTCTCATTAGCCAAACTTAACCTACAACTCAACAGTTCTGGATTCATCCTTTGACCTTCCAGCAAAGTCTGAATTCCTATGTTACTAAGCGGGCAACACTAGTATAACAGTGATAATGTTGGATGTAGAACCGAATATCAAGATAAAATCAATAAATCTAAGCATTAACGCATAACATTGTTCATCCGTTACAATCCGATATCCCTAACCCATAGTTGGGAACCTACTCACTCATGGAGATTACAAACCAAGAAGATAACACAACCCTAAACATGATAGACTATAGGAAACTCGATGCCTCGATCTTCCCTATTGTGTTACCGATGTGAGGATTGATGCTTCTCTTCTTCTCCAGCGTCTCCCGATCCTTTCCTAATGTTTTCCAAGCCTTTCTTTGCCCTGTACATCGCCCCTTGCTCTAGATATCTTCTGGTCTATTAATTAGGTCGTTTGAATGCAAGATCTAGGTTATTCCAAGAAACGCGGCCCGCTCGGGCACCACTTTTACCCGGTCGTGCAGAGGCGCGCCCGGTCGTGTACACCTTCTTGCCCGATCGAGCATCAGCACCCGATCGCGTGGTTGAGCGACCCGAGTCGTGCAAACTCTCGGGGATTTTTGGGACGAATTAACGCCCTAGCGGGTACCTTGAATGCGCCCGATCGGGTATGGCTACCCGATCATGTTGCCTTCGTGCCCGGGTCGTGCAAAGTGTGCAAATAAAACCCCGTAGGTTTTACCTGAGCGGGTGGACCTTGGTGCCCGACTAGGCACCCTTGAAATCTTGATTTTTCTCTTTTCCGCTCGTTGCTCGGGTGTTCCGTTGAGTTCAGAGGCTTGATTTTGGCTCCAAGTGAATTTATCTTCAAAATGCGTGGTTTTGCTCAGGAATTCGTCTATTTACGCTCGATTAGGCCTTGTCGCCTAAAAACCTGAAAACTAACAAAACAGGCGTATGTAAAGGATAATCGTATCGGAAATGTAAATCTATTTATGAAATATATGCAAAAATGATACTAAAACCTAACCTAAAATCGATACACTTTCAGTGTTATCAGTATCCTAACAAACTCGAAAAGGGCATCTTCCGGCTTTAAAAATCCAACGTATCGACCTAAATACAAGATTTTGAGCTTGAAAAAGGGGTCGGGCTGCCTCCATTAACCCGAGGCATCCTTTATCTGGAAAACATGAATAAGATGTGAAAAAATCAAGTAATTTTGTGCTTTGTATACAATGTTATGGTATTTCAAAGCTATCGTACAGGTCCATATTCTAATCGTCTAATCACGACGAAAAGAAACACAAAAAGCGGAAAGGGGGTATTGACAAGAAATGACTTATGCATCCTAAGAAACTCGAAAATGTCATTCCTGGTTCTAAAAATAAAACTTATCGATCTAAATAAAAAATTTTGAGCTGAAAAATGGGTTGGGCTGCCTCCAGTAACCTGAGGCGTCTTTTATTTGGAAAATATGATAGAGATGTGAAAAAATTACCTAATTCAGTAATTCGTACGCAAAGTTATGGTATTTCAAAGCTTGTCGTACAATTCAATGTTGTAATCGTCTAACCACGGCGAAAACAAAAACAAAAAGCAGAAAAGTGGTTAACCACGACATATAGATGCAAATAAGAAATGGGAAGAAAAAAGGAATATTTTAGAGACAAACGCAATGCATGCGGCCTATTGACAAGAAGTGACATCTGTGCCGTTAAAAACTGAAAAAGGCATCTCCTGGCTCTAAAAAATCAAACGTATCGACCTAAATAAAAGATCTTGAGCTCGAAAATGGGGTCAGGCTGCCTCTAGCAACCCGAGCCATCCTTTATCTACAAAATATGAATGAGATGTGAAAAAATCAAGTTATTCGGTGCTTCGTAGGCAAATTTATGGTATTTCAAAGCTCGTCGTACAATTTAATGTTGTAATCTTCTAATCACGACGATAACAAAAAAGACCGGAAAAGGGTGCAACACGAGTATGCAAAACGGAAATAGGAAGCAAAAGGAATATCAGAGAGACAAACACAATGCAAGCGACATATTGACAAGAAGTCACTTGTGTACCCTAAGAAACTCGAAAATGGCTTCCCTCGACTCCAGAAATTCAAAGTATCGACCTAAATAAAAGATTTTGAGCTCGAAAATGGGGTCAGGCTGCCTCTAGCAACCCAATGCATCTTTTATCTCGATAAGATGAATGAGATGTGAAAAAATCAAGTAATTTGGTGCTTTGTACGCAACGTTATGGTATTTTAAAGCATGTCTTACAATTCAATGTTGTAATCGTCTAATCATGGCCAAAACCAAAACAAAAAGCGGAAAAGGGGGTGCAACACGAGTACATAAATTGGAAATCGGAAGCAAAGGGAATATCCGAGAGAGAAACGCAACACAAGATGCGTATTGAAAAGAAGTGACAAGCGTATCCTAAGAAACTCTAAAAGAGCATCTCTCGGCTCTAAAAATCTAACATATCGATGTAAATAAAAGCTTTTAAGCTTGTAAATGGGGTTGGTATGCCTCCAGCAACCCAAGGCGTCCGTCATCGAGAAAAGAAGAATGATATGTGAAAAAATCAAGTAATTCGGTCCTTCGTACGGAAAGTTATGGTATTTCAAAGCTCGTCGTTCAATTCAATGTTGTAATCGTCAAATCACGACAAAAACAAAAAAAAAAAAGGCAGAAAAGGGGTGCAACACGAGTATGCAAATAGGAAATAGGAAGCAAAAGGAATATCCGAGAGAAAAACGCAATGCATGCGGCGTATTGATGATCATCTCATTTTCATACGTATTTCTTTCATGATTTTAGAGATATTTATGATATATATGTGATGCTTTACGTATGATTCCGTATCCGTTTTACTTGTTTTCGTGTTTTCATGTTCTTACAGGTTTTTATGCGTATTTGGTTCATTTTGGAGCTAAAGGACGTGCACAAAAAAAAGTACCAACATCGAGGATCATCACCGGACAAACGGGACGAGAATCGGCATGGAATAGCCACTACCCGCTCGGGTAACTCCCTAGCCCGAGCGGGCATTTGTTACGGCGATTTTGGGCAGCAAATTGAGCACGAATCGGGTGAGAAATACCCCGCCCGGGGCATGAACCCGAGCGGGCAGCATATGTGCCCGAGCGGGCAACCTCCTTTTCATCGCGTTCTTGCGTGATCTTCCGCGCGTACCCGAGCGGGTCATTTTCTCTGCTCGCGCGGGTCACGACCATCTCCTGCAACTTAAAATAAGTTAATTTGACTTAAAACAAATGGAAGTTTGTGGGGGACTCATACAATAAGGAAAACGACTTTAAAGGAGGAAAAAGGGGCCAGAGATCGAGATTCATTCATTCATTATTCAGTTTTTGATCGAGAGGGAGAAGAAGAAGGTTCTTGCGAAGGAGACTTACGAGGAGCATTGGAGATCAACTTCACCCTTCGGTTTTGTTTAGTTTTCATGTTTCTTAGACTTTCTATTTCGTTTATGATTGTTTACAAATGCATGAGCGAGTAGTTTGTTTGTTCTAGGAGAAGGGATTAGCCCATGGCTATCCCGGAACCACTTTTGATTAATCTTTAAATGCATCTTCACGTTTTCGTTTATCTATTCTTTATCTGAGTGCTTAAATGACTTGTGTTTGCGACGGCCGCGTAGATGCATGTGTTAGGGGTTAGGAGAAGAACCGAAAGGAGAATTCTAGTCCTAGAAAATCAGGTTTAGAACAATCGAGGTTAGGCCATGAAAGTAGGGTAGCAGCGGTTGAGGGTAAAATGGATGAATCGTAGATCTTATGGGTTTAGTTCAGGGTGTCAGCCACGAAAGTAGGGGGCAACTTGACTAGATCACGTGTCTATGCCTCGAGAGAGAGTAGATATCATATTAGGATCGTCTGGCTTAGATAACTTGACTGGGATTGCATGATTGATAGGTTGATTGTCAGTTTCGGTAGTCTTGTGGTGAAACTGGTTTCCTGGAACGTTTGTCTCATTCTCAAGAACTAGTTTGTTTATTTGCTTTTAGTATTTCATTCTTAAAACCATATTTCGTTCGTTAGCAAATTTGATTCATAGCTAGAGTTTAGGTTGTGTTGCGTAGTCTCTGTGGGATCGACACCTCAAGTACTACACACGTGCCGTGCACTTACGGGTAGTTTAGGTTATTTATTTAACTTTGAGAACACATCAATTGACAAGAAGTGACTTGTGTATCTAAAGAAACTCGAAAAGGGCATCTCCCGACTCTAAAAATCCAACGTATCGACCTAAATAAAATATTTTGAGCTCGAAAATGGGTTCGGGCTACCTCCAGCAACCCGAGGCGTCCTTAATGTTGAAAAGATGAATGATATGTGAAAAAATCAAGTAAATCGGTGCTTTGTATGCAAAGTAATGGCATTTCAAAGCCCGTCGTACAATTCAATGTTGTAATAGTCTAATCACGGCGAAAACCAAAACAAAAAGCGGAAAAGCGGTGCAACACGAGTACATAAATTGGAAATAGGAAGCAAAAGGAATATCCGAGGGAGAAACACAATGCAAGGGGCATATTGACAAGAAGTGAAATGCGTATCCTAAGAAACTCGAAAAGGGCATCTCCCAGTTCTACAAATCCGATGTATTGTCCCAGATAAAAGATTTTGAGCTCGAAAATGGGGTTAGGCTGCCTCCAGCAACCCATGGCATCCTTTTATATAGAAAAGATGAATGAGATGTAAAAAAAATCAAGTAATTCGGTAATTCGTATGCAAAGTTATGGTATTTGAAAGCTCATCGTACATTCATTGTTGTAATCGTCTAATCACGACGAAAACAAAAACAAAACGCGAAAAAGGGGGTGCAACAAGAGTACGCAAATAGAAATAGGAAGCAAAAGGAATATCCCAGAGACAAATGCAAGACAAGGAGCGTATTGACAAGAAGTTACTTGCGTGTCCTAAGAAACTCGACAAGGGCTTCTTTTGGCTCTAAAAATCCAACGTATCAACCTTATTAAAAGATTTTGAGCTCAAAAACGGGGTCAGGCTACGTGTAGCAACCCGGGGCATCTTTTATCGCGATAACATGAATGAGATGTGAAAAAATCAAGTAGTTCAGTGCTTTGTACGCAAAGTTATGGTATTTCAAAGCCCTTCGTACAATTCAATAATGTAATCGTCTAATCACGGCGAAAACAAAAAAAAAAAAACGGAAAAGGGGTGCAACACATGAGTACACAAATTGGAAATCAGAAGCAAAAGGAATATCTGAGACAGAAATGCATCGCAAGGGGCATATTGAGAAGAAGTGACATGCGTAACCTAAGAAACTAGAAAAGGGCATCTCCTGGCTCCAAAATTCCAACTTATCGACCTACATAAAAGATTTTGAGCTCGTAAACGGGGTAGGGCTGCCTCCAGCAACCCAAGGCTTCCTTTATCTGGAAAATATGAATGAGATGTGAAAAAAATCTTGTAATTCGGTGCTTCGTACGCAAAGTTATGGTATTTCAAAGCTCATCGTATAATTCAATGTTGTAATCGTCTAATCACGACGAAAACAAAAACAAAAAGCGGAAAAATGGGTGCAACACGAGTACGCATATAGGGAATAGGAAGTACAAGGAATATCCGAGAGGAAAACGCAATGCATGCGTTGTATTGACAAGAAGTGACTTGCGTTTCCTAAAAAACTCGAAAATGGCATCTCTCGGCTCTAAAAATCCAACGTTTTGAAATAGGAGATAACAAAAACGTATGGTATTTCTGAGAGAAAATCAATATATCTAAAAATCCAAAGTTATGGTGATTCAAAGCTCGTCGTAAAATTCAATGTTGTAATCGCCTAATCACGAAGATACAAAAAACAAAAAGTGGAAAGGAGGTGCAACACGAGTACAAAAATAAAAAAGGAAGCAAAAGGAATACTCGGAAGACAAACGCAACGCAAGCAGTGTATTGAAAAGAAGTTGTGAAAAAATCAAGTAATTCGGTGGTTTGTACGCAAATTTATGGTATTTCAAAGCCCGTCGTACAATTCAATATTGTAATCTTCTAATCATGGCGAAAACGAAAACAAAAAGCGAAAAAGGGTGCAACACGAGTACAAAAATTGGAAATCAGAAGCAAAAAGGATATCTGAGATAGAAATGCATCACAAGGGGCGTATTGACAAGAAATGACATGCGTAACCTAAGAAACTAGAAAAGGGCATCTCCCGACTCTAAAAATCCAACTTATCGACCTAAATAAAAGATTTTGAGCTCATAAACGGGGTAGGGCTGCCTCCAGCAACCCGAGGTGTCCTTTATCTAGAAAAGATGAATGAGATGTTAAATAATCAAGTAATTCGGTGCTTCGTACACAAAGTTATTGTATTTGAAAGTTCGTCGTCCAATTCATTGTTGCAATCGTCTAATCACGACAAAAACAAAAACAAAAAGTGGAAAAGGGGTGCAACAAGAGTACCCAAATAGAAAATTGGAAGCAAAAGGAACATCCCAAAGACAAACGCAACACAAGCAGTGTATTGACAAGAAGTTACTTGCGTATCCTAAGAAAGTCGAAAAGGGCTTCTCCTTGCTCTAAAAATCCCACGTATCGACCTTAATAAAAGATTTTGAGCTCAAAAATGATGTTCGGCTGCCTATAGCAACCCGGGGCGTCTTTTATCGTGATAAGATGAATGAGATGTGAAAAATCAAGTAATTCAGTGCTTTGTACGCAATTTTATGGTATTTCAAAGCCCGCGTACAATTTAATAATGTAGTCATCTAATCACGACAAAACCAAAACAAAAAGCGGAAAAGGGGTGCAACACGAGTACACAAATATGAAATCAGAAGCAAAAGGAATATTTGAGATAGAAACGCATCGCAAGGGGTGTATTGAGAAGAAGTGGCATGCGTAACCTAAGAACCTAGAAAAGGGCATCTCCCGGCTCTTAAAATCCAACTAATCAACCTAAATAAAATAATTTGAGCTCATAAACGAGGTAAGGCTGCCTCCAGCAACCCGAGGCGTCCTTTATCTGGAAAAGATGAATGAGATGTGAAAAAAATAAAGTAATTCGGTGCTTCGTACGCAAAGTTATGTTATTACAAAGCTTGTCGTATAATTCAATGTTGTAGTCGTCTAATCACGACGAAAACAAAAACAAAAAGCGGAAAAGGGGTGCAACACGAGTACGCAAATAGGGAATAGGAAGGAAAAGGAATATCCGAGAGAAAAACACAATGCATACGACGTATTGACAAGAAGTGGCTTGCGTTTCCTAAAAAACTCGAAAATGACATCTCCCGACTCTAAAAATCCAACGTTTCGTAATAGGCTGATAACAAAAATGTATGGTATTTCTGAGAGACAAATCAATTTATCTAAAAATCCAAAGTTATGGTGTTTCAAAGCTCGTTGTAAAATTCAATGTTGTAATCGTCTAATCACGATGATAACAAAAACAAAAAGCGGAAAAGAGGTGCAATACGAGTACAAAAATAAAAAAAGGAAGCAAAAGGAATATCCAAGAGACAAACGCAAAGCAAAAAGCGTATTGACAAGAAGCTACTTGTGAAAAACTAAAGTTATTCGGTGCTTTGTACGCAAAGTTATGGTATTTCAAAGCCCGTCGTACAATTCAATGTTGTAACCACCTAATCATGGCGAAAAGTAAAACAAAAAGCGGAAAAGGAGTGCAACACAGTACACAAATTGGAAATAGGAAGCAAAAGGAATATTCGAGAGAGAAACACAACACAAGGGGTGTATTGACAAGAAATGGCATGCCTATCCTAAGAAACTCGAAAAGGGCATCTCCTGGCACTAAAAATCCAACGTATCGACCGAAAGAAAATATTTTGTGCATAAAAATGGGGTCGGGCTGCCTCCAGCAGCCTGAGGCGTCCTTTAGCTAGAAAAGATGAATGAGATGTGAAAAATCAAATAATTCGGTGTTTCGTACGCAATGTTATGGTATTTCAAAGCTCGTCGTACAATTCGATGTTGTTATCGTCTAATCACGACGTAAACAAAAAAAAGCGGAAAAAGGTGCAACACGAGTACACAAATAAGAAATAGTAAGCAAAAGGAATATCCGGGAGACAAACGCAATGCAAGCGGTGTATTGACAAGAAATGACTTGCGTATCCTAAGAAACTCGAAAATGACATCTCCCGACTTTAAAAATCCAACATATCGACCTAAATAAAATATTTTGAGCTCGAAAACCAGGTCTGGCTGCCTCCAGCAACCCGGGGCGTCTTTTATCGAGATAAGATGAATGCGATGTGAAAAAAATCAAATAATTCGGTGCTTCACACGCAAATTTATGGTATTTCAAAGCTCGTTGTACAATTCAATGTTGTAATCGTCTAATAATGGCAAAACAAAAAAAAAACGGAAAAGGGGTGCAACACAAATACTAATGAGGGCATCACAAAGAAAGCAAGCCTCGAACGAACGGGTCAAATGTGAAAGACAATGGCCTTGTTGAGGAAACAGATCACGTGACGCGGGACATAGACGAGGACACATTTGCTGAAGGATGGGTCGCGTGATGCGTATCAGAGTTAAATATAACCTAATCTACCCGCAAGTGCACGACACGTGTGTAGTATTTTAGGTGTCGATCCCACAGAGACTACGCAACACTACCTAAACCCGAACTACGAATCAAACTTGCTAACGAAAGAAGGTGAATAAGGAATGAAATACTGAAAGTAACTAAACTACTTGGGTTCTAACGATGAGATAAACGTCCTAGGAAACCGGTTTCACCACAAGACTACCGAAACACACGATCAACCTATCTATCATGCAATCCCAATTAAAGCTATCTAAGGCGGACGATCCTAACATGATACCTACCCTCTCTCAAGGCATAGACACGTGATCTAGACAAGATGCCCCCTACTTTCGTGGCGAACGGGAAGATGCATTCAAAATAGATCAAAAGTGGTTTCGGGATAGCCAAGGGCTAATCCCTTCTCCTAGAACAAACAAACTACTCGCTCATGCGTCTGTAAAGAAACATAAACATAGTAGAGAGTCTAAGGAACATAAAAACCAAACAAAACCGAAGTGGTGGTGCTTGATCTCCAATGCTTCTCGCTTATCTCTTCGCAAGAATCTGCTCTATCTTTGCTGAATTGTTCTCCTCTGTATGCTTGCTGTAATGACGTCTTTTTGCCTCCTTTTAAGCCTCCTAAGTCGGTCCAATTGTTTCCTAAATTTCCCCACGAGTTCCCTTATGTTTTAAGTTAAGTTTACTTAAGTTTTGAGCAGTTACGGGCCGCTGCCCGCTCGGGTAGTGAGTGTGCCCGCTCGGGTGCGGCTAGGGCAGTTCGTGCAGGTTGTGTGGGCTGGAATGATGCCCGATCGGGCATGGCATGTGTGCCCGCTCGGGCACAAGGCAAAATGGTCGGGATTGCTTGCCCGAGTCGTGCTATATGGTCCACACAATTGGCCGTAGGTTTTGCCCGATCGTGCAAGGGTTGTGCCCGACCGGGTGAGGCTTTTCCATGCTCAATCTCGTCCCGTTTGTCCCGTGATGATCCCCAAAGTTGCTCCTTAGCTCCGTGCATGTTCCTTTAGCTCCAAAATGGTCCAAATACGCGTAAAAACCTGTAAGAACATGAAAAGCACGAAAGCAAGTAAAACGGATACGGAATCATACGTAAAACATCACATATGTATCGAAAACGTCTCCTAAATCGTGCAAGAAATACGTATGAAAACGAGATGATCATCGCGTCTGAGATTCGCGGGCAAGAGGATGCATTGACCGTGGGCAGTTCACGTCCGAGATTCGCGGACCACCAAATTCGAAAATGAGACTTTTTGCAAAAACACCCAAATGGAGGCCTTCCCAAAGTTCAAGTTCGATGAAACCAAGAACATAGGAACCAACACTCAAAGATCTTTCAGATGAGTACCGGACCACCGTCGGAACGTCATTTTTCCAGCGACATTCCGTCGACATTTCCGACGAGACCCCTGGTGCACAATTAGAGCCAAATTTGGAGATTTTAAGCATGCTAAAGAGGCCTTGGACTAGATCCAAGACCAAGAGGCTACAGGAGAAGGTTCAAGAAAACTTAGAAGCCCAAGAGATTGAACAACAAGATCTTTTGAAGGTTTTAGTGCCTCACAAGCCCATGGACCACACAAAGACCCATCAAGAGGAAGTGTCTTGGATTGTGTGATTCAAATTCAAATTTGAATTCAAAATTGTACCAAGAACACCTGACATTTAGGGCTTATTTCGTGCATAGTCTTTAGGACTAGAATCTAGGAAAATTAGGATCAATAAGAAACTCAGGCGTTTGAATAGGAGTGTAATGTGAGGATTTTGTTTTGGCCTTTTTCCTTTTTAAAAAAGGCACGCATGAATAACATATAACAAGTGATTTTCGAACAATATACAAATCAAAATTGTTCTTGAGATTGCTCGATTCGACTTATCAAGCAACGAACCACGGTTGCTTGTGGCGTCTTCTATCATCCTAAGAGTTATAAAGGTGCATATACTCAAGGGTTTTGGACGGTCTCACTGAGATTTAGGCTAATGTTCTTCAGCACATATCCGTCTACGGGTTCAAAGGCATTCATCCGCACAACCGAGTGAAACGCACTATCCAGCCTCGTATCAGTTGGTATCAGAGCCATATTTTCACAGGGTTGTATCTATCCAAGTTTCTTACTTCATTCACAATTGTTGAGTCTTGGATTGAGGAGGTTTTCATTAACCAATTCAGTCCGTAAAGTCCCTTTCCATTTCAGTTTTAAGTAACTAGTGTGTCCATCGATCTAGTTGCTTCTTGCTCATTTTATTTCTATAGGATTTGGTTGTTCTCTCTCTTGTAGGTTTAGACAAGGAGTCATTTAGGTTTAGATAAAAAATAGAAAATCGACCAAAGAGCCTAAGAAAAACAAAGAGAAAAGAAACGACCAAAGAGCCTAAGAAAAACAAAAAGAGAAAAGAAAGAAAACTAAAGTGGAATCAAAGAGCCCGAAGGGCCACTCCTTAGAGGCTGAACCAAAAAGAGACACCATCCTAAGTTCATCATCAGAAGGGCGGCTCAACACACGAGAAACAGACCTCACGTGTGGCAAAGCAATTGGACCCGGACGACTAACGAGTTTTAAAAACGGAGCTCGAAGATCGAGAGTCCTAAGGAACGTGAGATCATTCCACCAACGGAGTTCAAAGGAACCTAGTAGGCTTCAAAATCATCGTGGACTAAGCTTGATAAGAAGGTTGAGTGATTACCTTCGCTTGAATTCGTTTGTGCGTAGGTTTATTCTCGATTTCTTTTTTTGTGAGTACTAACTTGTTTTGGTATCATTTCCTTTGATTCATCATGTCCAAAGAGAGTGAAGGATTAGTGAGTAGAGAACCAGAGCCTCAAGTGGCACAAGAGGAGTTTCAAGCTCTCCAAGAGCAAATTGCAAATCTCACTCGTCTCCTCATGGTTCAACAACAACTACCGCGGCTCAAGACGGGAGAACCGGCTCATCCAAGGCCCAATCATGATCAATCTGGACCTGAGATACTACCTAGGGGAGGCCAATGACAACATCCTAGAGCCGACCTAGAAGAAGATGAAGATCGCAACGCAAACCTACGTTTTGGCCGATACGGCGGGGGAGGTGCAAACGAACCCTCCAATGACGAAGATGATCTACCCTTTGTGGCAAGTCGAAGACAAGAGAGCAGAGCACCACAAAGAGACGTCCATGACCATGAAAACGGTGGTGTGAGAGTGGACATTCCCATGTTCACCAGGGGTAGCAATCCGGAGGCATACTTGGAGTGGGAAAGGCGCACGGAAATGGAGTTTGATCTCCACGAGTACACCGAGCAACGAAAGATCAAAACAGCCACTGCTAAATTTAGTGATTACGCTTTGATTTGGTGGGATCAAATGATCCATTTCAGAAGGATGAACGGCGACCAAACGACGACCACATGGCGACAACTCAGGTAAATAATGAGAAACCGGTACGTACCTTCGTATTTTTATGAAGAAGTGCGTAACAATATGAATTTCCTTGTGCAGGGATCCTTATCTGTGGAGGATCACTACAAGGAGATGAAAAAGTTGACGCTGAGGGCGCAAACTCAAGAAGACGAGTGGACCACCATGGACTGCTTCAAACGGGGCCTCAACATCAATATTTTGGAGCAAGTAGAGCCACATCGGTGCCAAACGCTTAACGAACTGATGGACCTCGCCATATTATATGAGATACAGCTAGTAAGGAGGTCGAGGTACCAATGGTACAGAGGAAACAACTCAAACACGCGGCAAAATTTTCGCAAAACAGCCGCCCGGACTGAGCAGACAGCTGTCCGAACCGGGCAACCTGGAGACCTGATCGAGCAGAGCAGTGACCCGCACGCTCAAATGTGCATCTGGACAGGGCACCACCTAGCAAGGACCAGGTACAACGGTCAGAACCACAACTCGGGCAGAATTCGAGGGGCAAGTGACCGAGCACCGAGGCCCGATCCCAGACCCGACTTCCAATAGCCCAAGAGGGGGAACACAGACCCACAAACACTTCAAACCCGAGACATCGCCTGTTTTTGATGTTCCGAATGAGGCATTACGCGCGGGATTGCATAAACTGACGTTTTATGGTCATTCTTGAAAACGGCGATATCGAGTCTGATCATTCATCCGATCGAGGACAAGAAGTGTAGGAGATAAGCTTAGAGGAGGAGATAGACGAGGATCCAACGCTTGGAAGGCTCTTGGTGACATGACGGGTTCTTAGCACACAACCTAAGGATGATGAGGCCGAACAGCGGGAGAACATCTTCCACACCCGAGGCTTAATCCACGACAAGATATGTACCATCATCATCGACAGTGGGAGCTGTACCAACATCGCAAGCACCATTCTAATGGAGAAGATTGGACTCTCCACCCTCAAGCATGTGAAGCAATACAAGCTCCAATGGATCAACGATAGCGGAGAGACGAGGGTCACCAAGCAAGTTTGGATACCGTTTCGGATTGGAAGATATGAGGATGAAATCCTCTGTGATGTGGTGCCCATGCAAGCAAGTCACCTCTTGCTTGGCCGTCCTTGGCTATACGATGCAAAGGCTCAACACGACGGCTACACCAACCGATATTCCATCCAACACAAGGGCAAGAAGATCAACCTATTGCCATTGTCGCCGAAGAAAGCCTACGAAGATCACCTTCATATCGTGTAGCAAGCTAGGAAGGTTGAGGAACCCATCAAGTTGCTCATCATCACCAAGGGTTTTAAGAAGGCATTGCTCGTAAACCGGCCGATGGTTCTCGTATGGCATAAGGAGGTATCATTGAATGAAGAGGCTACGAACGCTTTACCACAGCCTATTGTTCATGTTTTAAAGGAATTTGATGACATCATTCCTAAGGAGATACCACACGGCTTGCCACCGGTGCGAGGCATTGAGCACCAGATCTACTTTGTGCCGGGAGCGTCCATTCCAAACAAGCCGGCATACCAAACCAACCCAAAGGAGACAAAGGAATTTCAGAGGCAAGTAGAGGAGCTCGTGGAGAAGGGATATGTACGAGAGAGCATGTCACCTTGCGCTGTTCCTGTCATCCTCATGTCCAAGAAAGACGGTTTGTGGTGAATGTGCGTTGATTATAGAGCGGTCAACAACATCACGGTTAAGTAACGCCACCCCATTCCTCGCATAGATGATATGCTAGATTAATTGTATAGTTCTTGCATGTTATCTAAGATAGATCTTAAGAGCGGATACCACCAAATTAGGATTAAAGAGGGAGATGAATGGAGAACCGCCTTTAAGACCAAGCATGGGTTGTATGAATGGCTAGTGATGCCTTTCGGTTTAACTAATGCATCTAGTACATTCATGAAGTTGATGAATCATGTTATTAGGGCTGTCATTGGCAGATTTGTGGTAGTATACTTTGATGGCATCTTAGTGTACTTTCAGAACATTCGGAAGCATGTAGATCAGCTTAGAGCGGTTTTAGGTCTTCTCGGAAAAGTTATGTGCTAACATGAAGAAATGCACCTTTGCTACTAATAAGTTAGTTTTTCTAGGATTTGTTGTTAGTGAGCAGGGTATCCTTGTGGATCAAGAGAAGGTCCAAGTTATCAAGGATTGGCCGGCACTGAGCACAGTTGGAGAGGTCCGAAGCTTCCTAGGCCTCGCGTGCTTTTACTGACAATTCGTCCAATATTTCAGCACCATTGCGACACCAATGACTAAGCTTGTGAAGAAAGACCGAGGCTTTGTATGGGGAGACACACAAGAGAGAGTGTTCCAAACGCTCAAGGAGAAGCTGATCCACCCGCCTCTCCTATCCGGAGTAGGGATTGGAGCCGTTCTTATGCAAGATGACCGACCTCTTTCTTATTTCAGAGATAAGTTGGGAGGAGCTCAATTGAACTACCCATTAGTTGACAAGGAGATATACGCACTCATCCGCGCGCTTCAAACTTGACACCACTATCTATGGCCAAAAGAATTTGTGATCCACACCGATCACCAATTGCTCAAGCATCTCAAGGGCCAACAAAAACTGATCCTGAGACATGCCAAGTGGGTGGAGTTCATCGAGAAATTTCCTTACGTGATCAAGTATAAGAAAGAATTCTTAAAGAGGATCCACGAGAAGGCACGGGAGAACATTGAGCGCAGGAAGAAGCAAATTGCGGATCGAGTCAACCAGACAAGGAAGAAGAGAGTCTTCCAATCGAGAGATCAAGTGTGGATTTATTTTCGCAAGGAGAGGTTTCCTGAATTGAGGAAAAACAAGCTTTTACCTCGTGGAGATGGGCCATTCAAAGTTTTGATGAGGATAAACGACAACGCCTATCAACTTGATCTTCGAGGAAGTACAACATTAGCTCATCATTCGATATCACTAATTTTAGCCCTTATGTTGAAGATGAAGGAGATTTGAGGGAAAATCCTTTTCAAGGGGGAGGTAATGATGAGGGCATCACAAAGAAAGAAAACCTCGAACGGACGGAAAGAACGAATTGGTCGAACGGGCAAGAAAATGGCCTTGGAGAGGAAACAAATCACGCGATGCAAGACGCAGACGAGGATGCATTGACTGAAGGATGGATCGTGTCCGAGATTCGCGGGCCACCGAATTCTGAAATGATACTTTTTTCAAAAACATCCAAATGGAAGCCTTCCAGCAGTCCAAGATTTATAAAACCAAGACCAATGGAACCAGCACTAAAATATATTTCAGATGAGTACCGAACCACCACCGAAACATCACTTTTCCGGCGACATTGTAGCGACTTTCCCGACGAGACCTCTAGTGCACACTTAGAGCCAAATTTGGAGTGCAGGTTGCCTATTGGGCAACAAAGCTCGTTAACTTTGACCTTTAGAGTGCAGGTGAGAAACGAATTTTGCAGGTGAATGAGCTACGAAGTTCGCCTTGATGCATACGAGAACTCTAACATTTAAAAGGAGCCTGCTAAGAGATCTCGTTTCATTTTCATTTGTTTTTCTTAGTTTTAGTTTGTTTTCATGAGTCCGAGTTGTCCCAGGCACTTGTCCGGTGCCATGTTTTGAGACGAACCTTGAACCTAGGATGCTTAAGAAGTTGGAATTTTCCGTGATATCTTGCATCTTAGAGCTTATTAGTTGGTTGAGGAACGAGTAGGTCGTAAGTCTTTGGGAATCCTAGTGTTATTTATGGGAAATATAAATGAGTTTGCTAGGTTAGTTTCTTCTTCATTCTCTCTATCCAAATGATTATACGTCATATAGATGATGCTCTACTTATTTTTTACGAGGATGATTTGATTGTATGAATTGAGCTTGTTTTGCAAAAAATAAAAGCGCACACTAACACTTCACTATTGATAGAAATAATGCCTAAAAAGCATGATCTAAAATCGATATGAGTGCATTGACCTTGACACTTTTTCGATGGTTCGGGTCTAAGTGGTTGGTTCGCAATCATATTTCTACGTCCTAAGAGCAAGGCGCATAAAAACGACATCTACTTTGCTGAATTCTTGAACGAGATGGAAGAGTATACCGTCATCTGTAGTTTGGTTTAAGTAGCTCTAGAATAAAACAAGTATCATCTTTGATTATGTGATTAGCATTTGTTTGAAGTCTCGTTTGGTAGAGAGAGTTGCGGTTTCTCACTTAGCTCATCTTTGATTTGCTTTCTTATAGGTAGCCATGGTGAACCTAACATGAAGACTGAAATTTATTAGGCAAAAATTTGCTCTAACTTGTTTGTTGATCGATTAGGTTTACCATAGAAGTGTTTCTAGGGAAAGGGGAGTTCTCGACTTTTATATCTCCCACGTATTCCACGTTTACGTTTGCTTAGAGACAAGCAAAAATTCAAGTCGGGGGATTTTGATCATTCATTTTCGTACACGATTCTCGCATGATTTTAGATATCTTTATGACGATAGTTGCAACATTTTATGTGTGATTTTGTATCCATTTTACTTGTTTCCATGTTTTCATGGTCTTATAGGTTTAAATGCGTATTTGGTTCATTTCAGAGCTAAAGAACATACACGGGAAAAAGTACAAGCATAAGAGATTATAATGGAGAAAACAGGACGAGAAATAGGTAAGGAATGCGATACGACATGAGGAGACAAGGCCCCCAGTGGTGTGGTTTCCTTAGCCCACTCGGGCTGAATATCCAATAGAAAACGCCCAGCTCGTGCTCACCTTTAGTACGCACGGATTGAGCCTCATGAAGAGCCCATGCAGGGTGCTCTCCTTAGCCCGCGCGGGGTGGTGTTCCAGCAGATTTTGCCCGAGTCGTGCTAACTCTTAGCACACGCGGGTCATGCAAAAGGTTAGGGCGCCCACGCGGATTGCCTTCGTAGCCTGCATGGGGTATATCCATAACAACTTCTCTAGAAGTTCTCCAACGGGGAATTTTTTTAAAAGGGACCCCTAATTGATTTTAGAGGAAAGAAAACAGAGAGGAGAACCCTAGGAGGGTAGATTGGAGCCTATCAATCATTGGGGAGAGCTCTCTTGATGGGAAGACACACAAGGAATCGGGAATTGATTCAGGATCATCACTAGTTTGATATTTCTATGCTCCTTACTCTATTGATTTTGTTTATGTTATTTAGACTCATGATCGAGTAGTAGATTTGTTCTAGGAGAAGGGATTAGCCCATGGCTATCCTGGAACCCTCTTTGATTTACTTATGAATGTATTTTCGCGTTTTGTTTATCTATTCTTTGTCTGAGCGCTTAATGACTTGTGTTTACGAATGGCCTCGTATATGCATGTGTTAGGGATTAGGAGAAGGGTCGAAAGGAGAATTCTAGTCCTAGAAAATCAGGCTTAGAAGAACCGAGACTAGGTCACGGAAAGTAGGGTAGTAACGGTTGCGGGTTGAATCGGGCGAATCATGAATCGTAATGGGGTTTAGTTGGCGTGTCAGCTTGAAAGCAGGGGATGACTCAATCGAACCACGTTCATATGCCTTGAGAGAGGATACGTTCTACATTAGGATCATTTTCCTTAGATATCTTGATAGGGAATGCACGATTAGATAGATCGAAGTTTGGTTTCGGAAGTAATGAGGTGAAACCGGATTCCTAGAACGTTTTTCTCTTTGTTTAGAACTCGCTATTCCACTGCATCATCATCATATTTGCATCTCACCTTCCTTATTTCATCGCAGAAAGCATTGATTCGAGTTTGATTCTTAGACCATGTTACATTAGTCCTCGTAAGATCAACATCTTAATTACTACACACATGTCGTGCACTTGTTGGTAATTTTAGGTTAACTTGTTTAACTTGACATGCATCAGCAACACAAGTACGCAAATTGGAAATACGAAGCGAAAGGAATATCCGAGAGACAACCGCAACGCAAGCAGCATATTGACAAGAAGTGACATGCGTATCCTAAGAAACTGAAAAGGGCATCTCCCGGCTCTAAAAATCCAACATATCGACCTAAATAAAAGATTTTGAGCTCCAAAAAGGTCTCGAGCTGCCCCCATCAACCCGAGATGTCCTTTATCTAAAAAGATGAATGAGATGTCAAAAAATCAAGTAATTTAGTGCTTTTGTATGCAAAGTTATGGTATTTCAAAGCCCCTCATACAATTCGATGTTGTAATTGTCTAATCTCGGCGAAAACCAAAAGAAAAAGAAGAAAAAGGGTGGAACATGAGTACACAAATAGCAAATAGGAAGCAAAAGGAATATACGAGAGACAAACGCAACGCAAGCGGCATATTGACAAGAAATGACACGCGTATCGTAAGAAACTCGAAAAAGGTATCTTCCGGCTTTAGAAATCCAACGTATCGACCTAAATAAAAGATTTTGAGCTCAAAAAAGAGGTCGGGCTGCCTCCATTAACCCGAGGCATCCTTTATCTGGAAAACATGAATGAGATGTGAAAAAATCAAGTAATTTTGTGCTTTGTATGCAAAGTTATGGTATTTCAAAGCTCTCATACAAGTCCATATTCTAATCGTCTAATCACGACGAAAAGAAAAACAAAAAGCGGAAAGGGGGTATTCACAAGAAATGACTTATGTATCCTAAAAAACTTGAAAATGACACTTTTGATTCTAAAAATAAAACGTATCGACCAAAATAAAAGATTTTGAGCTCGAAAACTGGGTTGGGCTGCCTCCAGCAATCTGAGGCGTCTTTTATCTAGATAAGATGATAGAGATGTGAAAAAAATCAACTAATTTAGTAATTCGTACGCAAAGTTATAGTATTTCAAAGCTCGTCATACAATTCAATGTTGTAATCGTCTAACCACGGCGGAAAACAAAAATAAAAAGTGGAAAAGTGGTTAACCACGACATATAGATTCAAATAAGAAATGGAAAGCAAAAGGAATATTTGAGAGACAAACGCAATGCATGCGGCCTATTGACAAGAAGTTACATCCGTGTCCTTAAAAACTCAAAAGGGCATCTCCTGGCTCTAAAAAAATCCAACGTATCGACCTAAATAAAAGATCCTAAGCTCGAAAATGGGGTCCGGCTGCCTCTAGCAACTCGAGCTGCATTTTGAGCTCGAAAACGGGGTCGGGCTGCCATCAGCAACCCGCGGCATGGTTTATCTCGAAAGGAGGAATAAAATGTGAAAAAAATCATGTAATTCGGAGCTTCGTACACAAAGTTATGGTATTTCAAAGCCCTTCGTACAATTCATTGTTTTATTCATCTAATCATGTGAAAACAAAAACAAAAAGCAGAAAAGGGGTGCAACACGAGAGACAAACGCAAATAGGAAATAGGAAGCAAAAGGAATATTCGAGAGACAAACGCAAAAGCAAGCGGCGTATTGACAAGAAATGACATTCGTATCCTAACAAACTCTAAAAAGGCATCTACCAGCTCTAAAAATCAAACGTATTGACCTAAATAAAGCATTTTGCGCTCGAAAACGGGGTTGGGCTGCCTTCAACAACCCCGGCCTGATTTATCTCGAAAAGAGGAATAAAATGTGAAAAAATCATGTAATTCGGAGCTTCGTACGCTAAGTTATGGTATTTCAAAGCCCGTCGTACAATTCATTGTTTTAGTCGTCTAATCACATGAAAAAAAAGCGGAAAAAGGGTGCAACACGAGAGATGATGTGCGTTAAATCAAGTAATAAATTACCTAGATCTAACGCTTCCGCAAGGATACGGATCGTGTAGCAACTAGGGTCGAACACAAGGAATTGATGCAACTCTAAAGCTATTAGACTAATGAATAAGACGTGTGAAATCAATAAGTAGATGGAATACAAATGCAAACTAAACTAAACTAATGATAGGAATGACTCAAAGACTAAACACCATAGGTATCGAGAGTCGCACAACGATGTAATGAAGTTCTAACAAGATCATTGGTCTTAGATACTATCACGAGTTCAGGGAATTCAAGCTCTCCTATAGGAACTGACTGGCGTAGACTTGTCCACTATCTAGCATGCATATACCAATATATCTATTGCGCATCTTACATACATAGACGCATTACGACCGCTATCCTAATCCCTAGATTCAATCGATTGACCTGGCGTAGATTCTAAACCGATTAAACCCTAAATCATGGCTAAGTTCCAAAATCTAATGCCCTGGCGTTGGTTTATTAGACTTCTAACATCATTCATTAGAGTGGCGTACAAGTAATGAAAGCATTAAGATCAACCATGAAATCTGAAAACATGATAAAATACCGAATTCATTCATATCGAGTGGCGTACAAGTATGAAAGAATTAAGATCCACCATTCATTAAGCACAAGACTTCATTACAAATTGGCAATACTCTCTAACC
>CM071873.1:9732212-9765602 GCA_036759665.1 Gynandropsis gynandra
AAAAGAAAAAAAAGAGAAAAAGTCATAGTATGCAAAGAAAAAGAAGAAAAAGAAAAAGAAAAGAAAAAGAAAGAAAGAAGCTCGGAAAGAAAGAAACAAGTATCCTCGGTTGACCTAGGTTTAGCATAGTCTGAAGTCTTGTCTGGTGGAGGGAGTTACGGTAGCGTGTCTAGTCTCCTTTGATTTACTTTCTTATGGGTAACCGTGGTGGACCTAGGATTAAGGCTGAAAACTCGATTAGGCCGAATTTGCTCTCGATTTGCTAGTTGATCGGTTAGGTTCGCTTTAGCGGTATTTCTAGGAGAAGGGGGATTCTCGTATTTTCATACCCCATGTATTCCACGTTTACGTTTGCTTAGGGACAAGCAAACATTCAAGTCTGGGGGATTTTGATCATCTCGTTTTCATACGTATTTCTTGCACGATTTAGGAGACGTTTTTGATACATATGTGATGTTTTACGTATGATTCCGTATCCGTTTTACTTGCTTTCGTGCTTTTCATGTTCTTACAGGTTTTTACGCGTATTTGGACTATTTTGGAGCTAAAGGAACATGCATGGAGCTAAGGAGCAACTTTGGGGATCATCACGGGACAAACGGGACGAGATTGAGCATGGAAAAGCCTCACCCGGTCGGGCACAACCCTTGCACGATCGGGCAAAACCTACGGCCAATTGTGTGGACCATTTAGCACGACTCGGGCAAGCATTCCCGAGCATTTTGCCTTGTGCCCGAGCGGGCACACATGCCATGCCCGATCGGGCACCATTCTAGCACCACAGGACGCGCACGAACTGCCCTAGCCGCACCCGAGCGGGTACACTCACTACCCGAGCGGGTAGCGGCCCGAAACTGCTCAAAACTTAAGTAAACTTAACTTAAAACATAAGGGAACTCGTGGGGCAATTAGGGCAACAATTGGACCGACTTAGGAGGCTTAAAAGGAGGCAAAAAGACGTCATTACAGCAAGCATACAGAGGAGGACAATTCAGCGATGATAGAGGAGATTCTTGCGAAGAGATAAGCGAGGAGCGTTGGAGATCAAGCAGCACCACTTCGGTTTTGTTTGGTTTTTATGTTCCTTAGACTTTCTACTATGTTTATGTTTCTTTACAGACGCATGAGCGAGTAGTTTGTTTGTTCTAGGAGAAGGGATTAGCCCTTGGCTATCCCGAGACCGCTTTTGATCTATTTTGAATGCATCTTCCCGTTTTAGTTTATCTATTCTCTATCTGAGTGCTTAAATTTACTTGTGTTTGCGCTGATCACGTAGATGCATGTGTTAGGGATTGGGAGAAGGACCGAAAGGAGAATTCTAGTCCTAGAAAGTCAGGTTTAGAACAACCGAGGTTAGGCCACGAAAGTAGGGTAGCAACGGTTGAGGGTGAACGGGCGAATCACAGAGTTTATGGGTTTAGTTCAAGGTGTCAGCCACGAAAGTAGGGGGCAGCTTGTCTAGATCACGTGTCTATGCCTTGAGAGAGGGTAGGTATCATGTTAGGATCGTCCGCCTTAGATAGCTTTAATTGGGATTGCATGATAGATAGGTTGATCGTTGGTTTCGGTAGTCTTGTGGTGAAACCGGATTCCTAGGACGTTTATCTTATCGTTAGAACTCAAGTAGTTTATTTACATTTAGTATTTCATTTTTAATCCATATTCTTTCGTTAGCAAGTTTGATTCGTAGTTCGGGTTTAGGTAGTGTTGCGTAGTCTCTGTGGGATCGACACCTAAAATACTACACACGTGTCGTGCACTTGCGGGTAGATTAGGTTATATTTAACTCTGATACGCATCAATGCCCATATTAAATTAATGTCCCTTTATACGCCCCCGCAAGATGAATCACCCGAGGTGATTCCAATCTTGGAATATAACTCATGAAATTGTAACCGCGGAAGGGGTTTGGTGAGGATGTCTGCGAGCTGATCTTTGGTGTTCACATGAGATACACGGAGGTTACCAGCTTCAATTTGTCCTCGGATGAAGAAATAATCAAGTGCTAGGTGCTTCATACGGGAGTGAAAAACCGGATTGGCGCTGAGATAAGTAGCTCCAATGTTATCACAGTAATAATTCGAGCCGACGTGAGGGTAATGCCAAGTTCCGTGAGGAGATTGCCTAGCCAACAAATTTCGGCCGAGGTGTTTGCTATGGACCGATATTCCGCTTCGGTGGATGATCGTGAGTGGCCGGTTTGTTTCTTGGACGACCACGATATCGGATGCTTGCCAAGATAAACAATGTATGCACCCGTGGATTTGAAGTCAGATGAGTCTCCAGCCCAATCCGCATCGCTGAAAGCATGAAGAGACAAAGTGTTTTAAGCTGCAAGAAAGATACCTCGTGTACGATAGCTAGCAAGGTAGCGAAGCACACGTTTGGGGCATAGCCAATGCTAATCCATTGGTTGATGCATGAACTGGGACAGCTTGTTGACAGCATAGCTCACGTCCGGACGCGTGAGAGAAAGGTACTGAAGGCTCCCAATTACTTGTCGAAATTCTGTTGGGTCAGGGAGAGGTGAACACGTGGAGATGGTGAGCCGTGAGGCCGATGGCAGTGGTGTAGAGACGGATTTTGCATCATTCATCTTTGTCCTAATGAGGAGATCCGTGATATATTTTCGCTGCGACAAGTGTAGACCATGTGGTGTTCTTGTGGCTTCAATTCCCAGAAAGAAAGAAAGGGCACCGAGATCTTTAATTGAGAATCGAGATGCCAACAAGGTAATGAATGTCTGAATTTGAGAAGAGGAAGAACCCGTGATGATCATATCGTCGACATAGACCAGAACATACAACTTGGTTGTTGGCGTGTGAAGAACAAAGAGTGATGCATCCTCTAAGGAATTCTTGAAGCCACAACCAAGCAAAAAAGTCAGTAATTCAGAGTACCATGCGCGAGGTGCCTGCTTGAGCCCATAAATAGCTTTACGAAGCTTGCAGATATGAAGGGGGTGATCCTTGTCAATAAATCCGAGCGGTTGCGCCATGTATACATCTTCAGTGAGGTTGCCTTGTAAGAAGGCATTATTGACATCAAGCTGGTTGATGTGCCATCCTTTGGAGACCGCAAGGCTAAGCACGGTATGGATTGTTATGGGCTTAACCACTGGGCTGAAAGTCTCATGAAAATCTACTCTCGGTCGTTGATGAAAGCCTTTTGCAACCAAGCGAGCTTTGTAGCAATCAATGGAACCATCAGGATTCCGTTTGATACGGAAAACCCATTTGCAGACAACAATATTGCTGGCAGTTTGAGGAGGTACTAGTTCCCAAGTCTCGTTTTGAAGTAGGGCATTGAATTCATCACTCATAGCTTGTCTCCATTTGGTGTTACGGAGAGCTTGTGTTGTTGTTGCCGGATCTGTTTTGTCAATAGGACCTGTACACACATGAGAAATGTAGGATTAGATCTAGTGGCGTTGGCCTTGCTGCGGGTGACCATAGGATGAAAGTTTTGGGCGGCTGGTGTTGGCGGGGTAGGAGAACAGGGCGCCTCTGAATCCGTAAGAGGAGCAGCCGAAGGAGAGGAGTCCTCAGTTTGGTTGTTGTCCGTGTCACTCTAAACATTGATCAAGGAAGAATCCAGTCGTGGGGGCATCAGCGTAGGAGATGGAGTGTGTGAGAAGGTAAGTGGTTGGATGGGTGATAGGGATGGACCATTGGAGGATGATAAGGAAGTGGGGATTTCAGGATGGGTGACATATTTAGAGAGGTTAGCAAAGGGAAACACGGATTCATGGAAGACGACATGACGAGAGACAAAGACACGGAGTTTGGATAGGTCTAGACATAGGTATGCACTTTGAGTGCTGGAGTAGCCAAGAAAGACACAAGGGGCGGATCTAGGGTCTAATTTATGAGAAGCATAAGGACGTAGCCAGGGATAGCACAAACAACCAAATATTTTAAGTTTATGTAGATTTTGTGGTGTTTGGAAGAGAGTTTCGTAGGGTGAGGCATAGGAAAGGAGAGGGGTTGGCATTCGGTTTATGAGATATACCACGGCCGTGAAGGCATAGGACCAATAAGGTAGCGGTAAGGAGGCATGCATAAGGAGAGATAAGCCGGTTTCGACAATATGACGATGTCGGCGTTCAGATATTCCATTATGCACGGGGGTGTGTGGAGGGGTCGTGTAGTGTGATATTCCGTTGGCCGAAAGGAAAGAGGCAAGAGCTATGTATTCTCCACCATTATCGATATAGAGGTTGATGATTTTAGTGTTAAACTTGGTTTCAACTACGGATTTGAAAGCAATGAAGGTTGCTCGAACTTGTAATTTTTGTTTGAGCGGATAATGCCAAGACTAACGTGTAAAATGATCCAGAAAAAGAACATAATACTTGAAACCATCCGTTGAAATAATAGGAGATGTCCATAAATCAGAGAAAATAAATTCAAGTGGACTAGAAGAGACAATAGACGACTCATGAAAAAGGAGTTTGTGACTCTTATAACTAAGACAAGAATTGCACGGAGAAACTAAAGAATCTCGAACCAACGGAATTTGAAACTTGGATAAGACGTGTTTGAGGATGGGTAGTGACGGATGTCCTAGACGTGAATGCCAAGTGGAAACGGTGGGCTTAAGGCTGCAGAAGGCAACAGTTGGTGAGAAACTGGTAGGGGGGGACGGTCACACGTAAACTCCATCTTTAGTGTTTCCTTGAAGAACCGGCGCCCCTGTGATTAGATCCTTCACCTGAAACAAATGAGGAAAGAATTCCACGGATGGAAGGAACACATATTACACTATCAAGCGTAAGGGAACGAGTTGGTAAAGAGAGTGAGAAGGAACCCGTATGCGTGATGGGTTGTCCTGAGCCATGAGCTATAGTGACTTCCTCGCCTCCTTGATATGGGCTGTGAAGCGATAAGTTCTGCAAGTCGGATGTAATGTGATGCGAGGCACCACTGTCAAGAAGCCAACTCGAGGTATCATAGGTCGGATACATAGCAACATGAGCAGCGGGCGGCCAGGGACGTTGAGGTGGTGTCCACCTATTCTGGATCGGATCCGAGAATGAGCTAATGGATATGAGTCGGAATTGATTGCAGAATTTCGCACTGTGTCCTTGAATTCCACAAGCTTGACATCGGCCTCTATAACCTCCCGTGGAACCCCTGTTGTTATTGCAATTCCAATGAGGAGTAGGTGCTCGTGATCCAGAATTTTGGTTGGAGTTTTGGGTCGGGCAGCGGCAAGATGAGCCGTGACGGGTAGGGCAGTGGCGGGCGGAGGAAGATCCAAGGCAAGTTTCGCCTCATGATTGATGAGTTTTTCATGTAACTCTTCGATTGATATTGTTGTGTCTTTTGCGTTGATCACGTCAGCCACGGTTTTGTATTCCTGCGGCAGACCATCAAGGATAGCTTCAAGGACATCCTCATGATCCATTGGTTTCCCAAGGAGTGAGAGTTTGTCCGTTTTGGTGGTGATGAACCGCAGATATTCTTCCACCGATTGACATCCTTTCACACAGTGACCACGAGAGGCTTTGCCATAGATGTTGGCTAGGGTACGCCATGCTTCTTGGATAGAAGTGGCTCGAGCGATGACCGGTTGAAGCGGAAGGGAGAGCGTGCCCAGCATGGAGCTAAAGAGCAGTCTGTCCTGGTGTTTCTACGGGCTGAAGGCGGGATTGAATCGATGAATTCCATCGATTTGGATCGTGGCTGGCGGTACAACGGAGTCTTCGGTGATGAAGCACTCGAGATTGTATCCTTCAAGAAGGGAGCGGATTTGGACACTTTAAGTGAGGTAATTCGTCCGTGTGAGTTTTGTAACACTTCACATGTTACACGAGAAGAGGAGTTTCTGTGGCTGGGTTGGATCGAACATGCTCGCAGACTCGGTGTGGTTCGATGGTTCACGGACGTGCGACATTGCAGCAGGGTGATGAAGCTACGGGCTGATGAGGCGACAAAGCAGGCTGATGAGTGAGGGTACGAAACAACGGCTGGAACCGAAAGGGGTGAGGCGGCTGCGTGCTTATGAGGCGACGAAGCAGCGGCTGGGCCAAAGGGGTGAGGCGGCTGGGTTTGCCGGAAAAGAATAGGGGTTAGGCGGCTAGGGTTACGTCGTGAGACGATTTCCTTAGCTCTGGTACAATATAATTGAATTCAAATGAAACCTAAAACGGCTATATGTACAAGAGTTAACCTAATTAGAGAGTTAACCTAATTAGAGAGTACAGAAATTACAATTATGCCCATATTACAATAATGTCCCTTTATTGGAACTCCTCTCGGCTGAAACCCTTGATAGCCTTGCGTTCTAGGCTGAAATTTATGATGTTTTGGCTGGTAGTTTCCTTGCAACGGATTCAAAACATTATCGGCGTTCTTGTAGGACAGATTCAGATGATTCTTCCAGCCCAGATTGTAGGTGTTGGAATATGGATTGTTATGCAACATCCTTGAATCCGTGAGAATCAGGAGATGCTTGGTGCATGTTTACCATTTGTAACTTTAACTCGGCAACCTCAACTCGCAATGAAAAGCATCTCGCTGTCCGCTCCCTTGGCTAGACTGCGACGATTGAATTCCCCCGACACAATACTTCTTCCCTCGGCCATCTTCTCAATCTTAGCCTCAATAGCGGTGAACGGGAGGTCATGTAAAGATCCTCCACAAGCAGCGTTCACGATCCGTATTCTTGCGGAAGCGTTAGTCTAGGTTTTATCACTCGATATAACGCATATCAAGTAGCGATGAGGTATCTTTTACCATCCCATGGTGTGGGAACTCTATATCGGATGGGAACTCGACCTCTATAAACGGAAATGACTTGGTGTAAGCCTAAATCCTCTATCTAGGGAATCAACGTCGCTCATATTCCTATGTAGCGCAGAACTTCTAGATGCATTAAGAACAATGGGAATTCTACCTCGATTATTACCGTTCCTAAATAGATTAATCGACCGGTCTCATTAATCTAATTCATTCGGAGGTTCATTCGTGAGACTACAATCTGACACTCCCAAGCCTAGACGAATCTCTAATCTCCATCAAACGTGCTTAATCTCAATAGAATAGATCTAGTCTTATCGAAACTTGAAATCAACAACGTATGAAGGCATTAAGCGAAAATCTATAACCTATCGAACCATTCTATTGAACAAAACCGAAAATCAAGCATTAATAACTCAAACAATCCATTACAATGGCATCCCTAACCCATGACAACAGATCTACTCAGAAATCATAGGGAAACAAACAAAAACGAAGTAAGTGTTCGTCTCCCCTATCATCCCGAGCGTTGTGGTTTGGATGAATCCTTCGGATGTCCAAAGTCTTCAATCCGTGTTCTCGCCTCTTTCTTGTATGTCTCTAGGTGTCCTCTTTGGTCTGTGCTTCGTCCCCTGGCCCTAGATGGCTTCAATTTCCTTTAATTGCCCGTTCAAACCTTCAAAAGAAGTTGTTCCGGATTAGGCAGCCCGCTCGGGAACAACTTGTACCCGCTCGTGCAGCACCCATGCCCGCTCGTGCACCACTTCCAGCCTGGTCGGGCTCCCATGCCCGCGCGGGTTCACTACCAGCCTGAGTCGGGCTGGTTCTGGGCGTTTTTCTGCTCCAATTTGCAGCCCGATCGGATGCACATACACAGCTCGAGCGGGCACACATGCCATTGTTGTTTCCGCTCCTTTCGCTTGAGGTTTGAGTGTTCCGTTTGCTTCCATGGCCGTGCACATGAGGTATCTTGTCATTCAAACATGTTTTCGGTATGGAATTGACGTATCATTCGTATTTTCCTTCATGTCTTCATTTCGTACACAAAACACGAAATAGTAGATAAAAGCCTTAAATAAACTTAAATAATCGGTAAAGTCCAAGAAATCTAATCTAATCTAAACCTAAGAATGATGTAAATACTACGCCGGATAACATGTTATCACCCGTCGTACAATTCATCGTTTTAGTCATCTAATCACGTGAAAACAAAAACAAAAAAGCGGAAAAGGGGTGCAGCATGAGAGACAAGCGCATATAGGAAATAGGAAGCAAAAGGAATATCCAAGAGACAAACGCAACGCAATCGCCATATTGACAACAAATAACATGTGTATCCCGACAAACTCGAAAAGGGTATCTTCCGGCTCTCAAAATCAAACGTATCGACCTAAATAAAGCAATTTGAATTCGAAAACAGGGTCGGGCTGCCTTCAGCAACCCGCATCATCGTTTATCTCAAAAATAAGGATAAAATGTGAAAAAATCATGTTATTCGGAGCTTCGTACGCAAAGTTATGGTATTTCAAAACCCGTCGTACAATTGATTGTTTTAGTCGTTTAATCACGTGAAAACAAAAACAAAAAGCGGAAAATGGGTGCAATAGGAGAGACAAACGCAAATAGCAAATAGGAAGCAAAAGGACTATCCGAGAGGCAAACGCGACGCAAGCGGCGTATTGACAAGATATGACATTCGTATCCCAACAAACTCGAAAGGGCATCTCCCGGCTCTAAAAATCCAGCGTATCGACCTTAATAAAGCATTTTGAGTTTGAAAACGGGTTTGGGCTGCCTTCAGAAACCCGCAGCATCGTTTATCTCAAAAATAAGGATAAAATGTGAAAACATCATACAATGCGGAGCTTCGTACGCAAAGTTATGGTATTTCAAAGCCCGTCGTACAATTCATTGTTTTAGTCGTCTAATCACATGAAAACAAAAACAAACAGCGGAAAAGGGGTGCAACAAGAGAGACAAACGCAAATAGGAAATAGGAAGCAAAAGGAATATCCGAGAGACAAACGCAACGCAAGCGACGTATTGACAAGAAATGAAATTAGTATCCTAACAAACTCGAAAAGGGCAACTCTCGGCTTTAAAAATCAAACGTATTGACCTAAATAAGGAAATTTGAGCTTGAAAAAGGGGTTGGGCTGTCTTCAGCAACCCGCAACATGGTTTTCTCGAAAAGATGAATAAAAATGTGAAAATATCATGCAATTCAGAATTCGTACGCAAAGTTAAGGTATTTCAAAGCCCGTCGTACGAATCATTGTTTTAGTCGTCTAATCACGTGAAAAGAAAAACAAATAGCGGAAAAGAGGTGCAACACGAGAGACAAACGCAAATAGGAAATAGGAAGCAAGTGGAATATCCAAGAGACAAACGCAACACAAGCGGCGTATTGACAAGAAATGACATTTGTATCCTAACAAACTCGAAAAGGGCATCTTCCGGCTCTAAAAATCAAACGTATCGACCTAAATAAAGCATTTTGAACTCGAAAACGGGTTCGAGCTACCTTCAGCAACCCGCACCATCGTTTATCACGAAAACAAGAATAAAATGTTAAAAAATCATGTAATTCGGAGCTTCATACGCAAAGTTATGGTATTTCAAAGCCCGTCGTACAATTCATTGTTTTAGTCGTCTAATCACGTGAAAACAAAAAAAAAGCGGAAAAGGGGTGCAACACGAGAAACAAACGCAAATAGGAAATAGGAAGCAAACAGAATATCGAAGAGACAAATGCAACACAAGCGGCGTATTGATAAGAAATGACATTCGTATCCTAACAAACTCGAAAAGGGCATCTCCCGGCTCTAAAAATCAAACGTATCGACGAAAATAAAGAATTTTGAGCTAGAAAACGGCTCGGGCTGCCTTCATTAACCTGCGGCATGGTTTATCTCGAAAAGAGGAATAAAATGTGAAAACAAATCATGTAATTCGGAGCTTCGTACGCAAAGTTATGGTATTTCAAAGTCCGTCGTACAATTCATTGTTTTAGTCATTTAATCACCTGAAAACAAAAACAAAAAGCTGAAAAGGGGTGAAACACGAGAGACAAACACAAATAGGAAATAGTAAGAAAAAGGAATATCCGAGAGACAAATGCAATGCAAGCGTCGTATTGACTAGAAATGACATTGGACGTCAACGCAAGAGACTGATGGATCAGATCATTCCCTCAACATTTGACGAAGGTGAAGAGTCCAATAAAGCGATGAAAAAAGGCAGTAAAGAGACAAATGCAATGCAAGCGTCGTATTGACTAGAAATGACATTGGTATCCTAACAAACTCGAAAAGGGCATCTTCCGGCTCTAAAAATCCATTGTATCGATCTAAATAATGTAGTTTGAGCTCGAAAATGGGGTCGGGCTGCCTTCAGCAACCCCCAACATAGTTTATCTCGAAAAGAGGAATAAAATGTGAAAAAAATCATGTAATTCGGAGCTTCGTACACAAAGTTATGGTATTTCAAAACCCGTCGTACAATTGATTGTTTTACTCATCTAATCGCGTGAAAACAAAAACAAAAAGCAGAAAAGGGGTGCAACACGAGAGACAAACGCAAATAGAAAATATGATGCAAAAGGAATATCCGAGAGACAAACGCAACGCAAGCGGCGTATTGACAAGAAATGACATTTGTATCCTAACAAACTCGAAAATGGCATCTCCTGGGTCTAAAAATCAAACGTATCGACATAAATAAAGCCTTTTAAGCTCGAAAATGGGGTCAGGCTGCCTTCAGCAACCCGCAGCATGGTTTATCTCGAAAAGAGGAATAAAATGTGAAAAAAATCATGTAATTCGGAGATTCATATATAAAATGTGAAAAAAATCATGTAATTCGGAGCTTCGTACGCAAAGTTATGGTATTTCAAAGCCCAACGTACAGTTCATTGTTTTTGTCGTCTAATCACGTGAAAACGAAAACAAAAAACGGAAAAGGGGTGCAACACGAGAGACATACGTAAATAGAAAATAGGAAACAAAAGGAATATCCGAGAGACAAACGCAACGCAAGCGGCGTATTGAAATGACATTCGTATCCTAAAAAACAAGAAAATGGCATCTTCCGGCTCTAAAAATCAATCGTATGGACCTAAATAAAGCATTTTGAGCTCGAAAACGTGGTCGGGCTGCCTTCAGCACCCTGCGGCATGGTTTAGCTCGAAAAAGAGCAATAAAATGTGAAACAAATCATGTAATTCGGAGCTTCGTACGCAAAGTTATGTTATTTCAAAGCCCGTCGTATAATTCATTGTTTTAATCGTCTAATCACGTGAAAACAAAAACAAAAAGCGGAAAAGGGGTGCAACACGAGAGACAAACACAAATAGGAAATAGGAAGCAAAAGGAATATCCGAGAGACAAACGCAACGCAAGTAGCGTATTGACAAGAAATGACATTTGTATCCTAACAAACTCAAAAAGGGCATCTTCCGGCTCTAAAAATCAAACGTATCGGCCTAAATAAAGAATTTTGAGCTCAAAAACGGGGTCGGGCTGCCTTCAGCAACCCTCAGCATGGTTTATCTCGAAAATAGGAATCAAATGTTAAACAAATCATGTTATTCGGAGCATGGTACGCAAAGTTATGGTAATTCAAAGCCCGTCATACAATTAATTGTTTCGGTCGTCTAATCACGTGCAAACAAAAACAAAAGGCGGAAAAGGGGTGCAACAAGAGAGATAAACACAAATAGGAAATAGGAAGCAAAAGGAATATCTGAGAGACAAATGCAACGCAAGCGGCGTATTGACAAGAAATGACATTCGTAACCTAACAAACTTGAAAAGGGCATCTTCCGGCTCTAAAAATAAAATGTATCGACCTAAGTAAAGCATTTTGAGCTTGAAAATGGGGTCGGGCTGCCTTCAGCAACCCACAGCATGGTTTATCTCGAAAAGTGGAAAAAATCTGAAAAAATCATGTAATTCGGAGCTTCGTACGCAAAGTTATAGTATTTCAAAGCCCGTCGTACAATTTATTGTTTTAGTCATCTAATCACGTGAAAACAAAAACAAAAAGTAGAAAAGGGGTTCAACACAAGAGACAAACACAAATAGAAAATAGGAAGCAAAAGGAATATTGATAACATGTTATCCATCGTAGTATTTTCATGATTCTTAGGGTTAGATTAGATTAGATTTCTTGGACTTTACCGATTATTTGAATTTATTCGAGGCTTTTATCTACTATTTCGTTTTTTGTGTAGGAAATGAAGACATGAAGGAAAACACGAATGATTACTGAAATTCCACCCCGAAAACATGTTTGAATGACAAGATACCTCATGTGCACGGCCATGGAAACAAACGGAAAACTCAAACCTCGAGCGAAAGGAGCGCAAACAGCAATTGCATGTGTGCCCGCTCGGGCTGTGGATGTGCACCCGATCGGGCTGCAAATTGGATCAGAAAAACGCCGAGAACCTGCCCGACTCGGGCTGGTAGGGAACCCACGCGGGCATGGGAGCCTAACCAGGCTGGAAGTGTTGCACGACCGGGCATGGGTTGTGCCCGAGCGGGTGAAGGTAATGCTCGAGCAGGTCCACCTTTTTCTCTACAACTTTCCTTGAATTTTGAACGGCTTCCACTTAAAAGGAACATAAGGGGAAAGCCAAGATCAGATGGGAAAAGGAAAGAGAACAAGGGGAACGAACTAGGCAAAGGAGAAGAGAGAGAGCACGGCCGAATAAGGAGACTTCGGGCAACCGAAGGATTCGTCGGAGGTTACGCTCGGGAGGATAGTGGAGTTGAACACTTACTTTGTTTTTGTTTGCTTCTCTATGTATTCTGAGTAGTTCTCGTTGCCATGGGTTAGGAATGCCATTGTATTGGATCGTTTAAGTTATTAATGCTTGATTTCAATTTTGTTCAATTGAATGGTTTGATTCGTGCGTAATGCTTTCATACGTTGTTGATTTCAAGTTAGGATAAGACTAGTTCTATTCTTCTGATATTAAGCATGTTTGAAGGAGATTAGAGTTTCGTTTAGGCTTGGGAGAGTCAGATTTGAGTCTTGTGAATGAACTTTCGAATGAATTAGGTTAAGGAGAATTTGGCCAATCGGTTAATCTATTTAGGAACGGTAATTATCGAGGTAGAATTCCCATTGTTCTTAATGCATCTAGAAGTTCCGTGCTACATAGGGATATGAGTGTCGTTGATTTCCTAGATAGAGGATTTAGGCTTACGCCAAGTCATTTCCGTTTATAGAGGTCGAGTTCCCATCCGACATTAGAGGTTCAATTCCCCATCGTTCTTCATGCATCTAGAAGTTCCGCACTACATAGGGATATGGGTGACGTTGATTTCCTAGGTAGGAGATTTAGGCTTACGCCAAGTCATTTGGAGCATTAGGGATAGAGTTCCCTACTGTTCTTCAAATATCCAAGAGACAAATGCAATGCAAGCGGCGTATTGACAAGAAATGACATTCGTATCCTAACAAACTCAAAAAAGGCATCTTCTGGCTCTAAAAATCCATCATATCGACCTAAATAAAGCATTTTGAGCTCGAAAATGGGGTCGGGCTGCCATCAGCAACCCGTGGCACCGTTTATCTCGAACAGAGGAATAAAATGTGAAAAAATCATGTAATTCGGAGATTCGTACGCAAAGTTATGGTATTTCAAAGCCCGTCGTACAATTCATTGTTTTAGTCGTCTAATCACGTGCAAACAAAAACAAAAGGCGGAAAAGGGGTGCAACAAGAGAGATAAACACAAATAGGAAATAGGAAGCAAAAGGAATATCCGAGAGACAAATGCAACGCAAGCTGCGTATTGACAAGAAATGACATTCGTAACCTAACAAACTTGAAAAGGGCATCTTCCGGCCTTAAAAATAAAATGTATCAACCTAAATAAAGCATTTTGAGCTCGAAACTGGGGTCGGGCTGCCTTCAGCACCCCGCATCATGGTTTATCTCGAAAAGTGGAATAAAATCTGAAAAAATCATGTAATTCGGAGCTTCGGACGCAAAGTTATAGTATTACGAAGCCCGTCGTACAATTCATTGTTTTAGTCATCTAATCACGTGCAAACAAAAACAAAAGGCGGAAAAGGGGTGCAACAAGAGAGATAAACACAAATAGGTTCATGATTCTTAGGTTTAGATTAGATTAGATTTCTTGGACTTTACCGATTATTTGAGTTTATTCGAGGCTTTTATCTACTATTTTGTTTTTTGTGTAGGAAATGAAGACATGAAGGAAAACACGAATGATTACGGCAAATCCACCCGGAAAACATGTTTGAATGACAAGATACCTCATGTGCACGGCCATGGAAACAAACGGAACACTCAAACCTTGACCGAAAGGAGCGCAAACAACAATTGCATGTGTGCCCGCTCGGGCTGTGGATGTGCACCCGATCAGGCTGCAAATTGGGTCAGAAAAACGCTGAGAACCAGCCCGACTCAGGCTGGTAGTGAACCCGCACGGGCATGGGAGCCTAACCAGGGTGGAAGTGTTGCACGAGCGGGCATGGGTTGTGCCCGAGCGGGTGAAGGTTGTGCCCGAGCGGTTCCACCTTTTTCTCTACAACTTTCCTTGAATTTTGAACAACCTTTTTCTCTACAACTTTCCTTAATTTTGAACGGCTTCCACTTAGAAGGAACATAAGGGGAAAGCCAAGATCAGATGGGAAAAGGCAATAGAACAAGGGGAACGAACTAGGCAAAGGAGAAGAAAGAGACCACGGCCGAAGAAGGAGACTTCGGGCAACCGAAGGATTCGTCGGAGGTTACGCTCGGGATGATAGGGGAGTTGAACACTTACTTCGTTTTTGTTTGCTTCTCTATGTATTCTGAGTAGTTCTCGTTGCCATGGGTTAGGGATGCCATTGTATTGGATCGTTTAAGTTATTAATGCTTGATTTCAATTTTGTTCAATTGAATGGTTTGATTCGTGCGTAATGCTTTCATACGTTGTTGATTTCAAGTTAGGATAAGACTAGTTCTATTCTACTGATATTAAGCATGTTTGAAGGATATTAGAGATTCATTTAGGCTTGGGAGAGTCAGATTTGAGTCTTGTGAATGAACTTTCGAATGAATTAGGTTAAGGAGAATTTGGCCAATCGGTTAATCTATTTAGGAACGGTAATTATCGAGGTAGAATTCCCATTGTTCTTAATGCATCTAGAAGTTCCGTGCTACATAGGGATATGAGTGTCGTTGATTTCCTAGACAGAGGATTTAGGCTTACGCCAAGTCATTTCCGTTTATAGAGGTCGAGTTCCCATCCGACATTAGAGGTTCAATTCCCCATCGTTCTTCATGCATCTAGAAGTTCCGCACTACATAGGGATATGGGTGACGTTGATTTCCTAGGTAGGAGATTTAGGCTTACGCCAAGTCATTTGGAGCATTAGGGATAGAGTTCCCTACTGTTCTTCAAATATCCAAGAGACAAATGCAATGCAAGCGGCGTATTGACAAGAAATGACATTCGTATCCTAACAAACTCGAAAAAGGCATCTTCTGGCTCTAAAAATCCATCATATCGACGTAAATAAAGCATTTTGAGCTCGAAAATGGGGTCGGGCTGCCATCAGCAACCCCTGGCACCGTTTATCTCGAACAGAGGAATAAAATGTGAAAAAATCATGTAATTCGGAGATTCGTACGCAAAGTTATGGTATTTCAAAGCCCGTCGTACAATTCATTGTTTTAGTCGTCTAATCACGTGCAAACAAAAACAAAAGGCGGAAAAGGGGTGCAACAAGAGAGATAAACACAAATAGGAAATAGGAAGCAAAAGGAATATCCGAGAGACAAATGCAACGCAAGCGGCGTATTGACAAGAAATGACATTCGTAACCTAACAAACTTGAAAAGGGCATCTTCCGGCCTTAAAAATAAAATGTATCAACCTAAATAAAGCATTTTGAGCTCGAAAATGGGGTCGGGCTGCCTTCAGCACCCCGCATCATGGTTTATCTCGAAAAGTGGAATAAAATCTGAAAAAATCATGTAATTCGGAGCTTCGTACGCAAAGTTATAGTATTACGAAGCCCGTCGTACAATTCATTGTTTTAGTCATCTAATCATGTGAAAACAAAAACAAGAAGTGGAAAAGGGGTGCAACACGAGAGACAAACACAAATAGGAAATATGAAGCAAAAGGAACATTGATAACATGTTATCCATCGTAGTATTTTCATGATTCTTAGGTTTAGATTTGATTAGATTTCTTGGACTTTACCGATTATTTGAGTTTATTCGAGGCTTTTATCTACTATTTCGTTTTTTGTGTAGGAAATGAAGACATGAAGGAAAACACGAATGATTACGGCAAATCCACCCGGAAAACATGTTTAAATGACTATATACCTCATGTGCACGGCCATGGAAACAAACGGAACACTCAAACCTCGAGCGAAAGGAGCGCAAACAGCAATTGCATGTATGCCCGCTCGGGCTGTGGATGTGCACCCGATCAGGCTGCAAATTGGATCAGAAAAACGCTGAGAACCAGCCCGACTCAGGCTGGTAATGAACCCGCGCGGGCATGGGAGCCTAACCAGGCTGGAAGTGTTGCACGAGCGGGCATGGGTTGTGCCCGAGCGGGTGAAGGTTGTGCCCGAGCGGTTCCACCTTTTTCTCTACAACTTTCCTTGAATTTTGAACGGCTTCCACTTAAAAGGAACATAAGGGGAAAGCCAAGATCAGATGGGAAAAGGCAAGAGAACAAGGGGAACGAACTAGGCAAAGGAGAAGAGAGAGACCACGGCCGAAGAAGGAGACTTCGGGCAACCGAAGGATTCGTCGGAGGTTACGCTCGGGATGATAGGGGAGTTGAACACTTACTTCGTTTTTGTTTGCTTCTCTATGTATTCTGAGTAGTTCTCATTGCCATGGGTTAGGGATGCCATTGTATTGGATCGTTTAAGTTATTAATGCTTGATTTCAATTTTGTTCAATTGAATGGTTCGATTCGTGCGTAATGCCTTCATATGTTGTTGATTTCAAGTTAGGATAAGACTAGTTCTATTCTACTGATATTAAGCATGTTTGAAGAAGATTAGAGATTCATTTAGGCTTGGGAGAGTTAGATTTGAGTCTCGTGAATGAACTTTCGAATGAATTAGATTAACGAGAATTTCTCCAATCGGTTAATCTATTTAGGAACGGTAATTATCGAGGTTGAATTCCCATTGTTCTTAATGCATCTAGAAGTTCCGTGCTACATAGGGATATGAGTGTCGTTGATTTCCTAGATAGAGGATTTAGGCTTACGCCAAGTCATTTCCGTTTATAGAAGTCGAGTTCCCATTCGACATTAGAGGTTGAATTCCCCATCGTTCTTCATGCATCTAGAAGTTCCGCACTACATAAGGATTGGGTGACGTTCATTTCCTAGGTAGGAGATTTAGGCTTACGCCAAGTCATTTCGAGCATTAGGGATAGAGTTCCCTACTGTTCTTCAAATATCCAAGAGACAAACGCAATGCAAACGGCGTATTGACAAGAAATGACATCCGTATCATAACAAACTCGAAAAGGCATCTTTTGGCTCTAAATATCCATTGTATCGACGTAAATAAAGCATTTTGAGCTCGAAAACGGGGCCGGGCTGCCATCAGCAACGTGCGGCACCCTTTTTCTCGAACAGAGGAATAAAATGTGAAAAAATCATGTAATTCGGAGATTCGTACGCAAAGTTATGGTATTTCAAAGCCCGTCGTACAATTCATTGTTTTAGGGATAGAGTTCCCTACTGTTCTTCAAATATCAAAGAGACAAATGCAATGCAAGCGGCGTATTGACAAGAAATGACATTCGTATATTAACAAACTCGAAAAGGGCATCTTCCGACTCTTAAATCAAACGTATCGACCTAAATAAAGAATTTTGAGTTCGAAAATTGGGTCGGGCTGCCTTTAGTAACCCGCAGCATGGTTTATCTCGAAAAGAGGAATAAAATGTGAAAGAATCATACAATTCGGAGCTCCGTACGCAAAGTTATGGTATTTCAAAAGCCGGTCGTACAATTCATTGTTTTCGTCGTCTAATCACGTGAAAATAAAAACAAAAAGTGGAAAAGGGGTGCAACACGAGAGAAAAACACAAATAGGAAATAGGAAGCAAAAGGAATATCCGAGAGACAAACGCAACGCAAGCGGCGTATTGACAAGAAATGACATTCGTATCCTAACAAACTTGAAAAGGGCACCTCCCGGCTCTAAAAATCAATCATATCGACCTAAACAAAACATTTTGAGCTCGAAAATGGGGTCGGGCTGCCTTGAGTAACCCGAAGCATGGTTTATCTCGAAAAGAGGAATAAAATGTGAAAAAAATCATGTAATTCGGAGCTTCGTACGCAAAGTTATGGTATTTCAAAGCCCATCGTACAATTCATTGTTTTAGTCCTCTAATCACGTGAAAACAAAACAAAAAGCGGAAAAGGAGTGCAACACGAGAGACAAACGCAAATAGAAAATGGGAAGCAAAACGAATATCCGAGAGACAAACGCAACGCCAGCGGCGTATTGACAAGAAATGACATCCGTATACTAAAAAACTCGAAAAGAGCATCTTCCGGCTCTAAAAATCAAATGTATCGACTTAAATAAAGCATTTTGGGTTCGAAAACGGGGTTGGACTACCTTCAGCAACCCGCGGCATCCTTTATCCATAAAAGACGAATAAAACGTGAAAAAAATCATGTATTTCGGAGCTTCGTACGCAAAGTTATGGTATTTCAAAGCCCGTCGTACAATTCATTATTTTAGTCGTCTAATCATGTGAAAACAAAAACAAAAAGCAGAAAAAGGGTGCCACAAGACAAACGCAAATAGGAAATAGGAAGCAAAAGGAATATCCGAGAGACAAACGCAACACAAGCGGCGTGTTAACAAGAAATGACATTCGTATCCTAACAAACTTGAAAAGGGCATCTTTCGGCTCTAAGCATCCAACGTATCGACCTAAATAAAGCATTTTGAGCTTGAAAACGGGGTCGGGCTGCCTTCAGCATCCCGCAGCATGGTTTATCTCGAAAAGAGTAATAAAATGTGAAAAAATCATGTATTTCGGAGCTTCTTGCGCAAAGTTATGGTATTTCAAAGCCCGTCGTACAATTCATTGTTTTAGTCGCCTAATCACGTGAAAACAAAAACAAAAAAGTGGAAAAGGGGTGCCACACGAGAGACAAACGCAATTAAGAAATAGGATGCAAAAGGAATATTCGAGACACAAACGCAACGCAAGCGGCGTATTGACAAGAAATGACATTCGTACCCTAACAAACTCGAAAAGGGCATCTTTCGGCTCTAAAAATCAAACATATCGACCTAAATAAAGCATATTGACCTCGAAAATGGAGCGGGCTGCCTTTAGCAACCCACGGTATGGTTTATCTCGAAAAGAGGAATAAAATGTGAAAACAAAAACATGTAATTCGGAGCTTCGTATGCAAAGTTATAACATTTCAAGCCCTTCGTACAATTCATAGTTTTAGTCATCTAATCACGTGAAAACAAAAACAAAAAGCGGAAAAGGGGTGCAACACGAGAGGAAAACGCAAATAGAAAATAGGAAACAATAGGAATATCCCAGAGACAAATGCAACGCAAGCGGCGTATTGACAATAAATGACTTTTGTATCCTAACAAACTCGAAAAGGGCATCTTCCGTCTCCAAAAATCAAATGTATCGACTTAAATAAAGCATTTTGAGCTCAAAAACGGAGTCGGGCTGCCTTCAGCAACCCGAGCGGGTACCCATGCCCGAGCATGTTCTCCTTCAGCCCGAGTCGTGTAAACTTACGGTGATTTCTGGAATAAATTAGCCCGAGCGGGCACACCAAATGCACCCGAGCGGGCACACCTCCCTGGTCGTGTTCCTTGAGTGCCCGAGTCGTGCAAAGCTACGGGGATGTTTGGTAGAAATTAGCCCGACCGGGCACTCCCAATCCACCCGAGCGTGCATGACTTGAGGTGTTGTTTCCGCTCCTTTCGCTCGGTGTTTGAGTGTTCACTTCAATCCATGGCCTTGCACAATTAGAACCTTGTCACTCAACTACGTTCTCGGGGTTAAATTGCCATAATCTCCCGTGTTTCTCCTCATGTCTTCGTTTCCTACACAAAACACGAAATGTAGATGAAGTCCTCGAATAAACTCGATAAATGAATGAAATCTAATAAATCTACTAAAAACTAGACCTAAGAATGATATAAAAACTACTACGGATTACGTGTTATCAATAAAAATGGAACATGATAACACTGAAAGTGTATCATATTTAGGATAGGTTTTTATATCATTTTAGCATATTTCTTACATCGTCTACTTACTTATCCGATATTATTTTGAGCTTCACACACCGGTTTTATTGGTTTTCAGGTTTTTAGGCGACAAGGCCTAAATGAGCTAAATACGAAGGATTTCTGAACAAAACCACAAGATCTGAAGGAAAATCTACTCAGAGCCGAGACCGAGCTCCAGAACCCAAAGGAACACCCGAGCAACGAGCGGAAAAGAAGAATATCAAGATAGCAAGGGTGCCCGATCGGGCACCACTCTCTACCCGCTCGGGTAAAGCCTACGGAGTTAATCCATACAAAACTACACGACCGGGCAAATGAACAAGGTGATCGGGTAACAACTACCCGATCGGGCAACAATTGAATACCCGCCCGGGCGGTTACTCGTCAATCTGCCCCGCAAGTTTACGCGACTCGGGCTCCTCGACCACACGATCGGGTGACCACTACCCGATCGGGCGCAAGGATCAACACGGTCGGGCAAGCCTTTACCCGACCGGGTAACACTACTGCCCGAGCGGGCCGCGTAATCCGTAACAAACTTAGATCTAGTTTCAAACGAGCAAATAAAAGGGAGATAATGGATCTAGGGCAAAGGGGGCGACAAACAGGAGAAGAAAACACTGGAGAACATCTGGGAAAGCTCGGGAAGCATCGGAGAAGAGGAGAAGCACTATTCCGTACACCGGTAACGCATTAGGGAAGGTCGAGGCATCGAGTTCCTTAGGGTTTTATCATGTATTGGCTTGTGTTATCTTTGGTTTCCTTTATTTACATGAATGATAGAGTCCCTACTGCGGGTAGGGTTTATCGGATTTGTATGTATGAACGATGACTTCTCTTAATGCTTAGTTTTACGATTTTCACTCTTGATTACGGTTCTATGCTTAGCAATATCAATCTTATGTTAGTGCTGACCGCTCAACAACAATGGATCTCGAACCTTGCTGAGAGGTTAAGGAACGAATCCGGTTCGCTAAAACGAACCTAATCGATAAACTGGCAAGTTTAGAGCAAATTCAGCCTAGTAGTTTTTCAGTATTCATCCTAGATTCACCATGTCTACCTGTGGGAAAGCAAATCAAAGACAAACTAAGAAAGAATCGCAACTCTCTCCACCAAACAACACATTCGACAATTACTAAACATAGAACGAACAAGGATACTTGTTTCGTTTATGAGCTTCTTTGTTTCTTTATTCTATTTTTCTTTTTCTTTCTTCTTTTTTTCTTTTTTTATGTTATGTGAACAAACTAGGTTTCTAGGACGTCGTATTTGAAGGGATCTAACCTCTACTTCGATCCAGACTACCATGATAATATACTCTTGCATCTCGTTCAAGGGTGCACCGGAGTAGATGGCGTTTTTATGTGTCGTGCCCTTAGGACGTAGAAAGATGATCTCCAACTCACCACTTAGATCCAAACCATTGAAAAAATATCAAGGGCTATGCACTCATATTGATTTTAGATCACGCTTTTAGGTGTTATTCCTATCGAAAGCGGAGTGTTAGTGTGCACTTTTATAATGCAAAAACAAGCTCATTTTCATATGATCAAATTATCCTCGTGAAAAATAAGTAAAACATTGTCTATATGAAGTATAATCATTTGGATAGAGAGATTAAACAAGAAACCAGCCTGGCAACCTTGTCTAAACCTCCCACAAGCAACACGAGGATTCCCAAAGAATTACGACCTATTCACTTTTCAACCGACTAATAAGCTCCAACGCTTAGGAAAAAACTGAGCTCAAACATGCAAGATATCACAGAAAAAGGCCAGCTTCTTAAGCATACTAGGTTCAGGGTTCATCACAAAACGTGGGACCGGACAAGTGCCTGAGACAACTCTGACTCATGTAAACAAAGAATCAAACTAAAACTAAACTAAGAACTATGAAATCAAGGAGAAAAACAAAAGAAAATGAAAAAAAAATCACCTGACAAACGTGAGCTGCCCCCAGATTTGAATTGAACGACATCCTCGATGTGAAGCTCCGATGGAGGGTAAGAGAAGTGAAGTCACCATTGTTGGTTTTTTAGATAAACCAAGTTTCAAACAAAAAAACTAAAAAAAAAAAAAAAGAAAAGAAAGTTATGGGTTGCCTCCCAAAAAGCATTTTTTAACGTCGATAAGTTTGACGTCTCAATGCCTCATGCTTTTGCGACAGGTGGATCAAATAAGGAAATGGAGTTTCCGCTTTCGATCGATTAAGCGACTTGGTAAAGCTTTAACTGTTGTCCATTGGCTTTGAATGTTCTACTCGTCTCGCTCCAAAGGTTTAATACTCCATGCGGGAATACCTCTCGTACCTGAAAATGGCCAGACCAAGGGGACCGTAGTTTTCCTAGAAAAAGCTTAAGATGAGAGTTAAAAAGTAGAACAAAGTCACCTAGCTGAAAGTCATGAAGTAGGATCTTCTTGTCGTGCATCTCTTAGCACGCTCCTTGTAGATATTAGAGTTCTCATGTGCATCAAGGCGAAGCTCTTCTAGCTTATTTAGCTACACAAGTTGTTTCTCACCTTCACTATTAAGATCAAAGTTAAGGAGCTTTTTCACCCAATAGGCACGATGCTCTAGCTCGACGAGGAGGTGGCAAGACATGCCATAAACTAGCTGAAAACGAGTCATGCCAATGGGAATCTTAAACACAGTCCTATAAGCCCATAACACATCATCTAATTTCATAGACCAATCTCTACGGGATCTAGACACGGTTTTATCTAGAATACTCTTGATCTCCATATTTGAAACCTCAACTTGTCCGCTAGTTTGTGGGTGGTACGGTGTATCTACCCTATGCTTCACGCTATACTTCTTAAAGAGGGTCTTGGATTGTCTAGAAATAAAGTTTGAGCCTTCATCACTAATGACTACTCTAGGAACACCAAAACGAGGGAAGATGACTTTCTTTAAGAATTTCAAAACTACCATAGTGTCATTAGTCGACGTAGCTATGGCTTCTACCCATTTAGACACATAAACTACACCTACCAAAATATATTGATTACCACACGAAGAGGGAAAAGGTCCCGTGAAATCTACACCCCAACATCAAACAATTCTACCTTAAGGATGTAATTCTATGGCATTTCGTTCCTCTTATCTATATTTCCGTTCTTTGACATCTATCACAGGTGGAAACGTACCTGTGGGCATTTTTGAAGAGGGTCGGCCAATAAAAAACTGCTTTAGCACCTTTGAAGCGGTATTAGACTTGCTAAAGTGGCCTCCATAATCCGATCCATGGCAATGGAAAAGAATGCTCTCTACCTCCTCCTCGGGCATGCATCTCCTAATGACCCCATCCGCACATCTCTTGCAGAGAATAATATCGTCTCAATAGTAGTGTTTGATATCCATAAATAATTTCCTGGGCGCATGAGAAGAAAGCTCAGGGGGTAGTATCCCGCTCACAAGAAAATTGACAAAATCAACATACCAAGGAGCGGGGTTACCTAAAGTAAGTGTGCATATGATGTCGTCTCTCAAGGAATCGTCGATAGCTCTCTCATTCTCCACAATGATTCGAGAAAGGTGATCTGTAATGACATTTTATGACCCCTTCGTATCTTAAATTTCAAGATCGAACTCTTGCAAGAGAATGATCCATCAAATAAGGTGTGGTTTCGCGACCTTCTTCCCTAGGAGGTACTTGAGTGCCACGTGATCCGTGTAAATGATTACCTTTGAGCCAACTAGGTATGATTTGAACTTGTCAAGGGTAAAGACGATGGCAATGAGCTCTTTATCGGTTGTGGCATAGTTGATTTAAGCATCCTCTAGGGTCTTGCTAGCATAGAAAATGACATGAGAAACCTTGTCTCTCCGCTGTCCTAAAAGAGCCCCAACCACGTAGTCACTAGCGTCAACATGGTCTCAAATGGTAGGCTCTAATCCGGTCATTGAATGATAGGTGCTGAAACCAATGCTCCCTTGATCGTATTCAAGGTGTCATGGCATTCTTTGGATAACTCTATCAATGTTTTTGTGATCTTGGAAAAATCTTTGATGAACCTCCGATAGAAACCTGCATTCCTTAGAAAACTACGAATTTCCTTCACTGAAACCGGTGGAGGGAGTTTTTTTAATTACCTCGGTTGTGGCCTTGTCTACTTCTATTCCTCTCGATGAGATCATACGTCCTAGAACAATCCATTCTTTCACCATGAAATCACACTTCTCCAAATTAAGAACGAGATTGACTTCCTCACATCTCTGCAACACTCTAGAGAGGTTAAGAAGGCAATCATCGAATTTAGAGCCATAAACGAAAAAATTATCCATGAAAACTTCCATGATATGCTCAATTAAATTGGAAATGACTGCCATCATGCAGGTGCTGGAAAGTAGTCGGAGCGTTGCAAAGGCCAAAAGGCATACGACGGTAAGCGTAAATCCCATTAGGGCATGTGAAGGTCGTCTTCTATTGATCTTGATGATGGATAGGAATCTGAAAGAAACCCGAGTACCCATCCAAGTAGCAAAAGTAGGCATGATTCGTTAAACGTTCTAACATTGCGGTAATCTATACACATCCTCTATCTCGTGACCGTTCTTGTTGGAATCAGCTTGATGTTTTTGTTACGTACTACTGTCATTCCACCTTTCTTTGGTACGACAGGCACATGGCTCACCCATTCACTGTCCGAGATAAGATATATGATACCTGCATCCAAAGTTTTAGTATCTCATTTTTCATTACCTCTTTTAAGTTGGGATTCAGAGGTCTTTGAGCTTTGATGGATGGTTTATGGTCGTCCTCCATGAGTATTTGGTGCATGCATAATGAAGGGTTCAGCCCCTTGATATCATCGATGGTATATCCAATCACTCTCCTGTGCTTTGTTAAATACACGAGTAGCTTTTGCTTCTCTTCTGCACTCAAGTTAGCATTTACAATAACGGTTATGTATCATTACATCCAAGGTACTCATGCCGAAGAGACGAAGGGAGAGGTTTGAGCTCGAGTTTTGGGAGCTTTCTCCACTTCGAATTCAGCATGTGTTTCGCGCAGAGTTTTCTCGTATAGGGCAACCGTTAGTGCCTCAATAGCAATCATGTATATTGCGTATACCTTGGCTTCTTCATCGGTGAGTCATGCATCCCTGCAAACTTGTGTTAAGCATCTCAATAGGGTTAGAGTAATTACTTGTTCAAGCGTGTCATTCGCTAAGTTGTCCAGCAAATCAATTCTAAAGCACGACTCCTTGAAGGAAGGATTGTTCATGGAGCTGGACAAGTTGAACTCAATCTTCTCGTCTCTGACACATAGAGAGAGCTTTCCTTGTTGTACGTTTATCATGGCACCTGCAGTAGCTAAGAAAGGTCTACCCAGAATAATAGGCACCCTAGCATCTTCTTCTATGTCAAGTACAACAAAATCAGCGGGTATACAAAGATTACCTACCTTGGTGGGAATACTTTCAAAAATATCCACTGGATATCTTACCGAATGATCTGCGAGTTATAGAGACATCTTGGTAGGTTTGAGATCTCCAAAGTTCATCCGCTTGAAGACCGAACGTTGCATAAGGCTCAGGCTTGCTCCTAAATTGCACAAGGCTTTGTCAATGTCGATATGCATCCTATGGTGCATGGAATGGAGAAGCTTCCGGGGTCTTTCAACTTTGGGTGCAACTTGGTTCGAAAAATGGCACTGCATTTCTTGGTGAGTGCTACCGTCTCACTCCCTTCGATACGCCTCTTGTTGGATAGAATCTCGTTGAGGAATTTGGCGTATGTAGGCATTTGTTGTAGGGCTTCTACGAACGATATGTTCATGTGAAGTTTCTTGAGGATCTCTACAAACCGTCTATATCTTACTTCGTTCTTGTTGCTCACCAACCGTTGAGGAAACAGTATAGGAGATTTGTACGCCGGTGGAGCAACATACGTTTTTTCTAAATCTGGTTCAGCCCCTTCCATGATCGCAATCCCTTTTCCTTTATCCACATATTTTTCAGCAACTTTATCTTGCTCTTTCGGGGGCGGGTTCTCAATCACATTACCGCTGTGCAAGGTGATAACATTCATATGCTCTCTCGGGTTAAGATCAGGCTTTCTGAGTAGTGTTCCGGGATTCCAAGAGGATGAAGCAACCTATTGCGCTATGGAGGTCTCTAGCATCTTCACATGTGCTTAAGCTCATTGGTCGCAATTCTCATATGTTCATTGATTTTAGCTTGAAGCGATTGTTGTTGCCTTTGTTCCTTGATGAATTCAAGCATTACCGCCTCAAGGCTTGATGAAGGAGCTTGAGGAGCTTGCTGGAATTGCTGGGTCCCTTGTGGGTACGGTTGCTGTTTTGTTGAAATCCCAAATACTTATCCGGTTGAGTCGTTTGGTACGAAAAGTTCGGGTGCTTCCTCCAATTCGGGTCGTAGGTATTCCCGAATGGCATGTTTCCTTGTTGTTGTGCGTAATTCCTTTGTTCCATATCTTCTTGCACCGTGCATTGTTAAGCTACATGTTCCGTATCTCCGCAATGCACACAGTACATGGCATTCGCTGCATTGCCCGTTGATCTGCTTTGATTTACCTCGTATAGACCTCTTGTCTTGTTCGACATAATCCTCGGTCTGGACCACAAACTGATCTCATGGACCTCTTGTCTTGTTCCATGCATAAGCTTCTGATAAAGCATGTTGATCATTCCAGGTGTGATAACAAACTGATCTCTAGCAATAACAAGCATCATTATGGTAGTTTAGACGTTGTTCATATTCAGTACCGTGCAATCTCGAAGGCGGCGTGGTGGAGGAGCCTGTGGCTACTACTGTAACGCCCCAAATAACTGATGGGTAATTGAGGTTGTCCTTGACCGTTCAACATATCGTTTTGGTTATCTATCTCTTGTCAATTGGACGGCTCTGTTTTCCCTTCTTCCTTGCTCTTTTCCAACTGTCTGTAAGTTCTCTCGATCATGAGGTCAATTTTATGTAGGCTCAAAGTACCTTGATATCTGGCCAAACATAAACAAAGGACAAGTAACAGGAATTAGGTAAAAAGAAAAAAAAGAAAAAAAACAAAATAAACCAAAATAAGTATGACTCTATGTCCGAATCTATGACGCGTTGATAAATAGTCCTCGGCAACGGCGCCAAAAACTTGATGCGTTCTAAGTTAAACTAAATTAACCTAAACTATCCGCAAGTGCATGGCACGTGTGTAGTACTCTAGATGTAAATCCCACAGGGACTATGCAACACAAATTAAGCTCAAACTAGAATCAAACTTGCTATGAACGAAATATTGGTTTTAAGTTGAAATAATGAAAAGCAATAAACTAATGAGTTCTTGACAATGAAACAAACGTTCTAGGATACGGTTTCACCACAGAACTTCCAAAACCACCAATCAAACTATCTAATCATGCATTTCCAATCAAGTTATCTAAGGCGTACGATCCTAATGTGATTCCTATCCTCTCTCAAGGCATAGAAACATGATCTAATCAAATTATCCCATACTTTTGTGGCTGAAACCGTAAATTAAACCCATATGTTCTATGATTCATCCAATTAACCCTCAACTATTACTAATTTGTTACCTAGTCTTTGTTGTTCTAAGCCTGATCATCTGGGATAAGAATTCTCCTTTTGATCCTTCTTCCAAGTCCCTAACACATGCATCTACTTGGCTTTGTAAATACAAGTTCATTCAGCACTTAGAAAAAGAATAGATAAAACAAAACGGAAAATTACATTCATAGAATAATCGAAGGAGGTTCCAGGATAGCTATGAGCTAATCTCTTCTCCTAGAATAAAACAACTACTCAGTCATGAGTTTGAAATCAAACAATATGAATGGAATAGATAGTCTAAAGAGCGTAGAAATTAAACGAAAAATAGTGCTGATTCGATCTTCTAGTCTCCTTATGTGTCTCCTGACAAGAGTGTCGGGTAATAACTTATCAATAATCTCTCTAATCTGACTCTCCACGTCTGTAACTGAAAAGTGGAACAACTATCGTGCATGGTATGCAGCCCAGTCGTGCATGCTCTTTTTCCATTTTTTTCGCCCAGTTTCCTTATCTTTCAAATGGTGCTCCGCGTGTTATTTTACTTTCTAGGGTTGGGTGCTCGACCGTGCGTTGTGTGCAGCCCGGTCGTGCACATCTTCAGCATGAATGATCGGTCATGCTTGATAGACTACTTGACTGTGCATGGAGTGCCCGACTGTGCATAATGGTGAGCCCGACCATGCTATCCTCAAAGGGAAGCGTTCGATCATGCTGAGCGGACGCCTGGGACCGTGCAAAACTCTCAAGGGTATTTGGTGATGTTGAGCCTGATCATGCATAATGTCATGCCCGATCGTGCACTCTTCCAAGAGGAGTGCAAGACCGTGCATGATGTGTGCTCGGGCCCTGCATCACTCTCGGGGCAAAATCCATCCAATTACCGCCTGGTCGTGTGGTTCGTCATGCCTTGCCGTGCAGGCATATGTCGGGCCAAGTTCACATATTGCCCATTTCTTGTCTATTTCTCGTCCCTTTTGCTCCGTTGTGATCTCTGATGCTCGTACTTTGTTCCGTGTATGCTTTTAGCTCCAAAACAAACCAAATGTGTATTAAAAGCTTTAAAAACATGTAAACACGAAAATAAGTAAAATAGATACAAAATCACATGTAAACATCGTAACTATCATTATAAACATCTCTAAAATCATGCGAGAAACCTGTACAAAAATGAGATGATCAGATGAATCAGTTCTCTCTCCGCTTCATTGATCACATTCTCGAATGGTTGGCGAACCACACATATATCTACTATTTAGTCGGGTATTCTGGTTTCTTCAGATTCCCATTCACCCTGGCAATCAAGATGAGACGAACTTTACATGTCCGTATAGGATTTTCACTACAAGAAAATTGTGATTTCTGGATGGATTTTGCGGATTGAAAGAGCCGTCTGTAAATATAGGGATGGATTAGGGACAAATTAAGGACAAAAAAATAAATCCGTCCGCAAATTTGTAGACCGTGTAGTGGTCCCTATGGTGTCCGTGGTTGCAGACGGATTCGGGACCACTTTCAAGGGCGTCCCCAATTTGCGGACAGCACATCCATCTTTCCAGAAATTGCGGACGACCTTTCTGCCCATCCAGAAATTGCGGATGGCTGTTCTACCCGTCCACTAATTTTGGGACGTATTCGAAATGGCTCGTCGGGAAATATTTGTCTCTGTCCGTAATCCGTCCTTAATCGGTCGAAAAATTTTCTATTTAACCTCTCCTCCTTCCATCTGTTTCTCACACACAATTTTCATATATTTCTCTACATATCTTGTTATCGTTTTTATTATAATGGCATTGTCGTCGATATCAAAATTTTCGTTTCAAGACAGTGGATGTATAAAAGAATTGATTCGGAAACTCAAGGTGTATCGAAGGAGTTTATAGAAGGCGTTACACAGTTTATGACGATGGCGACAAATCAACAAGTTTTTAGAGGAAACGGTAAGTTGGTTTGTCCATGCGTAAAATGCAAAAATGAAAAATTCGTTAATGAGAGAACCGTTTGGAATCATCTCTATTTAAGAGGGTTTACTCCAAATTATTTCATTTGGTTATCTCATGGAGAGACTTTTGCACCACGATCTAGTAATGTTGTGGAAAATTTTAGTAGGGCTATTGTACATCATGAAGTGTCTGAGGCTGTTCAAGATGTAGAAATGAACCCTTATGTAGAATTGCAAAATGTACTCGTTGAAAGAAACGAAGATAAAAATATTGAAGAAGATCCGAATGAAGAAGCGAAAAGTTTTTTTTAAACGTTAGAATGTGCTAGGCATCCACTTTATGATGGTTGTAAAAGAGGTTTTTCACGGTTTTCTTTATTTGTACGGTTGATGAATTTGAAGACTGAAAATAATCTTTATGAGAATTGCATGGATTCTATATCGCAGTTAGTAAAAGATTATTTGTCTAAAGATAATAATGCAGTTGAGTCATATTATGAAACAAAGAAGATGATGAGATCATTGGGTTTACTGCCATATCAAAAGATTGATGTTTGCTAAGACAATTGTATGATTTTTTTGGAAAGAAACTTCGGATTTGAGCAATTTTCGATTTTTTTGGAAAAGATCGATTTTATTTGACAAGGAATGGAAAATTGGTTCTGTTTCGTCGTATGTGGTATTTACCAATTATAGATAGGATAAAAAGATTGTATCAATCAGAGAAGACTGCAAGCGACATGAGATGGCATGCTGAGCATTCAAGTCGTGACGGAGAAATGTGTCATCCCTCAGATGATGAGGCATGGAAACACTTTAACAGGGTATTTCCTGATTTTGCAGTTGAGAGTCGAAACGTTTATTTAAGCCTTTTCACTGATGGTTTTAATCTATTCGGGGTGTCTGGGAGAAATTATTCGTTGTGGCCAATTATTATGACACCGTATAATTTACCACCAGATATGTGCATGAAGTGTGAGTTTTTGTTCTTAACAATATTGATTCCCGAGCCTAATCATCCGAAAAGAAGTTTGGATATTGATAACACGTAATCCGTTGTAGTTTTTATATCATTCTTAGGTCTAGTTTTGAGTAGTTTACTTAGATTTCATTCATTTATCGAGTTTATTCGACGACTTTATCTACATTTCGTGTTTTGTGTAGGAAACGAAGACATGAGGAGAAACACGAGAAATTATGGCAATTTAACCCCGAAAACGTAGTTGAGTGACAAGGTTCAACTTGTGCAAGGCCATGGACTCAAGTGAACATTCAAACACCGAGCAAAAGGAGCGGATTGAAGTGAACATTCAAACACCGAGCGAAGGGAGCGGAAACGACATTTTAGTACATGCACGCTCGAGCATTGGAAGTGTGCCCGCTCGGGTAATTGTTGCCAAGACACCCCCGTAGCTTTGCACGACTCGGGTGCTCAAGGAACATGTTCGGGCATGTGTGCCCGATCGGGTGGAATTGGAGTGCCCGCTCGTGTTAATTATCACCAAACACCCCCGTAGGTTTACACGACTCGGGCTGAAGAGGAACACACTCGGGCATGGGTGTCCGCTCGGGCATGGGTGCCCGCTCGGGCGAAAATGGGTGTACACGGTCGGGCATAAGGCCTGCACGAGCGGGTAAAGGTTGTGCCCGATCGGGTCCTTGTTATTCTCAACTAACTCCTAAGATTTAGAACGGCCAAACTAAGAGAGATCTGATCTATAAAAAGGAGTTTTCGAACCAGAAGAAAGGGGGACGAACTCAGAGACGATTGAGAGACATAGAAGAAACACTTGGAAGGATCGAGAAGGACGGAACGAGGGATCCGAAGCATGGAGGATCTATTGAAGACATCGGTTGATGAATAGGGAGCATTCTTATTCTCTTTCTATGTTGAATTTAGATTTCTTTTTTGTTTCGTTTCCTGAGTTCATGTCCAAGGATCTATTGTGTCTACGCTAGTCAGTACCTATAGGAGAGCTTGAATTCCCTGAACTCGTGATAGTATCTAAGACCAATGATCTTGTTAGAACTTCGTTACATCGTTGTGCAACTCTTGATACCTATGGTGTTTTGTCACTGAGTCATTCCTATCATTAGTTTAGTTTAGTTTGCATTTGCATTCCATCTACTATTGATTTTACACGTCTTATTCATTAGTCCAAAGCTTTAGAGTTGCATCAATTCCTTGTGTTCGACCCTAGTTGCTACACGATCCGTATTCTTGCGGAATCGTTAGTCTAGGTAATTTATTACTTGAGTCTACGCACATCAAGTTTTTGGCGCCGTTGTCGGGGAATTGATTACGGCTTTAAAGTTATTACTTTTGAATTAAGACATAGTCCTTTTCGGAGTCTTCATTTGTTTTTCGTTTTTGTTTTTCTTTCTTAATGAGTCAAAAAAATAAAAAAAAAAAAGAAATTTTACCTCGCGGAGCTTAATTGAATTTTGTTCTTTATTTTGCGAGGTAACATGAACAACATCGACTTTTGGAGTGCCAATATAGCTGAAATGAATTATCAATTTGACGAACTTCATCATATGCTATCTAACTCATACAGTCCACATTACTCGGAGCAATCATGGAAACAAGAAGTATGGGGGTATGAAGAAGAGATCTACGAGAATTACAATCAGCCTTTCGGGAATACATACGATCATGGATGGAGCGATCACGTGAATTTCCCGTATAAGAACACCGATAGTATGCTCAATGCACAACATCATCCCCTTCCATAACAAGAGGCTAACTCCGATATTATGTCTATGCTTGCTCAAATCTTACAAGTACAAAAAGATCAAACCAACGAGATTAGAGAGATGCAAGCGAGTTATAGAGACATGAATAACGGGGTTGTAGAGACGACAATGCAAACCTACGGCGATTTCTTGGCACAGCTCGCTGCAAGTTCCCCTTGACCACAAGAGGGTCTATCGGGAAGTTTAGAAACGGATCTTCCTGAGCATGTCAAATGAAATTTGCCCAAGGGATTATTTGACGGTGGATCAGCCTACTGCAATATTTGAAAGGGGTGAAGCAACTATCACAGTAGCGGAATTGGATGTCGATGAGCTTAAGGAGAAGCTTGAGGAGGAAGAGGAGCCAAAGTATGTAAAACCAGAACCTAGAACACCTCCTTTGCCATTCCCGCAGCGTCAACGCATGAAGAAAGTAGATCAGCCAAATCACTGAATAAGTGAAAAAGGAGATGAATCTAACATGGGAGAGGATAAGGCTATGGACATTGATAAGCATATGACGAAACCCGAGATGGAAGAAGAGTTCAGCTTGGTGGACACACTTGAGCAACCATGTGTCATCGATTTTGTGTTCCCCAAAGGCATCTTTGAGAGTTTAGCCGAGGAAGTTTGTGACGAATTTCAGAATACGGATTCCCTAGATATGAATCTCTTAGCAGCTGGAGAAGATTCATACAAAGTACCAAATGAGCTACTCGATAATGAAAAGAAAGAGGAATCCACCGACCGAGACTTCCATGCAACACGAGCTATATGAGGTTCAAATCAGTACATGAACGATCCCGAAATGCTGCAAAGCTACACCCAACGTCCAGCACACAATTGGGACGTTGACAAGATGCCCAAGGTGAAGATGAAGCCTTCACCACAAAGGCATACACACCAAAAATTTCTGGAGACGCTGGAGGAGACATGCGATAAATGCCTAACCGGTTTCGTGGAGTACACAACCGGAACTATGGACAGCTCGACCAAAATTTTTGGACAGCACGATCTAGCCCCCAACTTAGAGAACATCATGATCAAACTTAGGGAAGACATGACTGATCGTGCAAGGAACTCCACTGATCCGTGTGCCACGCCCTATCGAACACACTATGCACGCGAGACGCTACACACGCAAT
>CM071873.1:9769088-9795346 GCA_036759665.1 Gynandropsis gynandra
ACAAAGGTTAAACCTCTTCGGATGCCAGATAATGTCTGGGAAAAGATGTGTATCTATTGGGATGATCCTAGCTCTAAGGAGAAAAGCGGTGCGATAGTCAATCTCGTCGTTGGGATAGAGCAGGATATGGGATAAGTGCACATACTACTGGTTCCCGCTCCTTCGTGGAGGTTTACGAAGATTTCACACGATTAACATTTGCTTAATAGTAAAAACATAAATTTTAAATTTGTTTTAGATGAAAGAGAAGGGATGTGAACCGTCGTACGTAGAATTGTTGGAACGTACACACAAGAAGAAATTCGACGGTGCATGACATTCACCGAGGATGTGAACCGAGGCGAAACATATTCACGAGATGTTCTGAACATGGCATCAGAACGAGTGTCCCAAATCCCACCGAGAGAAGATGGGACGCAACCTACTCTAACTCAAGAAGAATACATTCAGATGTGTTTCGAGGTACTTTAATTATAATTCTATAATAAACTTCTTATTTATAATTCAAATTTAATTTCAATAAATTTTTGCAGCACATAATACCATACAAAGGTCGTTTATTTGGTCTTGGAGAATGGCATCCAACATGCGAAAATAAATCAAAGGAAAACTAGACAAGCCACCGTAACTCCCTCCACCAAACAAGACTTCAGACAATGCTAAACCTAGATCAACCGAGGATACTTGTTTCTTTGTTTCCGAGCTTCTTTCTTTCTTTTTTCCTTGTTTTTCTTTTTCTTTCTCTTTTTTTCTTTCTTTTTTTTATTTTCTTTTTATAAACTTCTTTTTTGTTTCCTTTTTTATTTTTTTTTATTTTTCTTTGCATACACACTAGGCTTCTAGGACGTCGGATTTGAAGGGATCCAGCCTCTACTTAGACCCAGACTAATGATGACGTTATACTTATGCATCTCGTTTAAGAGTGCAGCAGAGTAGGCGGCTTTTTGTGCCATGCCCTTAGGACATAGAAAGATTATCGCCAACCCACCACTTAGACCCGAGCCACCGAACGAGTATCAAGGTCGATGCACTCATATCGATTTTTGATCATGCTTTTTAGGCACTATTTCTATCGATAGCGGAGTGTTAGTGTGCACTTTTAATATGCAAAATAAGCTCGATTTTATATGATCCAATAATCCTCAATAGAACATAAGTAAAGCATTGTCTACACGAAGTATGACCATCTAGGTAAAGAATAAACGATAAACTTCCCAAGCAACCTCGTCTAAACCCCCCACAAGCAACACTAGGATTCCCAAAGAACTACGACCTATTGTTTTTCAGCCGACTAATAAGCTCTAACGCTTAGGGAAAACCTAGCTCAAACATGCAAAATTTCATGGAAAAGGCTAACTTCTTAAGCATCCTAGGTTTAGGGTTCATCTCAAAACGTGGCACTGGACAAGTGTCTAGGACGACTCTGACTCAAGAAAGCAAAAACAACTAAAAACTACAAAATCAAAGAGAAAATGAAAGAAAATGAAACAAAATCACCTGACAAACGTGAGCTGCTCCCCCAGAATTGAATGGAACGACGTCCTTGACGTGAAGCTCCGATGGAGGGTAAGGGAAGTAAAGCACGTTGGGGGTGGTTTCTTTTTTTTTTTGTTTTTAACCTAAAACGAATAATAGAGTCTCAAATACAAACTAAGAAAAATAAAAACAAACAGATGGGTTGCCTCCCAGAAAGCACTTATTTAACGTCTTAAAGCTTTGACGTCTCCATTCCTCATCCGTGCGTAACGGGTGGATCGGAAAGGGAAATGGAGTTTCCACTTTCGATTGGTTGAGCGGCTTGGTAGAGCTTTAGCCGCTGTCCATTAGCTTTGAATGTGTCACCCGTCTCGCTCCATAGTTCCACGTATCCTTGTGTGAAGACTTCTCGTACCTGAAAAGGACCAGACCAACGAGAACGTAGGTTGCCCGAGAAAAGCATAGGACGAGAATTGAAAAATAGAACTATATCACCTGATTGGAAGTCATGAGGTAGGGTCTTTTTGTCGTGCCATCCTTTAGTCACTGCTTCTTTCTTTGGCACATCATGCACGGGATTCACTCGTCCGCTGCCCGAGGTTGGATAAATGATACCTGCATTGAAAAGTTTTATGACATCTTTTTCCATTACCTCGTGCAAGTGCGGGTGCAGCCTTCTTTGAGTTTCGGTGGAGGGTTCATGGCTGTCCTACCTATAATTTCCGTGCATAAACATTAAAGAGCTGACTCTCCTACGCTTCTTCACGCGTGTGGGTTGTTTTCTCATGTCATCTGCACTCAAGTTAGCATTCATAACAGCAGGGTATGTTTTACTTGACTGAACGTACTCATACAAAAGAGAAGGCGGTGGAGGGCCGGGCTCAAGTTCGGACGTCTTCTCCGCTGCGAAACCAGCATGGATTTCGTGTGGTATCTCCTTACATGGGGTGTCTCCTAGTGCTGCAATAGCACTCATAAATTTCGTGTACATCTTAGCTCCTTTGTCCGCGAATCCTGCATTATCGCAAACTCCTGTCAAATACCGTACAAGAGAATTGAGCATACTCACTTGATCAAGCGTGTCTTTGGATAACTCGTCCAGCGAATCATTTCTTAGGCAAGACTCCTTGGATAAGGTTCCGTTCATGGGGCTGGACAGGTTGAATTCTATCGTCTCATCTCCGACACGAAAGGAAATCTTTCCTTGTTGTACGTCTATCATGGCACCTGCAGTAGCTATGAACGGTCTACCAAAAATAATAGGTGTCCTAGCATCTTCCTTTATTTCAAGTACAACAAAATCTGTGGGAATGCAAAGCTTACCTATCATGGTGGGAACGTTTTCAACAATTCCCACCGGATATCTTACCGAATGATCCGCGAGGCGTAGATACATCTTTGTAGGTTTGAGATTCCTGAAGTCCATCCGCTTGAAAACCGAGTGTGGCATGATACTCACGCTTGCTCCTAAATCACACAAAGCATTTTCAATATCGAGATTACCTATTGTGCATGGAATGGAGAAGCTTCCGGGGTCCTTTAACTTCGATGGCAGCTTGCTTTGAATGATAGCGTTGCATTCCTCGGTGAGTGCTACCGTCTCGTTCTCTTTGATATGCTTCTCTTTGGAAAGTACCTCTTTGATGAGTTTGGCATGATTAGGCATCTTTTGGAGGGCTTCAACGTATGGGATGTTGATGTCAAGCTTCTTGAGACCCTCCACAAATCTTCCAACTCGTTCCTCATTCTTACAGCTCACCAACCGTTGAGGAAACGGTATAGGAGGTTTGTATGCCGGCGGAGCAACGTATGGTTTGTCTAAATCTGATTCAACTCCTTCCATAACCGCAACCTTACCTTTTCCTCTGTTCATGGACGTACCAGCAGCATTCCCTCGCTCTTTAGAGGGCGAATTCTCAACCACATCACCGCTGCACATAGAAATAGCATTCACCTACTCTCTCGGGTTCAATTCGGGTTTACCTGGAAGTTGACCGGGATTCCGAGAGGATGAGGCAGCTTGCTGTGCTACAGAGTTCTCTAAACGCTTCACATTATTGCTCAAATATTCCATATGAGTTTTGAGCTCGTTGATCGCTGTCCCCACATCCGCATTGAATTTGGTTGGAGTCGATGTTTGCTGCCTTTGCTCCTTGATAAATTCGAGCAGTACCGCCACAAGGTTTGATGAAGAGGCTTGAGGAGGTTGAGCAGCTTGCGGAACTTGATGAGCTTGCTGGAATTGATGGTTATCTTGCTGGTATGTTTGCTGTTTTTGCTGAAATCCCGAAAACTTTATCGGTTGAGTCGTTCGATACGAAAAATTCAGGTGATTCCTCCAATTCGGGTTGTAGGTATTGCAGAATTGAGTGTTTCCTTGCTGCTGAGCATAATTCATATGTTCGAAATCCTCATGTACCGTGCATTGATACGCTACATGCTCCGTATCTCCGCAATTCGCACAGTACATGGCATTCGCTGTATTACCCGTAGCTCTGTTCTGATTCGGCTCATATAAACGAGGAGTGCTATTACGCATACCTCTCGGAGTTGACCACATGGTGTGGTTCATGGCAAGGTTATCAATCTGCTTGAATGCCTCCTCGACGCTCAGATCCATGAATGATCCTCTGGCAGCGTTATCCAACGTCGTTCGGTGCTCATCTGAAATTCCGTTATAGAAAGTTTGGATAACGTACCACTGCTCAAGACCATGGTGTGGACACAACTGTAGAAGATCCTTAAATCTGCCCCACGCCTCAAACAAAGTTTCTCCGTCTCTGCATCTGAACGTTGTGATTTCCCCCCTCATCTGAATCGTCTTGCTCGGAGGAAAGAAACGCGATAAGAACAATGTGTAGAGCTGATCCCTAGTGTTGATAGATCCGGCGGGGAGCGATTGCAGCCAAGTTTTCGCTCTTCCCCCAATTGCGAAGGGGAAAAGACGCAATAAGATCGCGTCCTCTGAGACTCCGTGAATTTTGAATGTACCAGAAAGCTCAAGGAAGTCTCTAAGGTGCTGATGAGGATCCTCATGGTTCCCACCCATGAATTGCTTCTGATAAAGCATGTTGATCATCGCTGGCTTAATCTCAAACTGTTCTCTTGCAACAGCTGACATTCTTATGGCTGTTTGCACATTGTTCATGTTCGGCACCACGTAATCCCTGAGACGATGTGGTGGAGAAGCCTGTAGTTCTCGTGGTTGAGGCACGAGTTGTTGTTGCTGCATCTGTCCATTGCCGTTCTAATTATCCATCTCTCGTCGATCTGAAGGCTCTGCAAAGGACAAATAAAGAACGATTTACGTAGAAAGAACGAAAGAAAAGAAAACAAAAACAAAAACAAACAAGAAAGACTCTAGGCTCGAATCTAAAACGTGTTGACAATAATCCCTGCAACGGCGCCAAAAACTTGATGCGTTCTCAAAGTTAAATAAAATAACCTAAACTACCCGCAAGTGCACGGCACGTGTGTAGTATTTTAGGTGTCGATCCCACAGAGACTATGCAACACAATCTAAACTCGAACTATGAATCGAACTTGTTAACGAACGAATATGGTTGAAGAATTAAATACTGAAAGTAAATAATCAAATTGGTTCTTAACGATAAGATAAACGTTCTAGGAATCCAGTTTCACCACAAGACTACCGAAACCAACAATTAATCTATCTATCATGCAATCTCAGTTAAGCTATCTAAGGCAGACGATCCTAATATGATATCTACCCTCTCTCGAGGCATAGACACGTGATCTAGTCAAGTTACCCCCTACTTTCGTGGCTGAATCCTTGAACTAAACCCATAAGATCTGTGATTCATCCGTTTTACCCTCAACAGCTGCTACCCTACTTTCGTGGCCTAACCTCGGTTGTTCTAAACCTGATCTTCTAGGACTGGAATTCTCCTTTCGGTCCTTCTCCTAACCCCTAACACATGCATCTAAGTGGCCATCGCAAACACAAGTAAATTCAAGCACTCAGAGGAAGAATAGATAAACGAAAAAGGGAAGATACATTCAACATAAATCAAAAGTGGTTCCGGGATAGCCAAGGGCTAATCCCTTCTCCTAGAACAAACAAACTACTCGCTCATGCGTCTGTAAACAAACATAAATGAAATAGAAAGTCTAAGGAACATGAAAACCAAACGAAAACCGAAGTTTGGGGGTTGATCTCCAATGCTCCTCGTGTGCCTCCTCGCAAGAATCTCCTCAATCACCAACTGAATCAAAGTCCCCTCCAACGTCGTCCTCTGGCCTCCTTTTACGTCATTAAAGTCATTCTAATTGATGCCTTAATCCCCCACGAGCTTCCTTTTATTTTAAGTTAAATTAACTTAACTTAGATTGCTGCCGAAGTGCGCAACCCGCTCGGGCGGTCAATGTACCCGCTCGGGTACGGCTAGGTCGGACGCGAGGGTCGCGATCCGCATGGGGTGCCCGATCGGGCATGATGTGTGCCCGCTCGGGTGTGAGGCATCCGCTCGGGCGTTTCCTTGCCCGAGTCGTGCGTGAATTGCGCACCAAAATTTGCCGTAGCCTTTGCCCGATCGGGTGTGAGTTGTGCCCGATCAGGTGGTGGCTTATCTTGCTAAATCTCGTCCCGTTTGTCCCGTGATGATCCTCGAACTTGGTACTTAGCCTCGTGTATGTCCTTTAGCTCCAAAATGAACCGAATACGCATAAAAACCTCTAAGAACATAAAAACACGAAAAGAAGTAAAACGGATACGGAATCATACGTAAAGCAACACACATATATATCATAAACATCTATAAAATCGTGCAAGAAATACGTATGAAAATGAGATGATCATGGTATTAATGTGTCTAGTAGGTGAGATACGCAATCGAGAGATTGGCATACGCATGCTAGATAGTGGACAAGTCCACGCCAGTCAGTTTCTATATTAGAGCTTGAATTCCCTGAACTCGTGATAATATCTAAGACCAATGATCTTCTTAGAACTTCGTTGCATTATCGTGCATCTCTCGAAACCTATGGTGTTTCGTCATTGAGTCATTCCATTCATTAGTTTAGTTTAGTTGCATTCGCATCCCATTCACTCATTGATTTCACACGTCTTATTCATTAGTTACTAGCTTTAGAGTTGCATCAATTCCTTGTGTTCGACCCTGGTACTATACGATCCGTATTCTTGCGGAAGCGTTAGTCTAGGTAAATTATTACTTGAGATTAACTACATCAAGTTTTTGGTGCCGTTGCTGGCGAATTGATTACAGTTTAAGAGTTAGGATACTTTTGAACTAAGACATACTCCTTTCCGGAGTCTTTATTTTTTCGTATTTTTGTTTTTGTTTTTTCTTTCTTATTGAGTTTATTTTTTTTACCTCCCGGAGCTTAATCGAATTTTATGTTCTTTATTTTGCGAGGTAACATGAACAACATCAACTATTTGTATGCCGATATAGCTGGAGTAAAAGATCAACTTGCCGAACTTCGTCATATGCTTTCTAACTCATACCATCCACATTACTCGGAGCAATCACGGGAACAAGAACTTTGGGGGTATGAAGAAGAGATCTATGAGAGTTACAATCAGCCTTTCGAGAATACATACAATCACAGATGGAGGAATCATGCAAATTTCCCGTATAGGAACACCGATGGTATGCTGAATGCACCACATCCATTGGGGAACTTTCAGCTATGGACGCAGCCCCAAACTCAAGTCTATCAGCCATGTGCATCTCAGTCACAGCCAAACCAATCCAAAGCAACCCCCGATTTCAACGCCTTGTTCACTCGTACCCTCTAAATCCAAGAGACTCAGAAGAACACTGAGAAGCAGCTGGAGAGTTTTCAAACTCATCTTAGACAATTGGAGACGCAAGTCGCAAAACTTGCACAAGGGGCAGCACGACCACAAGAGGTTCTATCGGGAAGTTCAGAAACAAATCCTCGTAAGCATGTCAACGAAATTTGCCTAAGGTATTGTAAGACGGTGGATCAGCAAGCATCGGTATGTCTGAAAGGGGTGAAGCATCTATCATAGTAACCAAATTGGATGTCAACGAGCTTAACGAGAAGCTCGAGGAGGAAGAGGAGCCAAAGTATGTAAAACCAGATCCGAGGCCACCTCCATTGCCATTCCCACAACGTCAACGCATGAAGATGGTAGATCAGCCAAATCCCTCGATATTTGAAAAAGGAGATGAATCTAACATGGAAGCGGATAAGGCTACGGACATTGATAAGCATATGAAGAAACCCGAGATGGAAGTAGAGTTTAGCTTAACGGACACACTTGAGCAGCCATGTGTTATCGATTTCGTGTTTCCCGACGGCATCTTTGAGAATTTAGCCGAGGAAGTTTGTGAGGAATTTCAGAATACGGATTTCCTAGATATGAACATCATAGCAGCCGAAGAAGGATTTTACAAGGTACCAAACGAGCTGTTTGACAACGAAAAGAAGGAGGAATCCCCCTACCGAGACTTCCGCACAACCCGAGCTAAATGCGGTGCAAATCAGTACATAAACGACCCCGAGATGTCGCGAAGCTACACCAAACGTCCAGCACACAATTGGGACATTGACAAGGCACCCAAGGTGAAGATGAAGCCTTCACCACAAACGCTCACGCACCAAAAATCTCTGGAGACACTGAAGGAAACAAACGACGAACGCCTAACCGGTTTCATGAAGTACACAACCGGACTTATGGACAGCTCGACCAGAATTTTTGGACAGCACGATCTATCCCCACACTTAGAGAACATCATGATCAATCTTAGGGAAGACATGACTGATCGTGCAAGGAACTCAACTGATCCGCGTTCTATACCCTATCGAGCACATATTGCACGCGAGACGCTACGCACACGACGACGTCGAGGACGTCCACCTAATGAGTAGCATTCGGTCAAGCTCACGACCTTAAACAAGCGCTTATCGAAGGCAACCCGACTTTTGCATTTTCTTTTTATTTCGTTTTCGGACCTATTCTTTTTCTTTTTACATTGATGTACTGGGTGGGATAGTATCCCTTCTTTTGGATTGTGTGATTCTTTTTTGCAGGTTTTTCAACGTCGATATCATCCATGCGGAGGAGACGCATACAACGTCCAGGCTCATCACCAACTCGGGATTGCAAGATTCACAAGGTGCACACGTTCCAACCATTATTTTCCCATTTGGTATGCAGGATTCGTTTGGTATGCGGGATTCTCTTAGGTCTTGAACATCGGGATGGTGTTTCATTCAAGTGTTGGGGGAGTACTCGTCGAGTATCATGCATGTGATTAGGATTAGATGATTAGGATTAGATGTTGATTTTTTATTTTTAGGAATAAACGGATGGATACCTAGCATGAAATTTTCGAGCTTTAGTCATTATTGTGCAACTTTGTCGAATCGTGAACAATAGTCTAGGTTTGCTTAGAAGTCTTTTGGATACCAATTAGTCGAGTAGTTGTGCTTGAAACCATGATCTATTGTTGCATTCACCTCCTAGGTTTCGGTTCCAAGTATCCATATCTCCGTGTATACCGATTGATCTTTGCTTTGTTTGATATATTTTATCGTTCATTGTGATTAGATTCCACACGCTTATACTCCGCTGTCATCTTGGAAAAGTTTTTCTCTTTACTATTTTTCAGGTTTATATTGACATGAGTACATCGAGATCGATGGTTCGGGTCTAAGTGGTGGGTTGAGGCGCTATTCTACGTCCTAAGGGTTAGAGTGATGCGTATTCTTTGGTAAAAAAAAAAGAGAGAAAAAATATTCTTCAATGACGCACCTCTTCACTCCGCTAAGGTTACAAGACCTTATGATTGTGCCATAGGCAGCCTGGGTCTAAGTAGAAAGCCATCCCTCTTCGACTTCGACGTCCTAGAAACCAAACGTGGATCTAAGTAAAAAAAGGAAAAGAAATAAAGAACGAGAATACGAGTTTAATGATATCTCAGGCTTAGGGAATTGGTATGGAGATCGTTTGGACGTTGTCTAGGGGTATGCATTAGACTTGCGTTATTGGTAGGATTGCATGGCTCGTAACTTTCGGTTGATAGAAGTCTGAACTAGGTGCGCTTAGTCTTGCGTTCATGTGACGCGTTGTTTTGCATGATGGCTAATCCTTCAAGGTATTTGTGCTAGTATCCATTGTTGTTTAGCTCTTCTTATACTCGACACTAGATTTGCTCGAGGACGAGCAAAGTTTAAGTCTGGGGGAGTTTGATAACACATAATCCTTCCTAGTATTTACATGATTCTTAGGTCTAGTTTTGATTATATTTCTTAGATTTCACCGATTTATCGAGTTTATTCGAGGACTTCATCTACATTTCGTGTTTTGTATAGAAAACTAAGACATGAAGCGAAACACGAGTGATTACGGCAATTAAACCCCAAAAAACGTGATTGAATGACAAGGTACAACTTGTGCAAGGCCATGGAAGCAAATCAAACACTCAAGCATCGAGCTAAAGGAGCGGAAACAACATTTGATAGTGTACATGCTCGGGCATGAAGTGTGCCCGCTCGGGCTGTGTATGTGCACTCGATCGGACTGCAAATTGGACCAGAATTTTGCCGAGAGTTAGCCGGACTCGGGCTCAAACGATGCACGATCGGGCAAGCCAGCCCGACCAGGTTTAATGTCATGCACGCACAGGCTAATGGACTGCACGACCGGGCTGCTCTTGTGCCCGCTCGGGTCCACCTTTTTCTCAACAACTCCTTGATTTTGGAGCGGCCAATTAATGAGAAAAGAGACCTTTTAAAGCTAGGATTCGAACCAGACTTGGAAGGGGGACATCAGAGGACACATTTAGGGAGAGAGAGAAAGAGGGAGAAGGACGGAACGAGGAATCCGGATCATGGAGGAGCTATTGAAGACGTCGGTATATGAATAGGGAGGGATCTCATTCTTTATCAATGTTGAATATAGTTATCTTTTGTGTTTCGTTTTCTGAGTACATGTCCGAGTAGATCTACAGCCATGGGTTAGAGAGCATTGCCAATATGTAACGAAGTCTTGTTCTTAATGCTGGGTGGTTCTGAACGCTTTTGCTTTTGTACGCCACTTGAATGAATGAATTCGGTATTTGATCGTTTTTAGATTGATTGGTTGTTTTAAATGCGTTCATTCCTGTATGCCACTTGAATGAATGATTATAGAAGTCTAATGAATCTACGCCATGGGATTAGACTTTGTAATCTAGCCATGATTTAGGATTTAATCGGTTTAGAATCTATGCCAGTTCGATCGATTGAATATAGGGATTAGGATAGCGATCTTAATGCGTCTACTAGGTGAGATACGCAATCGAGAGATCGGTATATGCATGCTAGATAGTGGACAAGTCAACGCCAGTCAGTTCCTATATTAGAGCTTGAATTCCCTGAACTCATGATAATATCTAAGACCAATGTTCTTGTTAGAACTTCGTTGCATAATCGTGCATCTCTCGAAACCTATGGGTTTTAGTCATTGAGCCATTCCATTCATTAGTTTAGTTTAGTTGCATTCGCATTCCCATTTACTTATCGATTTCACACGTCTTATTCATTAGTTTACTAGGTTTAGAGTTGCATCGATTCTTCGTGTTCGACCCTGCTACTATACGATCCGTATTCTTGCGGAAGCGTTAGTCTAAGTAAATTATTACTTCAGATTAACCCGCTGCATCGTTTATCTCGAAAAGATGAATAAAATGTGAAAAAAATCATGTAATTCGGAGCTTCGTACGCAAAGTTATGGTATTTCAAAACTCGTCGTACATTTTATTGTTTTAGTCGTCTAATCACGTGAAAACCAAAACAAAAGGCGGAAAAGGGGTGCAACATGAGAGAGAAACGCAAATAGGAAATATGAAGTAAAAGGAATATCCGAGACACAAACGCAATGCAAGCGGCGTATTGACAAGAAATGACATTTGTATCCTAACAAACTCGGAAGGGGCATCTCCCAGCTCTAAAAATCCAATGTTTCGACCTAAATAAAGCATTTTGTATCCCACGGCATGATTTATCTCGAAAAGAGGAATAAAATGTGAAAACAATCATGAAATTCGAAGCTTCGTAAACAAAGTTATGGTATTTCAAAGCCCGTCGTACAATTCATTGTTTCAGTCGTCTAATCACATGAAAACAAAACAAAAAGCAAAAAAGGGTTGCAACACGAGAGACAAATGCAAATAGGAAATAGCAAGCGAAAGGAAAATTCGAGAGACAAACGCAACGTAAGCGGCGTATTGACAAGAAATGACATTCGTATCCAAAAAGGGCATCTCCCGGCTCTAAAAATCCATCGTATCAACGTAAATAAAGCATTTTGAGCTCAAAAACGGGGTCGAGCTGCCTTCAGCAACCTGCGGCATCGTTTATCACGAAAAGAGGAATAAAATGTGAAAAAAACTCATGTAATTCGGAGCTTCGTTCGCAAAGTTATGGTATTTCAAAGCCCGTCGTCCAATTGATCGTTTTAGTCGTCTAATCACGTTAAAACAAAGACAAAAGGCGGAAAAGGGGTGCAACACGAGAGACAAACGCAAATAGGAAACAGGAAGCAAACAGAATATCCAAGAGACAAACGCAATTCAAGCGGGGTATTGACAAGAAATCTCATTCGTAACGTAACAAACTCGTAAAAGGCATCTTCCGGCTCTAAAAATCTATCATATCGACCAAAACCTCGAAAACAGGGTCATGTTGCGTTCAGCAACCCGCGGCATGGTTTATCTCGAAAACAGGAATAAAATGTGAAAAAAAATCATGTAATTTGGAGCTTTGTACACAAAGTTATGGTATTTCAAAGCCCATCGTACAATTCATTGTTTTAGTCGTCTAATAACGTGAAAATAAAAAAAAAAAGCGGAAAAGGGGTGCAACACGAGAGACAAACGCAAATAGGAAACAAAAGGAATATCCCAGAGACAAATGAAACACAACGGCGTATTTACAAGAAATGACATTCGTATCCTAGCAAACTCGAAAAGGGCATCTTCCGGATCTAAAAATCAAATGTATCGACCTAAACAAAGCATTTTGAGCTTGAAAACGGAGTCGGGCTTTCTTCAGCAATCCACAGCATGGTTTATCTTGAAAAGACGAATAAAATGTGAAAAAATCATGTAATTTGGAGCTTCGTACGCAAAGTTATGGTATTTCAAAAACCGTCATACAAGTCATAGTTTTAGTCGTCTAATAAGGTGAAGACAAAAACAAAAAGCGAAAAAGGGGTGCAACATGAGAGACAAACGCAAATTTGAAATAGGAAGCAAAAGGAATATCCAAGAGACAAAATGCAACGCAAGCGGCGTATTGACAAGAAATGACATTCGTAACCTAACAAACTCGGAAAGGGCATCTTCGGGCTCTAAAAATCCATCGTATCGACCGAAATAAAGCATTTTGAGCTCGACAACGGTGTCAGGCTGCCTTCAGCAACCCGCGGCATGGTTTATCTCGAAAAGAGGAATAACATGTGAAAAAATCATGTAATTCAGAGCTTCGTATGCAAAGTTATTGTATTTCAAAGCCCGTCGTACAATTCGTTGTTTTAGCCGTCTAATCACGTGTAAACCAAAAAAAAAGCGAAAAGGGGTGCAACACGAGAGACAAATGCAAATAGGAAAAAGGAAGCAAACGGAATATCTGAGAGACAAACGCAACGCAAGCCGAGTATTGACAAGAAATGACATTCGTAACCTAACAAACTCGAAAAGGGCATCTTCCGACTCTAAAAATCCATCGTATCGACCTAAATAAAGCATTTTGAGCTCGAAACAGGGGTCGGGCTGCCTTCAACAACCTGCGGCATGGTTTATCTCAAAAAGAGGAATACAATGTGAAAACAATCATGTAATTTGGAGCTTCGTACGCAAAGTTTTGGTATTTCAAAGCCCGTCGTAAAATTCATTGTTTTAGTCGTCTAATCACGTGACAACAAAAACAAAAAGCGGAAAAGGGGTGCAACACGAGAGACAGACGCAAATAGGAAATAGGAAGCTAAAGGAATATCCGAGAGACAAACGTAACGCAAGCGGCATATTGATAAGAAATGACAATCGTAAACTAACAAACTCGAAAAGGGCATCTTCCGGCTATAAAAATCAATCACATCAACCTAAATAAAGTATTTTGAGCTCGAAAATGGGGTCGAGCTATCTTCAGCAACCCGCAGCATCGTTTATCTCGAAAAGAGGAATAAAATGTCAAAAAAATCATGTAATTCGGAGCTTCGTACGCAAAGTTATGGTATTTCAAAGCCCGTCGTTCAATTTATTGTTTTAGTCGTCTAATCACGTAAAAAACAAAAAACAAAAAGCGGAAAAGGGGTGCAACACGAGAGATAAACGCAAATAGGAAATAGGAAGAAAAAGGAATATTCGAGAGAGAAACGCAACGCAAGCGGCCTATTGACAAGAAATGACATTCATATCCCAACAAACTCGACAAGGGCATCTTCCGGCTCTAAAAATCCAACAGATCGACCTAAATAAAGCATTTTGAGCTTGAAAATGGGGTCAGGCTGCCTTCAGCAAACCGCAACATGGTATTTCAAAGCTTCGTCGTATATTTCATTGTTTTAGTCACCTAATCAAGTGAAAACAAACACAAAGAGCGGAAAAGGGGTGCAACACGAGAGACAAACGCAAATAGGAAATAGGAAGCAAAAGGAATATCCGAGAGAAAAACGCAACGCAAGCGGCGTATTGACAAGAAATGACTTTTGTATTCCAACAAACTCGAAAAGGGCATCTTCCGGCGCTAAAAATCAAATGTATAGACATAAATAAAGCATTTTGAGCTCGAAAACAGGGTTGGCTGCCTTCAGCAACCCAGAGCATCGTTTATCTCGAAAAGAGGAATAAAATGTGAACAAATTCATGTAATCCGGAGCTTCGTAACAAAGTTATGGTATTTCAAAGCCCGTCGTTCAATTTATTGTTTTAGTCGTCTAATCACGTGAAAACAGAAACCAAAAAGTGGAAAAGGGGTGCAACACGAGAGACAAACGCAAATAGGAAATAGGAAGAAAAAGGAATTTCTGAGAGACAAACGCAACGCAAGCGGCGTATTGACAAGAAATGAAATTCGTATCCAACCAAACTCGAAAAGGGCATCTTCCGGCTCTAAAAATCTAACGTATCAACCTAATTAAAGCATTTTGAGCTCAAAAACGGGGTCGGGCTGCCTTCAGCAACCCGCAGCATTTTTTCTCTCGAAAAGAGGAATAAAATATGAAAAAAAATCATGTAATTCGGAGATTCGTACGCAAAGTTATGGTATTTCAAAGCCCGTCGTACAATTCTTTGTTTTAGTCGTTTAATCACGTGAAAAAAAACAAAATGCAGAAAAGGGGTGAAACACGAGAGGCAAACGCAAATAGGAAATAGGAAGCAAAAGGAATATCTGAGAGACAAACGTAACGCAAGCGACATATTGACAAGAAATAATATTTGTATTCTAACAAACTCAGCTCGAAAACGGGGTCGAGCTGCCTTCAACAACCCGCGGCATGGTTTATCTCGAAAAGTTGAATAAAATGTGAAAAAAATTATGTATTTCAGAGCTTTGTACGCAAAGTTATGGTATTTCAAAGGACGTCGTACAATTCATTGTTTTAGTCGTCTAATCACGTGAAAAAAAAAAGCGGAAAATGGGTGCAACACGAGAGACAAACACAAATAGGAAATAGGAAGCAAATGGAATATCCTAGAGACAAATGCAACGCAAGCGGCATATTGACAAGAAATGACATCGTATCCTAACAAGCTCGAAAAGGGCATCTTCCGGCTCTAAAAATCCATCATATCGACCTAAATAAAGCATTTTGACCTCGAAAACGGGATCGGGCTGCCTTCAGCAACCCAGAGCATGGTTTATCTCGAAAAGAGGAATAAAATGTGAAAAAATCATGTAATTCAGAGCTTCGTACGCGACGATATGGTATTTCAAAGCACGTCGTACAATTAATTGTTTTAGTCGTCTAATCTTGTGAAATCAAAAACAAAAAGGGGAAAAGGGGTGCAAAATGAGAGACAAACACAAATCGGAAATAGGAAGCATACGGAATATCCGAGAAACAAACGCAACGCAAGCGGCGTATTGACAAGAAAGACATTCGTATCCTAATATACTCGAAACGGGCATCTTCTGGCTCTAAAAATCAAACGTATCGACGTAAATAAAGCATTTTGAGCTCAAAAACGGGGTCAGGCTGCCTTTTAGCAACCCGCAGCATCGTTTATCTCGAACAAAGGAATAAATTGTGAAAAAAGCATGTAATCGGAGCTTCGTACGCAAAGTTATGGTATGTCAAAGCCCGTTGTACAATTCAATTTTTTAGTCGTCTAATCACACGAAAACAAAAACAACAAGCGGAAAAGGGGTGAAACACGAGAGACAAACGCAAATAGGAAATAGGAAGCAAAAGGAATATCCGAGAGACAATCGCAATGCAAGCGGCATATTGACAAGAAATGACATTCGTATCCTAACAAACTCGAAAAGGGCATCTTCCAGCTCTAAAAATCCATCGTACCAACCTAAATAAAGCATTTTGAGCTCGAAAATAGGATCGAGCTGCCATCAGCAACCTGTGGCATGGTTTATCTCGAATAGAGGAATAAAATGTGAAAAAAATCTTGAAATTCGGAGCTTCGAACGCAATGTTATGGTATTTCAAAGCCCGTCGTACAATTCATTGTTTTAGACATGTAATCATGTCAAAACAAAAATAAAAAGTTGAAAAGGGGTGCAAAACGAGAGACACACGCATATAGGAAATAGGAAGCAAAAGGAATATCCAAGAGACAAACGCAACGCAAGCGGCGTATTGACAAGAAATGACATTTGTAACCTAACAAACTCGAAAAGGGCATCTTCCGGCTCTAAACATCCATGGTATCGACCTAAATAAAGCATTTTGAGCTCGAAAACGGGGTCGAGCTGCCTTCAACAACCCGCAGCATGGTTTACCTCGGAAAGAGGAATAAAATGTGAAAAAATCATGCAATTCGGAGCTTCGTAAACAAAGTTATGGTATTTCAAAGCCCGTCGTACAATTTATTGTTTTAGTCGTCTTATCACGTGAAAACAAAAACAAAAAGCGGAAAACGGGTGCAACACAAGAGCCAAACGCAAATAGGAAATAGGAAGCAAAAGGAATATCCCAGAGACAAACGCAACGCAAGCGGCGTGTTGACAAGAGATGACATTCGTATCCTAAGAAACTCAAAAGGGCATCTTCCGGATCTAAAAATCAAACGTATCTACCTAAATAAAGCATTCTGAGCTTAAAAACGGGGTTGGGCTGCCTTCACCAACCCGCGGCATTGTTTATCTAAGCTCATCGTACAATTCATTGTTTTATTCATCTAATCACGTGAAAACAAAAACAAAAAGCGGAAAGGGGGTTCAACACGGGAGACAAACGCAAATAGGAAATAAGAAGCAAATGGAATATCCGAGAGACAAACGCAACGCAATCGGTGTATTGTCAGGAAATGACATTTGTATCCTAACAAACTCGGAAGGGCATCTTCCGGCTCTAAAAATGATATGTATTGACCTAAATAAAGCATTTTGAGCTCGAAAACGGGGTTGGGCTGCCATCAGCAACCCGCGGCATTGTTTATCTCGAAAAGAGGAATAAAATGTGAAAAAATCATGTAATTCCGAGCTTCGTACGCAAAGTTGGGGTATTTCAAAGCCCGTCGTACAATTCATTGTTTTAGTCGTCTAATCACGTGAAAACAAAAACAAAAAATGGAAAAGGGGTGCAACACGAGAGACAAAGGCAAACAGGAAAAAGGATGCAAACGGAATATCCAAGAGACAAACGCAGCGCAAGCGGCGGATTGACAAGAAATGACATTCGTAACCTAACAAATTCTAAAAGGGCATCTTCCGGCTCTAAATAAAGCACTTTGAGCTCGAAAATGGGGTTGGGCTGCCATCAGCAACCCGCGGCATCGTTTATATCGGAAAGAGGAATAAAATATGAAAAAAATCATGTAATTTCGAGCTTCGTATGCAATGTTATGGTATTTCAAAAACCGCCGTACATATCATTGTTTTAGTCGTCTAGTCACGTGAAAACAAAAACAAAAAGCGGAAAAGGGCATCTTCTTGCTCTAAAAATCCATCGTATCGACCTCATTAAAGCATTTTGAGTTCGAAAACGGGGGTCGAGATGCCTTCAGCAACCCGCAGCATCATTTATCTCAAAAAGAGGAATAAAATGTGAAAAAATCATGTAATTCGGAGCTTCATACGCAAAGTTATGGTATTTCAAAGCCCGTTGTACAATTCATTGTTTTAGTCATCTAATCACGTGAAAACAAAAAACAAAAAGCGGAAAAGGGGTGCAACGCGAGAGACAAATGCAAATAGGAAATAGGAAGCAAAAGGAATATCTGAGAGACAAACGCAATGCAAGCTGCGTATTGACAAGAAATGACACTTGTATCCTAACAAAGTCGAGAAGGGCATCTGCTGGCTCTCAAAATCAAACGTATCGACCTAAATAAAGCATTTTGAGCTGGAAAACGGTGTGGGGCTGTCTTCAGCAACCTGCGGCATGGTTTATCTCGAAAAGAGGAATAAAATGTGTAAAATTCATGCAATTCGGAGCTTCGTAGGCAAAGTTATGGTATTTCAAAGTCTATCGTAAAACTCATTATTTTAGTCGTCTAATCACGTGAACACAAAAACAAAAAGCGGAGAAGGGGTGCAACACGGGAGACAAACGCAAATAGGAAATAGGAAGCAAAAGGAATATCCCAGAGACAAACGCAACGCAAGCGGCGTATTGACAAGAAATGACATTTGTATCCTAACAAACTCGAAGAGGGCATCTCCTGGCTCTAAAAATCAAATGTATCTACCTAAATGAAGCATTTTGCACTAGAAAATGGGGTCAAGCTGCGTTCAGCAGCCCGCAGCATGGTTTATCTCAAAAAGAGGAATAAAATGATAAAAATTTCATGCAATTCGGAGCTTCGTACGCAAAGTTATGGTATTTTAAAGCCCGTCATACAATTCATTGTTTTAGTCATCTAATCACGTGAAAACAATAACAAAAAGCAGAAAAGGGGTGCAACACGAAGGACAAACGCAAATAGGAAATATGAAGCATAAGGAATATCCGAGAGACAAACGCAACGCAAGCGGCGTATTGACAAGAAATTACATTCGTATCCAAACAAACTCGAAAAGGGCATCTTCCGGCTCTAAATATCCATCGTATCGACCTAAATAAAGCATTTTGAGCTCGAAAACGGGGTTGGGCTGCCTTCAGCTACCCGCAGCATAGTTTATCTCAAAAAGAGGAATAAAAATTTCATGCAATTCGGAGCTTCGTACGCAAAGTTATGGTATTTCAAATCCCGTCGTAAAATTCATTGTTTAGTTGTCTAATCACGTGAAAACAAAAACAAAAAGCAGAGAAGGGGTGCAACACGAGAGGCAAACACAAATAGGAAATAGGAAGCAAAAGGAATATCCGAGAGACAAACGCAACGCAAGCGGCGTATTGACAAGAAATGACATTTGTATCCTAACAAACTCGAAAAGGGCATCTCCCGGCTCTAAAAATCAAACGTAAATAAAGCATTTTGAGCTCGAAAACGGGGTCGAGCTGTGAATGGAAATCTGAATTATTGATTATTGAAAAGCCATAAACGGCTATATGTACAAGAGGTTAATGATTTGACCTAATTAGGGAATATTAAATTACAATAATACCCTTAGTACAATAATATCCTAATATCCTTCATACGCCCCCGCAAGATGAATCACCTCAGGTGATTCCAATCTTGGAACACAACTCGTGAAATTGTAATGCGGAAGAGGTTTGGTGAGGAGGTCGGTGAGTTGGTCCTTGGAGTGCACATGAGAAACTCAAAGTGAGGGCAAGATATTGTAGGCTGCCAATGACTTATCGAAATTCGGTGGGGTCGGACAGAGGTGAGCCCGAGGAAATGGTGAGCCGCGAGGTCGATGGCAATGGTGTAGAGACAGGCTTCGCCTCATTCATGTTGGTCCGAATGAGAAGATCCGTGATATACTTCCGCTGCGACAAGTGGAGACCCCGTGGTGTCCGCGTGGCTTCAATGCCTAGGAAGAAGGTTAGAGCACCGAGATCTTTATTTGAGAATAATTGAGAATCGAGACGCCAACAACTTGATGAAGTTCTGAATGTGAGTGGAGGAAGAGCCCGTGATGATCATATCATCAACATAGATGAGAACATAGAGCTTTGTAGTTGACGTGTTGAGCACAAAGAGTCAGGCGTCCGCAAGAAAATTCTTGAAGCAAATTTGAAGCAAAAACGTCCGTAACTCAAAGTACCACGCACGGGGAGCTTGTTTGAGACCATAAATAGCTTTCCGGTGTTTGCACACGTGAAAAGGGTGATCCTTGTCAATAAAGCCAGGTGGTTGCTCCATGTATACATCTTCAGTGAGTGTGCCTTGAAGGAAGGCGTTGTTGACATCGAGCTGATTTATGTGCCATCCGTTGGTGACCGCAAGACTAAGCACGGTGCGGATGGTTGCGGGCTTGACCATTGGACTAAAAGCCTCGTGAAAATCCACTCCCGGAGGTTGATGAAAGCCTTTAGCAACCAAGCGAGCCTTGTAGCGATCAATGGAAGCATCGGGTTTTTGTTTGATACAGAAAACCCATTTGCAGCCAACAACATTCCTTGCGGTTTTATGAGATACAAGGTCCCCAAGTCTTGTTGCTTAGAAGGGTATTGAATTCATCACTCATGGCTTGTCTCCATTTGGTGTGACGTAGGGCTTGTGTGGGTGTTGCGGGTTCGGTTTCGTCTAGAGAACCTGTACAAAACATTTGTAAATGGAGGATTAGATCGAATGAGATTGACCTTTCTGCGAGTCACCATGGGATGCACGTTTCGAGTGGTTGGTTCCGCAACAGTAGTAGCATGGGTCGCGTCCGAAGGCAACGCTGGAGTACGGGCCGCATCCGAAGGCGACGCTGGAGCATGGGCCGCGTCCGAGAACGGTTCGGGAGTAGAGGAAGGAGAGGAGATCGCAGCGTTGCTAGTGTCCGTGTCACTCTCAACAATGATCGGGGAAGAATCTAATCTTAGGGGCTGCGGTGGAGGAGATGGAGCGTGTGCCAAGGTGAAGGGCTCGATGGGTGATAGTGAAGGACCATGGGACAATGGGGATGCGACGGGTATGCTAGGATGTGTGACATATTTCGAAAGATTAGTAAAGGGGAAGACGGATTCATGAAAGACAACGTGACGCGAGACAAAGACGCGAAGTTTGGATAGGTCAAGACAAAGATACGCGCTTTGGGTGTTGGAGTAGCCAAGGAAGACACAAGGGGCGGATCTAGGGTCTAGTTTGTGAGAGGCATAAGGACGCAGCCAAGGATAGCACAAACAACCAAAGATTTTGAGTTTATGGAGGTTCGGTGGAGTTTGGAAGAGAGCTTCGTAGGGCGAGGCATAGGAGAGGAGAGGTGTGGGCATTCGGTTGATAAGATAAACCGCGGCTGTAAAGGCGTAGGACCAATAGGGTAGTGGTAGGGAGGCATCCATAAGGAGAGATAAGCCGGTTTCGACAATGTGACGATGTCGACATTCGGATATCCCATTATGCTCGGGGGTGTGTAGTGGGGTTGTGTAGTGTGAGATGCCATTGTCCGAAAGAAAAGAACGGAGGGCTATGTATTCCCCACCGTTATCGATGTAAAGATTGACGATTTTAGCGTTAAACTTGTTTTTGACAAGAGATTTAAAGGCAATAAAAGTTGCTCGAACTTGTTATTTTTGTTTGAGCGGATAAAGCCAAGAATAACGCGTAAAATGATCAACAAAAAGAATATAATACTTAAAACCATCCGTTGAAATAATAGGAGATGTCCATAAATCGGAGAAAACAAATTCAAGTGGTCGAGAAGAAACAATAGATGACTCATGAAACGGAAGTTTATGACTCTTATTACTAAGACAAGATTTGCATGGACAAACAAAAGCCTCTCGAACTAACGGAATGTGAACCTTGGACAAGGCGTGTTTGAGGATGGGTAGTGACAGATGTCGTAGACGTGAATGCCAAGTGGAAATGTTGGGCTTAAGGTTGGAGAATGCGACAGTGGGTGAGGTATTGGTGGTAGGGGATGGCCATACATACACTCCATCCTTAGTGTTTCCTTGAAGAACCGGCGCGCCCGTGTTTAGATCCTTCACCTGAAACATATGAGGAAAGAATTCAACGGAAACACCATTAGACTTGCATAAACGCTGAACCGAAACCAAATTCTTGTGCATTGAGGGAACACAAAGCACATTATCAAGTAATAGTGAACGATTTGGTAAGGATATCGAAAAGGAACTCGTATGAGTGATGGGCTGTCCGGAGCCATCAGCGATGGTGACTTCCTCGCCGCCGTGATACAAACTGTGGAGTGACAGGTTCTGCAAGTCGGAAGTGATGTGATGTGAGGCACCACTGTCAAGAAGCCAACTCGAGGTATCATACGTAGGATGCGTAGCAACGTTTGCAGCAGGCGGCCACAGACGTTGAGGTGGTGTCCACCGTTGTTGAATCGGATCCGAGGAGGAGTTCGCAGATATGAGGCGGAATCGGGAGCAGAACTTTGCGCTGTGTCCTTGAGTCCCGCAAGCTTAGCAGCAGCCTCGGTAACCGCCCGTGGAGTTCCTGATGTTGTTGCGACTCTGTTGAGAGTTAGGGTTGCGTGGTTTTGGACGAGCAGCAGCAAGGTGAGCCGTGACCGGTAGGGCAGTGGCTGGCGAAGGGAGATCGACAGCCAATTTTGCCTCATGATTGAGGAGTTTTTCATGCAGCTCCTCAATTGAAATTGCGGTTTCTTTGGCATTGATCACATCAGCTATAGGTTTGTACTTCTCCGGCAGTCCATCAAGGATGGCTTCAAGAACATCCTCGTGACCCATCGGTTTCCCGAGGAGTGACAGTTCGTCGGTTTTGGTGGTGATGAACCGTAGGTATTCTTCCACCAATTGAGATCCTTTGGCGCAACGTTTGATCTGATCTCATAGTTGTTTGATATGACCACGAGAAGCTTTGCCATAGATGTTGGCTAGGGTTTGCCAAGCTTCTCGAACGGAAGTTGCTCGAGCGATGACCGCTTGGACCAGGAGGGAGAGTGCGTCGAGCATAGAGCTGAAGATCAAACGATCCTGGTGTTTCCACGGGCTGAAGGCGGGATTGGATTGCCGGATTACATCAATGTGGATCATGGCTTGCGGCACAATGGAGTCTTCGTTGATGAAGCACTCGAGATTGTAGCCTTCAAGGAGGGAGCAAATTTGAACGCTCCAAGTGAGGTAGTTCGTCGGAGTGAGTTTTCTAACGCTTGACATGTTGCAAGCGAAAAGAAGTTTCTGTGGCTGTTGCGGATCGAACATGCTCACAGACTCGGTGCGATTCGACGGCTCCGGGATGTTCGACATGGGTGCTGGACGCGGCACAAGAGATTAGGAATATGTTAGGTTAGGACGTGTCCGAGAATTGTGGGATCGGTTGGGCAGGACACGACCGAGAATTGTGGAACCGATTGGGGCGACGCGGATCGATGGAGATCTGGATCGATGGGAGGGCAGATCCGTGCTGGTGAGGCGACGGAGCCGAGGGGGAGACGTCGAAAAAGGGTGTAGACTGCGGCGCAAGAAATTAGCGGGACGCGGCCGGTTATGGTGCGATCGGTTGGGCGACAGGGCGCAAGGGATCTGGATCGACGGGCAAGGCGGATCCGTGCTAGTGGGGCGACAGAACAACAGCTGAGCCGAGGGGTGAGACGTCGGAGCAGCGGCGCAAAAGGGGGCTGGCTACGGCGGCCAGACCGGTGGAGTGCGGCAGCTACGGTTGGCTGAAAAAGGAGAAGTGGGCGGCTAGGGTTTCGTCGTGAGACGATTTTTGCTCTGATACCATGTGAATGGTAATCTGAATTATTGATTACTGAAAAGCCATAAACGGTTATATGTACAAGAGGTTAATGATTTGACCTAATTAGGAAATAATAAATTACAATAATACCCTTAATACAATAATATCCTAATATCCTCATACGAGCTGCCATCAGCAACTCGCGGAATGGTTTACCTCGAAAAAAGGAATAAAATGTGAAGAAATCATGCAATTCGGAGCTTCGTACGCAAAGTTATGGTATTTCAAAGCCCGTCGTACAATTCATTGTTTTAGTCGTCTAATCACGTGAAAACAAAAACAAAAAGCGGAGAAGGGGTTCAACACGAGAGATAAACACAAATAGGAAATAGTAAGCAAAAGGAATATCCCAGAGACAAACGCAACGCAAGCGGCGTATTGACAAGAAATGACACTCGTATCCTAACAAACTCGAAAACGGCATCTCCCAGCTCTAAAAATCAAACATATCGACCTAAATAAAGAATTTTGAGCTCGAAAATGGGTCGGGCTGCCGTTAGCAACCCGCAACATGGTTTATCTCGAAAAGAGGAATAAAATGTGAAAAGAATCATGCAATTCGGAGCTTCGTACGCAAAGTTATGGTATTTCAAAGCCCGTCGTACAATTCATTGTTTTAGTCTTCTAATCACTTGAAAACAAAAACAAAAAGCGGAAAAGGGGTGCAACACTGGAGACAAACGCAAATAGGAAACAGGAAGTAAACGGAATATCCAAGAGACAAACGCAACACAAGCGGCGTATTGAAATGAAATGACAGCTGATACACGCTCCGTGACTTAAGCCGCAAGAATGGAATGGGTTGAGTTGGTAGAAGGCCTAAGGGCACTCTCTAGCCAAGACTCGGTGGTAGGGAAGGTGGACGAAGGGGAACAGGCCAAGAGGGGCGCTCGCTCGATCCTTCAAGTGATGGATAGACGGGTGGATCATAGGACACCACAAAGGTTATGGACGTGACCTTCGATATAGTCTCTCGTTCGTCTTGGACTCCCGGAGCACAAGAGGAACTAAGGTGGCGAAAACTCGCAAGAATTGAAAAAGAACTTAGAAATTTTTATTCGAATCAAGATTGTCTTCCAACAAAACAAAGGCTCGGTTTAAATCATGACCGAGAGAGAACAAGAAAGGGAAAATACAATATGGCCGTTGGGCCTTAATTCGGACAAGGCTAAGAAAGGCAACATGGATCTTGGTGGAAAAGGCAAGAGCCGTTGGGTTTGAAATTTGAATTTCAAACGGCTATGTCCGGTTAAGGCAAGTTGGGCGCCGGCCAAGATATGGCAAGTTGTTGCCTTTGTTCATGACACCATTTGGTGGAGTTCCTCGACTTCATTGATGACAAAGAGGGTCTTGGTTTTTGGAAAGTTGCTGCTTGTGTTCCCCTCTTCGTTGTTGAACTCCTGACGGTGGTTGAAAAGCACTTGAGCCACGTACGCATTGATTCTTGCACGGAGGCTGTTGTCTCGGGATTTTTTTTTCGTGAGTGGCTTGTGATGGACCACCGGCATGGAAATGTGTGATCCATCTTCTCCTAGCTCTCCATCCGCTCCCGTGCTTGTCTCGCCTATACTAGGCTCGTCCTCGTCGTGATCCATGCTCGACTCATCCTTGTCGCGCTCCTCTCCTTCTTTAGGGTCGTAGGTCGTTGTAATGCCCTCATCACAAGCTGTACACGAAATTCATGTGTGCTATTGCAGCACTAGGAGACGCCCCGTGTGAGGAGATACCACACGAAATACACGCTGGTTTCGCGGTGTTTGTTGGCTTGCTTCGCATATTGCTCGGTTCGCCTTGCAATGTTGTCGCGGACGCGTTGGTGAAGCTTCCTCATTGCTTCTGCTTTCTTGGCCCCGTCGAGGTTGACGATCTCATTGTGTTGCAGCGGGGTAAGGTCCAATGGCGTGATTGGGTTGAAGCCATAGACCGCTTCAAACGGCGAGCACTTGGTGGCTGAGTGCGTCGCTCGGTTGTACGCGAACTCCACGTGAGGTAGACACTCGAGCCAATTCCTCAGGTTCTTGTCGATCGTTGCCCGCAGCAATGTCCCTAAGGTCCGGTTGACGACCTCAGTTTGGCCTTCGGTTTACGGGTGACACATTGTAGAGAATAGGAGCTTTGTTCCGAGCTTCCTCCAGAGCGTCTTCCAGAAATAGCTCACGAACCTCGTGTCCCGATCGGACACGATTGACCTTGGAATCCCGTGTAGACGTACCACCTCCTTGAAGAAGAGGTCAGCTACGTGCGTCGCATCATTTGCCTTTGCGCACGGTATGAAGTGCGCCATCTTGGAAAACCTATCGACAACAACAAAGATCGAATCTTTGTTCTTGATCTTGGGTAGACCGAGAACAAAGTCCATAGAAATGTTAGTCCACGGATGAAATGGAATCGTTAGAGGAGTGTACAAACCGTGGGGGTGAGAGCGAGATTTGGCCTTGTGACACGTGATACATCGTGCACAAAGCCGTTCTACGTCGCGCTTGAGGTGCGGCCAATAGAAGTGCTCCTTGATGATGGCGAGTGTTTTGTCCACGCCGAAGTGTCCCATGAGTGCTCCTCCGTGTGCTTCCTGCAACAAAAGGTCACGCATGGAGCTTTGCGGTATGCACAGCCTTCATTCGCGGAATAGATAGCCTTCGTGGTGGTAGAAGGGTCCGCGCGTCCCACTCTCGGATTCGGCGTAGGTCTCCTTGAAGTCGGGATCCTCCTTGTACAGAACTTTGAGGTGCTCGAATCCCATCGCCTTAGCCTCCATTGTGGAAATCAGCGCATGTCTCCGTGAGAGTGCATCGGCCACGATGTTGTCCTTGCCCTTCTTGTACTTGATGACGTAGGGAA
>CM071873.1:9800268-9829759 GCA_036759665.1 Gynandropsis gynandra
TCTAATTCTTGAACGCTAAACATATCAACAAAGCTAAGCTAGACGGTATATACGGAGATATGTCTACTTGGTATCGAGATCTAAGGAGTGAATTTAACTAGATATGGGTTTCAAACACAACTACTCGACTAATTGGTATCAAGAAGGCTTCTAAGCAAACCTAGACCATTATTCACGATTCGACAAAGTCGCACATAATGACTAAAGTTCGAAAATTCATGATAGGTATCAATCCGTTTATTCCTAAAAACAACAATCAAAATCTAATCCAAATCATCTAATCCTAATCACATGCAAAATACTCAACGAGTACTCCCCCAGACTTGAATGAAACACCGTCCAAGTGTTCAAAACCTAAGAGGATATCGCAAACAAAACAACGGGAAAAATAAGAGTCGGAACGTGTGCACCTTGTATAACTTCCAATCCCGAGTTTGTGTCTCCTCCTCAAGGATGATATGGACGTTGAAGAACCTGCGAAAAAGATTCACACAATCCAAAAAGAGGAATACGACCCCACCAAGTACATCAACATGAAAGGAAAAAGGAATAGTCCGAAAGAAAAATGAAAATGAAACGAGAAATGCAACATCGGGTTGCCTCCTGATAAGCGCTTGTTTAAGGTCGCAAGCCTGACCAAAAAGTGCTACCCATTAGATGGACGTCCTCGACGTCATTGTGTGCGTAGCGTCTTGCGTGCATAATGTGCTCGATAGGGTGTAGCACCCGGATCAATTGAATTCCTTCCCCGATCAGTCATGTCTTCCCTAATCTTCACCTTAATCTTCATCTTGAATGCCTTATCAATGTCCCAATTTGATGTTGGACGTTTATAGTGGCTGTTAGGCGCCTCAGGAATGGTTAAACCATCGATGTAAGCCGTTCGAGCTGCCCTGGAATCTGTCTGGCATTCTCGGAGGATTATGCACTGGTTTGCAACGTTTTCTTGACTTGAATCCCTCTCCATCTGATCTTTACTCATGTGTGCATGAGTTGAGAAGTCTCCTTGATGAGGATTACCCGAAAATCCATCCATTTCTGAGGTTGCGACCTGTTGTGCTCGGGTCGCGCAGAATTCTGCTCGGAGTTCATCTAGCTCGGGGTTCGGGATTTCTTTTGTATCCTTTTCATACAGCAACTTTGGATAATGCTTCACTCCGTTAGGGTTCTTACAAAGTCCCTCTCCAGCTGCTAGAAGAGCCATCTCAAAGGAATCCAATTTCCCAAATTTTTCAAAGACTTCGTCGGCCAGCTCCTCTAGGACGTCGATGTGGAATACCGAATCCACCATACAAGGCTGTTTAAGTGTGTTGTTCAGATTGAACTCCACTTCTTCATCCCCGAATTTAAGTGTACGTCTACCTTCAGCACAATGTATGATCGTCTTTGCCATATTGAGAAACGGCCTACCGAGGATAATTGGGATTTTCTCGTCTTCCTCCATATCCAATACAACGAAATCAACCGGGACGAAGAACTTCCCTACCTGCAAAGGTACGTCTTCCAGCTTTCCCTCGGGTATCCTAAAGCTCCGATCAGCCATGGTTAGCACCATTCTCGTCGGTCGAAGATCCATCTTACCCTTAAAATCCAATTTCTCGTACAATGACAATGGTAGCACGCTTACGCTTGCTCCGACGTCGATTAGCGCATGGTTTATTTCATAATCTCCAATTTTACAAGGGATCACGAATATACCTGGATCGGACATCTTTTTGGGTAGATTAGGCTGCAGCATTGAATTAGTTACCATAACGGTTTCCATCTCCACATCTCGCTTGTTTGCAAGTATGTCTTTGAGGAACTTGGCGTATGAAGGCATCTTCTTCAACGCCTCATGGAATGGTATCGTGATGTCCATCTTCTTCAACATCTCAGCAAACTTTGCAAATTGAGCATCATCATCCTTTTTGCGTTGACGTTGAGGAAATGGCAAAGGAGGTGGTCTCGGTTCCGGTTTCACGTATTTCGGCTCTCCCTCCTCCTCGGGTTTATTTTTATGTTCTTTGCTGCTACTGCCCTTTTTCATTGCTTTATTGGACGGTTCACCTTTGTCAAATGTCGAGGGAATGGTCTGATCCATCAGTCTCTTACGTTGACGTTATGGGAATGGGAGAGGAGGCGGTCTTGGTTCCGGTTTCACGTACTTTGGCTCTTCCTCCTCCTCGGTTTTCATGTTTCGTTTTTCAACGTTGCTGCCATTTTCCACTGTTGTACTAGTTGTTTCATCCCTCTCAAACATCAAATGAGTGGGCTGATCCACCACTTTGCCACTTCGTAGATATATGGCATTGACATGTTCACGAGGATTTGCTTCGGGCCGCGCCGGTAGAACTCCTTGCGGTCACGCTGCCCCTTGTGCAAGTTGTGAGACTTGCGTCTCCAGCTGTCTAATGTGAGTTGTAAGACTCTTCAACTGCTTCTGGGTGTTTCTCTGACTTTTTTGAATCTCCACAATCGAATTAGCTTGAGTTCCTTGGATTTTGAGGATACTATTGAGCAAGGCATTGAAATCGGGAGTAGCTTCTTGTTGTGGAGGAGTGGGCGCACGTGGTTGGTAATTCTGGTTTTGGGGTTGCGTCCTTGGTTGAAAATTCTGATTGCGTTGCATCAAACGCGGCTGAAAGTTCCCCGATGAGCGTTGTGCATTGAATGCACCGTCGGAATTCTTGTACGAGAGATTGGGGTGATTTCTCCATTCGGGGTTGTACGTGTTACCCAAAGGTTGATAGTTGCTCACATAACTCACCCCTTCGTACCCTTGAATTCCTTGCTCGTTCGGCTGCTCAAAATATTGTTGTTGATTCGCTCCGGACATCAATTCGTAGAGGCCATTGATTTTACCATTCATTTCAGCTCTCATTTCGGCTAGCTCGGCATATATGGTATGTGTATTATCCACATTGGCTACCCTTGCTAGAGTGTTGCGATTGTACTCTCCGGCGGCGTGGTTTCCTTGGTTAGCCATACGATCTATAAGATCCTCGATTTGTGGAAAGGTGAGGTTGCTCAAAGAACCTCCAGCAGCGGCTACGATCAAGATCCTCGTATTGTCCATGAGTCCTTAAGAAAGTTGTGTATGAGGTAACTTTGATCCATGCCGTGATGTGGGCAAAGGCGTTGGTAGCCTTTGAATCGCTCCCACGCTTCATATAAACTCTCGGCTGCCCCTTAAATGAATGTGTTGATATTATTCTTGGCTAGCTGAGCTCTACTTTGAGGGAAGAATCGTGTCATGAACTTCTCCTCTAGCTGTCCCCACGATGCGATAGAATTCGCTGGTTGAGAATACAACCAATCTTGTGCCTTGTGTTTCATCGAGAATGGAAAGGCAGCTAGCATGACATCCTCATCCGATATCCCATCTCCGGCTCTTTTTGTTCGGCATAACATCTTGAAATCAGTGAGATGCTGGTTTGGGTCCTCGGCAGGTCTCCCTCTAAACGCCGCGTTACCAAGCATTTGAATAAATGCCGGTTGAAGCTCTACGCGAGCGTTTCTCCTTGCAATGCACGATAAGAGCTGCGTGTGCCTAGGGACCGTGTATGATCCATAGGTCAGTGCTGGTTGCACTTGCTGCACGTTTTGAACGTTCATATCTCGACGTTCAGCCACTAGCTCTTCGTCACTCTTATCTGAACACGGTTTTTCGATTACTTCCTCGGGTTGGAAGTCCAAGTGTACTTGCGCGTTATCAACCGAATTGCTTGCACTAGCTCTCGTTTCTTTCCTTATCTTTCTGAGCGTCTTATCAAAGTCGGGGTCGAAAACTAGATCCGCACTTCCAGTATTTCTCATGCACAAGCTAGCTGCAAAAGAAATAGAAGATAAACACAAAGATCACGTGAGATCCGAGAAGCAAACGAACTTGACTCTAAACAAATAAACAAACAAAAACACGAAAAAAAAGAAACAAACAAGACTCCAGAAAGGACTAATGTCTAAATCTAAAATTTTCCTAACTCTAAAGTCGTAATCAAGTCCCCGGCAACGGCGCCAAAAACTTGATGTGCGTTAAGCTCAAGTAATAAAACCTAGACTAACGCTTCCGCAAGAATACGGATCGTGTAGTAACTAGGGTCGAACACAAGGAATTGATGCGACTTATAAGCTATTAAACTAATGGAATAGACGTGTAAGGTGACTAAAGATGGAATTGTGATTGAACTAAACTAAACTAAATAGACGAGATAAACTTATAGCTAAGCACCATGGGTATCGAGAGTTTGCATAACAATGTAATGAAGTTCTAAAAGGATAATTGGTCTTAGGTTCTATTATGAGTTCAGGGAATTCAAGCTCTCCTATAGGAACTGACTGGCGTAGACTTGTCCACTATCTAGCATGCATATACCAATATATCTATTGCGCATCTTACATGCATAGACGCATTACGACCGCTATCCTAATCCCTAGATTCAATCGATTGACCTGGCGTAGATTCTAAACCGATTAAACCCTAAATCATGGCTAAGTTCCAAAGTCTAATGCCCTGGCGTAGATTTATTAGACTTCTAACATCATCAATCAAGTGGCGTACAAGTATTGAAGCATTAAGATCAACCATGAAATCTGAAAACATGATAAGATACCGAATTCATTCATATCAAGTGGCGTACAAGCATGAAAGCATCAAGATCCACCATTCATTAAGCATAAGACTTCGTTACAACATGGCAATACTCCCTAACCCATGGCACTAGATCTACTTAGACATGAAAACAACAAAGGAAACACAAGAGAATACTAAATTCGATATAGAGGAAGAATGAGATGACTCCCTATTCATAAATCGATGTCTTCAATAGATCCTCCTTGCTCCCGATCCGTTCTTCCGTCTTTTCTTCCTTCTTCCTTCTGCCCTAATGTCTCTGAATGTTCTCTCCTCCAATCTGGTTCGAAAACTCCTTTTTCAGATCTGATTTCCCCTTAATTTGGCCGTTCCAAAAGTTAGGAATTAGTTGAGGAATTCAAGGGCCCGAGCGGGCACAGCCTCTACCCGCTCGTGCAGGCCCTATGCCCGACCGTGTGCTTCATTTGGTCCGAGCGGGCAATCATGCCCGAGCGTGTGGCTTCATCCACCCGAGTCTTGCAAACCTACGACTATTGTTGGATGGTAATTAACCCGAGTGGGCACACCAAATCCACCCGAGCGGGCACACCTCCCTGGTCGTGTTCCTTGAGTGCCCGAGTCGTGCAAAGCTACGAGGATGTTTGGTAGCAATTAGCCCGACCGGGCACTCCCAATCCACCCGAGCGTGTAGGTCTTGAATGGTTGTTTCCGCTCCTTTCGCTCGGTGTTTGAATATTCACTTCAATCCACGGCCTTGCACAAGTTGAACCTTGTCATTCAACTACGTTTTCGGGGTTAAATTGCCATAATCTCTCGTGTTTCTCCTCATGTCTTCGTTTCCTACACAAAACACGAAATGTAGATAAAGTCCTCGAATAAACTCGATAAATGAGTGAAATCTAAGTAATCTACTCAAAACTAAATCTAATAATGATATAAAAACTACAACGGATTACGTGTTATCATCGTCTAATCACGTAAAAACAAAAACAAAAAGCGGAAAAAGGGTGCAACACGAGAGACAAACGCAAACAGGAATTAGGAAGCAAAAGGAATATCTGAGAGACAAACGCAACGCAAGCGGCGTATTGACAAGAAACGACATTCGGATCCCAACAAACTCAAAAGGGCATCTCCCAGCTCTAAAAATCCATTGTATTGACCTAAATAAAGCATTTTGACCTCAAAAACGGGGTCGGGCTGCCTTCAGCAGCCCGCAGCATGGTTTATCTCGAAAAGAGGATTGAAATGTCAAAAAAATCATGCAATTCGAAGCTTCATATGCAAAGTTATGGTATTTCAAAGGCCGTCGTACAATTCATTGTTTTAGTCATCTAATGCGCATCAATTCCTTGTGTTCGACCCTAGTTGCTACACGATCCGTATTCTTGCGGAAGCGTTAGTCTAGGTTTTATAACTCGATATAACGCATATCAATATCCGAGAGACAAACGCAACGCAAGCGGCGTATTGATAAGTAATGACATTCGTATCCTAACAAACTCGAAAAGGGCAACTTCAAGCTCTAAAAATCCATCGTATCGACCTAAATAAAGCATTTTGAGCTCAAAAAAGGGGTCGGGCGGCCTTCAGCAACCCGTGGCATGGTTTATCTCGAAAAGAGGAATAAAATGTGAAAATAATCATGTAATTTGGAGCTTCGTACGCAAAGTTATGGTATTTCAAAGCCCGTCGTACAATTCATTGTTTTAGTCGTCTAATCACGTGAAAACTAAAACAAAAAGCGGAAAAGGGGTGCAACACGAGAGACAAATGCAAATAGGAAATAGGAAGCAAAGGAATATCCGAGAGGCAAACGCAATGCAAGCGGCGTATTGACAAGAAATGACCTTCGTATCCTATCAAACTCGAAAATGGCATATTCCGGCTCTAAAAATCCATTGTATTGACCTAAATAAATCATTTTGAGCTCGAAAACGGGGTCAGGCAGCCTTCAGATCCCCGCGGCATGGTTTATCTCGAAAAGAGGAATAGAATGTGAAAAAAATCAGGTAATTTGTAGCTTTATACGCAATGTTATTGTATTTCAAAGCCCGTCGTACAATTCATTGTTTTAGTTGTCTAATCACGTGAAAACAAAAACAAAAAGCGGAAAAGGGGTGCAACACGAGAGACAAATGCAACGCAAGCGGCGTATTGACAAGAAATGACATTGGTAACCTAACAAACTCAAAAATGGCATCTTCCGGCTCTAAAAATCAATCGTATGGACCTAAATAAAAAAATTTGAGCTCGAAAACGAGGTGGGCTGCCTTCAGCATTCAGCGGCATGGTTTATCTCGAAAAGAGGAATAAAATGTGAAAAATCATGTAATTCGTAGCTTCGTACACAAAGTTATGGTATTTTAAAGCCCGTCGTACAATTCATTCTTTTAGTCGTCTAATCACGTGAAAACAAAAACAAAAAGCGGAAAAAGGGTGCAACATGAGAGACAAACACAAACAGGAATTAGGAAGCAAAAGGAATATCTGAGAGACAACAGCAACGCAAGCGGAATATTGACAAGAAATGACATTCGTATCCTAACAAACTCGAAAAGGGCATCCCCCGGCTCTAAAAATCCAACGTGTCGACCTAAATAAAGCATTTTGAGCTCGAAAACCGGGTCGGGCTGCCTTTAGAAACCCGTGGCATGGTTTATCTTGAAAAGAGGAATAAAATGTGAAACAAATCATGTAATTCGGAGTTTCGTACGCATAGTTATGGTATTTCAAAGCCCGTCCTACAATTCATTGTTTTAGTCATCTAATCACGTGAGAAAAAAACAAAAAGCGGAAAGGGGGTGCAACACGAGAGACAACAGGAATATCGTAGAGATAAACGCAATACAAGCGACGTATTGACAAGAAACGACATTCGTATCCTAACAAACTACAAAGGGCCTCTTTCGGCTCTAAAAATCCAACGAATTAACATAAATAAAGCATTTTGAGCTCCAAAAAGGGGTCGTGCTGCCTTTAGCAACCCGCAGCATCGTTTATCTTGAAAAGAGGAATAAAATGTGAAAAAATCATTTAATTCGGAGCTTCATATGAAAGTTATGGTATTTCAAAGCTCGTCGTACAATTCATTGTTTTAGTCGTCTAATCACGTGAAAACAAAAACAAAAAGCGGAAAAGGGGTGCAACACGAGAGACAAACACAAATAGGAAATAGGAAGCAAAAGTAATATCCCTGAGAGAAACGCAACGCAACCTACGTATGTACAAGAAATGACATTCGTATCCTAACAAACTCGAAAGGGCATCTCCCGCCTCTAAAAATCCAACATATCGACCTAAATAAAGCATTTTGAGCTCAAAAACGGGGTCGGGCTGCCTGCAGCAACCCGCAGCGTCATTTATCTCGAAAAGAGGGATAAAATGTGAAAAAAATCGTGTAATTCGCAGGTTCGTATGCAAAGTTATGGTATTTCCAATCCCGTCAGACAATTCATTGTTTTAGTCGTCTAACCACGTGAAAACAAAAACAAAAAGCGGAACAGGGGTGCAACAGAAGAGACAAACACAAAAAGGAAATATGAAGCAAAAGGAATATCCGAGAGACAAACGCAACGCAAGCGGCGTATTGACAAGAAATGACATTTGTATCCTAACAAACTCGAAAAAGGCATCTTCTGGCTCTAAAAATCCAACATATCGACATAAATAAAGCATTTTGAGCTCGAAATTGGGGTCGGGCTGCCTTCAGCACCCCGCAGCATCGTTTATCTCGAAAAGAGGAATAAAATGTGAAAAAAATGATGTAATTCGGAGCTTCGTACGCAAAGTTATGGTATTTCGCAGTCCGTCGTACAATTCATTGTTTTAATCGTCTAATCACGTGAAAACAACAACAAAAAGTGGAAAAGGGGTGCAACACGAGAGACAAACGCAAATAGGAAATAGGAAGCAAAACGAATATCCAAGAGACAAACGCAACGCAAGCGACATATTGACAAGAAATGACATTCTTATCCTAACAAACTACAAAAGGGCATCTTCCGGCTCTAAAAATCCAACGAATTGACCTAAATAAAGCATTTTGAGCTCCAAATTGGGGTCGTGCTGCCTTCAGATACCCGCAGCATCGATTATCTTGAAAAGAGGAATAAAATGTGAAAAAATCATGTAATTTGGAACCTAGTACGCAAAGTTATGGTATTTCAAAGCCCGTCGTACAATTCAATTTTTTAGTCGTCTAACACGTGAAAACAAAAACAAAAAGCGGAAAAGGGGTGCAACACGAGAGATAAACGCAAATAGGAAATAGGAAGAAAAAGGAATATCTGAGAGACAAACACAACGCAAGCGGCGTATTGCCAAGAAATGACATTCGTATCCTAACAAACTCAAAAATGGCATCTCCCGGCTTTAAAAATCCAACGTATCGACCAAAATAAAGCATTTTGAGCTCAAAAATGGGGTCGGGCTGCCTTTAGTAACCCGCACCATCGTGAATATTGAAAAGAGGAATAAAATGTGAAAAAATCATGTATTTCGGAGCTTCGTACGCAAAGTTATGGTATTTCAAAGCCCGTCGTATAATTCATTGTTTTAGTCGTGTAATCGCGTGAAAACAAAAAGCGGAAAAGGGGTGCAACACGAGAGACAAAAGAAAATAGGAAATAGTAAGTAAAAGGAATATCCGAGAGACAAACGCATAGCAAGCTCGTATTGACAAGAAATGACATTCGTATCCTAACAAACTCGAAAAGGGCATCTCCCGGATCTAAAAAACAAACTATCGACCTAAATTAATCATTTTGAGCTCGAAAACGGGGTTGGGCTACCTTCAAAAATCTGCAGCATGGTTTATCTCGAAAAGAGGAATAAAAAGTGAAAAAAAAATCATGTAATTCAGAGCTTTGTACGCAAAGTTATCGTATTTCAAAGCCCATCATACAATTCATTGTTTTAGTCGTCTAACCACGTGAAAACAAAAACAAAAAGCGGAACAGGGGTGCAACACGAGAGACAAACACAAATAGGAAATAGGAAGCAAAAGGAATATCCGAGAGACAAACGTAACGCAAACGACGTATTGACAAGAAATGACATTCGTATCCTAACAAACGCGAAAAAGGCATCTTCCGACTCTAAAAATCCAACGTATCGACCTCAATAAAGAACTTTGAGCTCGAAAACGGGGTCGGGCTACCTTCAGCAACCCGCAGCATGGGTTATCTCGAAAAGAGGAATAAAATGTGAAAAAAATCATGTAATTCGGAGCTTCGTACGCAAAGTTATGGTATTTCAAAGCCCATCATACAATTCATTGTTTTAGTCGTCTAACCACATGAAAACAAAAACAAAAAGCGGAACAGGGATGCAACACGAGAGACAAACACAAATAGGAAATAGGAAGCAAAAGGAATATCCGAGAGACAAACGCAACGCAAGCGGCGTATTGACAAGAAATGACATTCGTATCCTAACAATTTCAAAAAGGCATCTTCCGACTCTAAAAATCCAACGTATCGACCTCAATAAAGAATTTTGAGCTCGAAAACGGGGTCGGGCTACCTTCAGCAACCCGCAGCATGGTTTATCTCGAAAAGAGGAATAAAATGTGAAAAAATTATGTAATTCGGAGCTTCGTACGCAAAGTTATGGTATTTCAAAGCCTGTTGTACAATTCATTGTCTTAGTCGTCTAATCACGTGAAAACAAAAACAAAAAGCAGAAAAAGAGTGCAACACGAGAGACAAATGCAAATATGAAATAGGAAGCAAAAGGAATATCTCAGAGACAAACGCAACGCAAGCGGCGTATTGAAAAGAAATGACATTCGTATCCTAACAAACTCAAAAGGGCATCTCCCGGCTCTAGAAATCCATCGTATCGACCTAAATAAAGCATTTTGAGCTTGAGAACGGGGTCGGGCTGCGTTCAGCAACCTGCGGCAAGGTTTATCTCGAAAAGGGGACTAAAATGTGAAAAAATCATGGAATTCGGAGCTTCGTACGCAAAGCCTGTCATACAATTCATTGTTTTAGTCGTCTAACCACGTGAAAACAAAAACAAAAAGCGGAACAGGGGTGCAACATGAGAGACAAACACAAATAGGAAACAGGAAGCAACAGGAATATCTGAGAGACAAACGCAATGCAAGCGGCGTATTGGCAAGAAATGACATTCGTATCCTAACAAACTCGAAAAAGGCATCTTCCGTCTCTAAAAATCCAACGTATCGACCTATATAAAGCATTTTTAGCTCGAAAACAGGGTCGGGCTGCCTTCAGCAACCCGAGGCATGGTTTATCTCGAAAATAGGAATAAAATGTGAAAAAGATCATGTAATTCGGAGCTTCGTACGCAAAGTTTTGGTATTTCAAAGCCCGTCGTACAATTCATTGTTTTAGTCGTCTAATCACGTGAAACCAAAAACAAAAAGCGGAAAAGGGGTACAACACGAGAGACAAACGCAAATAAGGAAATAGGAAGCAAATGGAATAAAGCATTTTGAGCTTTAAAATGGGGTTGGGCTGCCTTCAGCAACCCAGGGCAGGGTTTATCTCGAAAAGAGGAATAAAATGTGAAAAAAAATCATGTAATTCGGAGCTTCGTACGCGAAGTAATGGTACTTCAAAGCCCGTCATATAATTCATTGTTTTAGTCGTCTAATCACGTTAAAACAAAAACAACAAGCGGAAAAGGGGTACAACACAAGAGACAAACGCAAATAGGAAATAGGAAGCAAAAGGAATATCCGAGAGGCAAATGCAACGCAAGCGGCATATTGACAAGAAATGACATTCGTATCCTAACAAACTCAAAAAAGGCATCTCCCGGCTCTAGAAATCCATCGTATCGACCTAAATAAAGCATTTTGAGCTCAATAACGGGGTCAGGGTGCCAATGTGAACCACCTAACGAGTGCCTTCAGCAACCCGCAGCATGGTTTATCTTGAAAAGAGGAATAAAATGTGAAAAAATCATGTAATTCGAGGATTCGTACGCAAAGTTATGGTATTTCAATGCCCGTCATACAATTCATTGTTTTAGTCGTCTAATCATGTGAAAACAAAAAAAAGCCGAAAAGGGGTGCAACATGAGAGACAAACACAAATAGGAAAAAGGAAGCAAAAGGAATATCCAAGAGACAAAGGCAATGCAAGCGACGTATTGACAAGAAATGACATTCTTATCCTAACAAACTCGAAAAGGGCATCTCCCGTCTCTAAAAATCCAACGTCTCGACCTAAGTAAAGCATTTTAAGCTTGAAAACGGGGTCGGGCTGCCTTCAGCCTCCGGCAGCATGGTTTATCTCGAAAAGACGAATAAAATGTGAAAAAAAATCATGTAATTCAGAGCTTCATACGCAAAGTTATGGCATTTCAATGCCCGTCGTACAATTCATTATTTTAGTCGTCTAATCACGTGAAAAGAAAAACAAAAAGCGGAAAAGGGGTGCAACACGAGAGACAACTGCAAATAGGAAATAGGGAGCAAAAGGAATATCCGAGACACAAACGCAGCGCAAGCGGAGTATTGACAAGAAATTACATTCGTATCCTAACAAACTCGAAAAGGGCATCTCCTGGCTCTAAAAATCCAACGTATCGACCTCAATAAAGAATTTTGAGCTCGAAAATGGGGTCGGGCTGCCTTCAGAAACTTGCAGCATGGGTTATCTCGAAAAGAGGAAAAGGGGTGCAACACAAGAGACAAAGGCAAATATGAAATAGGAAGCAAAAGGAATATCTCAGAGACAAACGCAAAGCAAGCGGCGTATTGACAAGAAAGGACATTCGTATCCTAACAAACTCAAAACGGCATCGCCCGGCTCTAGAAATCCATCGTATCGACCTAAATAAAGCATTTTCAGCTCGACAACGGGGTTGGGCTGCGTTCAGCAACCTGCGGCAAGGTATATCTCGAAAAGAGAACTAAAATGTGAAAAAAATCATGGAATTCGGAGCTTCGTACGCAAAGTTATGGTATTTCAAAGCACGTCATTGTTTTAGTCATCTAATCCCGTGGAAACAAAAACAAAAAGCGGAAAAGGGGTGCAACAAGAGAGACAAACGCAAATAGGAAATAGGAAACAAAAGGAATATCCAAGTGACAAACGCAACGCAGGCGACGTATTGACAAGAAATGACATTCGTATCCTAACAAACTTTAAAAGGGAATTTTCGAGCTCTAAAAATCCAACGAATCGACATAAATAAATCAATTTGAGCTCCAAAACGGGGTCGTGCTGCCTTCAGCAACCCGCAACATCGTTTATCTCGAAAAGAGGAATAAAATGTGAAAAAAAGCATGTAATTCGGAGCTTCGTACGCAAAGTTATGGTATTTCAAAGCCCGTCGTACAATTCATTGTTTTAGTCGTCTAATCACGTGAAAACAAAAAAAAGTGGAAAAGGGGTGCAACACGAGAGACAAACACAAATAGGAAATAGGAAGCAAAAGGAGTATCCGAGAGACAAACGCAATGCAAGCGGCGTATTAACAAGAAATGACGTTCGTATCCTAACAAACTCAAAAAAGGTATCTTCCGGCTCTAAAAATCAAACGAATCGACCTAATAAAGCATTTTGAGCTCCAAAACGGGGTCAGGCTGCCCTCAGCAACCTGCAACATCGTTTATCTCGAAATGAGGAATAAAACGTGAAAAAATCATGTAATTCGGAGTTTCGTATGCAAAGTTATGGTATTTCAATGCCTGTCGTACAATTCATTGTTTTAATCGTCTAACCATGTGAAAACAAAAACAAAAAGCGGAACAGGGGTGCAACAGAAGAGACAAACACAAATAGGAAATAGGAAGCAAAACGAATATCCGAGAGATAAACGCAACACAAGCGGCGTATTGACAAGAAATGACATTCGTATCCTAACAAACTACAAAAGGGCATCTTCTGGCTCTAAAAATCCAACGAGTCGACCTAAATAAAGCATTTTGAGCTTCAAAACGGGGTTGTGCTGCCTTCAACAACCCCCAACATCGTTTATTTCGAAAAGAGGTTTAAAATGTGAAAACATAATGTAATTCGGAGCTTCGTACGCAAAGTTATGGTATTTCAAAGCCCGTCGTACAATTCAATTTTTTAGTCATCTAACACGTGAAAACAAAAACAAAAAGCGGAAAGGGGTGCAACACGAGAGACAAACACAAATAGGAAATAGGAAGCAAAAGGAATATCCGAGAGACAAACACAACGCAAGCGGCGTACTGACAAGAAATTACATCCGTATCCTAACAAACTCGAAAAGGGCGTCTCCCGGCTCTAAAAATCAAATGTATCGACCTCAATAAAGAATTTTGATCTCGAAAATGCGGTCGGGCTGCCTTCAGAAACTTGCAGCATGGGTTATCTCGAAAAGAGGAATAAAATGTGAAAAAAATCATGGAATTCGGAGCTTCGTACGCAAAGTTATGGTATTTCAAAGCCCGTCGTACAATTCATTGTTTTAGTCATCTAATCACGTGGAAACAAAAACAAAAAGCGGAAAAAGGGTGCAACATGAGAGACAAACACAAATAGGAAATACGAAGCAAAAGGAATATGCCAGAGACAAACGCAACGCAAGCGGCGTATTGACAAGAAATGACATTCGTATCCTAACAAACTCAAAAAAGGTATCTTTCGGCTCTAAAAATCAAACGAATCGACCTAATAAATCATTTTGAGCTCCAAAACGGTGTCGGGCTGCCCTCAGCAACCTGCAACATCGTTTATCTTGAAATGAGGAAAAAAACGTGAAAAAATCATGTAATTCGGAGTTTCGTATGCAAAGTTATGGTATTTCAATGCCCGTCGTACAATTCATTGTTTTAATCGTCTAACCACGTGAAAACAAAAACAAAAAGCGGAACAGGGGTGCTACACGAGAGACAAACACAAATAGGAAATAGGAAGCAAAAGGAATATCCGAGAGACAAACGCAACGCAAGCGGCGTATTGACAAGAAATGACATTCGTATCCTTACAAACTCGAAAAAGGCATCTTCCGGCTCTAAAAATCCAACATATCGACCTAAGTAAAGCATTTTGAGCTCAAAATTGGGGTCGGGCTACCTTCAGCACCCCGCAGCATCGTTTATCTCGAAGAGAGGAATAAAATGTGAAAAAATCATGTAATTCGGAGCTTCGTACGCAAAGTTATGGTATTTCGAAGCGTGTCATACAACGTATTGTTTTAGTCGTCTAGTCACGTGAAAACAAAAAAAACGGAAAAGGGGTGCAACACGAGGGACAAACGCAAATAGGAAATAGGAAGCAAAAGGAATATCCGAGAGACAAACACAACACAAGCGGCGTATTGACAAGAAATGATATTCGTATCCTAACAAACTCGAAAAGGGCATCTCACGGCTCTAAAAATCCAACGTATCGACCTCAACAAAGCGTTTTGAGCTCGAAAATGGGATCGGACTGACTTCAGAAACCCGCAGTATCATTTATCTCGAAAAGAGGAATAAAATGTCAAAAAATCATGTAATTCGGAGCTTCATACGCAAAGTTATGGTATTTCAAAGCCCATCGTACAATTCATTATTTTAGTCGTCTAATCACATGAGAACAAAAACAATAAGCAAAAAAGGGGTGCAACACGAGAGACAAATGCAAATAGGAAATAGGAAGCAAAAGGAAATTCCAAGAGACAAACGCAAATAGGAAATAATGAAGAAAAAGGAATATCCAAGAGACAAACGCAATGCAGGCGACGTATTGACAAGAAATGACATTCGTATCCTAACAAACTTTAAAAGGGCATCTTCCGGCTCTAAAAATCCAACGAATCGACCTAAATAAAGCATTTTGAGCTCCAAAACGGGGTCGTGCTGCCTTCAGCAACCCACAGCATCGTTTATCTCGCAAAGAGGAATAAAATGTGAAAAAATCATGTAATTCGGAGCTTCGTAAGCAAAGTTATGGTATTTCAAAGCCCGTCGTACAATTCAATTTTTTAGTCATCAAACACGTGAAAACAAAAACAAAAAGCCAAAAAGGGGTGCAACACGAGAGACATACACAAATAGGAAATAGGTAGCAAAAGGAATATCCGATAGACAAACACAACGCGAGCGGCGTATTGACAAGAAATGACATTCTTATCCTAACAAACTCAAGAAGAGCATCTCCCGACTCTAAAAATCCAAAGTATCAACCTAAGTAAAGCATTTTAAGCTCCAAAACGGGGTCGGGCTGCCTTCAGCACCCCGCAGCATGGTTTATCTCAAAAAGAGGAATAAAATGTGAAAAAAATCATGTAATTCAGAGCTTCATACGCAAAGTTATGGTATTTCAAAGCCGGTCGTACAATTCATTGTTTTAGTCTTTTAACCACTTGAAAACAAAAACAAAAAGCTGAAAAGGGGTGCAACACGAGAGACAACTGAAAATAGGAAATAGGAAGCAAAAGGTATATCGGAGAGAGACAAACGCAACGCAAGCGGGGTATTAACAAGAAATGACATTCGTATCCTAACAAACTTGAAAAAGGCATCTTCCGTCTCAAAAAATCCAATATATCGACCTAAATAAAGCATTTTGATTTCGAAATCAGGGTCAGGCAGCCTTCAGCACCCCACAGCATCGTTTATCTCGGAAAGAGGAATAAAATGTAAAAAAATCGTGTAATTCAGAGCTTCGTACGCAAAGTTATGGTATTTCGAACCCCGTCGTACAATTCATTGTTTTAGTCGTCTAGTCACATGAAAACAAAAAAAAAAGCGGAAAAGGGGTGCAACAAGAGAGACAAACGCAAATAGGAAATAGGAAGCAAAAGGAATATCCGAGAGACAAACGCAACGCAAGCGACGTATTGACAAGAAATGACATTTGTATCCTAAGAAACTCGAAAAGGGCATCTTTCGGTTCTAAAAATCAAACTACCGACCTAAATAAAGCATTTTGAGCTCGAAAACGGGGTCGGGCTGCCTTCAGAAATCCGCGGCATGGTTTATCTCGAAAAGAGGAATAAAATGTGAAAAAAATCATGTAATTCGGAGCTTGGTACGCAAAGTTATGATATTTCGAAGCCCGTCGTACAATTCAATTTTTGAGTCATCTAACACGTGAAAACAAAAATAAAAAGTGGAAAAGGGGTGCAACACGAGAGATAAACGCAAATAGGAAATAGATAGCAAAAGGAATATCCGAGAGACAGACACAAGGCAAGCGGCGTATTGACAAGAAATGACATTTGTATCCTAACAAACTCGAAAAGGCATCTCCCAGCTCTAAAAATCCAACATATCGACCTAGATAAAGCATTTTGAGCTCGAGAATGGGGTCGGGTTGCCTTCAGCAAGCCGCACCATCGTTTATCTCGAAAAGAGGAAAAACATGTGAAAAAATCATGTAATTTGGAGCTTCGTATGTAAACTTATGGTATTTCAAAGCCCGTCGTACAATTAATTGTTTTAGTCGTCTAATCACGTGAAAACAAAAAGCGGAAAAGGGGTGCAACACGAGAGACAAAAGCAAATAGGAAATAGGAAGCAAAAGGAATATCCGAGATACAAACGCATCGCAAGCGGCATATTGACAAGAAATTACATTCGTATCGTAACAAACTCGAAAAGGGCATCTTCCGGATCTAAAAATCCAACTACCGACCTAAATAAAGCATTTTGAGCTCGAAAACGGGGTTGGGCTGCCTTCAGAATTCCGCGGCATGGTTTATCTCAAAAAGAGGAATAAAATGTGAAAAAAATCATGTAATTCCGAGCTTCGTACGCAAAGTTATGGTATTTCAAAGGTCGTCGTACAATTCATTGTTTTAGTCGTCTAATCACGTGAAAACAAAAACTAAAAGCGGAAAAGGGGTGCAACAAGAGAGACAAATGCAAATAGGAAATAGGAAGCAAAAGGAATATCCGAGAGACAAACGCAATGCAAGCGGCGTATTAACAAGAAGTCACATTACTATCCTAAAAAACTCGAAAAAGGCATCTTCCGGCTCTAAAAATCCAACGTATCGACCTAAATAAAGAATTTTGAGCCCAAAAACAGGGTCGGCCTGCCTTCAGCAACCCGCACCATCGTTTATCTCGAAAAGATGACTAAAGTGTGAAAAAATCATGTAATTGGGAGCTTCGTACGCAAACTTATGCTATTTCAAAGCCCGTCGTACAATTCATGGTTTTACTCGTCTAATCACGTGAATACAAAGAGCGGAAAAGGGGTGCAACACGAGATACAAAAGCTAATAGGAAATAGGAAGCAAAAGGAATATCCGAGAGACAAACGCATCGCAAGCGGCGTATTGACAAGAAATGACATTCGTATCCTAACAAACTCGAAAAGGGCATCTTCCGGATCTAAAAATCCAACTACCGACCTAAATAAAGCATTTTGAGCTCAAAAACGCGGTCGGGCTGCCTTTAGAAATCCGCGGCATGGTTTATCTCGAAAAGAGGAATAAAATGTGAAAAAAAAATCATGTAATTCGGAGCTTCGTACGCAAATTTATGGTATTTCAAAGCTCGTCGTACAATTAATTGTTTTAGTCGTCTAATCACGTGAAAACAAAAACTAAAAGCGGAAAAGGGGTGCAACAAGAGAGACAAATGTAAATAGGAAATAGGAAGCAAAAGGAATATCCGAGAGACAAACACAACACAAGCGGCATATTGACAAGAAATGACATTCGTATCCTAACAAACTCGAAAAGGGCATCTCCCGGCTCTAAAAATCCAACGTATCGACCTAAATAAAGCATTTTGAGCTTGAAAATGGGGTCGGGCTGCCTTCAGCAACCCGCACCATCATTTATCTCGAGAAGAAGAATAAAATGTGAAAAAATCATGTAATTCGGAGCTTCATACGTAAACTTATGGTATTTTAAAGCCCGTCGTACAATTCATTGTTTTAGTCATCTAATCACGTGAAAACAAAAAGCGGAAAAGGGGTGCAACACGAGAGACAAAAGCAAATAGGAAATAGGAAGCAAAAGGAATATCAGAGAGACAAACGCATCGCAAGGGGCGTATTGACTAGAAATGACATTCATATCCTAACAAACTCGAAAAGGGCATCTTCCGGATCTAAAAATCCAACTACCGACCTAAATAAAGCATTTTGAGCTCAAAACCGCGGTCGGGTGGCCTTCAGAAATCCGCGGCATGGTTTATCTCGAAAAGAGGAATAAAATGTGAAAAAAAATCATGTAATTCGGAGCTTCGTAAGCAAAGTTATGGTATTTCAAAGCTCGTCGTACAATTAATTGTTTTAGTCGTCTAATCACGTGAAAACAAAAACTAAAAGCGGAAAAGGGGTGCAACAAGAGAGACAAATGCAAATAGGAAATAGGAAGCAAAAGGAATATCCGAGAGACAAACACAACACAAGCGGCATATTGACAAGAAATGACATTCGTATCCTAACAAACTCGAAAAGGGCATCTCCCGGCTCTAAAAATCCAACGTATCGACCTAAATAAAGCATTTTGAGCTTGAAAATTGGGTCGGGCTACCTTCAGCAACCCGCACCATCATTTATCTCGAGATGAGGAATAAAATGTGAAAAAATCATGTAATTCGGAGCTTCGTACATAAACTTATGGTATTTTAAAGCCCGTTGTACAATTCAATTTTTTAGTCGTCTAATCACGTGAAAACAAAAAGCGGAAAAGGGGTGCAACACGAGAGACAAAAGCAAATAGGAAATAGGAAGCAAAAGGAATATCAGAGAGACAAACGCATCGCAAGGGGCGTATTGACTAGAAATGACATTCGTATCCTAGCAAACTCGAAAAGGGCATCTTTCGGATCTAAAAATCCAACTACTAACTTAAATAAAGCATTTTGAGCTCGAAAACGGGGTTGGGCTGCCTTCTGAATTCCGCGGCATGGTTTATCTCGAAAAGAGGAATAAAATGTGAAAAAAAACATATAATTCAGAGCTTCGTACGCAAAGTTATGGTATTTCAAAGCTCGTCGTACAATTCATTGTTTTAGTCGTCTAATCACGTGAAAACAAAAACTAAAAGCGGAAAAGGGGTGCAACAAGAGAGACAAATGCAAATAGGAAATAGGAAGCAAAAGGAATATCCGAGAGACAAACGCAACGCAAGCGGCGTATTGACAAGAAATGACATTCCTATCCTAAAAAACTCGAAAAAGGCATCTTCCGGCTCTAAAAATCCAACGTATCGACCTAAATAAAGCATTTTGAGCTCGAAATCGGGGTCGAGCTACCTTCAGCAATCCGGAGCATCGTTTATCTCAAAAAGAGGATAAAACGTGAAAAAATTATGTAATTCGGAGCTTCGTATGCAAAGTTATGGTATTTCAAAGCCTGTCGTACAATTCATTGTTTTACTCGTCTAATCACGTGAAAAAAAAAACAAAAAGTGGAAAAGGGGTGCAACACGAGAGTCAAACGCAAATAGGAAATAGGAAGCGAAAGGAATATCCGAGAGCGGCGTATTGGCAAGAAATGACATTTGTATCCTAACAAACTCGAAAAAGGCATGTTCCGGCTCTAAGAATCCAACGTACCGACCTATATAAAGAATTTTGAGCTCGAAATCGGGGTTGGGCTGCCTTCAGCAACATGCAGCATCGTTTATCTCGAAAAGAGGAATAAAATGTGAAAAAATCATGTAATTCGGAGCTTCGTACGCAAAGTTATGGTATTTCAAAGCTCGTCGTACAATTCATTGTTTTAGTCGTCTAATCACGTGAAAACAAAAACAAAAAGCAGAAAAGGGGTGCAACACGAGAGACAAAAGGAATATCCTTGAGACAAATGCAACACAAGCGACGTATTGACAAGAAACGACAATCGTATCCTAACAAACTAAAAAAGGGCATCTTCCGGCTCTAAAAAATAACGAATCGACATAAATAAAGCATTTTGAAAAGAGGAATAAAATGTGAAAAAATTATTTAATTCGAAGCTTCGTACGGAAAGTTATGGTAATTTAAAGCTCGTCGTACAATTCATTGTGTTAGTCGTCTAATCACGTGAAAACAAAAACAAAAGGCACAAAAGGGGTGCAACACGAGAGACAAATGCAAATAGGAAATAGGAAGCAAAAGGAATATCCCTGAGAGAAACGTAACGCAAGCTACGTATTGACAACAAATGACATTCGTATCCTAACAAACTCGAAAAGGGCATCTCCCGGCTCTAAAAATCCAACGTATCGACCTAAATAAAGCATTTTGAGCTCGAAAATGGGGTTGGGCTGCCATCAGCAACCCGTAGCATCTTTATCTCGAAAAGAGGAATAAAATGTGAAAAAATCGTGTAATTCGGAGGTTCGTACGCAAAGTTATCATATTTCAAAGCCCGTCGTACAATTCATTGTTATAGTCGTCTAACCACTTGAAAACAAAAACAATAAGCGGAATAGGGGTGCAACACGAGAGACAAACACAAATAGGAAATAGGAAGCAAAAGGAATATCCGAGAGACAAATGCAACGCAAGCGGCGTATTGAAAAGAAATGACATTTGTATCCTAACAAAATCGAAAAAGGCATCTTCCGGCTCTAAATAAAGCATTTTGAGCTCGAAATCAGGGTCGAGCTGCCTTCAGCACCCCGCAGCATCGTTTATCTCGAAAAGAGGAATAAAATGTGAAAAAATCATGTAATTCGGAGCTTCGTACGCAAAGTTATTGTATTTCGAAGCCCGTCGTACAATTCATTGTTTTAGTCGTCGAATCCTGTGAAAACAAAAGGAATATCGAAGAGACAAACACAAAGCAAACGACATATTGACAAGAAATGACATTCGTATCCTAACAAACTACAAAAGGGCATCTTCCGGCTCTAAAAATCCAATGAATCGACCTAAATAAAGCATTTTGAGCTCGAAAACGGGGTCATGCTGCCTGCAGCAACCCGCAGCATCGTTTAGCTCGAAAAGAGGAATAAAATGTGAAAAAATCATGTAATTCGTAGCTTCGTACGCAAAGTTATGGTATTTCAAAGCCCGTCGTACAATTCAATTTTTTAGTCGTCTAACACGTGAAAACAAAAACAAAAGCGGAAAGGGGTGAAACACGAGAGACAAACGCAAATAGGAAATAGGAAGCAAAAGGAATATCCGAGAGACAAACACAACACAAGCGGCGTATTGACAAGAAATGACATTCGTATCCTAACAAACTCGAAAAGGGCATCTCCCGGATCTAAAAATTAAATTATCGACCTAAATAAATCATTTTGAGCTCGAAAATGGGGTCGGTCTGCCTTCAGAAATCCACGACATGCTTTATCTCGAAAAGAGGAATAAAATGTGAAAAAAAATCATGTAATTCGGAGCATCATACACAAAGTTATGGTATTTCAAAGCCCGTCGTACAATTCGTTGTTTTAGTCGTCTAATCACTTGAAAACAAAAACTAAAAGCGGAAAAGGGGTGCAAGACGAGAGACAAATGAAAATAGGAAATAGGAAGCAAAAGGAATATCCGAGAGACAAACCCAACGCAAGCGGCGTATTGACAAGAAATGACATTCGTATCCTAACAAACTCGAAAAGGGCATCTCCCAGATCTAAAAATCCAACTATCGACCTAAATTAATCATTTTGAGCTCGAAAACGGGGTCGAGCTGCATTCAGCAACCCGCAGCATCGTTTATCTCGAAAAGAGGATAAAACCTGAAAAAATCATGTAATTCGGAGCTTCGTACGTAAAGTTATGGTATTTCAAAGCCCGTCGTACAATTCATTGTTTTACTCGTCTAATCACGTGAAAACAAAAACAAAAAGCGGAAAAGGGGTGCAACAAGTTAGACAAACGCAAATAGGAAATAGGAAGCGAAAGGAATATTCGAAAGACAAACGCAACTCAAGCGGCGTATTGACAAGAAATGACATTCGTATCCTAACAAACTCGAAAAAGGCATCTTCCGGCTCTAAGAATCCAACGTACCGACCTATATAAAGCATTTTGAGCTCGAAATCGGGGTTGGGCTGCCTTCAGTAACACGCAGCATCGTTTATCTCGAAAAGATGAATAAAATGTGAAAAAATCATGTAATTCAGAGCTTCGTACGCAAACTTATGGTATTTCAAAGCTCGTCATACAATTCATTGTTTTAGTCGTCTAATGACGTGAAAACGAAAACGAAAAGTGGAAAAGGGGTGCAATACGAGAGACAAATGGAATATCCCGAAGACAAACGCAACCCAAGCGACGTATTGACAAGAAACGACATTCGTATCCTAACAAACTACAAAAGGGCATCTTCCGGCTCTAAAAATCCAACTAATCGACATAAGTAAAGCATTTTGAGCTCCAAAACAGGGTCGTGGTACCTTCAGCAACCCGCAGCATCGTTTATCTCGAAAAGAGGATAAAACGTGAAAAAATCATGGAATTCGGAGCTTCGTACGGAAAGTTATGGTATTTCAAAGCCTGTCGTACAATTCATTGTTTTAGTCATCTAATCACGTGGAAACAAAAACTAAAAGCGGAAAAGGGGTGCATCATGAGAGACAAACACAAAAAGGAAATACGAAGCAAAAGGAATATGCCAGAGACAAACGCAACGCAAGGGGCGTATTGACAAGAAATGACATTTGTATCCTAACAAACTCGAAAAAGGCATCTTCCGGCTCTAAAAATCGAACGTATCGACCTAAATAAAGCATTTTGAGCTCGAAATCATGGTCAGGCTGCCTTTAGCAACCCGCAGAATCGTTTATCTGGAAGAGAGGATAAAACGTGAAAAATCATGTAATTCGGAGCTTCGTACGAAAAGTTATGGTATTTTCAAAGCCTGTCGTACAATTCATTGTTTTAGTCGTCTAATCACGTGAAAAAAAAAACAAAAAGCGGAAAAGGGGTGCAACACGAGAGACAAACACAAATAGGAAATAGGAAGCAAAAGGAATATCCGAGACACAAACGCAACGCAGGCGGCGTATTGACAAGAAATGACATTCGTATCCTAACAAACTCGAAAAGGGCATCTCTCGGCTCTAAAAATCCAACGTATCAAACTAAATAAAGCATTTTGAGCTCGAAAACGGGGTCGGGCTGTGATGTGCGTAGACTCAAGTAATAAATTACCTAGACTAACGCTTCCGCAAGAATACGGATCGTGTAGCAACTAGGGTCGAACACAAGGAATTGATGCAACTCTAAAGCTATTAGACTATTGAATAAGACGTGTAAAATCAATAGTAGATGGAATGCAAATGCAAACTAACTAAACTAGTGATAGGAATGACTCAGCGACAAAACACCATAGGTATCAAGAGTTGCACAACGATGCCCTGGCGTAGATTTATTAGACTTCTAACATCATCAATCAAGTGGCGTACAAGTATTGAAGCATTAAGATCAACCAATCAATCTTAAAACATGATCAAATACAAAATTCATTCATATCGAGTGGCGTACAAGTATGAAAGCATTAAGATCCACCATTCATTAAGCAAAAGACTTCATTACATGTTGGCAATACTCTCTAACCTATGGCAATAGATCTACTTGGACATGAACTCAGAAAACGAACCATAAAAGAAATCTAAATTCAACATAGAAAGAGAATAAGAATGCTCCCTATTCATCAACCGATGTCTTCAATAGATCCTCCATGCTTCGGATCCCTCGTTTCGTCCTTCTCGATCCTTCCAAATGTGTCTTCTATGTCTCTGAATCGTCTCTGAGTCGTCCCCCCTTCTTTCTGGTTCGAAAACTCCTTTTTCTAGATTAGATCTCTCTTTGTTTGGTCGTTCTAAATCTTAGGAGTTAGTTGAGATAAACAAGGGCCCGAGCGGGCACAGCTTCTACCCGCTCGTGCAGGCCTTGTGCCCGACCGTGTACACCCATTTTAGCCCGAGCGGGCACCTATACCCGAGTGTGTTCCTCTTCAGCCCGAGTCGTGTAAACCTACGGGGGTGTTTAGTGATAATTAACCCGAGCGGGCACTCCAATTCCACCCGATCGGGCACACATGCCCGAACATGTTCCTTGAGCACCCGAGTCGTGCAAAGCTACGGGGTTGTCTTGGCATCAATTACCCGAGCGGGCACACTTCCAATGCCCGAGCGTGCATATCTTAAGATGTTTTTTCCGCTCACTTCGCTCGGTGTTTGAATGTTCACTTCAATCCATGGCCTTGCACAAGTTGAACCTTGTCACTCAACTACGTTTTCGGGGTTAAATTGCCATATTCTCTCGTGTTTCTCCTCATGTCTTCATTTCCTACACAAAACACGAAATGTAGATAAAATCCTCGAATAAACTCGATAAATGAATGAAATCTAATAAATCTACTCGAAACTAGACCTAAGAATGATATAAAAACTACAACGGATTACGTGTTATCAGGGATTTTCAGGACTAATTACCGCCAGAGCGGCTAAGTTCCAAAGTCTAATCCCCTGGCGTAGATTCATTAAACTTCTATGATCATTCATTTCAGTGGCGTACAAGAATGAAAGCATTAAAAACAACCAATCAATCTGAAAACGATCAAATACCAAAATCATTCATTCAAGTGGCGTTCAAGAACAAAAGTACTAAGAATCACCAAGCAATAAGAACAAGACTTCATTACATATCGGCCAAGCTCTCTAACCTATGGCTATGGACCTACTCGGACATGAACTTAGAAAACGAAACACAAAAGATAACTATATTCAACATTGATAACGAATGAGATTCCTCCCTATTCTATTAGCGGCGTCTTCAACAGCTCCTCCGCGCTCCGGCTTCGTCGCTCCGACCTTGCCCTTGTGTGTGTGTTCTGCTCTCCTTCTCTCTCTTTGTGTGTGCTCTCCTTTCTCTCTTGGTTTCTGTCTTAATTCGTTTCTGAAGCTCCCTCTCGTTCGTTACAGCAGCCACCCCTCTTTTCTTGCCTTTTCTTGAGATTTCCATTACTTGATTAAGTTGGCAACGTTTCCATTACTCTCTCCAGCAAAATATCACTTATTCCTCTTCTCTAAAGGCGTTTTCCTTATTGTATAAGTCCCCAACAAACTCCCACTTGTTTTAAGTCAAATTAACATACTTTGATTTGCAGGTGACGAACGCGACCCACGCGGGCAGGGTAAGTGACCCGCTCGGATACGGCGCGAAAGATCGCGCAAGAACGCGATGGAAAAGAGGCAGCCCGCTCGGACTAAGGTGCTGCCTGCTCGGGCTAAGCTGCTGCCCGCACGGGCTGAGGCCCCGGGCGTTTATTCAGGGTGATATTTCTCCCTCTCTGGGTATTCCATTCTGTTGTTGCCAGGGGAAGATTCTCACTTCCTGCTCCAACAGCTCCACGTAACCGTCATGTATGTCTGCTTTCTCTTGTTCACCATCTCAGGCTAGGGAATTACCCACGCGGGTAGTGGCTATTCCTTGCTGATTCTCGTCCTGTTTGTCCTGTGATGGTCCTCGATGTTTGTACTTTGTCTTGGCACGTCCTTTAGCTCCAAAATGACTGAAAACGAGATGATCATGATGCTAAATGCTTGGTAAAACCCAAATGAATGATGAAACTAACTATGAAAATAGATTAAAATACTAGAACAAAATAGACGCTATCAAGAGACAAAAACAAATGGGAAATAGGAAGAAAAAGGAATATCCGAGAGACAAACGCACTGCAAGCGGCGTATTGACAAGAAATGACATTCGTATCCAAAGAAACTCGAAAAGGCCATCTCCCTTCTCTAAAATTCCAACGTATCGACCTAAATATAGGATTTTTAGCTCGAAAACAGGGTCGTGCTGCCTTCAGCAACCCATGGCATCGTTTATCTCGAAAAGGGGAATAAAATGTGAAAAAATCATGTAATTCGGAGCTTCGTACGTAAAATTACGGAATTTCAAAGCCCGTCGTACAGTTCATTGTTGTAGTCTTCTAATCACGTGAAAAAAAAACAAAAAGTGGAAAAGGGGTGCAACAGAAGAGAAAAATGCAAATAGGAAATTGGAAGCAAAAGGAATATCTGATAGACAAACGCAACGCAAGCGGCGTATTGGCAAGAAATGACATTCATATCCTAAGAAACTCGAAAAGTGCATCTCCCGGCTCTAATAATCCAACGTATCGACCTAAATAAAGAATTTTGAGCTTGAAAATGGGGTCGTGCTGCCTTCAGCAACTCTTGGCATCGTCTATCTCCAAAACAGGAATAAAATGTGAGAACAATCATGTAATTCGGAGCTTCGTATGCAAACTTAAGGTATTTTAAATCCCGTCATACAGTTCATTGTTGTAGTCATCTGATCACGTGCAAAAAAAATTGAAAAAAGATGCAACACGAGAGACAAACGCAAATAGGAAACAGGAAGCAAAAGGAATATCCGAGAGACAAACGCAACGTAAGCGGCGTATTACGAGAAATTACATTTGTATCCTAAGAAACTCGAAAAGGGCATCTCTCGGCTCTAAAAATCTAACGTATCGACATAAATAAAGAATTTTGAGCTGGAAAACGGGGTCGGGCTGCCTTCAGTAGCCAGCGGCATCGTTTATCTTGAAAAGAGGAATATAAAGTGAAAAAAATCATGTAATTCGGAGCTTCGTACGCAAAGTTATGATATTTCAAAGTCCGCCGTACAATTCATTGTTGTAGTCATCTAATCACGTTTAAACAAAAAAACGCGGGAAAGGGGTGCAACACGAGAGACAAACGCGAATAGGAAAATGCTCTCTAGGGTGATTCCTAGGGTGATTTCCGGCGAGCTTTCCGGCGACCGCAACTAGGGTTCCGGCGAGTTTTCCGGCGGCGTTTCTAGGGTTCCGGCGAGTTTTTCCGGCGAGTTTTCTTTCAAGCAGCAACATACTACACGATTGTGAAGAGCTAGGGTTCGGTTAGTTCAAGCAAGGTTTGGCTTCGGTTCCCTAGGGCTCCTTGGAGCTCCTTGGAGCTCTGAATCCGCCGGAATCTACTGATTCTTGGCCGGATTTTGGGTCTTGATACTGGTGAAACCGAAGGTTCTGTTCCTGGCGGACTTAGAAGCAATTCTTGAAGGTCTCTTACTCGGGTCGACTGATTCTTGGTCACTGTTCGAGCTCGAGCTCTTGCGGCTCCAAGACTGGTTCAGGGTTCTGTTCGAGATTGTTCAAGGGTGCAGGTGGAACTTCAAGGTTATTCGAGCTCCGTGAGGTGTCAGGGGGCAGGTTTCTTGCTCGAAGTCGACTGGCTCTGGATTCTTGTTCGACTGGTTCTGGATTCTTGCGTTACTGGTTCTTGCTCGACGGGTCTGGATTCTTGTTCGTTTTTCGTCTGGTTTTGGAGTCTTGCTCGACTGGTTTTACTCAACTGGTTCTTGCTCGACTGGTTCTGGATTGTTGTTCGTGTTTGAGTTTCTTGCGGTCTCAAGACTGGTCTAGGTTCTTGTTCGAGGTTGTTCGAGGTCGAGTTCTGGGTTGCTCGAGCGGGCTGGTTCTGGGTTGCTCGAGTTTGTTGCAGCTTTCTGGGTTGTTGCGTTTTCTAGGTTGCTGCAGGTTTGCGTTGCTGCAGGTTTCTGGGCTGCTCGAGCTTGCTGTAGGTTTCTAGGTGCTGTAAGCACAACATATCAGTGTGAGGTCAAGGTTTCAGAAGGTGATAACCGGAGTCCAGGGTTCCTGCGGTCGCGGTCACGGTCTGGAACTGTCCGAGCAGTACACGGTTGAGGTTGGAAGGTGCTGCAGTCAGTTATCATGGGACGAAGGAGAGGAACAACAGCATCCTCCACAGCAATAGGTGCTTCAAATGTGACAAAAACCCAAGGAAAGGAGGTTGGCCAAGAAAATTCAGGTTTGGCGGAAAAGGGGAGCGGTGAATTGATTGAAGGCATGAGAAACTCAGTGGTAGCAAGTGTGGCTACGGAAAATGACGATGATGGCACTACACCAACCATTCCTATGGCCAATGAACAAGATAAAGAGGAAGTTGCTGTTTTGAACGGGGATGTTCTTTCGGACGATGAGCTAGATCTCCAAAAGAACTTTCCTCCGCTACCTAGGAGCGGAGTGGAAAGGAAAGGAGCTGGTGGACGTGGTGTCGACGGGAGGACAGAGATAGGGGTAGTATCACTTGCTAAAGATGTATCTAAGCTACAATCTGCACCTCGAAGGAATGACACAACGGTGAGAAGTGAAAATCCATCCAATGTTTCACGTCCAAATGCATGGGCAGCGGGTTCCAAGCGCATATTCATGAACACCGGAGTTGGAGGCCGACTAAGCTTTACTAAACCGAGCTCGAACCGAGCTTCAATCAAGGTTAGCGAAGGATTAACGAAACAAGAGGTGTGGGGCTGGGCATTATTAGGCCAATACGTAGGATATCCTCCCGGACACTTTCTCATAAACGCAATGATGAAGGCTTGGGGCGTCCGAACTAAGTATCGAGTGGAGGAGGGCTGGTATTTCTTTCAGTTCGATTCGGAGGATGATAAGGACAAAGTGCTAAAGGGAGGCCCCTATTTCATCAACGATAAACCGATGATATTGAAGAACATTCCCGACAAGTTTGCTTTCAACCGAAGGGATGTAGCCACGGTACCGCTATGGATTCGTATATTTGGCCTTCCACGCAATTTTTGGACGCACGATATACTAGGTAGGCTGGCCTCTCACATTGGGAATCCACTCTTTACCGATCCAGTGACAGAAGGACGACGCCGAGGCTCATACGCACGATGCCTCGTAGAGATAAACTTTGCTGCTCCTATCTCGAGAGAGATCCCGGTTGTGTTTGATGACGGGGAGGAGATTCTTTGGTCGGTTCTAATTGAAAACGAACCTAAATATTGCTCGAATTGCTGCTGCTTCGGCCATGAGAATGAGACCTGCTCATTCAAAGAAAAGAAGGAAATATTAAGCAAAAAACCGAGGAAGAATGTGGTAACTACTAAGGAAGGAGCAGCAACGGTGGGCATGGCAGGTTCGGATAGACAAGACGCGGCAAGAACAAACATACCAACGCAAGATCAGCTGGAAGGCGATGGAACGGCAGAGGTTAGGGCTTCTACTCCCCAAAAGAAGATAGGATTACAGCAGCTCA
>CM071873.1:9831470-9849208 GCA_036759665.1 Gynandropsis gynandra
TTTTTGGCGTCGGTATCAGATCAGGAACGAGCGGCACTGCTGGGAGCCACAGGATTCAGGGAGGGCGTTTTTCCTTTCTGCTATCTAGGCATTCCAATCGGGCCCACAGGACTTAGAGGGATACACTTCAAGCCACTGCTAGATAAGATAAGTTCTCCCCTCACCATTTGGGCGACGAATCTGATTCCTTTTGCTGGTCGCAGGGAGCTCATTGGGTCAGTGCTACAAGGAAGCGCCGGATTCTGGCTCTCCATGGTTGCTGTACCTCGGGCTGTTATCCGCAGCTCTATTTGTATTATCCATAGCCTTACCTCTATTTGTAGAGGGTTTTTGTGGAAACATCCCCGAGTACGATGGACTGAGGTGTGCCTACCAAAGAGAGAAGGAGGATTAGGACTTCTGGACCTTAGCACATGGAATAAAAGCTTCATGATTAAGCACTGGTGGCACATTACAACGCAACGAGACAGCCTATGGGTAAGGTGGGTTCACCATAGGTACTTGGCACGGATAGACCCCTGGGAATGGAGCGTGAATCGGAGGGATTCCCCATTGATAAAGACCATTCTACAAGCCCGAGACATGGTGCGTGAATTAGCAAGAGACGAGGCTAGAAGCATGGATAGGATGGAGGACTGGTGTGAGATGGGACAGTTTCGGGTATCTAAGGCGTATGAAGATATCCGGCCTAGGCAACCGGTGGTAAATTAGGTAAAGGAGGTGTGGCCGAAACACAACACGCCGAAGCACTCCTTCATCCTATGGTTGGCATTACGAGGTAAACTCCCTACCCTTGATCGTCTTACATATTTAGATATCGCCACAACATGCAGGTTATGCAACCAGCATACGGAGAGTCATAGGCATCTGTTCTTCGAGTGCGTCTACGCTCAGCAAATTGGTACCAAGACATCCCACGGTCCAATATGACAATCCAAGATGCTCTTACCTGGCTGAGACGGAACACCGTTCGGGATGATTGTCTAGCGCGAGCACGACTATATGCACTTGCAGCCTCGGTCTACCACCTATGGCGTGCCAGGAATGGGAGCATATTCGACAACAAGAGAGTTCCAATAGAGGTAGTAGTCCGACTGATTCTGGACCACATATCCTTGGTGCTACACGACAAGTTCCCAACAGCCATAGTGGAGACTATGCAACTTCGAAGATAGATGGGCGGTAGTACTGTATGAAGCTGGATCATGTTGACTGTATTGTGTATTGTGTTTTGTTTATCTTGTTCTTATTTTTGCTTCGTCCTCTAGTTGCTTGTGTTGGCTAGTATCCGTCGCAGGGGTGCTCTTTTTCCTCCTTGACGGGTTTCTCCCTTTGGGTTTTACCGCATTGAGGTTTTAATGAGGCCCGGGGTATTTTGTACCCTACTCTCATAGCTGCGATGTAGGTCTTATATGGTTATGTAGTCGTAGCATAGAATGGGTGATCTGCGTATTATCCCGTTTATGTTCACGACACCGGATTGTATTGTAATCGTTTCTATTATCCCTTTATGGGACACATGAATAAAATTTACTTCCAACAAAAAAAAACGCAAATAGGAAAGAGGAAGCAAAAGGAATATATGAGAGACAAATGCAATGCAAGCAGCGTATTGACAAGGAATGACATTCGTATCCTAAGAAACTGTGAAAAGAGGAATAAAATGTGAAAACAATCATGTAGTCGTCTATTCACGTGAAAACAAAAACAAAAAGCAGAAAAGGGGTGCAACACGAGAGACAAATGCAAATAGGAAATAGGAAGGAAAAGGAATATCCGAGAGACAAACGCAACACAAGGAGCGTATTGACAAGAAATGACATTCGTACCCCAAGAAACTCGAAAAGGGTATCTCCCGGCTCTAAACATCTAACGTATCGACCTAAATAAAGGATTTTAAGCTCGGAACAAGGTCGATCTGCCTTCAGCATCCCGTGGCATAGTTTATCTCAAAAAGAGGAATAAAATGTGAAAAACATCATCTAATTCAGAGCTTCGTACTCAAAGTTATCGTATTTCAAACCTCGTCGTACAATTCATTATTGTAGTCGTTGATGTGCGAACTATCAAGCAATAAAAATGCCTATTATCCACTGATCGCAAGAGTACGGATCGGTGTAATAAAAGGTTCAACTCTGGGGACTAATGCAACCTAAGCTAAGAATACGACTAAACTAAGACGGGTTGAATTGATGGTGATGTGGGACAGATTTTTGAAACACTAAAATGGATAATGACAGCGATGAGGTGACGTGAAAAACTAGATAATTAAGAACACTATGGGTTTCGGGTTACCGTGATTTGCAAGGATGAAACTAACAAAAGATCATGAACCTATCGAATTATCTTGGTAACAGGGAATTCATGCTCGTAAATAAGGAATGGTTCTCCCGATACCTAAACCTTCTAACCATAACAACGTGCAATCAAATCTTCCAGCAGTGATTAACTCGTGATTACGGTAGCATTAAGCGCGCAATCCTAATTCCTAAGTCGATTAACCAACCGGTCAGATTCTCATTAATCAAACTTCATCTACAATCAATTGTTCCGGATTCATAATCTAACCTTCCAGCTAAACACAAATTCGTAGATTAATGAGCAGTCAGCATAAGTATAAAACATTTACGATGTTGATTGTAAAATCAAAATACAAGAAAACTTCGAAAGGTCTAAGCATTAACGCATAATTATAAGCATCCATTACAAATCCGGTAATCCTAACCCATAGCTAGAGGCTTAGTCACTCATGGATTCTACTGTAAAACAAGAGAAATAAAACCTAGACATGATAAAGAGTAAGAAATACGATTCCTCGATCTTCCCTATCTTGTTACCGATGTTCGAATTGTTGTTTCTCTTCTTCTCCAGCTTCTCCTGAGTTTCTCCTAGTGTTTTTCAGTCCTCTCCTGGCCTGTGCGTTGTCCTCCTTGCCCTAGATCGCCCCTTCTCTTTCTAATTCAAGTTTGAAATTCAAAACAGAAGTTGTTACTGAAAAGGGGGCCCGCGCAGGCTAACCCTCAATCCGCGTGGGCTCATGCTCCTCAACCAGTCCGAGTAGGCTGGTTAGCTATTCGACTCGTGCTACTTCCGCTGGAACGGCAGCCCGCACGGGCTCCTTATCCACCCCGTGCGGGGTCATGTTCTATTTCCAAATCGTGCGTGTTGATCAGCTCCCCGACCCGTGCAAACTTTGCTAGAGTTGCAGCCCGTGCTGGGCCTCTTTCAAGCCCGAGCGGGCTGTGTTATCTTCTTGTTTTCGCTCCTTTCGCTTGATGCTCAGGTGTTCCGTTTGGTTCTGTGGCTGTGCACGTATTGCCTCTTATTACTTGGCCATGTTTTCGAGTAGATTTTCCGTAAACACTCGTGTTTGCTCACATGTCTTTTTTTCCTACACAAAACACGAAATCGTAGAAGAAGTCCTCCAATATACTCAATAAGTCGGTAAAGTCCAAGAAATCTAATCAAAACTAAACCTAAGAATCATGAAAATACTATGACGAATTAGATGTTATCAAACTCCGCCAGACTTAACCTTTGCTCGTCCTCGAGCAAATCGAGAGTCGAGTACAAGAAGAGCTAAACAACAATGGACACTAGCACGAAAAACCGTCTCATCACTTGCATGTTACTCGACGAGTACTCCCCCAGACTTGAATGAAACACTGTCTCGATGTTCAAGGCCTAAGAGAAAATCTCTTACACCAAATCACGGGAAAAGAAGGATAGAACGTGTGCACCTTGTGTCTCTTGATTTTCCCGGGTTGGTGATGCGGCGGAACCTTGTACGTGTCTCCTTCTTAAGGGATGATATCGACGTCGGAAAACCTGTAAAAAAAGTCACAAAATCCAAAAAGAAAATACAATGTAATAGCTCACCGAGTACATCTATGCAAAAAGAATAAGTATAGGTCCGTCAAATGAAATGAAAATGCAAAAGTCGGGTTGCCTCCCGATAAGCGCTTGTTTAAGGTCTCGAGCCTGACCAAGCTCTACTCATCATATCGAGGTGGGCGTCCTCGTGGTCTTGCCCGAGGTCGCGTGTGCAGTCTCCTTCCCGTTGGGGTCCCGAATCCTATGGCGCATACGTTGCATTATCAAAATTAAACAAATAACCTAAACTACCCGCAAGTGCACGGCAGGTGTGTAGTACTTCAGGTGTCGATCCCACAGGGACTACGTAACACAACCTAAACTCAAACTACGAATCAAACTTGCAAACGAACGAAATATGGGATTTGAGAATGAAATACTAAAAAAAAGTAAACAAACGAGTTCCTAACAATGAGACAAACGTTACAGGAATCCGGTTTCACCACAAGACTACCGAAACCAACAATCAACCTATCTATCATGCATCCCACTCAAGTTATCTAAGGCAGACGATCCTAATATGATATCTACCCTCTCTCAAGGCATAGACACGTGATCTAGTCAAGTTATTTCCTACTTTCGTGGCTGACACCTTGAACTAAACCCATAAGATATGTGATTTATTCGTTTTACCCTCAACCGCTGCTACCCTACTTTCATGGCCTAACCTTGGTTGTTATAAACCTGATCTTCTAGGTCTAGAATTCTCCTTTCGGTCCTGCTCCTAATTCCTAACACATACATCTACTTGGCCTTCGTAAATACAAGTCATTCAAGCTCTCAGACAAAGAATAGATAAACGAGAACGGGAAGATGCATTCAAAGATAAATCAAAGTGGTTCCGGGATAGCCATGGGCTAATCCCTTCTCCTAGAACAAAACAAACTACTCGCTCATGCGTCCATAAACAAACATAACTGAAGTAGAAAGTCTAAGGAACATGAAAACCAAAAGAAACCGAAGTCTTGGGTTGATTTCCAATGCTCCTTGCATGTCTCCTTCGCAAGAATCTCCTTCTTCTCTTTACTCTCTCTCCTCGTGTGAATTCTCCAAAACTTTCTCTAACTCAAGCTCTCCTCAACCCCTAGCTCATGTTCTTCCTTTTTCTTCTTCTTTTCTTTCCTTTTATCCTCCTTTTTCCTTCTAGTCGTTCGTTCTTTTCCTTTTGTTGCAGCAGCCACCGATTTTACTTCTTCTTGAGTTTTCCATTCTTGATTAACTTGGGCAACATTTCGATTACTTTCTCCAGCAAAATATCACTTATTCCTATTCTGTGAAGTCGTTTTCCTTATTGTATAAGTCCCCAAAAACTCTTATTCGTCTTATGACAAATTAACTTATCTGGAGTTGCAGGTGACTGACGCGACCCGCGCGGGTTGAGTGTGTGACCCGTTCGGGCGCGGCGCGCATGATCGCGATGGAAAACAAGGTGGCCCACTCAGGCTAGGGAGTGCACGGTCGGGCTGGGGTGTGCCCCGCTCGGACTGATGCCCCGACCGTGCTGCTTGCCTGCCCGACTCGTGCTCAAGTTGCTGGACAAACTTGCCGACTAAATGTCCCACGCGGGCAAGGGTGTACCCCGCGCGGGCTGAGCTTATTTCTCGCTGATTCTCATCTCGATTGTTCCGTGATGATCCTCGATGTTGGTACTTTGTCTCGTGTACGTCCTTAAGCTCCAAAATGAACCGAATATGCATAAAAACCTGTAAGAACACGAAAAGACGAAAACGAGTAAAACGGATACAAAATCATACGTAAACATCGCATATATATCGTAAACATCTCTAAAATCATGCAAGAAATACGTATGAAAACGAGATGATCAGCATACTAATGCTTTCTCAATCCTCCAATCGGGTTTAAAATGATGTTCGGATGGAGGAGAATCTGAAATCTTGTTGATAAGGAATGCTCCATTAGGCATCAAACTCAGATTCGTCGGACTTCTTGGAAATTCAGTCCGTGCGGTTGTTTTCCCCATAAGCCCGGTTTTGTTGCTCTCAAAGGAGGGACCTGTATCGTGCTTAGTGTACAGCTCGGTGGGGCTGTTATCAGCTTCATAATCCATCTCTTTCAGCTTCACCTTAGGTGCCTTGTCAATGCTCCAATTGTGCGTTGGGAGTTTGGTGTAGCCCCTTGACATTTCGGGAGTGTTTATGCACAGATCCCGGTCGCATGTATCTTGGGTCGCACTACATTCTACTCGGGTGGTGTTGGAGTCTCGGTCCAGGGGTTCCTTCTTCTTTCCTTCGTCCAGCGGCTCGTTTGGGCCCTTACATAATATTTCTCTAGCTGTTGTGATGGAGGCTTCACCTTTTTCAAATGTTGAAGGAATGGGCTGATCCACCATTGTCTTGCACTGATTTTGTGGAAACGGAAAAGGAGGTGGCCTCGGGGCTGGTTTTACATACTTCTCCTCTTCCTCCTCGGCTTTCTCCTTAAGCTCGACAAAGGCCTCTTCCGCTACTTCTTGTGCTAATTGCACGACCTGCATCTCTAAATGTCTAAGATGATATTGAATGCCATCCATCTGCTTCTTGACATTGGCTTGCTCTGCCTTCACTTCTATAAGTAAATTGCTTTGATTTTGTTGCTCTTGGATGAAGCGGGCCAACATGGCAGCAATATCGGAGGTTGCATCGGGTTGAAACAGTGGTAGCGCATGTGGCTGATAACTTTAATTATGGGACTGTATCCCCGGCTGAAAATTTCCCGGTAGATGTTGCGCATCCAACGCACCGTTGGGGTTCCTATACGAAAAGTTTTGGTGATCTCCCCGTCCGGTGTCGTATGTGTCTCCCACAAGCTTATTATTACCCATATAATTGAATTCCTCATAACCCCAAACTCCTTGGTCCCATGATTGCTCCGGGTAGTGCGGGAGATGTGATTCGGATAGGAGATGGTAGAATTCCTCTAGGCGCTGTATTGCTTAGCATTTTAATTAAGGCTCGATAAAGAGAAAATAAAAATGCAGAAAAATAACAAAGACTATGGAAATCTTAATCTAGCGAATTTTTAATCTAGTCTGTAATTAGTCCCCAGCAATGGCGCCAAAAACTTGATGTGCGAACTATCAAGCAATAAAAATGTCTAATATCCACTTACCGCAAGAGTGCGGATCGGTGTAATAAAAGGGTTGAACTCTGGGGACTAATGCAACCTAAGCTAAGAATACGACTAAACTAAGACGGGTTGAATTGATGGTGATGTGGGATAGATTTCTAAAACACTAAAATGGATAATGACAGCGATGAGGTGACGTGAAAAACTTGATAATTAAGAACACTATGGGTTTCGAGTTACCGTGATTTGCAAGGATGCAACTAACAAAGGATCATAAACCTATCGAATTATCTTGATAACAGGGAATTCATGCTCGTAAATAAGGAATAGTTCTCCCGATACCTAACCTCCTAACCATAACAACGTGCAATCCTACCTTCAAGCAGTGATTAACTCGTGATTACGGTAGCGTTAAGCGCGCAATCCTAATTCCTAAGTCGATTAACCGATCGGTCAGATTCTCATAAATCAAGCTTAATCTACAATCAACTATTCCGGATTCATAATCTAACCTTCCAACTAAACATAAATTCCTAGATTACTGAGCGGTCAGCACAAGTATAAGACATTTACGATGTTGATTGCAAAACCGAAATACAAGAAAACTTCGAAAGGTCTAAGCATTAACGCATAATTATAAGCATCCATTACAAATCCGACAATCCTAACCCATAGCTAGAGGCTTAGTCACTCATGGATTCTACTGTAAAACAAGAGAAATAAAACCTAGACATGATAAAGAGTAAGAAATATGATTCCTCGATCTTCCCTATCTTGTTACCTATGTTCGGATTGTTGTTTCTCTTCTTCTCCAGCTTCTCCTGGGTTTATCCTAGTGTTTTTCAGTCCCTCTCCTGGCCTGTGTATCGTTCTCCTTGCCCTAGATCGCTCCTTCTCTTTCTAATTCAAGTTTGAAATTCAAAACATAAGTTGTTGCTGAAAAGGGGGCCCGTGCGGGCTAAACTTCAATCTGCACGGGCTCATGCTCCTCAACCAGCCCAAGAGGGCTAGTTAGCCACCCGACTCGTGCTACTTCCGCTGGAACGGCAGCCCACGCGGGCTCCTTATCCACCCCGCATGGGGTCATGTTCTGTTGCTAAATGTGTGCATGTTGATCGGCTCCCCGACCTGTGCAAACTTTACTGGAGTTGCAGCCCACGCGGGGCCTTTTCCAAGTCCGAATGGGCTGTGTTATCTTGCTGCTTTTGCTCCTTTCGCTTGATGCTCGGGTGTTCAATTTGGTTCCGTGGCCGTGCACGTATTGCCTCTTATCACTTGGTCATGTTTTCGGGTAGATTTTCCGTAATTACTCGTGTTTGCTTCACATGTCTTTGTTTCCTACACAAGACACGAAATTGTAGAAGAAGTCCTCGAATATACTCAATAATTCGGTAAAGTTCAAGAAATCTAATCAAAACTAAACCTAAGAATCATGAAAATACTATGACGGACTACGTGTTATCAGTCGTCTAATCACGTGTCACACGAGAGACAAACGCAAATAGGAAATAGGAAGCAAAAGGAATATCCGAGAAACAAATGCATCGCTAGCGGAGTATTGACATGAAATGACATTCGTATCCTAAGAAACTCGAAAAGAGCATCTCCCGGCTCTAAAAATCCAACGTATTGACCTAAATAAAGGATTTTGAGCATAAAATGGGTTCGGGCTACCTTCAGCAATCCACGGCATCGTTTATCTCGAAAAGAGGAATAAAATGTGAAAAAATCATGTAATTTGGAGCTTCATACGCAAAGTTATGGTATTTCCAAGCCTGTCATACAATTCATTGTTTTAGTCGTCTAACCACGTGAAAACATAAACAAAAATTAGAAAAGGGGTGAAACAAGAGAGACAAACAGAAATAGGAAATAGGAAGCAAAAGGAATATCCGAGAGACAAACAAAACGCAAGCGGCGTATTACAAGAAATTACATTCGTATCCTAAGAAACTCAAAAGGGGCATCTCCCGGCTGCCATGCATTTTGAGCTCGAAACAAAAACAAAAAGCGGAAAAGGGCTGCAACACGAGAGACAAACGCAAATAGGAAATAGGAAGGAAAAGGAATATCCGAGAGACAAACGCAACGCAAGCAGCGTATTGACAAGAAATGACATTTGTGTCCAAAAAACTCAAAAAGGGCATCTCCCGGCTCTAAAAATCCAACGCATCGACCTAAATAAAATATTTTGAGCTCGAAATTTGGTCGGCCTGCCTTTCGCATCCCACGGCATCGTTTTCTCGAAAAGAGGAATAAACTGTGAAGAAACTCATGTAATTTGGAGATTCGTACACAAAGTTTTGGTATTTCAAAGCCTGTCGTACAATTCATTGTTGTCGTTGTCTAATCAAATGAAAACAAAAACAAAAAGCAGAAAAGGGGTACAACACGCGAGACAAACGCAAATAGGAAATAGGAAGCAAAAGGAATATCCGAGAGACAAATGCAACGCAAGCAGCTTATTGACAAGAAATGACATTTGTATCCTAAGAAACTCGAAAAGGGCATCTCCCGGCTCTAAAAATCCAACGTATCGACCTAAATAAAGCATTTTGAGCTCGAAAATGGGGTCGGGCTGCCTTCAGCATCCCGGACATCGTATATCTCAAAAAGAGGAATAAAATGTGAAACAAAATCATGTAATTCAGAGCTCGTACGCAAATTTATCGTATTTCAAAGCCCGTCATGCAATTCATTGTTGTAGTCGTCTAATCACGTGAAAACAAAAACAAAAAGCAAAAAAGGGTGCGACACGAGAGACAAACGCATATAGGAAATAGGAAGCAAAAGGAATATCCGAGAGACAAATGCAATGCAAGCGGCGTATTGACATTAAATGACATTTGTATCCTAAGAAACTCGAAAAGGGCATCTTCTGACTCTAAAAATGCAATGTATCGACCTAATAAAAGATTTTGAGCTCAAAAACGGGGTCACACTCCCTTCAGCATCCCGCGGCATAGTTTATCTGGAAAAGAGGAATAAAATGTGAAAAAGATCATGTAATTTGGAGCTTCGTATGCAAAGTTATCGTATTTCAAAGCCCGTCGTACAAATCTTTGTTGTAGTCATCTAATCACGTGAAACAAAAACAAAAAGCGGAAAACGGGCGCAACACGAGAGACAAACGTAAATAGGAAATAGGAAGCAAAAGGAATATCCGAGAGACAAACGCAACGCAAGCGGCGTATTGACAAGAAATGACATTCATATCCTAAGAAACTCGAAAAGGACATCTCTCGACTCTAAAAATCCAACATATCGACCTAAATAAAAGAATTTGAGCTCAAAAATGGGTTCGGACTGCCTTCAGCAACCTGCAGAATCGTTTATCTCGAAAAGATGAATAAAATGTGACAAAAAATCATGTAGTTCGAAGCTAAAGTTATGGTATTTCAAAGCCCGTCGTACAATTAATTGTTGTAGTCATCTAATCACGTGAAAACAAAAACAAAGAGCGGAAAAGGGGTGCAACACGAGAGACAAATGCAAATAGAATATAGGAAGCAAAAGGAATATCCAAGAGACAAACGCAAGCAAGCGGCGTATTGACAAGAAATGACATCTGTATCGTAAGAAACTCGAAAAGGGCATCCCCCGGCTCTAAAAATCCAACGTATCGACCTAAACAAAGGATTTTGAGCTCGAAAACGGGTTTGGGCTGCCTTCAGCATCCCGGAGCATCGTTTATCTCAAAAACATGAATAAAATGTGAAAAAAATCATGTAACTCGGAGCTCCGTACGCAAAGTTATGGTATTTCAAAGCCCATCATACAATTCATTGTTGTAGTCATCTAATCACGTGAAAACAAGACATAAATAACGGAAAAGGGGTTCAACACGAGAGAGATGCAAATAGGAAATAAGAAGCAAAAGGAATATTCGAGAGACAAACGCAAAGCAAGCGGCGCATTGACAAGAAATGACATTCATATCCTAAGAAACTCGGAACCCGGCTCTAAAAATCCAACGTATCGACCTAAATAAAGGATTTTGAGCTCAAAAATGGGTTCGGGCTACCTTCAGCATCCCGCAGCATCGTTTATCTTAATAAGAGGAATAAATTGTGAAAACAATCATGTAATTCGGAGCTTCGTATGCAAAGTCATGATATTTCAAAGCCCATCGTACAATTCATTGTTGTAGTCGTCTAATCACGTGAAAACAAAATCAAAAAGCGAAAAAGGGGTGCAACACGAGAGAAAAATCCAAATAGGAAATAGGAAGCAAAAGGAATATCTTAGAGACAAATGCAACGCAAGCGACGTATTGACAAGAAATGACATACGTATCCTTGGAAACTTGAAAAGGGCATCTCCCGTCTCTAATAATCCAACGTATCGATGTAAATAAACTATTTTGAGCTCGAAAATGGGGTCGGGTTGCCTTCAGCATCCCGAGGCATCATTTGTCTCAAAAAGAGCAATAAAATGTGAAAACAAATCATGAAATTCGGAGCTTCATACGCAAAGTTATGGTATTTCAAAGCCTTCGTACAATTCATTGTTGTAGTCGTCTAATCACGTGAAAATAAAAACAAAAAGCGAAAAAGGGGTGCAACATGAGAGACAAATGCAAATAGAATATAGGAAGCAAAAGGAATATCCGAGAGACAAACGCAACGCAAGCGGCGTATTGACAAGAAATGACATTCGTATCCTAAGAAATCGAAAAGGGCATCTTCTGGGTCTAAAAATCCAACGTATGGACCTAAATAAAGGATTTTGAGCTCGAAAATGGGGTGGGGCTGCCTTCAGCATCCCGGGGCTTCGTTTATCTCGAAACGAGGAATAAAATGTGAAAAAAAAATCATCTAATTTCGAAGCTTCGTATGCAAAGTTATGGTATTTGAAAGCCCGTCGTACAATTCATTGTTGTAGTCGTCTAATCTCATGGTCGTTCAAGTTCAAGATAAGTGCTCGAGTCCACAAAGAAGTTCCGACATCCACATCATACTACAAGCCGAAACACAACTTGACAACAATTGATATTGGCGAAGGCACATTTTACAAGGCCACGACTCACTTTCGTGACCTGATTATTAACCCGAGGGTTTCAAGACAAGTTCGCAACCTAATGACACATCTTACGACTTTTCCATTAATGTTTTAGTTATTTTCTAGACTATTAAATTATTGCTTTGCATGGTGACTTGCATTTAATGCTACATTTATGTGTTTGCATGGCCTTCTTGCTTATTATTGCCGGCCATGATGTGATGTAGAAGACAATCTTGAATTTTGAATTTATCTTTGATTTTCCTTTGTGAAATCATCCTTTGTCGGTGCGTTATATCCAGCAACTCGTTGGTGTGTCATATCCAACATTCGTTCGTTCTTCGTTGGTGCGTAATATCCTTCGAAGATGGGCCGGTGAATCGAGAGCCTTTCTGCAACTCTCGTATGACCAATCGCTCCACCCAGCTTGTGAAACTCGTTGCAGCAAGGCCTATCCATCCGACCTTTAGTCTAGAGCACTGTTCCAACGGGATCACATCATCTTGCAAAGAAGCAGAAGGTAAGGTCGTGAAGGTCGTGCCTCGAGCCAAAAACACTTTGTGATCCGAGGGGTGATAGAAATAATATCCCATAGTTTTGTTGGGATATCTTATAAAATGAGACTTTTCAAATTTAGCCTCAATTTTATCCGACTGCAACCTCTTGACGTATTTCAGATAACCCCATACTCTTATGTGTTTCATGTACGACTTAGTGTTGTCTATACCTTTCTCATTTGCTTCTCCACTTAACTCTGAATTCTTTTAAACATTTTGAAAGACTCGGATTTGTGTTTCATAAGATACACAAACTCATACCTCGACATATCATCACTGAATGTTATGAAGTAGGAATACTCTCCTCTGGCTTGAACCTTCACTGGACCACATACATCAGTATGTATGAGTCCTAAGAGTTTTGAGATTTGTTCCTTTTCCCGTAAAAGGAGACTTGGTGATCTTATCTTGGAGACAAGATTCGCAAGTTGCATATAATTCATAATCATATTGTCCGCAATAAACATCTCAATGCAATGTGTGTATCCTTTTCTCCCCTATATGACCGACCCTACAAAGCCAGAGGAAAGTCTGATTCAAATTATCATCCGTTTCTCTCTTTTGGCCATAAACATGCATGTTAATAAAATCAAGTTTTGCGTCAAGTAAAACATAAACACCGTGTTCCAAATAACCATTCACAAACAATTTATCACCATGATAAACAAATTAAATGTTATTCGAAAATATCATTTTATATCCACATATATCCAACATAGAAATAGAAATTATTTTCAAAAAACATTCGGAACATAATAAATGTCTTTTAAGACTAGTATCTTTACCGTAGTTATACAAAGAGAAATATTCTTACAGCTAATATCGTAAAACTTGCACCATTCTCGATTGTAGGTTGAAGTCTCCGCTCTGCAGCCTCCTTTTGATCCTCAATCCCTACAACATCTTATAGATGTTAAAACTATTGTCGGTATATAATATCCACATAGTAAAATCAATAGTAGTAAGGGAAATCATGAAAACATGTTTCATGAGAGTCGTACCTGATTTCTTACCCTTCAAGGATTTAAGTGACCATCTCGTTTCCGTACACGATTCTCGCATGGTTTTAGATATGTTTATGACGATAATTGTGATGTTTACATGTGATTTTGTATCCGTTTTACTTGTTTTCATGTTTTCATGTTCTTATAGGTTGTTATGCGTATTTGGTTCGTTTCGGAGCCAAAGAACATACACAGGAAAAAGTACAAGCTTAAGAGATTATAACGGAGCAAACGGGACGAGAAACGAGCAAGGAATGCGATACGACATGAGACAAGACCCACGAAATGAGGAGACAAGGCCCCCCGTGGGGTGGTTTCCTTAGCCCGCTCGGGCTAAACATCCAGCAGCATTTGCCCAAGTCGTGCTCACCTTCAACACGCACGGGTTGACCTTCGAAATGAGTCCGCACGGGGTGCTCACCTTAGCCCGCGCAGGGTGGTGTTCCAGAAATTGTTGCCCGAGTCGTGCTAGCCCTTAGCACGCGTGGGTCATGGAGAAAATGAGAAGCCCGCGCGGGGCATGCCCATAACAACTTCCCTAGAATAACTCCAATGGGGAATTTGTATAAAAAGGGACCCAAGCTAAAGACCGAAAACAAGCGCTTCTCGGGAGGCAACCCGAGCCATTTATCCTTTTTCTTTTTAATTTCATTTCTGTTTTCGAACTGCTTTTTAGACATGGACAATTTTTTTAGGACTTAGGGATTTAAAAGACTTATGATATTTGCTGCACAGTTTTCCTCGCTTTCTTTTCAAGTTTTGCAGCAAATACCCGATCGGGTAGATCATATCACCCACACGGGCGGAGAGCGCAAGAGTCACTACACTCGCACACACCAGGTGTATTCGCTACCTTTTTATGCTTTCTCGAATTTTTATAATGTAGAGATCCCTTATAGGTCTACAACACCGGGACTGTGTTCCGTTCAGGTCTGGGGCTGTATTCTTACATTTTGTGATACGATACGGATGTACACTTAGAGCGACATGTTTAGACTTAGGATTAGGTTAGGAATAAGATGGATCTAGTGAAGATTTTTCGAGTTTAGTCATATTTTGCGACTTTGTTGAATCGTGGATATACCAGGGTCGAACACGAGGAATCGATGCAACTCTAAAGCTAGTAAACTAAAGAATAGGACGTTTAAAATCAATAAGTGGTGGGAATATGAATAAAGATAAACTAACTAACTAACTATCGGATTAAACTCAATGAACTAAACCCCACAAGTTTCGAGAGATGCACGATGATCAACGAAATTCTAACAAGATTGTGGTCTCACATATTATCACGAGTTCAGGGAATTCAAGCTCTAATATAGGAACTGACTGGCGTAGACTTGTCCACTATCTAGCATGCGTATACCAATCTCCCAATTGTGTTTCTCACCTACTAGACGGACATGAGTACATCGATATTCGATGGTTCGGGTCTAAGTGGTGGGTAGAGGCACTATTCTACGTCCTAAGGTTTAGAGTGTTGCGTAATCAAGAAAAGAAAAAACCGAAAAAAAGAGAAAAGAATAAAAATTCAATAACGCACCTCTTCACTCCTCTAAGGTCGCGCAACCTTATGAGTGTGCCATAGCCAGCCTGGGTCTAAGTAGAAAGCCGACCCTCTTCGACTTCGACGTCCTAGGAACAAAGTGTGGATCTAAGTACCTAAGAATCACCAAGCATTAAGAACAAGACTTCGTTACATATCGGCCAAGCTCTCTAACCTATGGCTATGGACCTACACGGACATGAACTTAGAAAACGAAACACAAAAGATAACTATATTCAACATTGATAACGAATGAGATTCCTCCCTATTCAATTACTGACGTCTTCAATAGCTCCTCCGCGCTCTGGCTTCGTCGCTCCGTCCTTTCCCTTGTGTGTGCGTTCGGCCCTCCTTCTCCCTCTCGTGTGCTCTCTTTTTCTCTCTAATTGTCTGTCTGAATTCGTCCCTCTGAAGCTCCCCCTCCTTCGTTACAGCAGCCACCTCTCCTTGTTTCCTTTTCTTGAGTTTTCCAAATCTTGATTAAGTTGGCCACGTTTTCCTTACTTTTCCAGCGAAATATAACTTTATTCCTCTTCTCTAAGGGCATTTTCGCAAAGGTTTAGGTCTGGGGGAGTTTGATAACACTGAAAGTGTATCAATATTAGGATAGATTTTACCACCATTTTCGCATATATCTTATGTATAGATTTACATATCCGATAAGATTTCGAGCTTCATACACCCGTTTTGTTGGTTTTCAGGTTTTTAGGCGACAAGACCTAAATAAGCTTAAAATGACGGATTCCTGATCAAAACCACATGATTTGAAGATATATCTACTCAGAGCCAAGATCGAGCTTCAGAACCCAAAGGAACACTCGAGAAACGAGCAGAAAGAGAAATTTCAAGGATACAAGGGTGCTCGGTCCAGCACCATTACTCCACCCGCTCGGGTAAAACCTACGGAGTTTTATCCGCACACCTTAGAACTCCCACTTGTTTTAAGTCAAATTAACTTATTTGGAGTTGCAGGTGACGGACGTGACCCGCACGGGCAAGGTAAGTGACCCGCTCGGGTACAGTGCAGACGATCGCGCAAAAACGCGATGAAAAAGGGCAGCCTGCTCGGGCTGAGGTGTTTACCGCTGGGGCTGAGCTGCTGCCCGCTCGGGCTGGCTTGCTGCCCGCTCGGGCTAAGGCCCAGAGCATGGTTTTTCTTGCCCGACTCGTGCACAATTTGCTGGACAAAATCACCGTAACATTTGCCCGCTCGGGCTAGGGAAGAACCCATGCGGGTAATGGCTATTCCTTGCCGATTCTCGTCTCATTTGTCCCGTGATGATCCTCGATGTTTGCACTTTGTCTTGGCACATCCTTTAGCTCCAAAATTGCTGAAAACGGGATTATCATGATGCTTAATGCTTGGTAAAATTAAATGAATGATGAAACTAACTATGAAAATACTAAAACAAAATTGACGTTATCAAACTCCCTCATACCTTTAATTCATCCAATTTGCCCCGAGAGTTTGCACGACTCGGGCCGCTCAACCACGCGATCGGGTTATCTACCCGATCGGGCATTAGACAGCAACATGACCGGGCAAGCCTCAGCGGGCCGTGTATTTCGCAACAACCTAGATCTCGATTTCAAACGTCCGAATTTAAGGAACAGAAGAGATCTAGAGCAAGGTGGCGACGTATTATCAAACTCCCTCATACCTTAACCTTTGCTCGTCCTCGAGCAAGACTAGAAAGAAGTAGGAGAGGAGTTAGACAACAACCGGAAACTAGCACAATCAACTCGAAAAGTCAGGCACCCTACACAACAACGCGTCACACGAACATAGATCTAACCGTACCGAATTTAGACCCCTATCTATCGAAAGCCAGTAACCGTGCAGTCCTACGCATATCCTGAGTTCATTTCACTAACTCCTAGACAACATCCAAGCAATCTCCTTACCTATTCTAAGGCACAAACAGTTCGATACCATTCTTAAAACAACTATTTTTTCTTCTTTTTCGGTTCTCCTTTTCTTCTTCTTTTTGTTTTGGTTTCCACTTTTTTTTTTTTGAAAATTCGCACTCGGTTTCTAGGACGTCGGAGTTGAAGAGGACAGCCTTCTACTTAGACCCAGGTTGCAAATTGGCACACTCATAAGGTTTCGTAACCTTAGCGGAGTGAAGAGGTTGCGTTTTTGCTGATTTTTTTCTTTTTTTTCCTTTTGATTAACTCCTGTGAATACGCATCGACTCTAACCCTTAGGACGTAGAAAAATGGCCTCGACCCACCATTTAGACCCGAACCATCAATATTGATGCACTCATGTCAATGTAGAGCTGAAAAAGTTAAACAACTTAGTCTATTGACAGCAGAGTGTAAGTGCGTGGAAACATGATGATCGAAACAAAACAAGGAATGAAAGGTACGCTCGGAGATATAAGTGCTTGGGTTTGAAGCCTAACGGAAGGTATTAACTTAAAACAAAAGGGAACTCGTGGGGGCAATTAAGGCAACACTTAGACCGACTTAGGAGCCATAAAAGAGGCCAAAGGACGACATTAGAAGAAACCTTTCATTCAGTTCGTGATTGGAGAAGAATTCTTGCGAGGAGGCAAGCAAGGAGCATTGGAGATCAACCCGACACTTCGGTTTTGCTTGGTTTTCATGTTCCTTAGACTTTCTATTTCGTTTATGTTTGTTTACTGACGCATGAGCGAGTAGTTTGTTTGTTCTAGGAGAAGGGAT
>CM071873.1:9880694-9924423 GCA_036759665.1 Gynandropsis gynandra
AGCTTGATGTCTGAGTCTGCCGATTACCAAGACCTTATGTAGTGCAGATACATCACAAAGTCCTCCATCCAAGTTGTAAGTACTTGTGTGTATCTGCATACAGATTGAGTCCGACGATTACCAAGACATTTAGTAACAAATAGACAGCACGATGCCCTGGGTCGACCATGTGACCTTAACGGTCACAAAGGTAACAAGGATTTTTCAGAGAATTTAGGGTTAGATGTTAGAAATCGCCCTTTTGAGAGAATGAAAGACTCGAAACAAGAGATGATTGGTGCTTGTTGTAGCTTTACGGTTTTTCCTCCTCTATTTATAACGAAAAATAAATGGACTCCTAAAATCCAGAAAGAAAAAAATACAAAGAATGACCAAGGTGCATGTATTGACCACATTAAAGAACCTTTAATATAGGTCTTCAATGTGGCATGGTAAAATAAAAAGCATAGCTAGAACCTGGAAAACGCAGTAGTCTGACATTGAAAAGACTAGTCGAAAGGGTCGAAATGGTCGGAAGGGTTGCAATGGTCGGAAGGGTCGCAATGGTCGAAAGGGTCGCAATGGTCGGAGGGGTCGCACGGGTCCAAAATATTTTGATTTGAGCTGTATTTTCAAAATTTTATTCATATTATTTGTAAATAATTTGTTAATAATAAATTAGTATCGCAGGGGTCTAAGGGTCGCAGAAGGACAAGGGTCGCAGGGGTCCAAGGGTCGCAGAGGAACAAGGGTCGCAGAGGGACAAGGGTCGCAGGGGTCCAAGGGTCGCAGAGGAACAAGGGTCGAAGAGAGACAAGGGTCGTAGGGGTCCAAGGATCGCAGAGGAACAAGGGTCGCAGAGGGACAAGGGTCGCAGGGTCAAACTGTGTCGCTGGGTCGAACTGGGTCGTAAGGTCGCATGGGTATTTTGGGAATATCAACATTTATAAGGGTATTTTTGAAGTTAAAAAATTTTTCTTTTTCGGGAAGGGTATTTTTGAAGTGTTTTAGCCCTACGAGGGTATTTTTGAAGTTAGCCCGACCCACACTGTTGAAGTTCAGCTTATTGACATCGTTTATTTTGGATTCTTAAGAATTGATAAATAGTAAATTCTAATGTTTAAACATAAATTTCAGTCTAAGGCAAAACAAATTCATGAAATAACTCTTTGTGTTCATGTGGTGAGTTATTGTGAGATTTAAATGTGTATTTAAGGTTTAAAAAATACAGGAAAAAATTCTACGAAGTTGGAGTCGAGTCCCCTCGACAGATGAAGCTTTCCAATGATATGGACAATTTTGTTTGCATAGCCCGGTCAAGCACATACGGTTCGTTCGAGTGTCCAAGTGAAGAAGACGAACAAATTGTCAGTTTTTTGGCCAAGCATCAAGCGATCTAGTCAAATAGTCAAACCAAGAAATGAATCGTTCGGGTTGAGCGTTAGACTAGACAAAAGTGGTAAATCTCATGGACGAGAGCTCGATCAAGTCATCACTCACTCAATTGAGCATACCAACAAAAACTATATAATAAGTGCACTAGATGAACACTCGGTTGAGCAGTGAAGGCGCTTCGACCAAGCTTTCCAGCTGTTAGATTTTTGGTTGAGTGGTCTCCCACTCGTCCTAGTGATACCAAATAGGTTTATCTAAGTCTTTGGGAAGTTCAAAGATCGCCAACAAGCCTGGTGGATTTTGTGATACTTCGTCAACTAGACATGGTCAAGGTTGAGATTGTTGTGGTCTTGTGGGGATAAAATTTCAAGGAGATATGAGAGAGAGAAATATTGGATCAAAGATGGTAGTATTGCAACGTTTATTGCAATGCTTTGGGATCGTGATGGAAGAGACAGGCCATGATGGGATCCAATTGGATCTTACGAGCGATTGCTAGTAGGTTGAGATCTGAGAGAACATGCGAGTATTATAGATGTGTTGGAGTCCGACTAAACTTTGCAAGAACTTTATATCGGCTAGATTCAATGTGACCTTGCATGCAATTGAGCCGGAAGGCTATGATCGATGTGAGATCATGATCATAGTAATACCCTCAATTCCTAAATCTTCCATCAAGATTGGAAATTTCAACCATCCTCCTTTCTAGGGTGGCCACATATATTAATATTTGAAATAATAATAAGGATACTTTATTTAAAATTCAAATCTCAAGAAATCAAACTATATAAATATATTCTCTTACAATATTAATGAAATATATTGGAAAATATAAGTAATTGCTCCTTATATCCCATGACTATCCACGTCAACTCACGAACGGTGAATAATAATCGCACCCAATATTGCTGATGTGTGCACACTCTCATACATCCACCCACCTGTGACACAAAATATAACATACATGCCATAATATAAGCTACATAATATAGTCAACACACAATTTGTCACTCGCAATCAACGACTAATACCACACCATAATACACGCATTGCGCTAGTCGTTATATCACTCTAAGATTCACCAGTTTTCAACCTTCGGTACAACATTTAAAACATCTCAAAAAAACCCCAATCTACATAATAAAGTGCTCGCCCGATCTTGTTGAATCCATCACAATTGTAACGCTCAATGTCCTTGGATCTCAACCCTCTAGCTTTATCGCTAGCAAGATATCGTGGGATCCCAACACGGGTTTACCTTCCCATCATGATCCCCGTGACATCATAATATTATCATATGTGACACGATATTCCTCACACATTACACTCACCTCGCATTCCTACATGTCTATCACTGATTTTTCATCCCTTACGAGCACTTAAACTTGACCTTCACTTCCACTTCAATCTCAAAACACACCCAGCTTCCATTGTTCTTGTTACGTCATGGAATCCCATACAAGACATAAGATGCAGAATCACCTTCACCCATCGAATGAGTGATCCAAATTCACTCAACTGTGACCGAAAACCTCTTTTCTACCGTCAAAATGCTTGTCAAGGGCAACTCATACTCGATCAAACCTTTCATCAAGTATCAAATTTTTAAACTGAGAAAATGTCCAGGTCAAGTATTTTCAAAAATGTAAACAATTGCTAAAACATGATATTTTTCATCTTCTTTTTTTTTTAAGTGCTCGATCGAGCTGGTAGGATGTGCGGTCGAACAGTGCATAAGAAAATTCCAAAACACTATAAACTTCACTTTTAGTGAGACTCGGCTCCAAATTTTGGGGTTCGTCTTATTTTCACCGGAAAACTCTAAATATTATCCATGACATTGGGATATACCACATGAACATGAACATCAATTCTTTGAATTTTCTAGGATTGATTGTATTCCTCATTTTAATCTCACATTCTTCCGTTTATAAATTTTAAAGCTTCCAGGGTTCACGTGCATTAATTGTGAAGGCACCCTTCACCCAAACATATCTAAAACGAACCAACACCATTTGAAATAAAAGTTTATGGTGTGGAATATTCCCTTGGTTTTTGGTTTTTCTCTATTGATCAAACGTTAGAGATAATGGTGTCTTGAACGATAGCAACAACCCTACACTTTTGGTCTAGGACATACAACAACTATGAGTTTTCCTCTATTTCCCTCTTATCTATCCTTTCTCTATTATGTCTTTGTAAAACCCTTATCCCTGAACAATGTTGGTATCAGGAGTGTTCACCATCACCTAAGTAGTGGCTACACGTATCATTATTCAAACACAATTATAGAATAAAATAAATATTTTATTTCAAATTGAAAATGGTTCAAACCATATAGTGGAAGAAAACGTATAAAATCATAATAAATATTAAATATATAATAAATTTTTTAGAGTCCTCATGCACGCCTTTTCCACCAATTCGTCGTAAGCTCTAATAATGCTACTCAACTTCTTTGATTTTTTCCTCGCTATAACATGCCCATCCATAACATCCCACAAAGGAATGAATATGAAGACTAGTAACACATCGGATCATCACTACAAAAAAATATGTCATTTTCAACGTTATCCAGTGGAGATGACAAATTTTTGCAATAGAAATGATTGTTTCCAACGGATTCACGACTGTTGGAAATCGATATTATTCGCTGAAAATTGCAACGGTCTGTCAACGAATATTATCTGTTGAAAATTGTCAAGGGATTGTTACGAATATGTCTGTTGCAATTTTCTAATGGATACTCGTTACAAAAAATTCAATGGAAACCCGTTGTGAATTTGAACCGGGCATCCGTTGAAAATGAATTGGCGGGAATGCTAAAATTTAGCAACGGAAGCCCGTTGGATATTAAGTGGCGGGCAGTCTACAACTTTGCAATAGATGCCCACTGACGATTTTGGCAGAAACTTTGGCAGAAACTAGCAATGGATGCCCGTCGATAAAAGAATTGGTGGGAATTATATAATTTTTCAACGGATGCATGTTTAAAACTATGTTCTGTTATCAACAGGTGTCCATTGCTATCAGAACGAATTTAAACAAATAAAAATAAAAAATAAAAAAAAAGTTTGTGATATATACAAAATTTTTACAAAACTTTAAAACATTTTCACTACATTTCGTCTAAACTAGCACTTTTTTCATCATCCTCGTCCTCGCCAACGTCTTAGGAAGGTGTTTCATTGGAGTCAATAATCGGTTCTTATCTCTGCGTTGTTGTCCCCATCTTTAGTGGTGACTGCTAATAAGCTCGACCCATCAACAACTTGATTACACTCTCCATATGACGCATATGCGTTTGCATTTCTTTAATATTAGCCTCGAGTTTCTCGATGCGTTTCTCTTCTCCATAAGTCTCTTGGACTATAAGGGGTACCATCGTGGCGTCGTCGACGATATCTTTTTGTAGAGCACCTAGACCGTATAGACGCCCTTATACGGTCTAATAGACTGCAAATAAAAAAAATTTAAAGATAAGTTATATTGATTTCAAATATTTATATACTTAGAGAATTATTATAACAATAATGTTATTATATACCTCCAAATAAATTTTATCCTATTGTAAAGGACTAAGATCGTTGAGAGTTGAACCAATGGCTTGTGATTGATGTGCGATCTTCTCTGTCACACCTTTCACCGCCTGCTCAACCCAAGGGTCAACAATTTCTGGCTCATCAACCTCTTCTTCGAGGACAGACTTCATCTTGGCGTGGTCTCAACGATCAGCTCAAGAAGAGTCGGTTTTCTTCATATTCTCTGCATATGTAACATTATAAAAATATTATTAATTACCAATTTAAAAATAAAATAAATTTAAATTATAAATATAAATATTTCTTACCAATCTTTTTCTTTTCGAAAACGATTTTGATCCTGAGGTATGGCGATGCAGACATTCCCCGGGAACTTTCTCAATGTATCAACATTTTATTGCCTTTTCACTTTTGGTCTTGGAGTCTTCTGACTTCCAATATTGGACGCGTTAGTTGAATACCTCGTTTTTTTCCATGACGGTTTAGCGTTCTTCCAAAAATAGTTATGCTTGGCGTTGTTCATCATCAAGCGCAATCGAGCTTTCATATCAAGCATCCATGATGTATAAATACGTGATGTATCCTTCTTCCGCCAAATATATGTGCACTACAAACTTAAATTTAAATTGAATACATTTATTATTCAAATTTGATAATAATATTAAATTAAAATTTATATTAAATAAACTTATTATGAATGTACATCACAATTGGCAGCGTATAACTTTTGGCATCACTTCCTAGGAATAATAAATTCGATCCTGTAAAGAGCTTTGAATGATGTTGTTGTTTGTGTGTTTCAAAACATCATCCACATCAAACCTGCACATGTAAACAAACTTATTAGAAAATTGTAAAAATTAATTCAAATATAAATATGTATAGGTCAATAATATCTTAACGTCATGTCAGAACATTCGGGATCAATAATCGGAATAGTGGGACGCTCGTCGAAAGTATCAATCAAAGCATCAATATCCACTATATCAACTTCTTCATCAAATATTGGTGGTGCCGATATAGGTGAATGAAGGCGATACGGAGGTGGTGGTGATGGTGGTGGGGCTCTTGCAGTACCCGCCAATTATCTACCATGACCAATAAATCATTGAACAATCATATCAATATGGTGGTGGAGGTGGTGGTGGTGGGGCTCTTAGAAATTTTTTTAGAGAAATTTTTTATTGTGTTGAAAATTGAACTATTCAATGGCTTATATACACAAATTCCCAACGTTTGTGTCACTTCAATAGACGCAATTAATTGACATGATTGTTGGATCCCTAATTGTTCAAAAAAATTTCCCGAGGCAACAAATGACATAAATGATAGCCCAGCCTCTGTCCAACGGGCATCCGTTGAAATTGCTAACGAATACCATTGGAGACTAGTCACCGAGGGTACTAGGTGGAGCATAGGCATCATGACGGTTTCCAATGGATGCCCATTGCACATTTGCAATGGGCATCCGTTGAAAAAGTCAAAACACTTTAATAGTAATCTGTTGGCAGTCGAAATACTTACAACAGGCATCCGTTGGAAATTTTCAATGGATGCACCTTGCAAAGTGAAAAACATTGAATTTTTTCTAAATATTCAACGCGTTTTTTATACGATTTCCAACGGATTCCGTTGAACATGGAATATATGATGAAAACAAACTACAAAATTTTGATATTACAATTATACAATTCACATTTGTTCTTTAGTTGATTCTTCGATTGGCGAGTCTTCTTTCAATTGTGCATTGAATTCTTTGTCATGTTCATTTTCCGTATATTTTTGTTTAGCGTCTTCATCATCGCGGATGTATTCTCCATCCATGTCAGTTCTTGCGAGAATCTCTTCCCGATTTTCTTTATCAATTAACGTATCGGCTCTAGGTGATCGATTTGCAATGGATCTTCTTTTTCTTCTATGCTTATAACTCCCCATGGTTTAATCTTAACTACGGCCGACCATTTCTCTCTTTGACGTTTTAATAATGTTGGATAGTGCACGTAACATATTTGATTTGCTTGATCTATTGTGATGAATGGATCATACTTTCCACATTGTCGTAAATTTCAGTGATGATATGACGCAATATCAGTGATTTTCAATACGGTAGTTCCTAAAAAACCAGTTATGCCATTCACCTTGGCCTTGTGGTCTTCTATGCCCACAATCTCCACTGATTCTATTGATTCTTGTAAATCTCCCATAGTGTTTAATCGTTTGTAAAGGACTTGCATTCATATTCACATGCATGGTGCCTCTTCTTTTCGTATCACGTCCTTTCGAAAATGTTTTTTATCTTTTCTAAATGTATTTCCACGGGGAAGAAATCTTCTATGACAATCAAACCAACATTGTTTCTTTCCATGTACTAGTCGAAATGAATCTGAATCCCCCACACAATATGGGCATATCAATCTCACGTGCATGCTTTATCCAGATAACATTCCACATGCAGGGAAGTCGCTAATTGTCCACAACAAGATCGCTTTTCATGTGAAATTATTCTTTGTATTTATGCCATAAGCAAGAATTTCATTGTTTCACAAATCTCTTAATTCATGGATTAAGGGTTACAAAAAAACATCAAAACTTTTCTTCGGATGTTCTGGTCCTGGAATCAGCAATGTCAAAAACATTACTTCTTTTTCAGACACATATCGGGAGACAAATTATACGGAGATAAAATCACTGGCCACAAAGAATATTGACTTCCATATTATCCATTTGGACTAAAACCATCGATGCATAGACAAAGATAAACATTTCTCGTTTCATACGTGAACTAAGAAAATATTTCATTGAAATCTTTCCAAGCCTTACCATCTGATGGATGTTATATTATCCCTTTACTCGTCGAATGTCCAGCATGTCATCTCAATGCCGCAATGGTATTTTATTTATATAACCTTCTTAACATGTCTGCTACATGTATATAGAACATCTCTTTGTATGGTACATATTTTCGTGAAGATGGTTTTTTTGGATGAAATATGCTTGCACCGTAAAATTTACATTCCAACTGGTATTTCTCTTTTCCGCAAAACAACATGCAACTGTTTCTACAAACATCAATTTTTTCATGTGGTATTCCTAAATCTTTTAGAACATTCTTTGTTTCATAATATGTCTGAGAAGCTTCATTATTTTTAGGTAAATATTCACACATGGTTTTGCAAAACGAATCCATGCAATTTTAATTTCTTTCCATTTCTTGTGTTTCTTTCATGGTATCTCGAACGTCATAATTTTCACCGTGAAACAACCAAATTTCGTAATTCCCTACGAAACTCACCTTGTAAACGTGTTTGCAAATAATTTATTGACTTCGATACTTCATGTTTTTGGATTTTTTGCAAGGACATAACATTGTCTCTCGTTCTTGATACAAAGCTTGCATAGACGCAAAACTCATGAACTGCTCCAATCCGTGTAAAAATTCTTGCGTAACTTCTTCGGTTACAAGATCTTTTCTTCTTAACATCCTCTCTCTCGATTTGTATATGTCTCTATTTAAAGAAAACGAAATTGTTTGAAAATATGTTTTGTATTGATGGTTTGCTGGTAAACACTTCGAGTTTGATGTATAAATAGTGCATATTCCAACAGTCATTCGTCGGAAATACTAGCGGATGACCGTTGAAAAAACATTGAATTATTTTAACGACAGCTCCGAAATTCTAAACTTTCCAACGGACATCTGTTGTACGTATCAACGGATTTCCAACGATCAGTCATTGTCTTTTTATGTCCGTTATCAACGGGCTATCAATGGAGCCATGAACAAGTTTGCAACGGATATGATTCGTTGATCATCCATTAACAATATCAACGGACTCTAACGGACATCAGCTCGTTAGTAATTTCCCCAAATCTGTTGTACTCCGTTGCAAAAGATATCAACGGATAGATTTGTTGCCTCGTCCATTGATAAGTAGTGTATAACTTATAGAGTCAACACGACTCTAGCTCGGGCATACACTCACAAAGTCTAGAGGATCGCGGCACAATGAAGATATCGCAAGGTCACAATGTACCCCAATCATTGGTAAACACATCACTCCATCGTTCGAAAGGTTACCATAACCCTATCACGGTACGACACTGGTAGATCCACTGATCTGACTAACTACAACGCTCCGTTACTTTAAAGGATACCATAACCCCAAGACGATACAATGCTGGTAGATCCATTGATATGACTAACTACAACGCAATGTCACTCGAATGGTTATCACAACCCCAATATGGTACAACGCTGGTAGATCCAATGATTTGACTAACTACAGTGCTCTATTGCTCGAAAGGCTATCACAACCTTAGCACGGTACGACACCGGCCCTGATCTAAGTGTTACAATACTAATTTTGTCGACCCGATACTCTTCACATGACAATTATCACCAACACGCTCGTACATACCTTCTTTCGAAGATTCGAGTGTGAAATCAATCAATCGAGCATACTAGACAAAATGATTACTCAACTTTAACACCGAACCTAAGATGTCGACGTTCTCCGGCACCACACTTAGTTGAGCGTCAATTCTCTAGATCATTTTAATCACTTAAATAACTCATATACATATCATCAATCCTCACATGACAATTCTAAAGTTTAATCCAATCTTCACTTGTAATGTCTCAATTTTCACATAATTATCCCAGAAATCTTATTATGATCATGACTCATTTTAAATGTAGAAACATCTCCACAAAATCAACAACAAAATTTAAATTAGAATGAAAAAAATCATTACCTTAATTTTCCATGATGACTTGACGATTCCTGATGATATCACTAACAACATCACGAATCAATTTTCTCATATTACATATCAATCCAATTTATCACTATCCATAATATAAATCTTTAAAGTGATAAAATAATCGCAAGAAAATTTCTAAAGATTTACCATGATACTAATTAGAACTCACACATAAAGAGAACACGGTGAAAAATTGATAGATCTTTCTTCAATTTCTTTTTATTTTCTTTTTTTTCTCTTCTTTCTTCGTACTTCTTTTTTTCTCTATTTTACTTAACCTAGTCTATGTTCTTTTCTTTTTATTTTCTTTTTTTTCTCTTCTTTCTTCGTACTTCTTTTTTTCTCTATTTTACTTAACCTAATCATATGTTCTTTTATATATATATATATATATATATATGGAGCATGGCCATATGGGCCTCACAGTCTTCCTCTCACGTTTTTTTTTTCATCTCCTCTTAGGTTTTTCTCTCTTGGTTTTTATCTCCACTTTTAGTCTTCCACGAGAATGATTTATTGCTCATGGAATTTTGAGCTTATGCTTTCCTTATTGATGTCCAATTAATCCACTAAGTCCTCAGTTAAATGTCTTTTTCTTTTCAATGTAGCTTATAGGATTCACCATGTGATGTTTAACTTTCTATATTGTTCTTTAAAAAATGGTTTATTTCCAACAACGGATCTTAAAATTATGATGTGGTATTAGTCTTGTGTGTTTATGTAGGGGAGAATATCAGAAATGTCCTCCTAGGGCTAAAACACTTCAAAACTATCCTCTTAAATCTGATGAAAAAAAATTGGAGAAAAGACATATGTGCTCTTATGTTTTGTTAATGAAAAATACATACGAATGAGGGAAAGGTAAATTTGAGAGGAGGGAAAACAAAATTTGAGAAGAGGGAAACAAAGCTGAGAGCTATTTCCTTTCATTTTCGAGTGATTTCCTTCCATTTTCAAGCGATTTCCTTCCATTTTTTAGCGATTTCTTTCCATTCTAGAGCGATTTCCTTCCACTTTGAGTGTTTTGCAGCAAATTTCGAGCGTTTTGCAGCAAATTTCAGTGATTTTCAACAATTTCCAGTGTTTTTTAGCGATTTTCCGGTGATTTTTGTCGATTCCGGATATTTGTAGGTGATTTCCAGCGATTTCGACTGTTTTCCGGCGATTTCTGGCAATTTCCGACGACTTTTGGCAGTTTCCGGCGGTCGCACTGGGTCACAGGGTCGAACTGGGTCTCAGAGTCGAACTGGGTCGGACTGGGTCGCAGGGTCGGACAGGGTCGCTGGGTCGCAGGGTCGGACTGGGTCGCAGGGTCAGACAGGGTCGTAGGGTCGGACTGGGTAGCAAGGTCACAAGGTCGCACTGGGTCACTGGGTCGCAGGGTCAAACTGGGTAGCAGGGTCGCAAGGGGTATTTTGAGAATTTAAACATTTATAAGGGTATTTTTGAAGCGAAAAATTTTTTTCAGAAAGGGTATTTTTGAAGTCTTTTAGCCCTACGAAAGTTTAAAATTTTTTATGTAATTTTTTATGTGATTCTTTATTTATGATGCAGGTGGACGACTACATGGTATAGAACGTGTACACGTATCAATTTCATTGGATGTGATTAATCGTACTCGCTTGTTTGTGGATTGTTGTAAATGACGGGTGAATGAAAATACGAAAGAAAACTAGGAAACATATGTTGTGAATGACATCAATTATTTCCAAATTATTTATATCTTTTTATTTATTAACATACTTCTAACAAGCATCTGAAAAAATCTATATGATTATGTATTTGGATTTTTCTATTGCACTTGAAATCAATGTTTAAATAAAGTATATTTTATGTCAAATTTGATGCATGTGGCCATCCCGACGAATGATGTTTCTCAATCTCGTAGCAAATTTGAAAAAGAATCAAAAGAAATGGTTCGATCCTCTTAATTTTCTTTCTCGAAACGAACAAAAAATCTTGTACGTAACCTAAACGTGAGAATGTTATGTCGACTTAATCTGTGGGCATTTGTTCATGTCAAGGTCCAAAGGCAAATTATGAGCTTGGGTGTTACATAAAGTTTTTTATTGTTGATCAAGAAACTACACTCAATTTTTTAAACTGATAATTATGATTTTGAGAATCGCGTTTACTCTAAACTCTGAATGCATCTGCCTACGGAATCTAGGGCTTGATAAGGTAAATGAAGTTAAACTTGCCCAAGAACTAAATTTCTAGGTTGAATTGAGGTTATTTATGTTGAGTTTGTGATGAAATGAGATAAAACTGGTAATTATAGAGTTAACATACTTGGTTGACCAATAGTAACGAAGTAGAAATAATCCATCTTCTAAAGATTTAAGTTATATTGAATTAATTGTTTAACTTTTTATTGGATCTATAATTTAGAGAGGTATTAGTATTTTGGTTATAAATAATATTTATATTGATCTAATAATTAAACACGTACGATACTCGGATTTTGAGAAAGAAATATTTTAATTTCATTTGTATATAATTATTTATATAATTTTAAAAATTAAAATTTTGGTGTATTTCGAGGACTTATCAAATTTTAAATTAATTTTGATATGGTAAATAATTGATAAAATTCATATAGATAACGAAACTATGTACTACATCTAAGTTAATAAAATTTTATCAACATAATTAAGAAAGAAACGAACATAAAAAAAATATTTATTTTGAATCATTTTAAAAGATTTTTATAATTGTTATATGTTATAAATTTCACTTTTAAACACATAGATAACAAAAAACAAAAATAAAAATATATAAGTCTATTATTTTTTAAGTAAGCATTTGTATATTCACAATTTGTACTTTTTAATAATCCGAAAATATTTAGAACTTTTATAAATAATAAAGATCAATGAATGTTTAGGAAAAACAAAATTTTCATGAAATAAAGGGATGCAATTAAACTCATGCAGTAATAAAAGATAAATAGGAAAGTTGATATTTTAAAAAAAAATATTTAATTTTACGCAAGATTCTTCTTATAACTCATCAATTTCCAAATTTTTGTTATGAAGATCATTTTCTATCACAAAAAAAATTTATTCAAATTATTACCAAAATTATCCAATATTATGACTCCATAAATATTTAATATTATGCTAGTTTAAAATATCTTGTAATTGATTCTTTATGGTGTAAATTTTTTTGTTAATTATGTGTTTTTCCATATCAATAGTTAGAAATAAAATAGAGATTTAGTTTGAAAGATATTATAAAAATAAAATATTTTTACATATAAATTTTTTTCTTAGCTTATATTTTTCACATAAATAAATCTTTGTATATGATAAATTATAACGTGTGAATACAAATTTTTTTATTATCTTAAAATTTTCACATGTATATGATAAATTCTTTTGTGTCAATGCATCTAAATCATAATTGATTAAAACAATAGTATCAGTATTATTTTTATATGATATAATATTATATATTTAAGATTAATAGTTGATATGATATAATAATCAATATTAATTGATTTAGAGTTTATATCACTAATGATTAAAATATTTTTTAAAAAATTAAATATTTATTAATTTCTTAATATTTTTTTAAATTAGTTCAAAATTCTTAAAAAGTTATTTATCTATTTCTAATAATAACATATTTATTTATATATAATACAATGAAATATAAAATTGAATAACATGAATATGTATAAATTTGTACAAATGTTGTATTTAAAAAAAGTAATTATTTGTGTGAAACTAAAATACAACATATAACACTTTTGACAAAGAAAATCTAATGATGTGATATTAAATATATAGAAAGTATATGTGATGTGTTTATCGAATAAACAAACAAAAAGACAATATATATATATATATCACTACACTTAATTATTGGATTTTTTAAAATATGATATAGAAATATGATTTATATTTTATTATTTTACTATTTTCAGTTATTTTTATACAAAAATCTATTTAAATCAAAGGTGAAATTATTCTTTATATTTTCTTTTCAATTTTATAGTCTAGACCCTTGTTCCTACTTTTTTTAATTAGTATCTTTGTTACCTCCATTTACTTGATTCATGAGCTTGTATATATCATTATCTCTAGTATTATTGTCATTTTTACTCATTTTTTAGGTCCATTTTCAAAATTACAAACATCATGGTTATGACCTAACTTTACCTTATTATCTCCACCATCTTCTTCCTTGACATCACCTTTTCTCGTTGCCTTCATTCGCACCCTCCTTTACCCTTTTTTGCCTACATTTTTCCATTGAGCGATTACCCTTTTTTGCCTACATTTTTCCATTTAGCTCTCGCTCTTATTCTTCTTCTGCACCACAATTTCAAAGCCACCAATGCATTGCCACTGTTAGAATTTTTGTTGAAACCTATTCTTTTTCTTTTTTCCTTTCAAGCCGCCTCCCTCCCTTCATCCCTCCTCCCATTCCTCTCAATTTATACATATTTATGTATATATATAATATTCTCTTTTATTTTTTTATCTTGTTTCATAATATTGTTCTCTTTCATGGAGACCATTCGCTATAATATTTGGAAGAAAGAATCTAAAAAAGTTGGGCGCAAATGATTAAGTCATTTTCCCTCTCCCTCTTTCTCTTCCCTCCCTCTATTGGAACTCTAGATGTCACGAACCAAATCAAAGGGATTGTTTCTTCATTCTTTCTCTTCCTATTCTTCTTTTCCATCTCAAACCCTTGGCTATTGTCATATGCAACCGCAATCTCCTCTTCCTTATACCCTTACTCCTCCATTCTCTTGCGCTTTTGATTCTCCAGTCTCCCAGTTTGAATCCCAATCTCCTTCTTCTCCTGGTTGTAATGGATTATAATAAAAAGCTGTGAACCAACTGAGAATCAAGCGAGCGAGATAGAAGTAAACTAACATACAGATTCAGGATCGGCTCGAAATAGCTGAAAAAGATCGATCGATGATTTCATCTCAGGAAGATGTAGGCCATCTTCAATCAGTAGAAAAGCGATTGCATCAATTTATCGGCGGATGAAAAATGTGATGGTTTTAAAGGAAATCGATTAGGTATATCGAGTACAACGGAGAGAAAATGACTCTTGAGTTTCGTGGAGAGACAATGGAAGCTGGAGACCTGAGAATCAGAGAAGGAAATAACAAAACTGTAATCGGCGGATGAACAAATCGATGGATTTAAAGAAAATTGATAAGGCATTGTGAAATTCCATTGATCGAAGTAACGAAGAGTTCACATTGAAGGAGATTAGAAAGTGGAGCATTCAACATAATATCAATAAAATAATATTATATCGAAGTAACCGAATAGTTTGCATTGAAGAAGATTAGAAATTGAGCATTCAAGATAATACGTTATCAACTTTATTAACACTTTATTATTTAATATTTTTTAGAAAAAATTATTCAATTTTCTTTGAATTTTTTAAATAAATACATATTAATTATTATATTNATTAATAGTTGATATGATATAATAATCAATGTTAATTAATTTAGAATTTATATCACTAATGATTAAAATATTTTTAAAAAATTTAAATATTTATTGATTTCTTAATATTGTTTTGAATTAGTTCAAAATTCTTAAAAATTTAATTATATATTCCTGATAATAACATATTTATTTATATTGATATAATACAATGAAATATAAATAATATGAATATGTATAAATTTGTACAAATATTTTGGTTTTTAAAAAAATTAATTACTTGTGTGAACCTAAAATACAGTAGATAACATTTTCGGCAAAGAAAATCTAATGATTTGACATCAGGTATATAAAAACGTGTATGTGATGTGTCTATCGAATAAACACACAAAAGACAATATATATATATATTTATATATACCATTACACTTAATTATTGGATTTTTTAAGATTTGCTATAGAGATATGTTTTATATTTTGTAATTTTATTATGTTTCAGTAATTTTTATACAAAAACCTATTTAGATCAAATGTGAAATGATTCTTTATATTTTTTTCAATTTTATAGTCGAAACTCTTGTTGTCATTTTTTTGTGATTAGTGCCTTTGATACCTCAATTCACTTGCTTCATGAGCTTGTATATATAATTCTCTAGCATTATTGTCATTTTCGACCCACATTTTTTGGCTCATTTTCAAAATTACAAACCTCACCGTTATAACCTGATTTTACCTTATTATCTCCACCATCTTCCTCCTTGACATCACCTTTTTTCATTGTCTTCATTCGCACCCTTCTTTACCCTTTTTTTGCCTATATTTTTTCATTTAGCTCTCGCTCTTACCTTTCTTCTGCACTGCAATTTCAAAGCCACCAATGCACTGCCACCGCTGGAATTTTTGTTAAAACCCTCCCTTTTCCTCCCATTCCTCTCAATTTATACGTATTTATGTATATATAATATTCGCTTTTATTTTTTATCTTGTTTCATAATATTGTTCCCTTTCATGGAGACCATTCGATCTATTATNTCCCTCCCTCCATTGGAACTCTAGATGTCACGAACCAAATCAAATGTATTGTTTCTTCATTATCTCTCTTCCCATTCTTTTGTGCCATCTCAAATCCTTGGCGATTGTCATATGTAACCACAATCTCCTCTTCCTTGTACCTCTACTTCTCTTTCGCTTGTGATTCTTCAGTCTCCCAGTTTGAATCCCAATCTCTTTCTTTGCCTGATTGTAATGGATTATAATAAAAAATTGTGAACCAACAGAGAATCAAGCGAGCGAGATGGAAGTAAACTAACATACAAATTAAAGATCGGCTCGAAATAGCTGAAAATATCGATCAACAATTTCATCTCAGGAAGCATGTAGGCCATCTTCGATAAATAAAGAAGTGATTACATGAATTTATCAGTGGATGAACAATCTGGTGGATTTAAAGGAAATCGGTAAGTTATCTTGAGTACAACTAAGAGAAAATGACTTTTGAGTATAGTGGAACACAATGGAAACTAGAGGTCTGAGAATCAGAGAGGGAAATAACAAAGCAATGAAGAGTTCACATTAAAGGAGATAGAAAGTGGAGCAGTCAACATAATATCAATAATATTATATTGAAGTAACCAAATAGTTGGCATTTAAGAAGATTAGAAAGTGAGCATTCAAGATAATACGTTCACAACTTTATTAACACTTTATTATTTAATATTTTTTTAGAAAAATATTCAATTTTCTTTGAATTTTTAAAATAAATACATATTAATTATTAAATGAATATGTTAAACATAAATTTTATTCATTTACTTTTCATTAATTTTTAGAGTAGTTGACATTTTTAAATAAATAAAACCATTTAAAAAAATTCAATAAATATATAATTAAAAAATAAAATAAAAAATAAACATTTATTACAATTGTATTTTCTTTTTTTGTTTGTGTGAATGTATAATATAGTTGTAATTGAAATATTAATATAAATAAAATTCTATTAATTATTTTTATTTTTATTCCATAGAAACCACCTGAGCATCTTTCTTTTATATGTATAAATAATTAATTTTAATTTGTTTATTTGATGAGGTGGCTTCACAAAAACTGATAACGCTTAATTCGTCTTAGTATTTTCATCATTTCTAGGTTAAGTTTTGTTACAATTCTTGGAATTTACTGGCATATTGACCAAAATTGAAGGCTTCTCCTATCATTTCTCGTGTTGTGTAGGAAAGGAAGACATTCGAAGAAAACACCAAGTAAATGCGGAAAATCTATCCGAAAACGTGACCAAAGTGTGAAGGGAGCACGGCCAAGCAACATCATGTTGCACGACCGAGCGGATTGAAATGGAGAACACACAGCACGGTCGAGCATTCTTACAAGCACGACCGGGGGAGAAAATAGTCAAAACATGGCCAGGCAGAAGAAGGCTACATGCACGGTCGAGCTCAATATGTGCACGATCGAGCTCCTAGAATCCATGCAGCACAGCCAAGCAACAATCAATCACGGTCAGTTTGAGAACCTGAAGTAGCATGGCCTAGGCTTGTTCCATGCCCGGACGATCACCTCCTTGAAGAATGTTGCACGGTCGGCCGTCACCACTTGCACGATCGGGCTTGCATGGGAACAAACCACGCTAATGATACAAATGAAGTTTGAACGAGCATGAATTTGAATAAGAACCAAAACAGAGAGAGAGAGAGAGAGAGGAAGAACACATAGGCCTAGAAGCAAGAGACAGAAAGATAAGAGAGAGCAGACGGCTGAAGAGGAGATTTCGAGAAACCAAAGGATTCACCCGAGACCACGCTTGGAGAATAGGGAATATGAATACTTTCTGTGTTTATTTCCCTATTATTTCTGAGTAGTTCTCTTTGCCATGGATTAGGGATGCTAATGTAATGGATTTTTTTGTTCTTAATGCTTGATTTCGGTTTTGTTCATATCGATTGGTTTGATGGGTTTTACGTAATGCATTCATACTTGTTGATAACATGTTTGAATGAGATTAGAGATTCATCTAGGCTGAGATGACATATTTGAGTCTCGGAATTAACCTTGGAATGAATTAGATTAATGAGAATCTAGCTGGTTGGTTAATCTATTTAGGAACGGTGATAATTGAGGTAGAGCTCCCATTGTTCTTCATGCATTTATGTTATAGATTTACTACATCAAGAGGTGAATATTTTTATCTCCTAGATAGTGGATTTAGGCATCGAGAGAGTCACTTCCATTAATAGAGGTTGAGTTCCCATTGTTTTTGACAATAGAGGTCGAGTTTCCTATCGTTCTTCATGCATCTAGATGTTCCGTTGCTGCATCGAGAGATGAGTAATGTTGTTTCCTAGATAGTGGATTTAGGCATCGAGAGAGTCATTTGCGATAGTTGAGGTTGAATTCCCCATTTGTTCTTCATGAATCTAGATGTTCTGTTGGTGCATCGAGAGATGAGTAATGTGGATTCCCTAGGTAGGGGATTTAGATTTGTGTTCCCCATCGATTGATATAATTAAATTTCATGCTTCGTAGAAACATCCATTATATGTCCCGGAATTCCCGAAACCCGTGGTACTCTATCTTGTTGTATTTCGTTTCGTTATTCTTTTATACCCTTATTTTCAAGTTTGATAACCACATACTGATCGATCTTCTTCTCGTGAATCCTTAGTTCTAACGTTCGCACTAAGTCCCCAGAGGTCGACCCTGGTACTACATATACTGTATACTTGCGGTAGAGTGGTCTAGGAAATTAAAACTTATAATTTCCGATCATCAAGTTTTTGGCACCGTATCCAAGGACTAGTTACGGTATTAAAATTAGGATTTTGTTGAGTCGAGATCCACTACTTTCCGAGTCTTTTGTTTTTTGTTTTTATTTTCTGCATTTTTCCTTTTATTTTGAGTATAATACATCTCTTCCGAACTAAGCCATTGTTTGTTGTTTTCCTACGTGCAGATTACTCGGTGTATCTCTAGGAGTTTGAAAGGCAAAGAACTCCTCTTCGACCCCAAAATTGAGAGGACTACTCATGCATTATTAAAACAGCAAAAAGCCAGATGTAGTGGATCCGAGAGTCTTGAGGAGGAAACAACAATTGAGCGCGAAACAAATTTGTCTAGTGAAGAAGAGATGGCTGAGGAGGAAGCACCAGAAATATATGGAGCATACACAGCGTCTAAACACACACAGCTTTTCTCCTACATCCGGAGGCCTGAGATAGACCGAAACAAATTTGAATTGCAACCGGCCTTCATTCAAATGTTGAGCCAATCGCCATTTAGGGGACAATCTACAAAGGATCCGAACCAACATCTTACTTAGTTCAAGATTTTATGTACAAATATGAAAGCATACCCCGTGATAGATGATGAAGTGATAATGTTGCTTGCTTTCCCGTTTTCAGTCAGGGAGCATGCACTCGAATGGCTCTACACGCTACCACTGGATTCTATTCACACATGGAGCCAGCTCAAAGAACGCTTCATGATGCGATTCTTTTCACCCTATAAGACGCAACTATGGAAGAACAAGATCAATTCATTTGTGCAAGAGGATAAAGAGAGTCTTCTTGAATCTTGGCTACGATTTAAAGGATATCAACGAGAATTCCCTCACCATGGGATGGATAAGAGATACCTTATTGCTACATTTATTGAAGGTCTTCGTGACGATGTTGGTGATTGGTTGAATGCTACCTGTGGAGGTTCTCTACATGAACTCCCATTCACCACTATTGAGGCCAAGATTGAGAAGAAGGCCGAGGGAAGAAACACCTTGTCGGGAGAGTATAGTCATCGGACACCAGCTAAGGGGACGGATAGTGAGGTGCTTGCCTTGCGTGCTGAAATTGTTGAGATGAAGTTGCAAATGGTAACTGATAACATGTAATCCGTCATGGTATTTTCATTTTTCTTAGGTTTAGTTTTATTAGATTTCTTGGACTTTACCGACTTATTGAGTTTATTCGAGGATTTCATCTACCATTTTGTGTTTTGTGTAGGAAACGAATACATGAAGCAAAACACGAGAGATTATGGAAAATCCAACCCGAAAAATGTGATTAAGTGACAAGATACAACATGTGCACGGCCACGGATCCAAATGGAACACCCAAGCATCGAGCGAAAGGAGCGGAAACAGCAAGTGAACATAGCCCGCTCGGGCTTGGAAGAGGCCCCGCATGGGCTGCAACTCCAACAATGTGTCCAGCAAAGTTTGCACGACTTGGGGAGGCTTGGAACACGCCCGAATTGGATGAAGAACCCTTGCCCGCTCAGGCTGTGTAAGGAGCCCGCTCGGGCTGCACATAGGACCGCAAGTACTAGAAGATGAAACACGACTCGGGCATGAAGAGCACACGATCGGGTTGCTGAGCCCGATCGGGCTGGAACCTCTACACGCCCGGGATGATGGATGCACGACCGGGTGGAACATGTGCCCGCACGGGCCGGCTTTCTCGGACAACCTACTTTGAGTGTTTGAACGGGCAAATAAAGAGGAAATAAGCGATTTAGGGCAAGGGGGATGAAGCAGAGACTAGAGAAGGGACCCAAAAGACACAGGAGAAAGAGGAGAGAACACGGTTGAAGACTTTGGCCACCCAAAGGATTCATCCGAAGCCAACGCTCGGGATGATAGGGGAGATGAACATTTACTTCGTTCTGGTTTGTTTCCCTATGTATTCTGAGTAGATCTATTGTCATGGGTTAGGGATGCCATTGTAATGGATAGTTTGATTCATTAATACTTGATTTCGGTTTTGTTCAATTGAATGGTTCGATAGGTTATAGATATATGTGTAATGCCTTCATACGTTGTTGATTTCATGCTTAGATAAGACTTGATCTATTCGACTGAGATTAGGCACGTTTGAGGGAGATTAGAGATTCGTCTAGGCTTGGAAGAGTCAGACTTGAGTCTCGTGAATCAACCATCGAATGAATTAGATTAATGAGAATCTGACCGATCGGTTAATCTATTTAGGAACGATAATAATCGAGGTAGAATTCCCATTGTTCGTCATGCATCTAAGTGTAGATTTATTACATCGGAAGGTGAGTACGTTTATATCTTAGATAGAGGATTTAGCCTTGGAAGAGTTATTTCCGTTTATAGAGGTCGAAATCCCATCCGACATTAGAGGTCGAATTCCCTATTGTTCTTCATGCATCTAGAAGTTCCGCGCTACATTGGAAGATGAGTGACGTTGATTTCCTAGATAGAGGATTTGGGCTTGGAAGATTCATTTCCAGCATTAGAGGTAGAATTCCCTATTGTTCTTAATGCATATAGACGTTTCGCGCTACATCAGAAGATGAGTGACATTGATTTCCTAGGTAGAGGATTAGATATTAGTTCCCCATCAATTGATATAAACCGATTTCATGATCCATAGAAACATCCATTGCATGTTCCGGTATTCCCGAAACCCATGATGCTCCATCTTGCCGAGTCTAGCTTCGTTATCCTTATTTATCTTTATTTTCTAGTTCGATATTCATTTATTGGTCGATCTTCTTCTCGTGAAATCTTAGTTCTAACGCTGCACTAGTCCCCAGAGTTCGACCCTTGTACTACACGAACCACATACTTGCGGTAGAGTGGTCTTGGAAATATAAAGCTCTGATTTCTTATCATCAGTGACCATGCACCAAGCATCTCCCGATTCTCACGGATTCCATGATGTTGTAGATGCGAATTACGTCGCCAACAATCCATATTCCAACACCTACACTCCGGGTTGGAAGAACCATCAAAATATGTCCTACAAGAACACCGACAACGTCTTGAATCCATTGCAAAGGAAGCTACCAGCCGATTCTAGCCTAGAGCGCAAGGTTATCAAGGATATCAGTCAAGAGGAGTACCAGCGCCACTTCCGTAACAAGAGGCGAATGTCGATATTACGCCCATGTTTGCTCAACTTTTACAAGGACAGGAAGATCAACACGCTGAGATGAAAAGTATAAGACAAGATCAAGAAGACGTAAAAAAGAAAATTGGGGAAATTCAGACGCATTTGAAGATCTTAGACACCCAAGTTGCACAGCTTGCAGCGAGCTCTTCCAATCAGTAAGGAATTCTACCGGTGAAACCTGAGTCGAATCCCCGTGAGCATTGCAATGATGTCATGTTAAGGAGCGGGACAGAACTTGCAGATATCGAACCCTACAATTTTGAGAAAGGAGAGTCCTCAAAGTCTTCAACGGTAAACCCTAGCGACCCCGAGCATCCTAAGGAAGCACAAGATGAGAAGGAAGAAGAATCAATTTATGTGTCACCGCCACCAAGACCTCCTCCACTTCCATTTCATGATTTCCAAAGCATACGAACTGACGATTCACAATTTGCCAAGTTCGTAGCAAGGTTGAAGAAGATGGAAATCTATATGCCTTTCCACAAAGCAATCATGCAGATACCTTCCTATGTTAAGTTCATCAAGGAAATACCCACCAAGAAGTGTAGAGTGGAAGAGGAAACAGTTATGGTCACCACTACGATATACGTCGTTATCCATCATGGGGTGCCACAGAAATTACCCAACCCAGGTACCTTCGTTATCCCTTGTAAGCTAGGAAATGTTACCATCGACAATGCGCTTTGTGACATACGGGCTAAAGTCAGCATCATGCCACTGTCGATGTGCAAGAAATTGGATATGGGAGAGATGAAATCTACGAAGATGGTATTACAGATGGCTGATCATTCAGCGAAATACCCAATAGGTATTTTGGAGGATGTACCACTTAAGGTAGGTGATTACTACATCCCTGTTGATTTTGTGGTTTTGGATATAAAGGAATATGCAAGAATACCTATTATTTTGGGAAGACCATTCCTCAATATCGCTAATTCCATTATCGACGTGAGAGCGAGGAAATTGATGATGAAGATAGGGGAAAAGACGATGGAGTTCGGATTGAATAATAACCTCAAGAAAGCATACATGTTAGAGTCTATATTTTCCGTTGATGTCTTGAGTGAACCACTGGAAAAAGCTCCCATGGCTAGATATGCGGATCAAGACGATGATCAAGGGTACCGACGAGCTTCGAGAGCTTTGGAGGAAACGCAAAGCAATGGATCAGTGGAACACCCAACTGTTTTGATGAAGTGCACGGCCAAGCTACACCTTGTGCACGATTGGGCACCTCCTTTTGAGAGCAGCACGATCAGGCAACATAGCAGCCTGACCCGTGCGTTGCTCTCGGCTCCAAATGACAGATCAAGAAGCACGACCGGGCAGTACCAGGTGCACGACCGGGCAGCCTCTTCAAAGCACAGCACGGTTGGGCAACACAACAGCCCGACACGTGCAACACTCTCAGCTCCCATTTGCAGCATGACATTCCTGACCGGGCAGGATCTTGTGAACGACCGAGCGTCCTCTCCAGACCATGACACGATCGGGCATAACATGAGCCCGACCCGTGCATGCTTCTCGGCTCCAATTGGCAGCAGTCACGCCCGACCGATCAGACACATCCACCAGACCGGGTATACACCTTAGACTACATAATGGTCGGGCATAAGCTGAGTCCGACTCGTGCACCTCTCTCGGCACGAACTGGAAACATTTCAAGCCCGGCCGCTCAGCATGAAACGCCCAACCGGATGCTCAATTTGGAATGCAACAAGACCGGGGCAAAAGAAGAGCACGAGCAGGCTGGCCAATCTTACAAGGCGCATGACCATTCATTGTGCTACACCTGAATGAAAACATGATGCGAGAGACGTCACACATGAAGACGAGGACGTCCACCTCGATGGTGATGAGTGGAGCATCTAGGTCAAGCTCGGGACCATAAACAAGCGTTTCTTGGGAGACAACTCGAATTTCACATTTCTTTTTTATTTATTTCATTTTTATAACTTATTCTTATTCTTTTCGCATTCATGTACTCGATTAGTTGTCACGTTGTATCGTATTTTCTCCTTTGGATTGTGTAATTCATTTTCACAGGTTTTCCACTTTGATATCATTCATAATGGAGGAGACGCATACAACATCCAACTACAACACCAACTCGGAACAGCAAAAATACACAAGGTGCACACATTCAAACCTTTTTCTCTTGTGTCTTGGTATGCGAGTTTCTCTCATAGGTTTTGAACAGCGAGACGATGTTCCGTTTAATTCTGAAGGGAGTACACTTCGAGTGACATATTCGTGATAAGAAAGACTCTTAGACATCGATTAGTCTAGTAGTTTTGCATGAATCCATGATTTATAGTTGCATTTCGCCCTCCTAGGTTTCAGTCCCAAGTAATTATATCTTCGTGAATACCGTTCATTCTTTGCTATGTCAGATACTTTTTACCATTCATTCTCTACGTATCATTCGATTTTATAAGTCCATGCGCTTATACTACACTGTCAATAGAATATCTTTCTAACTATTTCAGATTTACATTGACATGAAAGCATTGATCTCGATGGTTCGGGTCTAAGTGGTGGGTTAAGGCGTTGTTCTACGTCATACGGGTTACATTTGATGCGTGAGTTTTTGTCTAAACAATTCTTCAATGACACACTTCACTCCGCTAAGGTTATAAGACCTTATGAGTGTGCCAATCGGTAACCTGGGTCTAATTCGAAAGTTGTCCTCTTCAACTTTGACGTCCCAGAAACAAAGCGTGGATTTTCAAAAAAAAAATGTGGAAACTGGAAAAAAGAAGAAAAGAGAAAGAATGAGAAAACGATTGTAATGTTATCTCACGTAAGCACAGATGGATTGATATGGAGATCGTTTGGACATTGTCTAGGGGTATAAAATGAACTTAGTATTTTCATCATTTTTAGGTTTAGTTTTGTTATCATTCTTGGACTTTACTGGCATATTGAGAACAATTAAGGCTTCTTCTATCATTTCTCGTGTTGTGTAGGAAAGGAAGACATCCGAAGGAAACACCAAATAAATGCGGCAAATCTACCCGAAAACGTGACCAAAGTGTGAAAGGAGCACGACCAAGCAGCATCCTGTCGCACGACCGAGCGGACTGAAATTGAGAACACACAACATGGTCGGGCATTCTTACAAGCACGGTCGGGGGAGAAAACAATCAAAGCATGGCCGTGCAGAAGAAGGCTACATGCACGGTCGAGCTCAATATGTGCACGATCGACCTCCTAGAATCCATGCAGCACGACTAGGCAACAATCAATCACGGTCGGGTTGAGAACCTGAAGTAGCACGACTCGTGCTTGTTTCATGCCCGGACGATCACCTCCTTGAAGAATGTTGCACGGTCGGCCGTCACCACTTGCATGATCGGGCTTGCATGGGAACTAACCATGCGAATGATACGGATGAAGTTTGAACGAGCATGAATTTGAATAAGAACTAGAAGAGAGAGAGAGAGAGAGAGGAAGAACACATAGGCCCAGAAGCAAGAGACAGAAAGAGGAGAGATAGCAGACGGTTGAAGAGGAGATTTCGAGAAACCGAAGGATTCGTCCGTGGCCATGCTTGGAGAATAGGGAATATGAATACTTTCTGTGTTTATTTTCCTATGATTTCTGAATAGTTCTCTTTGCCATGGGTTAGGGATGCTAATGTAATGGATTGTTTGGTTCTTAATGCTTGATTTCGGTTTTGTTCATATTGATTGGTTTTATGGGTTATACATAATGCATTCATACTTTTTATCACATGTTTGAATGAGATTAGAGATTCATCTAGGCTGAGGGTCAGATTTGAGTCTCGGAATTAACCTTAGAATGAATTAGATTAATGAGAATCTAGCTGGTTGGTTAATTTGTATAGGAACGGTGATAATTGAGGTAGAGCTCCCATTGTTCTTCATTCATTATGTTATAGATTTACTGCATCAAGAGGTGAGTACGTTTATGTCCTAGATAGTGGATTTAGACACCGAGAGAGTCACTTCCATTAATAGAGGTAGAGTTCTCATTGTTTCTGATAATAGAGGTTGAGTTTCCTATCGTTCTTCATGTATCTAGATGCTTCGTTGCTGCATCGAGAGATGAGTAATGTTGATTCCATAGGTAGCGGATTTAGACATCGAGAGAGTCATTTCTGATAGTTGAGATTGAATTCCCTATTTGTTCTTCATGCATCTAGATGTTCCGTTGCTGCATCGAGAGATGAGTAATGTTAATTCCCTAGGTAGGGGATTTATATTTAGTTCTCCATCGATTGATATAATCCGATTTCATGCTTCGTAGAAACATCCATTACATGTCTCGACATTCCGAAACTAGTGGTACTCTATCTTGTTGAATTATCTTTCGTTATTCTTATATGCCCTTATTTTTCAGTTTGATAACCACATATTGATCTATCTTCTTCTCGTGAATTCTTAGTTTTAACATTCATACTAAATCCCCAGAGTTCGACCTAGTACTACACGTACCGCATACTTGCGGTAGATGGTCTAGGAAATTAAAACTTCTGATTTCCGATCATCAGAAACCACCCAACATATTTCTTTTATATGTAAGATTATGAAAATAAATATATTTGAATCTATAACAGAAATTTTAATCCCTCATGTATACGAACAATTTAGTTTTTCTATGTTTATTTTTATAAAAATATTTGTGAATATATATCTATTTATTATGTAAAATTTATTAACTATTATAAATAATATAATAATTTTTTATTAAATATAATAAATTTTTAATATAAACAAAACATTTAAAATATTTTATGTGAAATATTATGACGTTAGATTTGCTAACTGGACTGTCACATCATCATGTCGATGACACCTCAATTGAACAAATCTAACTTTTAATATATAAAATTTTATATATTAATTTCTAAATTATATTTGTTTCTCGTTTACAAAATATAAAAGATTTAAGTATCCATATATTCTATTACAATTTCCTGTATGTGAAATATACAAAATCTGCAAACCAAGGTTCAATTGCAACAAAACCATTAAAAATGTCAATCCATTATATCAAAGTTGCATTGGTTTTCTTTCTCTAATCAGAATCCATAATGATTATTGAGGATTGGTTATGGTTAAATGAACCGACGATTATCATATGATAAATCGTTGCGATTTCTAATGTCAACATTGAGTCTACAACATGAAAATTAAGTTAAAGGATAGAAGCATTTAGAAAGAGAATCGTTCCACATGACACGTGTCACTATCTCCTCTCTCTCCCTTTATAAATACCCTTTTGCCGTTCTCTGGCCAAACTTTCACTTTCCTTGGCTGGGGTTTTGTGTGTGCGAGAGAGTTTCTTCTTCTCTTCAAGAACCAACCCCCAAAAAAAAACCGTAAATAAAAAAAAAGCACAAGAACATTACAGATATATATACGGAAAGAGAAGGTATACACCCATATGCAAACACATGGGGAGGGAGGAAGGGAGGGCGAGAGAGATTTCTCTCTTCCTTCAATTCGTTTCCTTCTCCTTCCTCTGAGATCTTCCAATCGGAATCTTTCTGATATATTATTTTCGATTAACCGGAGCTGTTTTCAGAAAACCCCTTGATTCCTGATGCTTTCCAGTTAACAACCAAAATTCTAGAGTCACTTTTCTTGTTCTTTACCTCAATGTTTTCAAATTTGATCCGCCGATTCTCTCAGTTGATTTACGTTTTGCCATCTTGGTTCTCGGACAAAATCATTTTGTAGCTTCCTCTTGCGTGCAGAATTAGGTTATTAGTTGGAGTTTTATGTTCCTTGCAAATTACTTGAACCTGGTGATTTGCCTGCCAGTTTCCTTTTTTATTGATTTTTAGGGTTTGATTGGATCGCCCCTGGAATCGACCCTAATTGTGGTTTTCATACTATTAGGGTTAGCTCTTGGAGATTACAGACTGTAAATAGAGTGTGGGATTGAATTGCTGCGGAACAAGATTAAGTGCATTTGTTGATTCGCAAATCAGTAGTTCTGGAAACAAGATTTCTTCGCATTCAATCAGGATAACACCTCCATGTTGCTGCTGTGCAGTTTTTATTTTGATCAAGCAAGGTGCTCTGAGAAGTTGATACGAATTTTCCCGCAAAATTTCATTAGTGTGATTTGTGGATGCTTATGGTATTGTAAAAGTGGTTCTGATATCGATTTCTGCTGATGGCTTGGCAGGTTATAATACCTCAAAAGACGAATCTAGGCGTTGTATTTTTGTTCATCTGAGAGTTGACCCTGCATCAGGGTTCCAAGTTGTAAACTGCTTATTTATAAGTATTTAGGATCTGGGCATTGAGAATCAATTGTTGGGAGGTGATTATTGGAGATTAAAGTTAAGTTTTCAGCTGGAAGTAGTTTGGATATGGTGGACTGGATCAAAGATTCTGATCTGATCAGGTGTTGGGATAAAGGAATAAGGAAGTTCAACCTAGGAAAATTGTTGTTTCGGTGGTGAAAGTATACCATACCACTTCACAGTTCCCACGAAAAAGTACCATGTCTCGTTGCTTCCCGTTTCCACCTCCAGGGTATGAGAAGAAGATTAAAACCGAAGAAGCAGACCTTCTAACAAAGGTTTACATGTCAACTCTTGGCATTTACTATGCTCTGAACCATGGTCTCTCAATTTTTCTAAGCTCATACTATGGGGAATTGTGTTTATACCTGCTTCATTTTCTATGAGGTTGACTTAAGTACTACAGGGCTTATCTCTAGGTTTTGAGAACGAATGGAAAAAAACTTGAAAGAGTATCATAAAATTAGTGTTAGGAATGCCAAATTGGCTGGCTCATGAGAACTTATTTTTTGTCAACCAACACTTTGAACATACTCTGTACATTGTTTGACTCAGTGACTCTAGAAATATAGAGTTGGCTGCATTTTATGAGAAACTCGTTATATCTGATAGATTTACATTTATATATTAAGAAACTTTTGGAGTACTTTTTGTGACCTTAAATGAGTACTGCGCTTATCTTTGTAAAGCTTCTGGTCTGCCCTAGGTTTTTTTTTTGTTTGCTTCTTAGTATATGTAGTGCACAGCAAGCTGTTGTGCAAGATCTTTCAGTAATTTGAATGCAGAGGGGTAGACCTGTCGAAGTGAATAGCTATTATTACTGAAGGTGGTTAAGGATGTTATATTTTTTATTGTATGGATTATTGGCTTCAGGGGTTGCTGATTCGACCTAAAACCCTTAAGACTAATCCAAGCTTAACTTGACTTGTTGGCCTTGTAGTCTCATATTTGTGAGATATTCACCAATCTGAGGGACAGGGAGATAATTGTTGCTTAGATCCAGCAAAAGGTAACTGGAACAGGTGACCACAACATTAAGAATTAGTACCTAAATGTTGATCTGACCGGATCTAGGCTAAAGTTCCTGTATTAGGCGAAGTACCTATTAGCATATACTCGTTGATCAACATGTCTTCATTGTTTGATTTATCTTTGTCAAGTTGATTGTATCTGAGATGTGTTTCTCGTCTTGGGTGTCTAATTCCTATCTGTTACAGCACAGTGAATCTTGGTTTCTCTTGGTTCCATCAGTTTGGAAGATGTTCTTTTATCTATTTGGCTTGCGAGTGGAAAAGGAAAGGAATTAATAAGTCACATATTAACATCAATTATGTTGACGTTTTTGCTCCACTTTGCTATTTGGATGATTTGTCAATCAGAACTGTTATATGTTGCCTCTCTTAAAGTTAAAAATGAAAGACTTCTAAAGGTTTTGTTGCGTGTGTATCATTTTCTTTCTTGGATGTTACCTGCAGGAGAAGCAGAAGGAGAAAAAGCACAAGAAGGATAAGAAGGGCAAAGAAAAGAATAGGGGTAAAGATAAAACTGATAAAGAACGAAGCAAAGACAAACACAAGGAACGGAAGGATAAAAAAGATAAACATAAAGATAGGAAAGATAAAGATAGAGATAAAGAAAAAAGGAGAGCTTCAGAGGAGAAGAAGACTGAGGTTCCGCTAGACACCAGGGATACCGAGAAGCTTGTAAAAAATACCTTGCAGAATGGTAGTAGTGGAGATTCTAGGTTTGTGCAGGACTTGGCAAGAAGGATCAGAGATGGAGAAACAGCGACAGGGAGAAGCAGCGAAAAGAAGACTAAGGTCTCGGAAATAAATGCAAGAGTAACAGGAAAAGCAGTTGAGCACAATGGTTCCTACCCAGTTCAAGAAACCAACCATAGGGGAGATTATGATAAGAGAGTACATCCCCAAAGAAACTTTTCCGTGGCAAAAAATGATGAAAATGTTGTTCCAGGAGGCTCATTTGGCTCAAATCATAAAAGAGCAGAAGGTATGGGTAAACCAGTGGACAGGAAAGATTGGGAGAAGCAAATGGAATCTGTGGAGAAGAATCAACACAAGGAAAGTATTAAAAGTGACAGAACAAGAGATAAAGAAGGGTTAAAGAAAAGTGAATCCAAGGATACAGATAGAACCAAAGAGAAGAAAGAAGAGAAAACTGAGGTGATAAACAAAGTTGGTCAAGAGAAACCAAAATTTATAGAGGGAGGGCCCAGATTGAAAGAGAGGGATAAAGATTTGTTGGATACTAGGAATAGTAAACCGCCTGACCCGTCAAGGGCGAGCAACAAGAACATTACTGGGGACGGAATTCTTGGCAAACGAAAGGATCTTGAGAGGAATGGATTCTTTTATGGTGAGTCATTCCGTGTACCAATTCTGTCTGGTGAATGGGGACATATATAGGTGTGCTTGCCATATGGTAATACACAACCGTAGTATATCATAGATGGTTGGATACTTAAAATCACCTTATCTTTTTTCCAGTCATGGTATGTCTCTTTATCTCGGAAAATCATTTAATTTATTGGTTTGGGAGCAGGTCATTTCGTTTAGATTATTGGTGAATATATAATTGATTATGTTGGTTTTTTTTCTATAACAAGTCTAAAGGTGTTTATATACATGTTGGTACTCTATCTTTTTATTTAAGCCTTCTAACCCTCGCTTTTCAATTCTTGTGCAGAGAATGGATCCAACAGACCGAACAAATTACAGAGGCCGGTCGCCTCTCCTATATCATCAGCTCTAGAAAATGGTAGAAAGTTGGGAATAACCAAAACTGATCTGCAATCTGTGGAAACCATTACGCCTCCTAAGCCTGCGTCTGAGCTGAACCGTGGGGAAGCCAAAACTCCTCCGAAGTCTCCCTCTGAGCTGAAACATGTTGAAACCATAACTCCTCTAAAGTCTGCGCCTGAGCTGCCAGGAACAAGTTGTAAGCTTAATGTGAAGGAGCATAGAGTTAATGGTTTTATTGGTACTCAAGAACCCAAAGTTGTTTTGCCAAATTCTTTTGCTGCAACAGGAAAAGTGAAAATCAAAGAAAATGGTGAAGCATCCGTGAAACTGCCGCATCCTGACTTAAAGTATCTGAATCAGATACTTAATATACCCGAAAGGGAAGAGCTGTCTCAGTTTGACGATCAAGAATGGCTTTTGGGTGACTCCACAGTGAAGTTAAAGAAGCCAAAAACTGATTCTCCTGCTTCGCATGAGACACTGCAAGTCTGGGACCAAGCTTTTAGAATAGAATCTGCCGACATTGTGGCCCTTCCATATGTCATTCCATTATAGTGACTAGATTCTCATGTTCCTTCACCACAGCCGAGGAGGAAGAACCTCCAAGACGCCCATTGTGGTGGGTTTTGACTCTCTTGTAGCTACTACGGTCTCTCTGCTGCATTGGTAGCCCAACCCGTTTCTGAATCATGGGTCCCGAAGTGATTATCTAGGACTCAAGAATGTTGAGGACCATTGCATGGCTACAACTGGGATCCATGGAGAGAGAGAGAGAGAGAGAGAGAGAGAGTCTGATGAATGAGGAATGCTTAGGTAGTATCTGAAACTCTGAGATGTTTTGGGGTGATTCTTGATCAATTTCTTAGAGAAAAATGAGGTTTGTCATAAGGATGTGTGGATATTTGTGCTGCACGCAAATTTTGATTCTCTTGGCGGTGGATGGATTTGCATAAGCTGTGTATATTAAGAGGATAGAAAAATAGAATCTACCATTTTGTCTTCATTCCGTTTTTGTCTTAGATATATCATCTTTCACTTATTCATCCCAAAAATCTGAACTTCTTACCTCTGACCATAGTAGAATACATTGGTATGTACATTTTGAGTAAAATGAAATAAAAAAAAAGATTATGGCGTTTTTTGTGGTATTTCTTGGAAGCAGGACAAGTGCTTGCAGCGTGAATAATGGCCATAATCTAAAACCTATGTAAATAAATTACAGAAGTCATATAACTTTTTTTATGACATAGATGTGGACAATGTTCAGAATTTGTTATAATAAGCATAAACATAATAAAATTATAACATAAATCTATATATATAAATTCTAATAAAAAATTATGATTTTTTAGTTATCATATTTCCTTATATTATTCAAAAAAATTAAAATATGATATTATTATTTATTGCAATAATATTAAACTTAAAATAAACGGAATGAAGAAAATAAATTAAAATAAAAATTAAACTTATGTTAGAATATAGAAAGAGAATTTATTAAACTAATATATTTTTATCTAGATAAAAATCTAGAAACATTTAGAAACATCCAATTTGAAATATCCAGATCAATCCGATCCGAATTAATATAAATAATTCGAATCGTTTGAAATATAGATTATCCTAAAAGCTATATAGATTTAAATTTTAGAAAACGTTCGAATTCGGGTCGGTTCCGATACCATCCGAAAAAATAAACAATCCAATTTAAAATAAAAAATAAAAAAATAATATATAATATATATACACCAACAAATCCTACTAGGTTTTTTATCTATATATTTTTGTTATGTATAATATTTTTGTTTTTGTTTTATATTAAAAACGAACTCCCAAAACATCAAAATATCTATAAAACCGAATAATCAAATTAGGTATAATATCCGAAGAATTCGAAATCTAAATAATCCGAATAACTCGTACTCGAAGAACCAATTATGCAAATTAATTTGTTATTTCGATTACAAACTTCTCATCCTCGAATCGAAAATATTCAATTCCAATTCGGATCCAATTTTTTAAAATCCGATGAATCCAAATGCAAACCAAAACCCCAAAAATCCAAGCCGAAATCAAGATTGGTCACCCTAAAAACATTTATATCGTGTATATAAAATTAGATTACAAATAAAAAAATCTGAATTGATTAGACAGATATCTAGATCCTCTAAACCGTTTCTTTAGAGCAGAGTATTTGGATGATGTTGGGTAATGAACCAAGCGTGTGAATTCAACCTCTCCAAGGATATCAAGATTTTTGAAAAAAAAAACAAAACTGAAACTTTAGCAAAACAGGAGTTTATTTCCAAGACAGGAGTTTATTTCCAATACAAGAAAAGAAGAGTTGATGGATTTTTTTGGAAAGCTCAAAACTTTCCTTCAAATAGTACAGACAGAAACAATCAAAATCATACACACGAACTCTGTAGTCCGATTATTGCAAACTTTCCCAAATTCGATCGTCTAGGAAGAGTTTCTAATGCTATCAAGAAACATAGATCGTGCAGAAAGGTCAGAGGAAAACCGACCGAGTACTGCTATTGTAGCTGTGCTGCTTCCAAACTTCTCAATCCCCCTAGAGATCATACAAGTATGCCCAGCTTCAGCCACCACGATTACATCCCCTCCGACCAGGGGCGATAACGTCTCAGCGATCTGTCGGGTCATCCTTTCCTGCACTTGAAGCTTGAACCCGTAAAAATGTACCACTGATTGTACAACTGATTTTCCTATGGGATTGTAACCATCAGCGAGAAAGTAACCAATGTGCACGACTCCGTAAAATGGAAGTAAATGATGCTCACACATCGACCAGAATGGCAGATTCAGTTCATAGTGCAGTTTTCCCTTGACCTCGCTGTTGTGTTTGGTACCGGTTTTGCCACAACTGAAGCCACCCAGCTTCATCTCCAGATCGGCATTCTGGAAGTTCATCATCCACGTTACGAAACGAACAGGCGTTCCGATGAGTTCTTTCCTCGACGGATCTTCACCCAATGCTTTCAGAATGGAACGAACCATGGAAACCATTTTTGTGTCTGCAGGAGCAAATTTGGAGGAGCTTTTCATGCTTGGGCACCATTCTTTCACAGATCTGTTTTTATTTCTACATAAGTTATGTGTTTTCATGCCTTCAAACTTGGAAAGACTCAAGAATTCAACCCAAAGATCAGAGCTTTCATCTTCAAAGTCTCCAGAACCCGAGGAAACCAATAAGTTAACAAAACCATGGTGATTAGAGTCGAGAAAGCTCATTTCCAAGCTTGGAAAGTGGATGTGGGAACATTGAAGAACAACAGCAACTCCGGATGGTTTAACCCAATGTTGAAGAGCTGAACAAATATCATCAGCCAGACGCTGTGGATCTTGAAGCCTCTTAGCGAAAACATCAGTGACCCTAGAGAACTTGCTCAACCCAAGAACCCTTTGGCCAGAAGGAACATAACCTATGTGGCACTTGACTTGGAAAGGAAGCAAGCATGATTCACAATAAGAGTAGTGGTCGAGGTCTCGGACAACAACAAGACCTCCCACTCCTCCTGCCTGACCAACTCCATCATCCAACCCTGCTTCTGGAAACAGAGCACTCTGTACATAATCTTTCACCTTTTGTTTATAACCTGAGAATGTAAAAACAGTATCAATCAGCAAAAGCATGAAACCGGGAACTCAGAACAACCATGGCCACAGAGAAGTTAACCAAAGAAGCCTCATACTTCTTTATATTGCCCATGAAGGAACACAAGCTGTGAATTATTCATAATGGCCTAAAAGAGCTGCTGAACTAACCACCAGAGAGGCACTTATCAATAACTCAAACACAGCTGCTTACTAACCCGATAAAAAAAAAAAAACTCATTTGTTGTCCAGACAACCTTAGCCTATAGACAAATTTATTCTTACCGCGCATACCGACGCAACACAGTAATGAACACAAGAATATAACAACACGATCACGATCAGATTCACAAGACGGGGCAATCAGATTCAAAATGTAGGAGAGACCAATATACCTCTGGTTCCTTCTCGAAGCGCTTTGGCAACTCGAAAAGGGGTTTTAATGATGCCTTCCCGATTGATATCTTCATTCAAACCTTGCAAGAGAACTTTCACGGCTTCTTGAATCGCTATGGTCTCTGGTTGATGCTCGAAAGCAAACTCGTTGCAACCATTTCTCATACCATTCTCCACCTCCAGATTGAAATGCCCTTCATCTAAAGCGCCCATTGACAAAGCCACCACCGGATCTGATGAACAATGAATATCACCAACAACCACAGGAGCTGTTTTACGATCAAAACTCGTCAGCTTTGGAACGAGAATGGCCAAATCGGCTAAGAGAAACCAATTCAAGCAATTTTTTCATCTGAAAATAACTGGATGAGAACATTTGAAAACTTTCGAGCTAAAAGATTTAACCCAGATGTATTAGGAGCAAAGCCCACTAAAATTCAAATCAAACCGAATCTTCCCAGGAAAAGAGAATTGAAATCCGAATCCAAGTTCTCTCCTTTCGGCTATAATTTTCCCGGAAAAATCAATTCCCGGAAGTTCGGGGATTATAATACGAAAGACGACAATGCGAGAGAAGAAATGAAGGGTTGATGTTGATCCCAGGACTATGTGGATTCGTAAAATAACAAGTACGAAAAAGAAAGCTCCAAAAAATTTTCCCCCTCAGATTCTCGCTTAGGAAAACTTAAGCCATCAGCAGACAAAAAAAATGAAGAAGAAAGAATGTCCTTTTATTAGATTCAATGGGAAAAGCTTCTAGACTAACGCGGCAAAGAAATTTTCTTTATCTTTGTTCACCGAACCCTAATTCATGGGGACTTCTCCTGTTCACTTTCGGGAGAAAAAGTGCATCGGTGGGAAAATTGTTTCTGGAATAATACATCGGCGCCTACATTTTATTTCTTGCCAGGATAATTCCGTAACTTTCCACCAAAAAATCGCATTATTGTATAAAAAATAAGGCTCAAATATTAATTAATAAAAATGATTTTATAAAATTTACAATTATTGTAATTTCATACACGTAAAAGTTAGCACTGATATTGAAAAATAAGTTAGGTCGCTTTATTATAAATATATATATTTAATTTTTATTCCACATAATTGATGTCTATTTAGATCTTTTTCATTATGAGATATCTGGAGGGAATATTTATTTAATGAACTAATTTAAAAAATCTAAGAAATAATGGAAGTCCAATGTGTTAGAGATATATTATCCATATTTACAAGATAATTTAAAATTATGAATTGGGACAAAAATAATTTCTATCTTGAGATATTATTTTTATTACGGATTTAATTTCCTATAACCCCACAAATCACAAAAAAAAAATATAGCAAAAGTCAAAGAGTTTTCAGAACTGAATGCGATGGATATGCTAAACGGATAGATTCATCAATTTAACATCCAATATATATTCATCCACAAGTTTTAATTTTTCTAAATAATGAAAATTTATCCCATATCGAATAATGGAATGGTAAAAACATTTTTCGATTTATATACAGATTTATTTTGTAAGATAAAAATAATTGTGTAATTATAGTTGTAGGAAAGAGATGAAATTATGATTAAAAAAAGTAGCATAAATTTTACCAAAAACTTCAAAAAAGCGAGAAAATTTACCTTTGGCTTCCATTGAAGATGACAGGAGAAGAAATAGTATTTTTTATGTAGAAGATGTTTAAGAAGGATTAGAGAACTAATGGCAAGAGATTAGGAACATTGATTTTTGAGTTATATAGAGAGTGGGTCTTTATCGTTATTATTATTAAAATTGTAATATTATAAACTAATTTGTAAGTTGACATGTTTACAAATATAGTAATATATAGACCAGTTATTATGTATTTGGCACTCAAAACCAACCAGAATCTACATACATGTCACTGGAGTTACATTTTTTTATTATATTGTTATAAATATTAATTGGATTTAAAAACTTTTACAGCGGTTATAATGAGACTGATATATATATATATATATACATTTCCCTCTTCTGACTATGATGAAAAAAACGTCCTTCCGTTGATCATTTTACAAATTTTATAATAAGATTGATATATATACATTAGTTTGAAAATTTTTAAAACTTATTTATGTTATGTTGGAATTTTCTGATTGTTTTCAGATCTTGATAAATGTAATTTTTTTGTACAACATGATAGTTGAAGTATTAAAAAATTTGATTGAGATACCAAAAAAGAGAATTTATGGGCAATGCTGCAGAAAACCCAAAATCCAAGAGAAGTATGATATATATTATTATATACCTTACCTAGTGCTCGCGAGCCGTCGCTTCAACTGGATTGTTGTAATTAATGATAGTTTAATAATAAGCTTAAAAACAATAAATTTTGATATAACAATTTATAAGATTTTAACGTAACGAACGATACGAAAAAAATAAAAATCAAAGGAAAGTTAAACCAGAGGTATTTATTGTAATTGAAATACCTAAATTATAGACAAAATGATGTTAATTATAAAAATATTTTGTGTAAGATACTATGATAACTAATAAACAGGGCTGATATATATAAACATATCTAAAAGTTGTAAAAGAAATCATTTGAAATTTAAGTTATCATACATTGTACAATATAATAAATTAAATGAAATTCAAATTGAAAATACATTAAAAATTAACAAATTTAAAATTTATTAATGTACTAATGTTAAATTATAGATTAAAATTTTTGAACAAATATAATTGTAAAATACAATATATTTTACTATTGAAACATTTTAAAATTTAACATATATATTAATTAATTGTATTGACATGTCTTTATCCTATGGAAACTGTTTGTTGACTTTGGGTCTTTCAAAATTGTTTGGACATAGTCTCCTGAAAAAATATTATTTATGATTTTTTAATCCTTAATTTTAAACGGCGTGATTAATGGAAGAATCCTAATTTTTTTCTGTAATTATTTATTTCATATAAATGACCATTTGTGAACTTTTATAATATTATTTCTTATAATATAAAAAACTCATAATTTAACTAAATAATGATATATATAGACATAAAATAAATATAACACGTAAAAAATGTGACCATTGATAATACAAACTCAAGATAAAAACCATTTAAATTGAAATAAAAGTTTTCATCTTCTTCTCAACCAAATTAAACTTTTATTTTTATATTTATTTATGATGTTAAATGTTATTTTTCTAATTATACTGATTTTATGTTTAATTTATTATAATTCATAAAATTCATTGTTTGCATGATCCAAATATTTAAGATTTAACACAATGATTTCATGTCAAACTAAGACATGCCTTCCTTAGGGGACCAACCTCCTCTTTTGAAATCAAAATTCAAAATATATAAACCATCTGCAAATTTCATAATCGGGTCAAACATTTGATATGGTAATTTCATAACATAACGAATGTCATATCATTTGTCAAATTCACTTATTAAACAACCAGAAAAAATATTGAAACACAAAATCTAGCTTAATACCAAATAAATTTGGTAAAAAGTGATCGAGAATTACCTCTCAGTCTCATAGTAGACCTGAATTACTCCAGAATGAGGTCGATTCAAATCATTGTCATCGTAACTACACCTGAATCTCACTGAATAACATGTTTTTCTGATCATCGAAACGGAAGAACGACAACGACATGATATGTATAGAATCTTCGGTGAGGATAGAGAGATGGAGACGATAGAGAGGTCAAGAAGCCATAAAAATTGGAGTATCCAGGTACCTACACATAATGTCACCCGAAGAGGAAGCTTATTATCATGGTACCGGCAATTCTCTAGTCGTCTGAACACCAACCTGTCCGGAGAGTCATAGATCACAGAGATTTGAACGATTGAGAAAAAAACAATTGGCAAAATGAGATCGATCCATATCGTTCTCATCATAGCTAATTTGAATCTCACCGAATAACACATTTGTTTGGACAATTCAAATGTTTTTTTATCCCAAATCCATGTCTTAGATAAAATATTAACATTTATAAAATTTTCTATATTTTTAAAAATATAGAAATAATTCTAAATATATACTTGTACAAATAGTATAATAAACCAATATGTTTAAAGCAATTCAGTCAAATATTTGTATGTGTCCAGTAAATAAAAATTTAATTGACCATCATTTAGAAGTTTATAACGACGATCAATGCTAAAAGATATCAAACAGTCGAAATATGAATCATTACGAGAAATAGGGGAAAATGAATTGCAATTTATTGTGTAGTGCAATTTACTAAAACAAATATTATAACAAAATAATAATACTAATAACAATTGTTGTTATTATAATTAATTGATTATTTAATATATTACAATAATGCGAAAATGATAATGATTGTTTTGCTTATGGGATTGACCCAACCACTCCGAATCTATCACAACGTGTTTCAGCACACACATGTCATTTTTCACCATATAAAGAAAAAAGAACATCGTTTTACTTCATGCAAGATTAGTTGGTATACAATTCCTTAATTTATAAAATACTCAACTATTTTATTAGAATTGGGAAAATGAAAAAATTGTGTGGATTATATTGTAATAAATTTATAAATAAATATATTGATATTGTGATTGTTTTGAAATATTCAAGTAAATAAAAATATGAAAAATTAATGATATTGAAGAATTAGAAAACAAAACTGAACACCTCAATTTTGTTTTCGAAATATTCAATGCAATCATTCAAAAATAAAATATATCATCCATATTGAGATAATATAGTTGGTATAATTAATAATCTTGATCATCAATTCAAACTTTTCATTGTGCACTTGGCTCTTATGTTGATATTGTCTATAGTTTATATATAATGAATTTTTCTAGAAAAGAAACGCAATATCAATGTTCATGTTAGAAAATATATCAAAACACTCTATCCCACGTATAAATTCGATTTTATATTCAAATTGTGATAAATTAGATTCCAATATCTTGATAAATTTTAATACGATATATTGAAAAGAAGAAAAATTCGAGAGTAATAATGTATCGAGTTGATCGAATATAATGGACGATAAAAAAGAAAACCAAATGATATTTAAAGAATATTTTTGATAAATATTCTTTAAATATGTCACGAATCTTCTAAAATGTTTTAAAATATTTTGATATATCTTCTCTAAAGATATCTTAAATTTAACATGCTATGTTATGTTTTCTAATTTAGTTAGGACATCAACCATAAATTCATATATGGTTTGGACAACTACAACTCTTGAATTAACTTAATTTTATGATATCAGAATTCTGGTAAAAAAAATTATAGATTATAATTTCTAAATTTTTTGATAGTTTTGTTTTTTTAATATTAGTTTTATTTTAATATGACGATATTTGTATAATATTACGCTCAATTAAAATAATTGAGGCAAATTTTCACAACTCGATTTATAGCTTAATGTATGGTTGAATATATAGCTGAAAGACCTTCGTCACTGGATAGATAAATTGAAATGAACAATTTTTTAAGATGAAATATCCGTCAAAATAAAAATATCAACAAAACAATTTTGTCTACCACATATTTAAACAAAAAATGTTCAAATTCAGACATGTGATTATGTTTGATTATGTTGAGAAATATTAAAGATTTAGAATATTTATTATATTTTTTAGAGATTTAAAATATTTAAAAGATATTTATAAAATATATATCAAAATTTTTTAGAGATATTATATAAATTTTCTACATAAAATAAATGATCTTTTGTCTTTGTATTCGAACAATTGAATAAATAATTACTCTCGAAATTATCAGAATTTATTAAAAACCTCCAAATAATTTAAATCATGCATCTCTTACAACCTTTAAACTATAAATTTCATTCTGTGGTCATAAACAAACAGCAATGCTCATGCTTGTCGAGGCATCGTTTCTTTCGCCTTTTGGTTTAAAATAGGTAAGGAAAAACATGTGAATTCTCATGGGTGTGACGAACAACACATGTATGATTAAAGAAAACGACCATAATCTAGTGCTTACTCTCACCTACTACACCAACGCTACAATGTCCATTTCTTCCATTTTTGTCTTTTTTTTTTCTCTTTCACAATCATATATCCTAAAATTAAATAATAATGGTTCAAACAAATAATAAATCAGAATTTTTTAAAATAAAGATCAACAAAATCCTTTCTATAAAAAATGGAAATAATCTTTAAAAAATATTATTATATATATATTATCAACAAACTTTATATATCTTATAAATCTACAAGATTTTCCCACAAATTCAAAAATGATATTTTACGATTTAATTACTCAATAACGTCATTGTCGTTCTCATTATATATACACACAATTATGCATATATATATATATATCTATACAAACATATATATATTTATATATTGATAATATAAAGAATATACGTAAATATGTGGCGATGGAGTGATATATGACATGGTAAATAAAAAAGTTTTCTTCGTGGTAACAATGCTACATTAATAGGATATAAATACAATTTATCTCCTATTATACATCAACATAAATAAATATTTATTAAATCGTTTACCAATCTCACAGTTAAGATGTTTTTGGATAATGTTTTTTGATTTAAGGATTGAGATTCAAAATCTAATTTCAAAAGGTAGTGAAAAAAATTAGAGAGTGGTTCAAAAGTTTTTATATAATTTTGTCTTTAGTTATATAGTCGAATAGAAACCCTCATAGTATAATCATTAGTAAAAAGACATGTAAAGATAAACAAGGTAAATTTCCTTTTTCTAAGGTTTATAAGATCATCTGGTGAAGGCATCACTCATTCTTTATCACTAATCATCTTGCGGTTTTCTTTAAAATCCAGAGTCTCTACTGCAATGTTCTTCATGGTGACAACAATCTTCACTACAGCGCTTTCAAATGAAAAAGAAAAAGAATATTACACGCTGTATTTTTTTGCTGAAACTAAATGATTAACCAATTATTTATCAGTTTATAGTGTATTTTTATTTTAGCGTGTATATAAAATAGATTTAGAGATTTTTTAAAATATATATTTCCTTATCTCATATGGAAAATAAACAAAACTATCTTTGAATCTATTTCTTGTAAACATTTCATCATTTGACTTCTCACATAAAGTCAGAAAACTATGCATACAATTTAGATTTTCGATCTTGTGATTTTGTATTCCAATATTATATCACAATAAAAACTGGATTTTCTCGTATTTGATAATCAAGTCCATCTTGTATGCATGGTTACGGGCTTCCCTGCAATTGCAAAACGCAGGAACGCATAACTCAAACTTTTTATAGTTATCGAGGTTGTGTGATTCTAAAAATAGTCAAGGGACACATTGTAAAAGTTATATCTCTGAATACTGAAGAAATCCGATTTCACCTAATTCGGATTCCAAAACCCCCGAAACTCTATTGTGAATTATATATCAAGATTTGAGAAAACTCGAAAACAGAAGATCGAGATAAATACCTGGATTTATGGTATACGATATGCAGCGGAATAGATCTTCTGATTCTACGTGTAATAACCGAAAACCTTGACACCGATGGGATGCATCAAGAAAACTGAGATTCTCTGAAATTTTCTGTAAAACCGTAGGTGATAATAATGAATCACACCTTCAGAAACCAAATGAATCTCATTTATATAGGCACGTGAACCAGGGACCATAAACCGACAGATAACCGATTAATTTCGGTTCTCAATTGTATCGTTTAATTTCGCCCATCATGAAATATAAACGATACTACCTAAGGTCTCTATGCATATAATCCTCCTCATTCAATTCAATACCGAAGTCCAATCAATTAAACTTAAATCCGATCACATTTAATTTGGACTAAACTGAATGACAACACTTATTCCAAAATTATTCACATATATAGGTCCACAAATATAAGATTAAACCAAAAATCTTACAAATACAATTAACGAATAGATATAAAGATCTAAATGTGATTAATTAAATATTGATTAATTACAATTTGATCTCTGAGATTAAAACATATCAATTGTTTTAAGTTAGAGAAAAATACATATTCTTCTATAAACTATCGAATTTTAATTTTACTTTTTTTGAACTTTCTTTCTCATCCTATTTCCCCTAAACTTTCATTATTATTAATCCTATTTCCCCTAAACTTTAAAAATTCATCATATTTCTCCATCCGTTAAATATTCGATCCGTTAAATATCCGTTAATTTTTCTGTTAATTTTTTTAAAATAGTCTATTTCCCCCAAACTATATGAGTTTTAGTCTATTCCCTCGAACTATATGAATTCTAGCATATCCCTCCTAAACTATATAACTTCTAGCCTATTTTCCCCTCCCCCTGGAACTATATGACATCTAGCATATTTCCTCCCGAACTATATAACTTCTAGCCTATTTCCCCTCGAACTATATAATCTCTAGCATATTCCCCCTCAGACTATATGACTTCTAACTTATTGTCCCTTTCTAAAAACAAATTGTACATTCAACGTATTTTCAAAATTTTTGTTATTATAAACATAAAATATTTTCTTTAATAGTAACATATTTTTAAATTTTGGTTATTATAAGCGTAACATTTTTTATTTAATAGTAAATAATTTTAAATTTTGGTTATTATAAATGTAACATATTTTCTTTAATATTAACGTATTATTAAATTT
>CM071873.1:9956597-9984124 GCA_036759665.1 Gynandropsis gynandra
GTTTGGTAGCAATTAGCCCGACCGGGCACTCCCAATCCACCCGAGTGTGCATGAGTTGAGGTGTTGTTTCCGCTCCTTTCGCTCGGTGTTTGAGTGCTCACTTCCAATCCATGGCCTTGCACAAGTCGAACCTTGTTACTCAACTACGTTTTTGGGGTTAGATTGCCATAATCACTCGTGTTTCTCCTCATGTCTTCGTTTCCTATACAAAACACGAAATGTAGATAAAGTCCTCGAATAAACTCGGTAAATGAATGAAATCTAAGCAATCTACTTAAAACTAGACCTAAGAATGATATAAAAACTACAACGGATTACGTGTTATCAATTTTAATCATTAAAACGGGGTCGACCTACGATGCACAACATGCTTTGTCATAGTTCTAACAAATACTTGGAACCAAAAATACAATCGTCTAATTCGAAGCTTTTTTATGCAAAATATCCAATTTCAAAGCCTAATGTAAAATTGAATGTATAATCATCCAATAACATCGATACCATAAAATTAAAGGAAAAGTGGTGCACATGAGAACATTTAAGGAGACTATGGAAGATAAAAAATTAATTCAAACCCAAATGACGCGATAAAGCATACTAACTTAAGAAACTCAAATACGACATCTCATAACTCCTCAAAGTCCTATGTATTTAGCTAAATAGTTGATTTTGATTATGAAAATAGGTCGGATTGCTAAACTAATGTGACGTTGGAGATATAAAATCAAGTACTAGGAATGGAAAAACAAATTATATACTTTTAGTGCATAATTACATGCCAAAACTTACGTAACTTAACTCGAATAGGCCACATCATAACTCTTCAACGTCCTATGTATTTACCTAAATAGTTGATTTAAGATTAATTCAAACCCAAATGATGCGATAAAGCATAGGTACTTTAAGAAACTCAAATAGGGCATCTCGTAACTCTCCAAAGTCTAGTGTATTGAGCTAAATAGTTTATTTTGAGGATAAAAATAGGGCTGAACTACTAAGCGCAACACTCGACATCATAGATATCGAACATAAATAATTAGAACGAAAAAATAATCTAATTGGAGTTATATACGCAAAGTTATCGTAATTCAAAGCCTGACATAAAATCTAATTCATAATTGGCCAATAATGTTGAAAACAACATGAAGACTTTTGAAGAGGTTATGCAAGATCAAAAGTACTTCAAGTGCATAATCAGAGGACAAAACATACATAACTTAAGAAAATTGAAAAGGGTATCTCGTAGCTACTTAAAGTCCAATGTATTGAGCTAAATAGTTGATTTTAAGGATAAAAATAGGGTCAGACTATTATGTTCAACTCTCTACATTCTTGATATTGCAAAAATACGTTAAATGAGTTAAAATATTGTGTAATTCATTGTTTTATACGTAAAGTTATTATATTTTCAAGCCTAATGTGTAATTTAGTGCACAATCGACCAATATTGATGAAAACATTAAATAAAAGGGCGAAAGGGTGCAACATGAGGAATATCTGAGAGGATATGTAAGAGGAAAAAGTTATTCAACTGCATAATGTTGCGATAAATCATACGTAACTTCAGAAACTTGAATAAGGCATGGTGTTCCTCCTTAAAATCCAATGTATTGAATTAAATAATTGATTTTTAGGATGAAAATGGGGTCAGGGTTGTTAAAAACAATCTGTGACATCGTAGATATCAAAATGTATATTTTAGAGTACAATCGGCAAAAGAGGTGAAAGCAAAAAATAAAGGGAAAAAGGGTGCAACATGACGATATTCCAAGAGGATATGCAAGAGGCTGAAGTAATTCAAGTGCATAATGACGCGATAAAAAATATAACTTACGAAACTCGAAGAGGGCCTCAAAGTCTCAAGCATTGAGCGAATTGTTTATTTTAAGTATGAACATGGAGTCAGATTGCTAAGTGTATCCCGTGACGTCGTAGATATCGAAAAATTACTTTGAATGAAAAACCAAATCGTCTTATTCACAGCGTTATACACAAATTTATCATATTGCAAAGCTTAACATATAATTTAGTGTACAATCCGCTAAGAACGGTGAAAAATAAGATAAAATGGAAAAACATTTCAACACGACGACATTCCAAGAGTATATGCAAGAGGTTGAAGTAATTCAAATATATAATTACACGATAAAACATATGTAACTTAAGAAAATCGAATCTGGCATCTCGTAGCTCCTCATAGTCCAATGTATTGAGCTAAATAGTTGATTTTGAGGATAAAAATTTTGTCGGACTACTAATCATAACCCATGACGTCATAGATATCGAATAAATATATGGAATGAAAAAATAGTCTAAATTGTAGATTTATATGATAAGTAATCGTATTTTAAAGCTTAACGTATAATTTAGTATACAATCTGCGAATAATGGTAAAAGGGAAAAGGGGTGCAACAAGAGGACTTTCCAAGAAAATATGCAAGAGGCAGTTGTGGTGCAAGTGCATGATGATGTGTTAAAACATACATTACTTAAGAAACTCAAATATAGCATCCGGTATCTCCTTAAAATCCAATGTATTGAGATAAATAGTTGATTTGATGACGAATATGGGGTCGGCCTATTAAATGAAAAAATGAATCTCCTAATATTATTTAGTGCACAATAGGAAACCACCAGTTAAACATATTATATAAAAGGGGAAAAAAGTGCAGCACGAGGACTTTCCAAGAGGATATGGAATAGTTAAAGTGATTCAAATGCATAATTCATACGATAAAACATACGTATCTTAAGGACATTGAATAGGGTATCTCGTAGATGCTCAAAAACCAATGTATTGAGCTAAATGGTTTATTTTTAGGATGAAAATGGGGTCCGACTACTAAGCGCAACCCTCGATGTCGTAAATATCAAAAAAATACTTAAAAACCCAAATCGTCTAATCAGAGTCCAACACCTAACATTTAATTTTGTGCACAATTGGAAAAAAAGGTGAAAAAATAAAAAAAAAAGGAAAAAGGGTGCAACACGAAGACTTTCCTAGAGGATATGCAATAGGTTGTAGGAATTGAAGTGCATAATGACTCGATAAAAATACGTAACTTATGAAACTCGAATCTGGCATCTCCTAGCTCTTGCAAGTCAAATGTATTTAATGAAATAGTTGATTTTGATTATGAAAATGGCGTCGGACTGCTAAGTGCAACCCGTAACATCGTAGAGTTTTAAAAATCATCTAATTTAGAGCTTTATACCTAGAGTTATCGTATTTCAAATCCCAATATATAATTTAGTGCACTATCAACCAATAACGGTGAAAACATAAAATAAAGCGGACAAAGGGTGCAACACGAGGAATTTCCAATAATATATGCAAAAGGCAAACGTAACTCAAGTGCATAATGACGTAAGAAACATTACGTTACTTAAAAAACTTAAATACAAAATCTTGTAGACGTCAAAGTTCAATGTATTGAGATAACTAGTTGAATTTGAGGATGAAAATCAGTTTGGGCAGCTAGAACAACCGAGAGGTCAAAGATATAAATAAATACTTGGAATGAAAAATCGTCTAATTCAGAGCTTTATAGGCATTTTAGGACTTTCAAGGAGGTAATGCAAGATCAAAAGTTTTCAAGTGCATAATGATGCGATAAAAACATACACAATGTCAAATGTATTGAGCTAAATAGTTGTTTTTGAGGATGGAAATGGGGGCGAACTGCTAAACCGGAAACATCGTAGATATCAAAAAAATACTTTGAATCCAAAATTTGTTGTCGAATTCGGACAATTATAATATAGTGCACAATCGACCACTAACGTTAAAACATAAAATAAAAGAAAACGAGAACTTTCCAAGAGGATGTTCAAGAAGCAAGAGCATCTCAAGTGCATAATGGCGGGACAAAACAAACGTAACTTAAGAAAAACGAATATTGCATTTTGTAGCTCCTCAATGTCCAATTTATTAAGCTAAATAGTTTATTTAGTGGATGAAAATGGGGTTGGGTTGCTATGACCATCCGGCTACATCGTAGATATCAAAAAAATACTTGGCATGAAAATCGTCTCATTCAGACCTTTATATAAAAAGTTATCGAATTTCAAAGCCTAATATATAATTTAGTACACAATTGACCAATCATGGTGAAAATATAAAATAAAAAAGGAAAAAAGTGTGCTATACGAGGACTTTCAAGTGGATATGCTAGATGCAAGAGTGATTCAATTTTATAATGGCGCGACAAAATACACGTAACTTAAGAAACTCGAATAGGGCATGTCTTAGCTCCTCAAAGTCCAATGTATTTTAGCTAACTAGTTGAATTTCAGGATAAAAATGGAGTCGTTCTCATATAAACAATCCATTAAATCGTAGATATTGTAAAAAATCATCTAAGTTTGATCTTTATATTCAAACTTTTATAATATTTCAAAGTCTAACGTATAATTTAGTGCATAAATGGCCAATAATGGTGAAAACATGAATTAAAAAGAAAGAGAGTGCAATATGAGGACATTCAAAGATGATATGCAAGAGGCAAAAAGTTAAAGTGCATAATGATGTAACGAAATATTTTTAGCTTAACAATATATTAAGCTAAATAAGTGATTTTGAGGATGGAAAATGGGGTCGAGCCGCTATGTGCAACCCGCGATGTTGTAGATATCAAAAATACTTGGAATCCAAAAATCAATTTTCTAATTCAGAGCATTATACGCAAAGTTATAGTATTTCAAATCTGTAGTATAATTACTGCACATTGTTAATTACAATTAAGAAATTATTTTAGTGCAAGAGGCAAAAGAATTCTAGTGCATAATGACGCGACAAAACATACGTACTTAAACTCCATTGTATTAAGGATAAAAATCGGGTCTGCCTCCAATGTGCAACTTGTAAAATCGTATATTTCAAAACAATAGTTGGAATAAACACAAACGTTAAATTTAGAGATCTAGAGGAAAATTAAGTATATTTCAAAACCTAACGTATAATTGAATGCACAATAATATAATAACGGTGAAAATGTAAAATAAAAAAGGGAACACGGTTCAACAGGAGGACTTTCCAAAAGGTTATGCGAGAGAAAAAAATAATTCAAGTGCATAATGACACAACAAAGCATAAGAAACTTAAGAAACACGAATAGGGTTCAACAAGAATAGGGCTTCTCGTGGCTCCTCAAATTTCAATGTATTGAGCTAAATAGTTGATTTTGAGGATCAAAATGGGGTCGGCCTGCTAAGCCCAACCCCCGACATCATAGATATCGAAAAAAATACTTGGCATGAAAAACAGTTGTCTAGTTTAGAGCTTTATACGAAAACTTATTGCATTTTATAGCCTAACGTATAATTTTGTGCAAAATCGGGAATAACAGTGAAAACATGATATTAAAAGGAAAAATGATGCTACACGAAGATTTTCCAAGAAGATATGCAAGAAGAAAAAGAAATTCAAGTGCATAATGACACGACAAAATTTACATAACTTAAGAAACTTGAATAACGCATCTCGTAGCTCTTCAAAGTACAAATAATTGAGCTAAATAGCTGATTGTGAGGTAAAAATGGGGTTGGCCTTGAATAAGGCATCTCGTAGCTCTTCAAAGTACAAATAATTGAGCTAAATAGCTGATTGTGAGGATAAAAATGGGGTTGGCCTGCTAAGCACAACCCGAGATGTTGTAAATATCAAACAAAATACTTGGAATGAAAAATTGTCTTCTAAATCGGAGCTTTATATGCAATGTTATCCTACATAAAAGCGTGATGTGTGGCTAGGGCAAGTCGTGCGTGTTGTGTGGCTGGAATGATGCCCGATCAGGCATGGCATGTGTGCCCGCTCGGGCACAAGGCAAAATGGTCGGGCATGCTTGCCCGAGTCGTGCTAAATGGTCCACACAATTGGCCGTAGGTTTTGCCCGATCGTGCAAGGGTTGTGCCCGACCGGGTGAGGCTTTTCCATGCTCAATCTCGTCCCGTTTGTCCCGTGATGATCCCCGAAGTTGCTCCTTAGATCCGTGCATGCTCCTTTAGCTCCAAAATGGTCCAAATACACGTAAAAACCTGTAAGAACATGAAAAGCACGAAAGCAAGTAAAACGGATACGGAATCATACGTAAAACATCACATATGTATCGAAAACGTCTCCTAAATCGTGCAAGAAATACGTATGAAAACGAGATGATCACAACCCACAACGAAGTAGATATTGGAGCTTTGGATACAAAATTATTGTATTTCAAAGCCTAACATATAACTTAGTGAACTAATCACAGTGAAAACGTAAAATGAAAGAAAAAAGGGTGCAACATGATGACTTTCCAAGAGAATGTGCAAGAGGAAAATGTAATTCAGGTGCATAATGATGCTACAAAACATTAGAAACTAAAGAAACTCGAATAAGGCATCCTATAACTACTCAAAGTGCAATATATTGAGCTAAATAGTTGCTTTTGAGGATGTAAATGGGGTTAGGCTACTAATAAGGCATCCCATAACTATTCAAAGTCCAACATGCGACATCTTACCTATTAATAAAATAAATGCAATGAAAAAATTGACCAATTACATTAAAAACATAAAACTAAAGGGAAAAGGGTGCAACATGAGGACTTCTCAAGATTATATGCTAGAGGGAAAAGTAATTCAATTGCATATTGATGCGACAAAACATAAGTAACTTAAGAAAATCAAATAGGGCAACTCGTACCTCAAATTCCAATGTATAGAAGTAAATAGTTCATTTTGAGTCTCAAATGCGGTCCGCTTGCTAAGTTTAACTCATGACATACTATATTTAAAAACATACTTTGAATGAACACCTACGCCTAATTCAGAGCTTTCGATGAACACATATTGTATTTCAAAGATTAAAGTATAATTTAGTGCACAATCAGGGCTTTTTACGCAAAATTATCGTATTTTCAAGCCTAACATGTAATTTAAAGCACATTCAGCAAATAATAGTGAAAACATAAAATAAAGGTTCAAAAGGGAGAAACGCGAGGGTTTTCCAAAAGAATATGCAAGAGGCAGAAGTAATTGGAGTGCATAATGACTTGCAAAATATACACAGCTTATAAAAATAAAATAGGGCATGTTGTAGCTCCTCAATGTCTACTATATTGAGCTAAATAGTTGATTTTGAAGATGAAAATAGGGTCAGACTGCTATACACAACCCTTTACACTGTAGCTATAAAAAAAATACAAGGAATGAAAAAAAAATCGTCTTATGTTGGAGTTTTATCATATTTTAAAGTGTAACGTATAATTTAGTGTACAATCGGCCAAGAATAGTGAAAACATAAACTAAATAGAAGAAGGATGCAACACGTATAATTTAGTGCACAATCGATAGTACATGCCGTAGCTCTTCAAAGTTCAATGCATTGAGCTAAAAAGTTGATTTTGAAGATGGAAAAAAGGGTTGCGCTTCTATGCACAACCGGTGATGTCGTAGATATAAAAAAATACTTGGAATTCAATAATCCTGACGTATGAATTAGTGCACAATCAACCGAAAACGATGAAAAGAACAAAGAAAAAGGAAAAGGGTGCAACAATAGCACTTTCTAACGGGATATGCAATAACAAAAGTAATATAAGGGCAGAATGCTGTGACAAAATATACGAAATTTAAGAAACATCAAAAGGGTATCGGGTAGCACCTCAAAGTCCAAAGTATTGAGCTAAATAGTTGATTTTGAAAATGAAAATGAGGTCAGATTGCTAAACGCGACCCATTATGTCGTACATTTCAAAAAAAAATACTCGGAATGAAAAAACAAAATCATCTAATTCAGAGCTTTAGTTCAGAACTGGTTAATTACTGTAAAACATACAATTAAAGGGAAAAGGGTAAACATGAGGAAATTTCAATATGATATGAAAGAGGGAAAAGATTTCAAGTGCATAATATTGAGACAAAATATACATAACATAAGAAAATTAATTATGGCATTTTGTTGCTCCTCCAATTCCAATGTATTGATCTAATAGTTGATATGGACAATAAAAATGAGGTCGGCATGTGAAGCGCATTTAATGACACCGTAGATATAAAAAATATACTTGGAATGAAAACAAAAGTCTAATTTGGATCTTTGGATGCAAAATTATTATATTTCAAATGCTAACATATAATTTAGTGCACAATCAACTAATCACAGTGAAAACGTAAAACAAAAGAAAATATAGTGTAACAACATCGTAGATATAAAAAAAAGTTGGAACATGGGGTCAGGCTGCTATGAACAACCAGCAATGTTATCGTATTTGAAAGCCTGACGTATAATTTAGTGTACAATCGTCCCAAAACGGTGAAAGAAAAAAATGGAAAATGGTGAAACATGAGCACTTTACGAAAGGGTCACAAGAGACAAAAGTAATTCAAGTGCAGAATGCTACGACAAAACATGAGTAATTTAAGAAAAAAAGGCATCTTGTAGCTCTTCAAAGTCCAATATATGGATTTAAATAGTTTTAGTGCGTCCTGCATCATCATAGATATCGAAAAAATACTTAGAATGAAAAAACGTAGTCTAATTTGGGGCTTTATTTTGGAAGTTACAATATTTCAAAGTTTAATTTATAATTTAGTGCATAATCGGCGAATAACGGTGAGAACATAAAATAAAAAAGAAAAAGGTGCAACCCTAGGACTGTCCAACAATATATGCATTAGGAAAAAGTAATTCAAGTGCATAATGACACGACAAAACATACGTAACTTAAGAAACTGAAAAAATTGCAAGTCGTAGCTCTTCAAAATCTAATTTATTGAGCAAATAATTTATTTTGAGGATGACAATGGGGTTGGGCTGCTATACGCAACCCCCTACATCGTAGATATCGAAAAAAATACTCTAAATGAAAAGACAAATCATCTAATTAGGAGCAACATGAGCACTTTTCAAGAGAATATACAAGAGACAAAAGTAATTCAAGTGCATAATGACGTGACAAAATATACGTAATTTAAGAAACTCGAAAAGGGCATCTCATAGCTCCTTACAGTCCAATGTATTGAGCTAAATAGTTGATTTTGAAGATGAAAATTGGGCCGTGTTGGTAACCATTCCCCGTGACATCGTACATATTAAAAACATACTTGGATTGAAAACATATAATTTAATTTGGAGATTGATATGCAACTTTATTACAAAGCCTAACATATAATTGAGTGAACAATTGGTTAATTTTTGTGAAAACATAAAAGGAAAGGGAAAAAGGGTGCAACATAGGACTTTCCAAGAGGACATCCAAGAGGCAAAAGTATTTGAAGCGCATAGTAATGCAGAAAAATATATGTAACTTATGAAACTCGGATATGGCATGTTGTAGATCCTGAAAGTCAAATATATTGAGGTAAATCGATGATTTTGAGAATGAAAATGGGTTCAGGTTGCTAAGCGCAACCTGCAACGTCATAGATACTGAAAAATACTTGGAATAAAAAAACATTGTCTGATTTAGAGTTTTATATGGGAAGTTACCGTATTTTAAAGTGTGATGTATAATTTAATGCACAATACTCAATAACGATGGAAACATACGTAACTTAACAAAATCGAATAAGGCATTTCTTAGCTCCTCAAATTCGAATGTATTGAGCTAATAATTGTTTTTAAAAATAAAAATGGATTCGGTTTGCTAACCCCTAACATTGACCTTCATAGATATAACAAACATGCTTGGAAGGAAACAAAACCATCTAATTTAGAGCTTAATATGCAAAGTTATCGTATTGGAAAGCCTAACGTATGATTTAGAGCACAATCGGCTAATAAAGGTGAAAACATAAAATATAAAGGAAAATGGGTGCCACACGAGGACTTCCCTAAAGGAAAAGCAAGAGGATATTCAAGTGCATAATGACAAAACATACATAACTTAAGAAACTCAAATAGGGTCTATCATAGCTGCTTAAAGTCCAATTTATTGAGTAAGCGTAATCCATGACATTGTAGATATCGACATATTACTTGGAATGAAAAACCAAATCGTTTAATTTAGAGCTTTCTACACAAACTTATCATATTTTATATTGTAACATATGATTTAGTTCAAAATCGACCCATAACAGTGAAATTATAAAATAAAAAGGAAAAAGGGTGCAACACGAGGACTTTCCAACAGCATATGCAAGAGGCAAAAGTAATGAAAGTGCATAACGACCAAACATATGTAACTTAAGAAACTCGAAAGGGCATCTTGTTGCTTCTCAAAGTCAATTGTATTGAGATAACCATGTATTTTAAGGATGAAAATAGAGTCGATCCACTAAACGCTGCCGACGATGTGGTAGATATTGAAAAATATATTTGGAATGGAAAAAATTGTCGGATTTGGTGCTTTATACGCAAAGTTATAGTATTTCAAAGCCTAACATGTAATTTAGTTCACAATCAGCTACTAACGGTGAAAAAATAATTAAAGGGAGAACAAGTACCACATGGAGACATTTATAGGATATGCAAGAGACAAAAGTAATTTTATTTATGAACTTTATACCCTAAGTAATTTTATTTCAAAGCCTTATGTATAATTTAGTGCATAATAGGCCAACACTGATGAAACATAAAATGAAAGGGGAAAAAAGTGCAACACGAGAAATTTCTAAGAGGATAAGCAAAAGCTGAAGTAATTCAATGTATATTTCACGCGATAAAACATACATAACTTAAGGACATTGAATAGGGTATCTCGTAGCTTCTCATAGTCTAATGTATTGAGCTAAATAGTTTATTTTGAGGATGAAAATGGGGTCCAACTACTAAGCGTGACGCTCGATGTCGTGGATATAAAAAAATACTTAAAAAATCGATTAATCGGAGTCCAACACCTAACATTTAATTTTGTGCACAATTGGCTAAAAAGGTGAAAAAATAAAAAGAAAAAAGAAAAAAGGGTGCAACACGAGGACTTTCCTAGAGGATATGCAACAGGTTGCAAGAATTGAAGTGCATAATGAACTCGATAAAAAATACGTAAGTTAAGATACTCGAATGTGGCATCTCCTAGTTTTTGAAAGTCAAATGTATTTAGCAAAATAGTTATTTTGACTATATAAATGGTGCCGCACTACTAAGTGCAACCCGCGAGATTATATATATTAAAAAAGCTTTTTACGCAAAGTTATCTTACTTCAAATCCAAGTACATAATTTAGTGCACCATCAGCCAATAATGGTGAAAACATAAAATAAGTTATGTAACTCGACTATGTCATCTAATAGCTCCTGAAAGTCTATTGTATTGAGCTAAATAGTTGAGTTTGAGGATGAAAATTGGTTCGGGCTGCTAAGCACAATCTGCAAAGTCGTAGATATTGATAAATACTTGGAATTACGAAAAATAATCGACTGATTCATAATTTTATATGCAAATTTATTGAATTTCAAAGCCTTACGTATAATTTAGTTCACAATCGCCCAATAACGGTAAAAGTTAAAATAAAAAAGAAAAATGTTACAACCCGAGGACGTCCCAAGAGGATATGCAAGAGGCAAAAGAATATCAAGTGCATATCGATAAAAGGAAAAAAAATGGTGCAACATGAGTACTTTCCAAGAGGATATACAAAAGGAAAAAGTAATTCAAGTGCATTATGGCCCGACAAAACATACGTAACTTAAAAAACTGTATTAGTGAATTAGTAGCTCCTTAAAGTCGAATGTATTAACCTAAAGAAATGATATCGAAAAATTATTTGGAATGAAAACAACAATTGTCTAATTCAGAGCTTTTTATGTACAGTTATCATATTGAAAGCCTAATATATAAATTTTGTTCGGAATCAAACAATAATTGTTAAAACGTAAAATAGAAAAGAAAAAGGGTGCAACCCATGTAATTTGAAAAAGGATTTGCAAGAGGAAAAAGTAATTCAGTTGCATAATGATGCGAAAAATATATGTAACTTAAGAAACTAGAATAGGACATCTCGAAAGTATAATGTATTTAGCTAAATATTTGATTTTGAGGATGAAAATAGGATCGAACTGCTATGTGCAACCCCCAACATCAAATATAGATCGGTAAAATACTTGGAATAAAAATGGATTTGGGGAGCTATGTGCAACCTGCTACGTCGTACACTGGTAAAAAAATACTTGGAATTAGGAAAACAATCGTTTAATTCAGAGATTTATACCCAAAGTTATCATATTTCAACGTCTAATGTATCTTTAGTGTACAACTGGCCCATAATGATGAAAACATAAAGTAATTCAAAAGGAAATGTAAGAGAAAAAAGTATTTCAAGTGCATAATGATGCAACAAAACATATATAAATTAAGAAATTAAAACATAGCATCTTGTAGCTTCTTAAAATCCAATATATTGAGTTAAATAGTGTATTTTAAAGATGAAGATTGTGTCGGTCTGCTAAGCGCAACGTGCGTTTTTTTAGTTATTGAAAAGATTATTTAAAATGATGGAAAATAATCGTCTAATTCAGTGCTTTATAGACATATTGATTTCATTTCAAAGCTATATGTATAATTTAGTGCATAATCTGCTAAAACGGGTTCAAGACGAGGACTTTCTGCGAGGATATGTGAGAGGCAAAGTATTTCAAGAATATAATGACGCGACAAAACATACATAACTTAAGAAACTCAAATAGGCCATCTCGATGTCCCTCAAAGTCCAATACATTAAGCTAAATAATTCATTTTGAGGTTAATAATGAGGCCAGACTACTATGAACAACCCACTAGATCGTAGATATCAAAACAATAATTGGAATGACAAACAAATCGTCTAATTGGAGCTTTATAGGCATATAAATTATCGTATTTTAAAGCGTTACATATAATTTAGTGCACAATCGTTCAATAACGGTGAAAATAAAAAATAAAAGGTAAAGAGGGTGCAACATGAGGATTTTCCAACAGGATATGCAAGATTCAAAAGTAATTGAAGTGCATAATGACATGACAAAACATAGGTAACTTAAAAAATCGAATAGTGCATCCCATCTCTTCTGAAAGTCCAATGTATTGGGTCAAATAGTTTATTTTAAGGATTAAAATGGGGTTGGGCTGCTATGCATAGTTATGGTATTTCAATGCCTAATGTATTATTGAATGTACCGTCGGCCAATAAAGTCAAAAACATAAAATTATAGGAAAAATGATGCAACATGAGGACATTCCAAGAGGATATACAAGAGACAAAAGTAATTCAAGTGCATAATGACACGACAAAACATACTTAACTTAAGAATCTAAAATACGATATCTCATAACTCTTGAAATTCCAATGTATAGAGCTAAATAGTTCATTTTGATGATGAAAATGGGGTCGGACAACTATGTGAAACATGTGACATTGTAGATATAAAATCAAATACATTGAATGAAAAAACAAAGTATCTACTTTGAATGCATAATGACATGCCAAAACATATGTACTTCACTCGAATAGGCCACGTCATAGCTCCCCAACGTCCAATGTATTTAGCTAAAATAGTTTATTTTAAGAATGAAAATAAGGTCTGACTACTAAGTGCAACCCATGACGTCTTAGATATTGAAAAAAAACCTAGAATGAATAAAGACATCGTCTAATCCGGAGATTTATACACAAAGTAATCGTATTTCAAATCCTAAAGTATAATTAAACGCACAATCGGACGATAATTCGTATAACATAAATTATATGCAAGAGGCAAAAGTAATTTAAATGCATAATGACACGACAAAACATACGTACCTTAAGAAACTCGAATTTTGCATCTCGTAGCTCCTCAAAGTCTATTCCGCACTGGCTCTATGTCTTCATGACCATCCGAACGGGCTTTGTGACTGCCCAAACCGTGCTAATTCTTCTGAAGGTGCAGCCCGTGCGGGCTAAGGGGGCAGCATGTGCGGGTTCATGTCTTTTCATAGGGCACGTTTGGGGTAAAAGTCAGCCCGAGTCGGGCTCAAATTTCTGCCAGATACAACCCGAACAGGGGCCGTTTTCGAGCCTATGCGGGCGGAGTAACCTCGTGTTTTTTTTTCTCATTTCGCTCAATGCTCAGATATTCCATGTGGTTCCTTGGACTGAATTTGCACCGAGTGGTTTGTAGTTCCAAGTATGTGCAGTTGACTCCAAGAATCCACATCCTTAAGCTTGATTATGCCTTGTCGCCTTAAAACTTGAAAATCAACAAAAGGACTAGGTGGAGGACATTCGTGTCGGTTTTGTAACTCATGCTATGCAAACTGCACAGAAATGATCTAAATGCATAGCCTAAAACTAACTCAAACTAAATTTTATCAGCTTTTAAGTATTTCAAGACGTAAAACACCACAATCACTCGAGCTTTTATTCTGTGACAGACCTTCATAATACGTGTACTGCCACTTATCTTCTCCAGAAGTCAAGGAATGATACTCTCCGAGTCGAAAAATCTTGGGCAAAGTTGTTCTTATAATCTCCATCACCGGATCGATATGCGACTCCTTCAATCTTCTATGGCAGTCATATACTGTGATGCATCGGGTTTTGAAGTCCACTTTCATGGCTACCCAATGACAAAGCATTTATTGATTTTCGGGTGATGAAATGTTTACAACCGAGACCAAGCCATCGTACTCCTCCGCTGTTTACCATCTCTGAATGGATAGATGCCCTCCAAATAATCAATAAGAGTGTCTGGAAATTCTTAAATATCCTCGTACATCCACATCATGAGCGTCTGCACGAAAGCAATAGGACAAACATAATAATTCCCATATCATTCTAGGAATCTCCTGAGCGATCATACAGCTCAAACAACACCTCGTCCAATTGCTGCAAAAAAATTAACATACATGAATACATATGATCCAAAATGACCTTTGTGACTTCGTGACTAAGGGTTAAAAAACTTACATCATCTTCAAACCATACGTCATCATTTAATATGATCTCCTAAAACTTTGGTCCCCAGGGACAATCTAGTACAGATTTCCACCAACGCTCTTGACGAGGTTTCATAATAATTTTATATAGATGAGTCAATTTCTGACCACTAGCGTCAATGAACGAACGCTCTCAAGTTATCTTACCCTCTTCTAATCCCTTGGGCTCCCACACAAAATACTGATTCATTCCAGGTTCTTGAACTACCTCTTCTACGGGTTCTTCTACAGCAACAACTCTCCCTCGCCCTTGCCCTCTCCCTCGCCCTTTCCACCTTCCTCCCGCTGCCCTTATTGCTGGTTCACCTCGTGGGTTTTGTTCCCCAATTCTTTTTGCTCTTTTCACCTGTGGCTCAGTCCGTGGAGGTTTAACATATGGCTCTTGTCTTGCCTTTTGTGGTCTTACTCATCCGTGAAGCTCTAGCATATGCATAAGAATTATTTCATTCATTAGACTCATCCTTTGTGACAATGGGACATATGCGACCCATACGACCTTTGTAAATATGCCACCCATAGGACATATACAACCCATGCTACCCTTTTGCGATCTTTGTAACCCATGCGACTCACGCGACCTTTTGTGCCCCATGCGACTCATGCAGCTTTTTATGACCTATGCGACTCATGTGACCTTGATGACTCAAATGAACCATGCGACTCATGCGACCTTTTGTGACTCATGCGATCTTTATGACTCAAATGACCTTCGTGACCCAATATTACTTACTTGGTGGTACTTCGACTTTTTGATTGGAACTTCCGGACTTCCCTCAGCAACAACATCAGCGGCGACCTCTTTGACAAGAACCACTGTAGTATCTTTGGTAGGAACCTCATCAAGAACACCAACGACAGAATCTACATAAAAATTACTTCATACATTAGACTCATCCTCCAGGACATTGATGTGACCCATGCGACATCCGCTACATATGCTACCCATGGGACATATGCGACCCTTGCGACATATGCGTTCCATGCGACTCATGCAACCTTTGTGACCCATGCAACTCATGCAAACTTTTTTACCCATGCGACTCATAGAACCTTTGTTACCCATACGATCCATGCGATCTTTTATGACCGATGCGACCTTTTGACTCATATGAGTTTTGTGACTCAATATTACTTACTTGGAGGAACTTTGACCTCTTTGACTGGAACTTCTGGAGTTCCCTCATCACCAACATCAACGGCGACCTCTTCGACAGGATCCACTGGAGTATCCTTGACAAAACCTCCTCAAGAACACTGACGATAGCATATGCATAAAATTTACTACATTCATTAGACTCTTCCTTCTTGACAATGATGCGACCCATGCGACATCTGCTACATATGCGCCCCTATGAAATATGCGACCCTTACGAGATATGCGACCCTTGTGACCCATGCAACCCATGCGACCTTTGTGATCCATGCGACCCATGTGGCCATTGTTACCCATGCCGACTCATGTGACAATTTGTGACCCATGAAAACTATGCGACCTTTTGACTCAAATGACCTTTGTGACTCAATATTACTTACTTGGTGGAACTTCGACAAGAGCAATCACTGGAGGAACCTCTTCAGAAATGTATTCAATTAGAGGAATGTTGGCAGCAGGTGTAATAATTTCTATTAATCTTGAAAATTTTGCCACATCCTCTTCTGAGCCATCTCAAAAGTCATTTTCAGCCTCTGATTCTACCGGCTCTTTGCTTGGCTCTTCTCTTGACATTCGATATGGACGTCGAAGGAATTCAAAATCATCACCTCTCATAGTGTCAGAAGATTGGTGTCCGGTGCTTGTATCTTTCTCGGCAGACTTTGATTTTGCCTTGTTAGCACCTTTGGAATCTGCGGCATTTGTTTTTTATTAGGAAAATCAAATTCTACATCCCTTAGAAGGTCTCTTAAGGCGTTGATGATTAGTTTTTCCGACTTTGCTATTTCCTTTATTAATTTTTACTCTAGTGTCAAAGGGACTACAACTTCTTCTCTTTCAGCTTGAGCTTCATCATCACCTTCTCCTTTAGCTTCAGCTTTAGCATCACCTTCTCCTTCTTCATCAGTTCCAGCATCACCTACACATCCTTCCTCTTCATCAGCTTCAGATATGGGTGGAACATCTACAACCTCTATTACTTTTTCACCCATGCTATTCTTCCTCTTAGTCCCTTTTCCTTTCCCTTTCTGTTTAACACCAAGAGCTGCTTTTCGCATCAGCTGTTCTTGCTTACGGATGTCCTCCCAACAAATACCCTTTGGATTTCTATGTAGATGTTTAATCCATATCTGAACATTGGGATCCTTGTATCCCTTGTATTCCTCCAGATCAAAACGTAAAGCTTCCCCATCGTGTTCATCACAAAGAATACTTCGAATATCCTGCAAACACAACAAATAACCATTATGAACCTTGTGACCATTGTGTAATTGTTACCTTAGAATATCTGATCTGCCTTATCGCGTCTACATACTTTGGGTTAAAATTGGATTTAACTTTCTTCTTGCACATCCTTGGGCATGATAGTTCGGCATCCATAACATCAACATACCATCTGTTTCCGTCCAAACAAAGAATGGTTTTGAATGGAAGTAACTGAAACAATAAAACAAAATGATAAGAATACAAAAAGTATGAAAAAATTCATGTTATTTGAATAATATATACAACTTACCATTAGTGGGATCATGAAACCGCCACAATGCCATTTTGGTTTCGGTGATTCCCGGCTAATGTGCTTGTGGCAAGTATCCACAAGCTTCTCGAATGTGTAAAACCCCCATGGAAAGGCTTCACAAATTTCCAAGTCATCAACCATGTCAATGAGATCATGGCTGATAAAATTGTCTAATGAAAGCCTGTGATCTAGAACTTTCCACAACAACATCAAAGTTCCAACCTCGTCCGGTCGGCTAAATTTTTTGCCTTCATAAGCTTTCACTCACTTGTGCAATGGTCACCTTTCCACGCTTGAAATTATTAAGCTTAAATGTATCACCCCTTTTGGACTCCCATCCTCTGGGATAGGGTCCGCAGTTCAATCCGGCAATTAGTGCATGCTCTACTATAGAGTACTGGATGGGAACACCGTTTATGATGAACTACATTTCCTTCTTATCCTATACAATCACATTGTGATTTAATAGGACAAACATTTGAACATTCGTCAACATGGAGTCACATTGAAAATGGAATAAATGTTTAAATTGTGACTCCTTGTTGAAGTAATGCAACTCATATTCATCTAAGATTCCTCTCAACTTTTTTATTGTCTCGTGATGATAACATTTGGTGGTGATCTTTGGTATTTTGTCCATGTACTTGAATTCATAAGGAAAGTTCAGCTTTCGTGGCACCTGCAAAATGACCAATTAAGAATATATTAGACTTTTACCCACTGAAGCGACCCTACCGAATCAAGCGACCCTTGCGACTCAAGCGATCCATGCGACTCAAGCAATCCATGCAACTCAAGCGACTCGACCTTAGCGACTCAAGCGACCTTGCGACCCAATGAGTTTTTTTAGTCGAAAAGATTCATGAGTCTCAAACGACTCACTGAGACTCCTGACCCTTTTCAAATCAATGAGACTCAAGCAACCCTTACGACTCAAGCGACCTTTGAGACCCAATGAGTCGCTTGAGTCGAAGCAGTTATATTAACATTATTATTTTTAATTCATGAATCAATAACTATTAAAATTATTAATTTATTTTATTTTCCGTTTCATTTTCACATCAATATTTTTTAACTCCATTAATTTTTATGCGATGTTATATATATATATATATATATATATATTCAAATAAAAAATTGAAACAATAAAATAATTATATATATCACTATGCATGTAACGCGGATTATATTCTAGTCTATATAAATAAAGAGATTTTTTCCTCTCTTCTTGTGAAGTCATCTCATCAGAAAGAGAAAGAAACCCTTTATTTATATATAGCTTAAAAAATACATATATATTTATGTAATATATATGTTTATATAAAATATGTATTCAATATATATTTTTTCAAATATATATGAACATCAATTAAAAATTTAATAAAAAGCTCAAAGCAAATCGAATATTATAAAATGCATTACTTTTTATATCCCTTTGGTTTCAGTTTAAATCTATATATACGTTTTTTGGGCTAACTTCAAAAATACCCTCGTAGGGCTAAAACATTTCAAAAATACCCTTTCCGAAAAAGAAAAAAATTTAACTTCAAAAATACCCTTATAAATGTTTATATTCCTAAAATACCCATGCGACCCTACGACCCAGTTCGACCCAGCAACCCAGTTCGACCATGCGACCCTTGTCCCTCTGCGAACATTGGACCCCTGCGACCTTTGTCCCTCTGCGACCCTTGGACCCCTGCGACCCTTGTCCCTCTGCGACCTTTGGACCCTTGCGACCCTTTTTCCTCTGCGAACCTTAAACCCCTGCGACCCTTGTCCCTCTACGACTCTTGTTACAATAATACTAAATCCACAAAAACAGCGATACTAACAATATAGTCAAAATAATTTATTATTTACAAATAATATGAATAATTTTTAAAAAAAATTACAATGTACAAAATTGAATTATCCATTCCCAAAATTATGTTACAAATAAATTGTTAAAAAAAAGAACAATGTACCAAATTACATCTTCCATAATCAACGAGTAAAGATTTTTTTAGACCCTTGGACCGTGCGACCCTTTTCCCCCTCCGACCCATGTCTCCGTTCGACCCTTGTACCTCTGCGACCACTTGGACCACTGCGACCCTTATCTCCCTTCGACCCTTGTACCTCTGCGACCCTTGTACCTCTACGACCCTTTGTCCCTCTACGACCTTTGGACCCCTGCGCCTTTGTCTCCCTCGCAGGGTCAAGGGTCGCAGGGTCAAGGGTCGAACGGGTAAAAGGTTCGCAAGTGAAAAATGGTGTGACCCTTGCGACCCTTTACGCTTTATTATTTACAAATAATATGAATAATTTTTTTAAAAAATTACAATGTACAAAGTTGAATTATCCATTTCCAAAATTATTTTACAAAAAAACTGTTAAAAAAAGAACAAGTTGAATCAACGAGTAAACATTTTTAGATCCTTGCACCGTGCGACCCTTGTACCCCTGCGACCCTTGGTCCCTCTGCTACCCTTGGTCCCTCTGCGACCCTTGTCTCCCTTCGACCCTTGGACCGTGCGACCCTTGTACCCTCTGTGACCCTTGGACCCTCTGCAACCCTTATCTCCCTTCGACCCTTGTCTCCCTTCGACCCTTGTACCTATGCGACCCTTTGTCCCCTACGACCCTTGGACCCTCTGCGACCCTTATTAAAATAATAGTAAATCCACAAAAACATCGATACTAACAATAATACATTCTATGGAATAATAGTAAAAAACCAACCAAATACAAACATGAATTTTGTTGTTCAAATGAGGTTCAGAGCAATCAAAATACAACGGAATTCAATTTATGAAGATTATAGGGGCAAACAGTAGATAAGGTACATCATCAAGAAAGGTGTCCAGTTCGACTTTGAGGGTACAACCCATGTTAAAGCCATTATCGTGACAAAACTTTGTCCACCCCCTGGTGATGCTAGCGCCATCGCGTTTCACGGGCCTTAGATCTGCCTCCCAAATGTCTAGGTAATTGGTTATCAGCTCAACCTTACATCGTCTACCGCAAAGACCATTCAACCTCGCAAACTCTATCGGAAGTGTCTGCGATAACCGAATAAATTTACAACAACGCCAAACTAATGCATATACGGCTTGATTTGATGAATCGAATAAATCGGTTTGATTTCACTTACCACTGCATCTACGGCCAGATTTGATCGCGTGACTGGTACCGTGAAAATCCTCTCACCAGAAGAAGATGACCCTGACATCGAATCGCCGTCACCAGTCGTTTGCATTTTGGGCAAGATGATGACGATGATGATGATGGTTAGAGAGAGTGTGTGTCGTTATTAGAAAAAAGGAAACGGCTGGAATACGAAAAGACATGACCCTGACATCGAATTGCTGTCAGAAGGAATTCGAAAAGTTTTTTCAAATTTTGGTGAAAAGTTTGGCGGGAATTCTAGTGAAATTGAAAAAAAATATCAAAAACTAATCAAAATTGAGAGTGGCATGGGTCGCATATATACGAACTTGACGAATTTACGGGTTTATGATGATAAAATGCCAAAAACCAATCAAAACAATACATGTACAACNTGATGAATAGATGCGAACTCGACGAATTTACGGGTTTAGGATGATAAAATGATAAAAACCAATTAAACAATACATTTACAACGTCAAACTAATTAATTCCAAATGAGGGTCACATGGGTCGCATGGGTCGCATGGTCGTATATATTGATGAATAGATGCGAACTCGATGAATATACGGGTTTAGGATGATAAAATGACAAAAACCAATGAAACAATACATTTACAACATCAAACTAATTAATTCCAAATGAGGGTCGTATGGTCGCATATATTGATGAATAGATGCAAACTCGATGAATTTACGGGTTTTTGATGATAAAATGACAAAAACCAATCAAAACAATACATTTACAACGTCAATCAAGGTTAAAACAGATTATGACCCATGTGTACCTAGTTGAGTTGTGTATAACCATTTCCTATTTTTCAAAAGTAATAGTAGTGTTTTAAAAACTCGACGGGTGATTAAACAATACATTTAACATTTTGTTCAAATATCGATATTATTTACATTATTATCTATATTGATTCTAAATTAGACATATACAACTCAAATATATTGACATGGGTCGCTTGGTCGCATATATGGATGAATAGATGCAAACTCGACGAATGTACGGGTTTATGATGATAAAATGTCAAAAACCAATCAAAACAATACATTTACAACGTCAAACTAATTAATTCCAAATGAGGGTCGCATGAAGGTCGCATTGGTCGCATGGTCGCATATATTGATGAATAGATGCGAACTCGACGAACTTATGGGTTTATGATGATAAAATGACAAAAACCAATCAAAACAATATATTTACAATGTCAATCAACACTTAAAACAGATTGTGACCCATGTGTAGCTAGTTGAGTTGTGTATAACCAATGCCTGTGTTTCAAAAGTGATAGTAGTGCTTTAAGAACTCGGCGGATGATTAAACAATACATTTAACATTTTGTTCAAATGTCGATATTATTTATATTATTATTTATATTGATTCTAAATTAGACATATACAACTCAAATATATTGATAATGGCATGGGTCGCTTGGTCGCATATATGGATCAATAGATGCGAAATCGACGAATTTATTAGTTTATAATGATAAAATGACAAAAACCAATCAAAACAATACATTTACAACGTCAAACTAATTAATGCCAAATGAGGGTCGCATGGTCGCATATATTGATGAATAGATGCAAACTCGACGAATTTACAAGTTTATGATGATAAAAATGCCAAAAACCAATCAAAACAATACATCTACAACGCCAAACTAGTTAATGCCAAATGAGAGTCGCATGGGTCGCATGAGTTCACTGGAGAGATATTTTATTAACCGAGAGTGACCCAACACCGTCACCTAAGTCATCTCCTTCCATGTACTTCGTCTTCTAGTCACATTTGAAGAGTGACCCAACACCGTCACCTAAGTCACCCCCGCAACTCGTCAATTACTGCATAGAGCCTGAGTCCGCCGATTACCAAGACCTTGAGTAACACATAGACAGCACAAGCCCTGCGTCGACAATGGTGACTGCGCCACGCAGGTCACAAAGGTAAAAAATATTTTTCATAGAAATATGGGTTAGATACGCATACTAAGAGAAGAGACGTAGACATTAACTTATATACATGGGTCGGAAGGATCACATGGGTCGGAAGACAGGAGTTTGACAGCAGAATGACAATGCACATGGGTTGGAAGAAAAGATTCTGACTGCAAAATGACAAATAACATGGGTAGGAAGGGTCACATGGGTCGGAAGGGTCACATGGGTTGCAAGATAGGAGTCTAACAGCAAAACGACAAGTCGCATGAGTCGCATAGGTCGCATGAGTCGTCCATGGGTCATATGTGGTCATATAGGGTCACATGCGTCGGATGGACTCCTCTATTTATAAACTCGTATTTAACGAAAAATAAATGGACTCCTAAAATTCCAGAAAGACACTAAATACAAAGAATGACCAAGGTGCATGTATTGACCACATTAAAGAACCTTTTAATATAGGTCTTGAATGTGGCATTGGTAAAATAAAAAGCATAGCTAGTACCTGGAAAAAACAGTAGTCTGACATTGAAAAGACTAGTCGAAAGGGTCGAAATAGACAAATGGGTCGTAAGGGTCGCACTGATCGAAAGGGTCGAAATGGAAAAATGGGTCGCAGGGGTCCAAGGGTCGCAGAGGGACAAGGGTCGCAGGGGTCCTAGGGTCGAAGAGGTCCCTCTGTGACCCTTTTACCTCTTCGAAAGTGTCTGGACAAATGGGTCGCAACGGCCGGAAGGGTCGCAAGGGTCAGTATGTGACCCTTGTACCTCTGCGACCGTTTGACCCCTGCGACAAAGTACCAAATATTAAAAGAAACAATGTACCGAATGTTTCAAAAAAACAATGTATCAAATGTTAAAAAAACAATGTACCAAAAAAAACATCTACCAGTCCAAAAAAAAACAATGTACCAAATATCAAGTTAAGTCTTCTTCGGGTTCATAGATACTTTCTCCATTACTATATATATCATCCGACATCTTCTCACGCATGGAAGTAACATTGTCGTCGCAAATTAAGCGAAACACATTCCTCCCCATTAACGAGACTTCTACGAATTTGTAGGAGAAAACACCACAGTCATTCCCGCTTTGGTTCTGTGATAGACCTTCATAATACACATACTTCCATTCATCTTCTCCAGAAGCCAAAAAAGGAAACCCTCCGAGAATGAGCATCTTGGGGACAACTTTTCTTATCTTCTCAATCACCGGATCGATATGTGTTTCCTTAAGGCTCATCTTTCAGTCGTATACCGTGATGCATCGGGTTTTGAAATCCGCTTTGATGGCTACCCAATGACATCCTACCCATCGATTTTTTTCGATTTGAATGTTTAGAACCGAGACAAAACCTTAATAATCACTAATTGGTGTCTTCGTACTTCTGAATGGATACTTGGTATTCAAAAAATCACTAAGAATTTCCGGAAAAGTTTCCATATCCTCATACATCCACAGCGAGAGCTTATGCATGAAAGCAACAGGACAAACGTAATAATTCTGATTCGCGCTGGTATCCAATGCCGAGCGAGAAGACAGCTCCATTAACGCCTCGTCCAATTGCTGCCAAAAAAATTAACACACAGGAATACATATGACACAAAACTCTATGAGACTAAGGGTTTAAAAAAACTTACATCATCTTCAAGCCATACGTTTGCCTTTAATATAATCTCCCAAACCTTTGGCCCTCGGGAATATCTAGCTCAGATTTCCACCACCGCTCATGTCGAGGTGCCTTCAGGAACCAATATAGATTAGTCAATTTGTCACCACTAGCGTCAATGAAGGAAGTAAATCGGTTTATCAAGCCCTTTACTAATCCCTTGGGATTCCACACAAACTCCTATTTCCCTTCAAGTTCTTGAACCACTGTTCTTGCTCTTTTCGCCGATGAAGGTTCAACATATGGCACAGACTCCTTCGATAAAGGTCCAGCACCTGTATAAAATTTACGTCATTAAACATATGGCAACCTATGCGACCCATGCTCCCCATGCGACCAATGCGACCCATGCGACAAATGCGACCTATGCGACCCATGCGACCTATGCGACCTCAAATGACCTTACTTACTTGGTTCGTTACATTGATTATGTAACACATGCGACCCATGCGACCCATTCGACTTTAGCAACCCAGTGACACATGCGACATATGAAACCCATGCGACCCATGCGACTCTAACGACCCTGCGGCTTATGCGACCCTACGACTCTACGACCCTACGACTTATGCGACCCTACGACTTATATGTCTCGATGGAAATTGACACTCAAATGACCTTTTCACTAAATATTAATTACTTGGTGCAACTTTCTCGACAGCGTTTGATTTTGGATTAGGCATTGAATCCCGGCATCCCTTAGAAGCTCTCTTACGGCGTTGATGATTCTCTTCTCCGACTTCCTTATTTCCCTTATTAATTTCTGATCCAGTGTCAGAGGGACTGCAGCATCAGCATCATCATCAGCATCACTCACGCTACTGCTGCTAATTCTAGCCATTTTCCTTCTCGCCAACTTCAAATCGATCCCTCTCAAGTTCGACATCACTTATTTCTTTCTTGCTATGAACTTTTAAACGGGTTTCACGTCGAAAAACTCTCATTTCTTTCTTACTATAAACTTTTAAACAGGTTTCACGTCGAAAATCTGTTCGGCTTTCTCGTTTTTTACAGTTTTTCACGTCCGAAAACTGCCGAACGTGGGTTTTTCCACGTTCGAACATTAAGGGCAAATTTGTCTTTTTTTCAATTTTTTTTTATTTAATAATTATTTTAGGGAAAGGTATTTTTTAAGTGGTTTAGCCCTATAAGGGTATTTCTGATATTCCGCCTACTTTTTTAATTAAATACATATTACTTATTATATTATTTAATGGAAAATATGTATTTAATATATATGAATATATATAATAAATATTTATATATAATATATTAAACAAATTAGTATATATTTTTAAAATTTATTTATAGATAAAGAGTTTTTATTCATATCTTTTTGGTGTTTTTCAAATAATATAATAAAATGTGAATTTGAAAAACTGTATATTCAATATATTATGACATATATATTAAACAAATATATATTTTGTAATCTATATGTAAATCTATATAAGTTCAAATTCATTGAATATATATTTTTCATTTAATAATTATATAATATAATAATTAATGTAAATCTAATTAAAAAATTTCAAAGTAAACTGATTATGATAATATGCATTATGTTTTATAGATGATGGGTTCTTACGGTTCAAGGTTGAAGAATTTTTTTTTGTTTTCCATCTATTTCAAATTTGTGAACTCATTGATAAATGTTTAGGTGGAATGTTAATCCTGAACTTTTAATGCAGGAAATAAGATTGCAAATTATGTTATACAATGTAATTAATGGAGGGCAACAATGTAATTAACTTTTTTGTTTGGATTAACTGTTATTATACATGATTGATTGTAGCAGTAATATATATATATATATATATATATATTACTGCTACAATCAATCATGTATAATAACAGTTAATCCAAACAAAAAAGTTAATTACATTGTTGCCCTCCATTAATTACATTGTATAACATAATTTGCAATCTTATTTCCTGCATTAAAAGTTCAGGATTAACATTTCCTGCATTAAAAGTTCAGGATTAACATTCCACCTAAACATTTATCAATGAGTTCACAAATTTGAAATAGATGGAAAACAAAAAAAAATTCTTCAACCTTGAACCGTAAGAACCCATCATCAATCTTTGTCTTCCAGCTCAACTGAATCATTAGTGAGTAGGTAGGCTAAGATGAGACTTTCAGAAAGCTGGAAACTAGCACACAAATCTAAACGAGAGAGGGAGATATGCAGAAGCAGTACATTGGTTTATCAATCTAAATCATTGTTCATCCTACTATATATATAATGAGATAAAAAAAGTGTTTGAAAATATGTGTGATGTCGATGACACATGGCTATGGCTATTATATGTATGGACATATTCATAATGAAAAATGTTGTTAATTTTATCGTTAATATGAAGTTACATGAAAGTGAATCGGACAAATTTTGAAAGTTGAAGAAATTTTAGAAAAAAAAATATACATATATATATATATTTAAGAATGATACAAATCGTGAGTTTTTTAAAGAAAAAAAGGATTATCAAAAATACCCCTGTAGGGTTAAAGTGCTTCAAAAATACCCTTGGCTGAAAAAAAAAAGTTTCAACTTCAAATCTACCCTTAAAATATTGATAATCTCATATTACCCTTGACGACAATTTTTCTCTCTCCTCTAGAGCACCTCTAATTCTCGCGCGAAAATTAATATTCCCCCACACCACAACAGATTCGACGAGAGTAGCTTGAAATCGGCATCAGATTCGCTGCCAATAGGTTGAAATCCTTTGTTGTCAACAAAGAAGCTTGCAATTAAGCACGTTCCGCAGAAAAACCAGGTATGTATAGTGAGTTTTTCGTGTTTCTCTTGTGTTTATTGCAATGTCAAAGGTGACAGAGTGGGTCACAGAGTCGTACGGTCGCACTGGGTCACAGAGTCTCATCGAGAGGTCAAAGGGATCAAAGGTCGTCGCAGGGGTCCAAGGGTAAATGGGTCGAAAAGGGTCAAAGAGTCGCAGGGGTCCAAGGGTAAATGGGTCGCAAAGGGTCAAAGGGTCGCAGGGGTCCAAGGGTCGCATGGCAAAGGGGTCGCAAAGGGTTCAAAGGGTCGCATGGGTCCAAGGGTCGCATGGCAAAGGGGTCGCAAAGGGTTCAAAGGGTCGCATGGGTCCAAGGGTCGCAACGGTCGCAGGGGTCCAAGGGTCGCAGAGGTAAAGGGTCGCAGGGGTCCAAGGGTCGCAAGGAGCGCAAGGGTCGCAAGGGGTCGCAAGGGTCG
>CM071873.1:10003384-10042075 GCA_036759665.1 Gynandropsis gynandra
TAGATCTGATTTCTCTTAGTTTGGCCGTTCTAGATCTTGGGAATTAGTTGAGAAACAAGGGCCTGAGCGGGCACATCTTCTACCCGTTCGTGCAGGCCTTGTGCCCGACCGTGTACACCCATTTTAGCCCGAGCGGGCACCTATGCCCGAGTGTGTTCCTCTTCAGCCCGAGTCGTGCAAAGCTACGGCGCATCTTGATGACAATTAACCCGAGCGGGCACTCCAATTCCACCCAATCGGGCACACATGCCCGAACATGTTCCTTGAGAACCCCGAGTCGTGCAAAGCTACGGCGCATCTTGATGACAATTAACCCGAGTGGGCACTCCAATTCCACCCGATCGGGCACACATGCCCGAACATGTTCCTTGAGCACCCGAGTCGTGCAAAGCTACGGGGTTGTCTTGGCATCAATTACCTGAGCGGGCACACTTCCAATGCCCGAGCGTGCATGTCCTAAGATGTTGTTTCCGCTCCTTTCGCTCGGTGTTTGAGTGTTCACTTGAGTCCATGGCCTTGCACAAGTTGAACCTTGTCACTCAACTACGTTTTCGGGGTTAAATTGCCATAATCTCTCGTGTTTCTCCTCATGTCTTCGTTTCCTATGCAAAACACGAAATGTAGATGAAATCCTCGAATAAACTCGATAAATGAATGAAATCTAAATAATCTACTCAAAACTAGACCTAAGAATGATATAAAAACTACAACGGATTACGTGTTATCACTAACTAGGAAGTATTAGTTTGCGACGAATGGGTAAGACTGTGTTTATGTTTTCAATAATGCGTGGTTTTGATTCCTGTTCTACTTTACATATTAATTTTGTTTTTATCTGGTTTAAGGGAAATCGTATGCAATGTTCTGTGCGCTCCAACTTTTGGTATCGTCACCAGCGATTCCTCGTGGAGGGGGCATGTTGTATAATTACCAATTTCAACGTTAGTCATAGTTTAGGGGAATACCGAGCATCCTCTCTTCCGTTTAAAATAATTTTCACTTCTACCACTATTGTGAGGCCTTGCGGTGATATAAACAACACAGATAACTACTTCAACTTTGCATCCTATTCCGACATATTATCAGGTGTTTTGGAAGACTCAATTCTGATTGGTACGTTGTCTGTAAATACTGCATAGATATCGTCTACCTATACATATTTTATACAGCTCTACATTGATGTTCATCTTGCTGATATTTGTTTTGTTTTAATGAATTTTGATGTAGATGTTGTGCGTGAGGTCATTGATACTAGTGAGCTGAGTAATGTAACTTATGTCGAACGCACGACCAGGCATTTGACAATACAGCTGCGCGATGCCCAGTATCTTCCCCCGTTTCCTTGGTTTTAAAATTTTGTTGCATTGACATATTACCATTTATGTTCCAGTGACCATCATATTCTGTTTTCAGCTCGCAGGTTGTTGAGTGCACCATGTGGAAAACGTTCGCGTACAAGATATACAATTGCATTCGACTCCACGAAAATGGGTCGTTTGTAATTATTTGCCAGTTGTTTAAGATCAGAACTTGGGGTGGCAATAATTTCCCATTTCTTTTCCTTTTTCCATATGCTATTTGTTTTCTATGTTTCGCTACTGCTTTTACATTTTGGATGTCTTATTTGCAGCCTACCATTATTTATCATCCAGTACGTCGACTGCAATTTCCATTGTGATTGATGTAGTTATAAACATATTGGTAACATAATTGTATTTGTACCACGGACTTTCTACCGTAATGATTATGTGCAAGGGTTGTTTATTGTGACGATGGTTTCTTTTAATGTAGTTGTATGCGACGCTATCTTATGGTTTTGGTTTTCATGTGCTTATGTTAATTCTCCAGTGTTATGTAACGGTTTTTTGTTTGCTGCAGCAATAAAATTGGTTACTAAAAGATAATTACTTGGGGAAATTTCATTGTGCGTTTTATACATAAAATCCGTTTATTTTGGCTTCTATTGACAGACCGGCGAACATTACGCAACGTGCAATTTTCAAGAAAAATCTACCTAGATCAGAATTTCAAAGCCATAGCAGAATATAAAATGAAATACGACAAAATTTACTCTCGCCATTTTCAGTGAGGGTTTAATCATATCTAATATCGATTTGTCGTAGAAAATCATACTGATTATATTTTTGTTGTCTCCCATGACAACATTTGAATCAGATACCTATCCTCTTCTATTGATAACCCGAAGATGATAAGTCAACTCGCTCCAAGGCCTCAGCCAAGTGAATCGCTTGATTTTTGGAATGCTTTTACAGTTAAAACTATTAGTAATATGGGCAAAGTAACGGAGGTAAGTTATGTCATATTAATGTACCACTAACATTTTACAATTGAGTATTCATATGATTTTGTTGTTGCAGAATTTAACTTGCATGGTCCCAGCATTAATCACTGAGGTCGTTGACCGAGATGGCTGGTACTATTTAGGGTGCAATACATGTTCACGCAAAGTGAACTCTATTGTAGATGATACATCTACCCGCGTAACTGTCAGACGATTCTTCTGTGATTCCTACAAGACGACCACAGATAACCCCGTCCCTAAGTAAATTTGCGCTCGTTTCTTTTCGATTAATTCATTCATATCAATGTTGACTGATTTGGAGACATTTTTCAGATTTCGTGTATACGTAAAGGTGATCGGCGACACGGGTGAAGCCATATTCTCATATTTGACAAAGAAACGGTCACAGTTGTTACAGAAATATGCTCTCGATATCAGAAACAAAGAAATCGAGGTACATCATATCTATTCACAATTCCTAGAGTTTTTCCCCCAAATAAACATCATCTTCTCTCAAAATTGCATATAACAAACATATTTAACTTTGCATACATACTTCTTCTGTGGAATTCCTCCGAGTCTAAGGGCATTGGAGAATCGTAACTGTCTTTTCAAAATAACAGTTTATCCTTGGCGCCAAGGTCAACGAGGATCATCATCCCGTGGACCGCACATAAATGCTTTGCCAATTTATAGAGTCAGTCGTTTAACAAACAACAAAGACATACTTTGGTCCATATCCACGAGGGTATACGTTATCTCTTATCTTTCTTGAAATGCATATATATTAAATGCACTTTCCCATTAATTGTGTTATATCTTTTTACAGAACCCGCCATTTGTCCAATTCACACATGTATAATATAAAATCCGTTTTTTTCCACTGTACATCTTCACATCAATCACTTTTGAGATTAAAATTGAAAATACAATACAATATAATAATCACTTTTCTCTTCATTGGTATATTTGTTCTCAGTTCTCTCTAGATAACAGCTCCATAGGATCCGTTCCAAACTCTCCTTCTACCAGTCATTCCTATGGGAAGCGACATGTGGACGACCATGACAGTTACTCATCCCTCCAGCCAACTACATCGAATGTAAATCAACGGATCCAGAGGTGGGCAGTTCAAAACGTTCGGAATAAAGGCTCCTACAGAAATCACTTCTGCTTTTACGTTTTACTGTTTTCGGAACATTTTTTGCACTCGAAGGGCAAGCTTCGTTCCTACATATAATATTTTAATCGGATAGTTTTAACGAACAATGCTCTACTTTTTTATGTGCTTAACTCTATACATAGTTTGAAGGCGTGTGACAAACCCACTTATGCATAAGGTTTTATGATGTATAATATTATAAGTAAGGGCTTAAGAACAATTTTATGTTCCCTACAATTATTACACTTTTAACTATTTCAATATTTGGATATCACACAAATATATTTGCGCTTTAGTTATGTTAATATCCAGTACACAGTTATATTTGAAATAATTCTTTCTGATATACTTTTTTTAGGGAACCAAATTTATTATCTTTTGAAATAAATTTCAGAGAAGCCGTATTGCAACTATACTTGCCGATAGATGTTCCATCTTCGAAGCCAGTAGTTCGATTCCGCAGTCATATAATCATATGACGATGTTATCTACACCTAACCCTCCTAGTATATATTTATCTATTGCATTGTAAATAATCATTGTCGTTTCTAATGGTGCATTTTATACATTCATATATTGCATGTAATGCTAATTTTTTTTGCTGCATATAGGCATTGTTCCTTATGTAGATATTGGACATCAATCTTTCTCGTGCGAGTTTTGCAATGCGAAAATGTGGTTCAGTGAGCGTTCAAACAAAAAAAATTGTCGAGATGATCCCATATTCAGTTTGTGTTGTTAAAAGGGAAAAATATCGTTACCAAAATTATCAGAACCCCCTGAATATTTGAAATCACTTTTCCAAATGTCTCATAAATATTATGAACATTTCAAACAGCACATTCGTGCATATAATATTATATTTGCGTTTACATCGATGGACGGTCATATTGATACTTCAATAAACATTCATAAAAACCCGTATATATTTAAAATACAAGGACAAAACTACCATCGTATTGGAAGTTTGTTACCTAATTTCGGAGAATCTACGAAATTTGCACAATTGTATGTTTATGACACAGATAATGAAATCCACAATAGAATAAATGCTATCAGGTGTGTTGCCCATATGCCACAGGAAATTTATTTTTTTGCAATTAATAACGTCAGTAACTAAACATACATCCGTTTCGTAACAGTATACAAGATATTGTGAAAAACATTTGGCAAATGCTTGATGAACGTATGTTAAAGTATTTCGAATAGCTCGTGACAGATATAATGCATGTGACCAACTCGAAATGAAATTATGTCTATTAGAAAACCGGGAAAAATAAGAACAGCTCATATAATTTACCTGAAGTGACTGAAGTAGTTGCATTGATAGTAGGAGATTTAGATGAGAAATTAAGTCAACGAGATATTATTTTACAAAAGCACAGTAACGAATACATGAGAATAAGTGAGTTGCACCCTTCATATCTTCCATTGCAATATCCACTGTTGTTTCCACATGGCGAAGATGGTTATCATCTAGACTTAGATTTCCGCCCGACGTCTTCTCTATCGTTAAAACCTCGAACACGAATTAGTTTAAGAGAATTCATGGCATATCGTCTTCAAGAAAGAGTTACTGAATCATCTCATATAATACATTCTGGAAGGCTTTTCCAACAATTTGTTGTTGATGGTTTCTGCATGGTTGAATCAGAAAGAATTTCTTATATAAGAAACCATCAAAAAAGTTTGCAATGTGATTTGTATAATAATATAGAAAGTGCAGTTCATTCAGGAACCGCTTTGGCATCCAATATTGGAAAGAGAATAATCTTGCCTTCGCCATTCACAGGTGGTTCACGATATATGAAACAGAATTGTTTAAAAGCGATGGCTTTATGTAAAAATTTAGGATTTCCGGATTTATTTTTAACATTCACATGTAACCCTAAATGGCCTGAGTTACAACGAATCCTAAACTTCTATGATGATACATCGGAAAACAAGCTCGATCTTTTAACAAGGTTATTTAAAATTAAACTTGATGGTTTGTCAATGGATTTAAAGCAAAATAAACGTCTTGGTGAAGAAAATGCAAGTGAGTTAATACTTTACAAATATCTAAACCATAATTTTTTTAGTAATCTAACAGTCATATATATAAATTCTTTGAATGTAGTTATCTACACAATTGAATTTCAAAAACGTGGGCTCCCTCATGCACACATTTTGTTATTTCTGAAAAGACAATAAAAAGTTCCAACATCAAGCGATATTGATATTATTATATCTATTGAGATTCTGGTTAAAGCAGTATATCCTTTGTTATATAATGCAGTTCAGGAAACAATGGTTCATGGACCTTGTGGATTAGTCAACAAATTTTCTCCTTGTATGGACAGAGGAAAATGCACAAAACAATTCCCCAAAAACTTTACCGATTCAACATTATTAATAATGAAGGATATCTTGTTTACAAAAGAGAAAACAACGACAGATTTATAATGAAACATGGAATTAAACTAGATAATCGCTACAATTGTGCCTTACAATCCTTACCTTCTTCTAAGATATAAAGCCCGTATCAATTTAGAATGGTGTAATCAAACAAAAGTCCATATTAATAAGAGCTCGGGGTAACATTGTTTTGAACGTTGCTTCAAGTGACATTGCTTCACTTCTGTTAGAAGGAGGTCGTACTGCTCACTCACGGTTTGCGATACCCATAGACGTAAACGAAGACTCGATTTGTAATATTAGATTGAATACCAGTCTTTCAGAACTTATTAAACGAACGCAACTTATAATACGGGACGAAGCTCCGATGGTTCATAAATTTTGTTTTGAAGCTTTAGATAGAAGTATTCCTTTCATCTGCCTGGAATTTTTTCGTAGGAGCGTTTCATTTATCTCATCTACTATTTCATTTGTTGGACACAATATTGCTCGTTCTTCGAAAAATGATGATTTTTTGTATTCAGTTTCAAGATTTGGATATACGTGGCGTGAAATATTGTCGATTGGATCTAATGTTTCCATGATCAATAGATCTTGAGGTATATCTATTAAACATTCGCCATCGTTAGGCTCACATAATGTTCCATCTCTTATTTGTAATATCCAATTAGAAAATGCTTGTAGTTCATTCAGATCTAAAGTAGTGTTGTTTAGTTGCAATCGCATATTTTTAGTTAATTTCAATATACGACAGTAATTCCAAATATAAGCGGAACTAATACATGCTTGAACTCTGTCGTGTCTATTCCCTTTTGCAATTACCGGTAAAATTTGGCGGAAATCACCTCTGAATACAATTGTTTTACCACCAAAGGGTTTGTTTTTCAGAAAAGGATTTACACTGCTCATGATATCGCACGTACTTCTGTCTAAAGCTTCAAAACAAAATTTATGAACCATCGGAGCTTCATCCCATATTATAAGTTGCATTCGTTTAATAAGTTCTGAAAGATTGGTATTCAATCTAATATTACAAATCGAGTCTTCGTTTATGTCTATTGGTATCGCAAACTGTGAGTGAGCAGTACGGCCTCCTTCTAACAGAAGTGAAGCAATGCCACTTGAAGCAACGTTCAAAACAATGTTACCCCGAGCTCTTATTGATATGGACTTTTGTTTGATTACACCACTCTAAATTGATATGGGCTTTATATCTTAGAAGAAGGTAACGATTGTAAGGCACAATATAGCGATTATCTAGTTTAAATCCATGTTTCATTATAAATCTGTCGTTGTTTTCTCTTTTGTAAATAGGATATCCTTCATCATTAATATATGTTGAATCGGTAAAGTTTTTTGGGAATTATTTTGTGCATTTTCCTCTGTCCATACAGGGAGAAAATTTGTTGACTAATCCACAAGGTCCATGAACCATTGTTTCCTGAACTACATTATATAACAAAGGATTTACTGCTTTATCCGGAATCACAGCAGATATAATAGGGAACCCGCGTTTTTAAAATTCAACTGTGTAGATAACTGCATTCAAAGAATTCATATATATGACTGTTAGATTACTAAAAATTATGGTTTAAATACTTGTAAAGTATTAACTCACCTGCATTTATTTCACCAAGACATTTATTCTACTTTAAATCCGTTAACAAATCATCAAGTTTAATTTTAAATAACCTTGTTAAAAGATCGGGCCTGTTTTCCGATGTATCATCATAGAAGTTTAGGATTCGTTGTAACTCGGGCCATTTAGGGTTACACGTGAATGTTAAAAATAAATCCGGAAATCCTAAATTTTTACATAAAGCCATCACGTTTAAATAATTATGTTTCATATATCGTGAACCACCTGTGAATGGCGAAGGCAAGATTATTCTCTTTCCAATATTGGATGCCAAAGCGGTTCCTGAATGAACTGCACTTTCTATATTAATGTACAAATCACATCGCAAATTTTTTTTTGATGGTTTCTCATATAAGAAATTCTTTATGATTCAACCATGCAGAAACCATCAACAACAAACTGTTGGAAAATCCTTCCACAATGTATTATATGAGATGATTCAGTAACTCTTTCTTGAAGATGATGTGCCATGAATTCTCTTAAACTAATTCGTGTTCGAGGTTTTAACGATAGAGAAGCCGTCAGGCGCAAATCTAAGTCCAGATGATAACCATCTTCGCCATGTGGAAACAATAGCGGATATTGCAATGGAAGATATGAAGGGTGCAACACACTTATTCTCATGTATTCTTTACTGTGCTTTTGTAAAATAATATCTTGTTGACTTAATTTCTCATCTAAATCTCCTACTATCAGTGCAGCTACTTCGGTCACTTCAGGTAATTATATGAGCTGTTCTTTTTTCCAATTTTTTAATAGACATAATTTCATTTCGAGTTGGTCACATGCATTAAATTTGTCACGAGCTATTCGAAATAATTTAACATACGAATCGTGTTCATCAAGCATTTGCCGAATATTTTTCACAATATCTTCATAATGGCTGCTTTGAAATCGTGTCGATGTTCCTTGTAATTGGTTACAAAACGGATGGATGTTTAGTTACTGACATTATTAATTGCAAAAAAATAAATTTCCAATGGCATATGGGCAACGTACCTGATAGCATTTATACTATTGTCGATTTCATTATCTGTGTCATAAACATACAAATGTGCAAATTTCACAGATTCTCCGAAATTAGGTAACAAACTTCCAATACGATGGTAGTTTTATCCTTGTATTTTAAATATATACGGGTTTTTATGAATGTTTACTGAAGTATCAATATGACCGTCCATCGATGTAAACGCAAATACCATATTGTATGCACGAATGTGCTGTTTGAAATGTTCATAATATTTATGAGACCTTTGGAAAAGTGATTTCAAATATTCAGGGGGTTATGATAATTTTGGTAACAATATTTTTCCCTTTGAACAACACAAATTGAATATGGGATCATCTCGACAGTTTTTTTTGTTTGAACGCTCACTGAACCACATTTTTGCATTGCAAAACTCGCACGAGAAAGATTGATCTCCAATATCTGCATAAGGAACATGCAGCAAAAAAGTTTAGCATTACATGCAATATATGAATGTATAAAATGCACCATTAGAAACGACAATGATTATTTACAATGCAATAGATAACTATATAGCAAGAGGGTTAGGTGTAGATAACATCGTCATATGATTAATTGACTGCGGAACCGAACTACCGGCTTTGAAGAGGGAGCATCTATCGGCAAGTATAGTTGCAATACGGCTTCTCTGAAATTTATTTTAAAAGATAATAAATTTGGTTCCCTAAAAAAGTATATGAGAAAGAATTATTTCAAATATAACTGTGCACTGGATATTAACATAGCTAAAGCGCAAATATATTTGTGTGATATCCAAATATTGAAATAGTTAAAAGTGTAATAATTCTAGGGAACCATAAAATTGTTCTTAAGCAACTACTAATAATATTATACTCATAAAGACCTTATGCATAAGTGGGTTTGTCACACGCCTTCGAACTATGTACAGAGTTAAGCACATCAAAAAGGTAGAGCATTGTTCGTTAAAACTATCCGAATTACAATATTATATGTAGGAACGAAGCTTGCCCTTCGAGTGCAAAAATGTTTCGAGCACAGTAAAACGTAAAAGCAGAAGTGATTTCTGTAGGAGCCTTTATTCCGAACGTTTTGAATTGCCCACCTTTGGATCTGTTGATTTTACCTTTGATGTAGTTGAATGGAGGGATGAGTAACTGTCACGGTCGTCCACATGTCGTTTCCCATAGGAATCACTGGTAGAAGGAGAGTTGGGAACGGATCCTATGGAGCTGTTATCTGGAGAGAACTGGGAACAAATATACCAATGAAGAGAAAAGCGATTATTATATTGTATTATATTTTCAATTGTAATATAAGAAGTGATTGATGTGAAGATGTACAGTGGAGGAAAACGGGTTTTATATTATACATGTGTGAATGGGACAAATGACGTGTTCGGTAAAAAGATATAACACAATTAATGGGAAAGTTCATTTAATATATATGCATTTGAAGAAAGATAGGAGACAAAGTATACCCTCGTGGATATGGACCGAAGTATGTCTTTGTTGTCTGTTAAACGACTGACTTTATAAATGTGCAAAGCATTTTCGTGCGGCCCACGGGATGACGATCCTCGTTCACCTTAGTGCGAAGGATAAACTATTATTTTGAAAAGAAAGTTACAATTCTCCAACGCCCTTAGACTTGGAGGAATTCCACCCGAAGAAGTCTGTATGCAAAGTTAAATATGTTTGTTATATGTAATTTTGAGAGAATATGATGTTTATTTGGGGGAAAACTTCTAGGAATTGTGAATAGATATGATGTACCTCGGTTTTTTCGTTTCTGATATTGAGAGCATATTTCTGTAACAACTGTACCATTTCTTTGTCAAATATAAGAAATATTGCTTCACCCGTGTCGTCGATCACCTTTACGTATACACGGAATCTGAAAAATGTCTCCAAATCAGTCAACATATATATGAATGAATTAATCGAAAAGACACGCGCGTAAGAAATTTACTTAGGGAAGGAATCACAGAAGAATTGCCTTACAGTTACGCGGGCAGATGTATCATCTGCAATAGAGTTTACTTTGCGTGAACATGTATTGCACCCTATATAGTACCAGCCATCTCTGTCAGGGACCTCAGTGATCAATGTTGGGACTATGCAAGTTAAATTCTGCAACAACAAAATCATTTGAATACTCAATTGTAAAATATTAGTGGTACATTAAGATGACATAACTTACCTTTGTTACTTTGCCCAGATCAGTAATCGTTTTAACTGTAAAAGCATTCCAAAAATTGAGCGATTCACTTGGCTGAGGCCTTGGAGCGAGTTGACTTATCATCTTCGGGTTATCAACAGAAGAGGATAGGTATCTGATTCAAGTGTTGTCATCGGAGACAACAAAAATATAATCAGTATGATTTTCTACGACAAATCGATATTAGATATGATTAAACCCTCACTGAAAATGGCGAGAGTAAATTTTGTCGTACTTCATTTTATATTCTGCTATGGCTTTGAAATTCTGATCTAGGTAGATTTTGCTTGACAATTGCACGTTGCGTAATGTTCGCCAGTCTGTCAATAGAAGCCAAAATAAACGGATTTTATATATAAACGCACAATGAAATTTCCCCAAGTAATTATCTTTTAGTAAACAATTTTATTGTTATAGCAAACAAAAAACCGTTACATAACACAGGACAATTAACATAAGCACATGAAAACCAAAACCATAAGATAGTGTCGCATACAACTACATTAAAAGAAACCATCGTCACAATAAACAACCCTTTCACATAATCATTACGGTAGGAAGTCCGTGGTACAAATACAATTATGTTACTAATATGTTTGTAACTACATCAATCACAATGGAAATTGCAGTCGACGTACTGGATGATAAATAATGGTATGCTGCAAATAAGACATCCAAAATGTAAAAGCAATAATGAAACATAGAAAACAAAGAGCATATGGAAAAAGGAAACGCAGTGAGAAATTATTACCACCCCAAGTTCTGATCTTAAACAGCTGGCAAATAATTATAAACAACCCATTTTCATGGAGTCGAATGCAATTATATGTCTCATACGCGAACGTTTCCCACATGGTGCACTCAACAACCTGCGAGCTGAAAACAGAATATGATGGTCAATGGAACAGAAATGGTAATATGTCAATGCAACAGAATTTTAAAACCAAAGAAACGGGAGAAGATACTAGGCATCGCGTAGCTGTATTGTCAAACGCCTGGTCGTGCGTTCGGCATAAGTTACATCACTCAGCTCACCAGCAGTAATGACCTCACCCACAACATCTACAGCAAAATTCATTAAACAAAACAAATATCAACAAGATGAACATCAATGTAGAGCTGTATAAAATATGCATAGGTAGACGATATATATGCAGTATTTACAGACAACGTACCAATCAAAATTGAGTCTTCCAAAACACCTAATAATATGTCGGAATAGGATGCAAAGTTGAAGTAGTTATCCGTGTTGTTTATATCACCGCAAGGCCTCATAACATTGGTAGAAGTGAAAATTATTTTAAACGGAAGAGAGGATGCTCGGTATTCTCCGAAACTACGACTAACGTTGAAATTGGAAATTATACAACATGCTCCCTCCAGGAGGAATCGTTCGTGACGATACCAAAAGTTGGAGCGCACAGAACATTGAATACCATTTTTCCTGAAACCAGACAAAAACAAAATCAATACGTAAAGTAGAACAGAAATCAAAACCATGCATTATTGAAAACAGAGACACAGTCTTACCCATTCGTCGCAAACTAATACTTCCCAGTTAGATGTGGATCTAGGGACTTGCACAACATCAAAGTTCCAAACATGCACAACATGAACACGAATCCTAAATGATATCTCTTGTGTAGGTCGTATATCAGTAAGAGGACAATACATGGTTGGTAAACACAGAAACAAAGAGACCACACAGACACAACGTTTTTAAAGAACTGAAACTGGGCTAAACTGAGTAACTTTGCAAGTTACAAATGGCAATATTTATAACCGTTATGAGGAAAACCTTTACCATGAAGTATAAACGTAGGTGGACAATGGATTCAGTTGAGTCACAGGCAGGATATACCACAAATAAAACACGTCACCATTTACAGTGACAAGTATGTTTTACTTTGGTAAGAAGTAGGAGCACTTTGAATCCAAAACAGTGTATGTTTCTCAGGTAAAGGCACATAATAAATCCAAGTGAAAAGGTAGACAGATTTACCGGAGGGAAACGCCTGTCACGCATACATATAGGGTGAAATCTGTCCACCTAGACTAATGCGTAGTATACGTCAGCGACAACAATGAAACGAAATAATTAGTTTAGTCATATATTGGAAAACAATGATATACACAGTCATCAAAGTCGGCTGTGAAATGGACCTAACATTTCTCCAACGAATAAATCCCACTGGACAGTAAATTCATACAAACAATTTTTTCAGAAAACAAAACCATACCCATACAAATATCAACCAGCAAACAATAGGCCACATGCAAACGTCCAAAAATTGGCATAGATGATAATGGGCCGGTAGCGGTTTAAAATAGTATCATGTCAGCCCATATATAAAGAGCCCACCAAACCAGATTTCAAGGCCTAAATCAATCTATCAAGATAAGCACGTGAAATCAAATTCCCCAACCAAAAATCACTAAAAATATATATCAAATATCACTAAATGAATCATTCAATGCAGCAGACCAAGAACTAAGCGAACACGCAAACAAAATAGATGATAATGGGCCGGTAGCGGTTTAAAATAGTATCATGTCAGCCCATATATAAAGAGCCCACCAAACCAGATTTCAAGGCCTAAATCAATCTATCAAGATAAGCACGTGAAATCAAATTCCCCAACCAAAAATCACTAAAAATATATATCAAATATCACTAAATGAATCATTCAATGCAGCAGACCAAGAACTAAGCGAACACGCAAACAAAATTGAACAACATATCGGGAAATCTCAAATTTGTCACCAATGGAAAGAAATAAACGCGAAAAACAATATGGAAAACTTAAAGTTGCGTCAACGTTAAGAAATAATTTAATGATGTTATTATTATTATTTTGTAACCCATATATCAGAATTTATTATTCACTAAGATTTTAGAATTTAAATTCTGGATGTTTTTGGTAAAATTATTAAAACTCTTAAATTCTTCCTAAAAATAGTAACATGATTGTCACCTAGATAGTAAAATGATAGTACAAAATTGTAGGGAACCTGACTTTTATTATATAAGAATCAATCGGATATGAAAGGGATGGAAAATATTCATGAAAGGGATGTTTTAACTCATTCGATAAAAAATCCTACCCCCGGAAATTTTTCTTCACTAGTTAATGATTAGGGTAAAACTCCTATTTCCACCCAAACTTTGCGTACTTTGCTTATTTCCCCCTCATGTATCACACTCATCCTATTCCCCCCTCATCTATCACTCCTAATCTTATTCCCCCCTCAAGTTTTTTAATTAAACATATTCCCCCACGCTGTTTAAAATTCTATTAAATATCCAGAATTTTGACCCAAACCCTAAAAATCCATCAATTTTGACCCGATTTCATACCCAATTTTGACCCGACCCGACCAAAATTAAAATTAAATTAAATCCGGTTTACCCAATTATTTACCCAGTCCGGTTTAATATAATTTTGACCGGTTTACTGAATTTTGACCCAACCCAATTTATTATAATTTTGACCCGGTTTACTGAATTTTGACCCGGTTTTGTTGAAATTGTCCGGTTTTGATGAAATTGACCCGGTTTCTCCCGGTTTTGCTGGAATTTTTATCCGGTTTTCTGAAATTAATCCGGTTTTGACCCGGTTTTGTTGAAATTGACCCGGTTTTTTCCCGATTTTGATGGAATTTTTATCCGGTTTGCTGAAATTGATCCGGTTTTGACCCGATTTTGTTGAAATCGACTCGGTTTTGTTGAAATTGACCCGATTTTTTCTCGGTTTTGATGGAATTTTTATCCAGTTTGCTGAAATTGATACGGTTTTGATCCGGTTTGGTTGAAATTGACTCGGTTTTGTTGAAATCGACTCAGTTTTGTTGAAATTGACCCGATTTTTTCACGATTTTGATGGAATTTTTATCCGGTTTGTTGAAATTGTTCAAATTGAGTTTTCCAACACCGTTATGATTCTGCAAAATGGATGTTAAAACATGTTAGAAAAAAATAAAAACAATATAACGCATGATCGGTGAAATACACGTTACCTAAACGTATGGAGAAAATGAAGTTTTTTTTGTTTCGATATTTCAGCAAACCGGATAAAAATTCCAGCAAAACCGGGAGAAACCGGGTCAATTTCATCAAAACCGGACAATTTCAACAAAACCAGGTCAAAATTCAGTAAACCGGGTCAAAATTATAATAAATTGGGTTGGGTCAAAATTCAGTAAACCGGTCAAAATTATATTAAACCGGACTGGGTAAATAATTGGGTAAACCAGATTTAATTTAATTTTAATTTTGGTCGGGTCGGGTCGGGTCAAAATTGGGTATGAAATCGGGTCAAAATTGATGGGTTTTTAGGGTTTGGGTCAAAATTCTGGATATTTAACAGAATTTTAAACAACGTGGGGGAATAGGCTTAATTAAAAAACTTGAGGGGGGAATAAGATTAGGAGTGATAGATGAGGGGAGAATAGGATGAGTGTGATACATGAGGGGGAAATAAGCAAAGTACGCAAAGTTTGGGTGGAAATAGGAGTTTTACCCTAATGATTATGATTTATATTAATATAAATATGAAATCATCTGAAATATTTAACAACGTATGAACAATCAATGTTTAATATATTGAAAAATAAAATATTGTTATTATATAAATACGAAAGTTTTCAATTCATTATGAATAGTTTATAAGGAAGCAAAATATATTTCACTTATAAAAAACATAAAACATAAGACTTAAAAGTTTGATTACGAAGTTGGCATGTTTGGTTTTTGTATATTAAAAATATGAGACACGCAGTATTCACATTTAACTCATATTGAAATTATAAAATTAAGTAATATTCAAGTCCTAAAAACAAAACTCGAAAACACGATCCGAAGACAGCCCAAAATAGTCGATCTCGGGATCGAACGACCGCAAGTAAATGCCATACTCTCTCGTCGGATCGTTATACTTGTCCCAAAGAATCGGCCAAAACCTAGAAGAAGATCCTATAGATGAAAGGAAAGAGAGGATAGCTCGGTGGGAAAACGGTCGAGGGAAACAAAAAGGAGGAAAACTCCGCCCGAGAACAAAAGGACTTCACCGTGCAGGGATCCAGACACCATGCATAAACGATGCACATTCTGCCCAGAACGGTAGAGATCCCGGTGACCCAAAGCGCCTACACGTAACACAAATGCTAAAATAATGAAAAAACCCCAAGAATCTGCGACTGATAAACACCTACTCACGAAAAAAAAGAAAAAAATCCCAACCGAAGACAGCATCAAATGCTGGACCACGGGATCGAACCACCCCTCATAAATGCAGATGAAGAACCTTCTGCCTAGAACGGTCAAGATCCCAGTGACTCAAAAAAATTTACACGTAAACCAAATGTTAAAATAACTCAGAAAGACATAGAAATTTACGACTGAGAAGCAGTTACCCCACATCGAAAAAAAGAAAAAAAATTGAAACCAGTTTTGATTCGGTTTAGGCTTAATTTTGACTAAAATTTAGATCCAATTTTAACTTGATTTATACTTAATTTTGACCATAATATGAAATCAACTTTAACCAAAATTTGGATCTAATTTTAATTTTTACCCGAATAAAATTCGAATCAATATGAAATTTTAATCGAACTAAATTTTAATTAAAGAAAAATCGATTCTTATCAAAATTACATCAAAACCGCAATAAAACAAGAATTAATATGAAATTTCAACCGAACTAAACTGATTAAAACTCGAATCAATATGAAATTTGAACTTCAACCGATCTAAACTGATTAAAACTCGAATCAATATGAAATTTGAACCGAACTAATCCAAAATTTAAACAAAAAATCCCAAATTTAGTCCAACTATAACTTGAATACCGGTGTAATTTTGAGTGATTCGGTTTTTAATCGAGTGAAAATCAAAACCAAATTAAATTTCTGCTGAATTTGGGTAAAAGAAATGCACTCAATCTTGATCCAATTTTGATTTTTACTCGATTAAAACCATAATCACTTAAAGTTGCATCAAAATTGTGGCAAAATTGCACCAATTCGAGTCAAATATACCGGTTTCGGATAAAATCGAACAAACCGATAAGAATTGGTTTCAATTTAAATTTTGATTTAATTTTGTTGAATTTCATATTGATTTGGGTTTTAATTGGATGAAAATCAAAATTGGGTCAAATTGTGCCAAATTCGAGTCAAAAGCATACTAATTTCGTGTTAAAAATCGAACAAACCGATAAGAATCGTTTTTTGTTTAAATTTCGGTTTAATTTTGTTGAATTTCATATTGATTCGGGTTTTAATGGTTTGAAAATCAAAATTTGGTCAAATTGTACACAATTCGAGTGAAGATCATACTAATTTCGTGTTAAAAATCGAACAAACCAATAAGAATCGATTCTTGTTTAATTTTGTTGAATTTCATATAGATTCGGGTTTTAATGGTTTTAAAATCAAAATTGTGTAAAATTGTACACAATTCGAGTGAAAATCATACTAATTTCGTGTTAAAAATCGAAAAACCAATAAAAATCGATTCTTGTTTAATTTTCGGTTTAATTTTGTTGAATTTCATATTGATTCCGATTGGATTTGGATGAAAATCAAAGTTGGATCCAAATTATGGTCAAAATTAAATCTAAACCGAGTCAAAATTGAGTTTGAACCGGATTAAATTTGGATCCAAATTCTAGTCAAAATTGATCCTAAACCGGGTCAAAATAAGGATTAAACCGATCAAATTGACCCTAAACCGGATCAAAATTGAAATATTTAACAGAATTTAAACGAGGGGATATAGATAAAATTGATAAAGATAAGGTGAAATATGATTAAGGTCAAAATATGAGAGAAAAATAGGATGAATGGCAAATATAAGAAGAAAATATACAAAATAGGTAAACTTTCAATATATTAAACTTTCAATAACTAAATAACTTTGATATTGTAAATTTTAGACATTTATAATATTCATGTTTTATATTTCTAATAGTTCCATTCCAGGACGATTAAGAAGTATTACCATTTTAGTAAGAACTATTTATTTTAATATTAAAACATGATTAAAAATATTATGTATTGAGAAAATAATATCTTTTTATATTGGAAACAACAATTAATATTTGTAAAGTAAATAGATGGATAATATAATTTTGTTATGATGTAATCTCATTTAAGTTGTAAATGATATATATTATAAATATCTGTTTATAATATTAAACAATTCTAAATTTTTAAATTAATTTGATATTAGTTAGATGAAAATTTATATTTATTAAATTTATCCATTTTAAAGTTATTTTTATTTTAAGAGATTAATTTCTTTAAATTTATAATTATTAAATGATTTTCCGTTACCATTAAATATCAACCATCATACATACTTCATATCAAATAATAATAAAAATAATTTGATCGAAAAGTTGTATAAGATAGAGGAGAAAGAATAAGAAAGATATCAATTTTTTCATTAATTATTATAAAATTTAGATTAATTCATTTATTTTTCATTTGGATTAATTGGATGTAGAGTTTGTAAAATTTAATAAAAATCGAAATGAAATAACATAAAATTTTAATACAAATGGGAAATAGAATGAAAACTAAATTTGGAAAAGCTAATCATACCCGTATTAAATTCGGAAAAATAGAAATAAAATAAAATATTGCAATGAATATTTGATCTCTATCCCTATAAAAAAATTAAGAAATAGAAAAAATCATGACAAGAAGATGAAATAAATATATATTTCTTTATTCACGAATATCAATTTCTTTTTAAGTGTATTTTACCAGAGTATATTCATGGAATCTAATAAAAAATGTGTAACAAACATATAACACATTGACATATACGATAATTTATAAGTATTAAACATAAATACAAATATAATAAGAATATAGCTCTTTATTACATTATAAACATTGCATTTACTTTGATTAACACGAACTTAATAATACGTATAAAGAGAAGGAAAGAAAAGATACAAATTAAGAGAAAAAAGAGAAATCACGTAAAAAGAGGATGCAGTACGTTGAAAGCGTGCCCTGCAATGGTCTTTTTCTTTTCAGCATCCATATATATATAGAGAGAATTCTCTCTCCTCATAAATTTATACGAAGATAAATACATCGAGGTGTGGTGAAGAGAGAGGCGCCTCTTTTGCTCTTTGTCGCAGTAAGCACATATCTCGAAAAACAAGGGTCAGTGAACTGCTCTGAATGTATGTAGAATCTCGGTTTAACGTCTACGTGTTTCCTTCGAAACTGCCGTCGATTTCCTTTTTTTTGTAATTTTGGGTTTTTTTTCTGGGTAACGGCTACTTAGTCCGAGGGGCGTGAAGCGAAGAATATCGAAGAGGGGAAGAAGTGATGGATTACGAGAATAATCGGTAGAATCTTATTGTTTTGCTTTGTTATTTCGTGTTTGATCTGGTGCTAACGTTGTTTTGTGTTTATGGGTCTAACTTATGCTATTTCATTGGGTTGACGATTATACATATCTATGATTACTCATTCAGGTCAGCTTCGATGCCTGAATCTTTCTGGGTTTCTGACATAATCGGGTTGCAATGGTGTAATTTGAGTTGATCAGTTGTTTGGGTTAATTTTCTTTTGTAATGATTTGTCTAATCTGCTGCCGTTAATGGCTCAATGCTGAATTTGGTGACGGTTTTCTTTTTGTGCTGCTTACTTGGTTTGTACCATGTGTTTAGCTATGTGTTGAATAACTTTTAATTTTTCCTGTTGGAGAATCTCGGATTTTCTCTTACAAGTTGTACAATAAGGATGTGAGTTCTTACTTTGATTGTGTGGTTTATGGATGTTTCTTCAATCCCCTTTTGACCATTGTGGTTATGGTTACCATGTTGATACTCAATATCCTGCATTGATCTTCTTGCTATGTTTCAACTGTGTCTTTGTCATTTCATCTGTCTGGTGCTCAATGTTTTGCATTTGAATATATGTTAACTTCACTGGACTGATGGTCAGTGATGTGGGATCTGGTTTTTGAATTTGATGTTTCCCGTGAGTTTGTTCTTAAGCTTTCCTCATTATCATGACATGTGATGTTCATTGATGGAATATAAGCAATAATTCCGTTACTGATATTTTTCAATGTTTCTTAAGATCTGTGTATAAATATGTGATGCTTCTGCTTTAAAATTCGTCTTCATAAATGTAAGTGCTTTAAAAATTGCAGAGATTTATCCAGGAATTGGCAAGAGCAGGGCTATAATCACCAGAAAGAGTCCAATTACTGTGAGTGTTAACGTTATGCAACTCTTCGCCTTTGTGATCAGTGTGATTGATCATCTCTTTGGTTCCAGCCGATGCGACAGACTGCACTTTGACTGAAGTCACATTGAACCAAGAAGATCACTCGTATATGTTTGATGATGAGACCACCCCAGTAAAGGCATATGGGGATTTGGCCTACCATATGACCACAGGTTTTGTTTTGTTTGACATTTTCATTTCAGTTCTTAATTTATGTTCGTGATGGTTCCTAATGTAGAGTGTCGGTCTCAGGTGACTCAAACAAGACACCAGAAAAGCAGAGTGAGACACGCTCGGTTAAGAGGCGTCGGATGTTGCAATTTGAAGACCAAGCTGCGGAATCCTCTCTTTTTAGTGGAGAGAATTTATCTGCAATCCTTAAAGACGATGTGAGTCGCACAAAACCATGCGACTATGTCTCATACTCATTGCACGCTTAATAGTTAATGCTTGTCCAGCTTAAAGGTTTTGACTTTGAGAATCCATTTTGGCTAATGATTGCTATGCATCTACGAAATAGCAAATAGCTTAAGAGGTGAAAGAGGATCTAGTATAAGCTTATTTTCCTGATCGATATTCTTTATTCATGTTCAGGTTATAGAGGACTCATTAGATGAGATTTTACCCGTAGGAGCTCATCTTATAACAGGGTTTTCAGGTCTATCTCTTGGAACCTTTTTTCATGCCGATCCAAGCATATTACCTTCCTTGAATCATAACATCTTTTGTTTAAGAAATTGCAGAGAATGTATCTTCCTCGAGTTTCGAGGACCTTAATCTCCACTCTGAAGAGTGGTACTCTGAATGCTTTAATGATGTTGGGACGCCATTCATTTCCGATGATTTGTATGTTTCCTTCAATAATTCTTCCCTTGCTTTTGAGTATAAATACCTGTTTTGCTGCATAAAGATCTTCATAAGATATCACCTCTCAGGAACTTCACTGGTTTATCTGATCTCCAAATCGATGTCTCGGGTAAAATTTCTAATTTCTCATCTGTTAGTCTCGCTTCCTTCTTGTTATTTCTTACTAACATACTGTTTTTGTTTTTTTTTTTTTTGTGCAGAGTACTTGAATGTGCCTCCAGAGATGGAAACCAATAAAGCCCAGAAACATGTGATTCGATCTTCTCCAAATGTTGTCTTTAAAGGTATGCACACTCAATTCTTAATTTCCTTGTCTTGTTCAAGTTTACATCGAGTTTTGGCTGAACTGCGGAAAAAACTGAAGTAATCAACACATTACCTGTTTCTTAGGTAGGAAATCTTATTCAAGACCAACCTCCAGACTATCATCGTCGATTGTATACCCATTTGCATTCATCAAACCATGCGGAGTTCATGGTGACATTACTCTTAAGGACATAAACCAAAGAATCCGAAGTCCCCCAGCGAAGCCAAAGCAAGATATAGAAGAGCCTCCAGTGTTCCAAACTTCAGCATTCTCAGGGAAACCCATTGTCGGGAAGACCAAAATCCGCACTGAAGGAGGAACGGGAAGCATCACGATTACGCGGACAAAAGGTTAACTATTGCAACCAGATAGCAGTTTAGTTTCTCTGCACTACACTAACTTTTTAGTTACTTAGGAGGTCCCTTCTTCTTCTCTTGGAAGATCAAGCAATTTTCTGCATTGTTCCAGGGCCTCATCCGTACAGTAAGCAGCTAATACTCTGCAAAATTAGAACATGAATTCTTTTCTTTTGGTTTTATATTGTAGTTACCGTTTCGTAGCAACGAAATAGGTCTTGTCTAGTTCATATACAGTTTGATTCCTTAAACTGAATCAAAACTGAAGTTGAATTGAAACCCAACTGGGTTATGTCTCTGATACTAATGTTGTCTCAGGCTGATGTTGGATTTAATCTCTGTGATCATCAATGGATGGATTCTTTGATTCATATGAGTTGTGTTTTCTGTTTTGTGTCTGAGAGACTGTTTCAGTTCGTGTCTGATCTTGTTGGTTCTTGTCTTGCTCAATGTCATGTCAAGTATTAACTACTTCAATTAGTACTAATATCCGCTGGGGTTTAGATGTTTGATTACCGTTAATAAAATATAATGTCCATGCAAAGTTGAGTCTTATTTTCTTAATCCTTATTGTGTGTGTATATGTATGAATATATATATATATGCATAAATATAAATATAAAAATTCTCAGTTGTGGATCAGAAGATGGGGATTTTTGTTTTTTACTAAGAAAATTTATGTTTTCGAGATTTTGTTTTTATTTTTTATGGAATCTAGATTTGGTCGTTGATTAGAATCCAAGAAATTATTTATTTGCCAAAAGCAACCCTGGGGAACAAAGAAAAATGACAGTTTAGTCCTTAAGATACAAAAACGCGCGCACAAGCTTCCGCATTTATTGCTCTGTCGCCTAACCTCGTGAGTATGAGAAGCTCCGCCACCAGAAACGATGTCGTTTCGGTCTTCTTTCCTCGCCGCATTAATGCTCCGTTTCTTGGCCCTCACAACCCGATCCTCTTCCGCCGCCGGTGAAGATATCCGTTCGACGTTGGACGGGCCATTCGAGCCGGTGACGGTGCCGTTTGACACCAGTCTTCGGGGAAATGCCGTTGATTTGCCGGATTCCGATCCCCGAGTCCGCCGTCGTGTCTCCGGGTTCGAACCCGAACAAATTTCGCTGTCTCTCTCCGGCGATCACAATTCTATCTGGGTCTCTTGGATCACAGGTTTTGTTTGCTGTTTACTTAATCATCGGATTAATCAAGTGTTGCATGAAGTGTTTGCCGATGCTTATCTCTTCGCAAATCACGCGTTTAGTCACTCAGATGCAACAAATGCTCACTTTATTGACAGTTCTGCATAAATAGGAAGATTATTTCCCTCATCTTAGCGTTTCTGTGTCTTGCTTTCAATTGAAGATAAGTCTTAGAGATTTGATTATTTTTTGTAATAAATGTTAAAAATGATATTGAACTGATTCTGCTTTCTCAGGTGAGTTCCAAATTGGTAAGAACGTGAAGCCATTAGACCCGACAAGTGTAAACAGTGTTGTTCAATACGGAACTTCAACGCATTCACTAAGTCATGAAGCTAGGGGATATTCTCTTGTCTATAGTCAGCTTTACCCGTTCCACGGTCTCTTAAATTATACTTCTGGGATCATTCACCATGTTCGCCTAACAGGTTCAGTTCATCAGTTCCTTTGCTTTTGGATACCGTCTTTGTCTTGACAGAGTGTGAACTTAGACACCACACTGGGTTGTGTTTACGCAGGATTGAAACCCAGTACCGTGTATAACTACCGATGTGGGGACCCCTCGATACCGGCTATGAGTAAGATACATTCTTTTAGAACAATGCCGGCTTCTGGCCCACAAAGCTATCCTAATCGAATAGCCGTTGTGGGTGATCTTGGTCTGACTTATAACACGACGGATACAGTTAGTCATTTGACTCATAATTCTCCCGATCTTGTTTTGTTGATCGGTGATGTGAGTTATGCAAACCTATACCTAACTAATGGAACTAGCTCGGATTGTTATACTTGCTCTTTCCCCAAAACGCCCATACACGAGACATATCAGCCACGTTGGGATTGCTGGGGCAGGTTTATGGAGAGTCTGGTTTCTAGAGTTCCTATGATGGTGGTTGAAGGGAATCATGAAATAGAACCGCAAGTTGAGAACAAGACATTTGTAGCTTATAGTTCCAGATTTGCTTTCCCGTCTGAAGAAAGTGGATCGTCTTCGACGCTCTACTATTCTTTTAATGCTGGCGGGATACACTTTATCATGCTCGGTGCTTACATTGCTTATGAACCGTCAGGTGATATTTTGAGTAGTCGTTTCTTGTTTTATTCCTGCTCCTAACATGAATTCATCTTTTTACTTCTTGATTGTCTAAAATTTCCGGTGATATTTAACTGATTTAGCAAATGACATGATTGTTTTGCAGCGGAACAGTATGAGTGGCTAAAGAGAGACTTAGCTAACGTTGACAGATCTGTAACTCCATGGTTGGTAGTCACTTGGCATCCTCCTTGGTATAGCACATATGGAGCACATTATAGAGAAGCCGAGTGCATGAGAGTAGCGATGGAGGAGTTACTTTACTCCTACGGGACTGACATAGTTTTCAATGGACATGTAAGATGAAAAGGAGTGTTTATAACCGAATTCCTCTTTGCGGGTATTTGCTTCAATTGCATTGACCTCTCCTCTTTGTTTCTTTTCCAGGTTCATGCCTATGAAAGGTCAAACCGAGTATATAATTATGAACTAGACCCATGTGGCCCTGTTTACATTGTAGTTGGCGATGGAGGTAACCGTGAAAAGATGGCAACTGTTCATGCTGATGAACCAGGTAATTGCCCTGACCCATCAACCACGCCTGATCCTTTCATGGGCGGCTTTTGCGCGTGGAACTTCACATCAGGTCCTGCCGCTGGTAAGTTCTGTTGGGATCGGCAGCCCGATTATAGTGCCTTCAGAGAAAGCAGTTTTGGTCACGGGATCCTGGAGGTATGTGAAAACAGGGTTTCTTCTCAATGATTGAAAAGCAAGTTATGATGATCTAGTAAAGATTACCACTGTGATAATGGCAGGTGAAGAACGAAACATGGGCTCTTTGGACATGGTACAGGAACCAAGACTCAAGAGGTACAGTCGGTGATCAAATCTACATCGTGAGACAGCCCGATCGCTGCCCTGGTCACAACCGCCTCATTGACCGCTGCTAGGAAACTAACACAAGCAAAAAGACTTTGTTATCGAATGGTTACATGTTCTTCCGATGAATAGGATCATCGTGGAGAATCAGAAGCTTTCTTGGATACACTCGAACACAGTAAAGACGGGTCTGATAGATAACTATCGTGAGGTGAACCTCTCATCATGAGAAAGTTTCGAGCTTTACAAGCATTGCTTTTGAACATGAAGTTTGTAAGTTTGTATTGTCTACATTATTCCATGTAATATAACAACTAAAAGCGTTTTGCGTGTGCGTTGTGTCTCTAGTGATGGTGCGATTTCTCCGCTAAGAACATCATCAAACGTTTTAGTTCGACGAGCTGAGTTACCCCGACGTTTCAAGACCGACATTTAATCCCACGCTGATCCTCTTCACACTACCTCTCTCCATCACCCGAATCAAACTAAGAATGAGAAGATGTTAAACTCAAATTAGAATGGACAAGGTCAAACAGTGTTCTCTTGGAATCGAGTTTAAAAAGAACAGAACATCGTTGTTTTAGTTATTTCAGTTGTCCCATATTTTTTGTTTTTCTTTTGTCCTCTTAAAAGCTAAATTGAAAAAAAAAATTAAAGCAATTTGTGATCGCTTTGGTCGCCTTAGCTTTATCGTAAAGCAACTAAAATGAATTCAGGTTTGCAATTTGTTTCAAACCAAACGATAAATAAATAAATGTTTTTTATGTATGTTTTTATAAAATTGTTTTGTACATCATAATAATACATACATTTACAAATTCGGTTTCAATCTTTTTCAATTTCTATTAAAAGATGTGGAAGTGGTTGGTATGTCTGTGAGTATGCAGCACATAGAAGAAGATGCAGCAAAGGGAATTTTGGAAAACAGAGGATCAGGCACCATGGAGGCTCAAGCTAATTTAGCTGAAGTAATGACAGAGGGATTGAAAGATTGAAGGAGAGGTGTTTTTTTATGGATAGAAGAATGGTGGCACAAGACGACAAAGTTATTCAGCAACAACATATTGTTGAGCTGGCAGAATGGAGGAGTCAAGGGTACAACGGATTTGGGGTGTTAGCTGATTGATAACTGAAATTCCTTCTAGAATAAATGTTTGTATGCCTATATAAACAAATGTAAAAAACGAGCTTTGTGTATTGAATTTTCCTTTATAGTAAAATGAAATAAAATTTCTTCTTCAGCTTCTTCATTTGTTCAACTTCTTCTTATTCTGTTTTTCTGGATTTTATAGTTTACTGTAAAATGTTCCTTAGCTTCAAATTCTTTTGATGGTATCAGAGCTTTATTTCAGGGATTTGTGTTGTCTGTTTTTGAACAATGGAGGATGAGGAGTTTCCATTTCCTGTCCACGTTAACATTTCAAATTTTGTTTCACTTAAACTATCAGATGCAAATTATCTGAAATGGAAATCACAAATCGAGTCATTATTGAAAAGCAAACTTCTCATAGGCTTCATTGATGGATCCATTCTCAAACCCAATGAGACTATGGTCTTAAAATAAAATGATATTCAGAATGTGATTCCAAATCCATGGTACAAAGCTTGGTACAAAACTGATCAGCTTGTAAAATCCTGGATCTGTGGAACACTTACTGAAGAAGTGTTTGGATTAGTCATTGGAGTTGAAACATCTCGTGAAGTTTGGCTTGCCTTAGCCCAAAATTTTAATGTCATGTCTGTATCTCGAGAGTATGACCTGATGTCATTTCTGCAGAGTCTTACACAAGATGATAAGACGATTTCAGAATATCTCAGAGAATTTAAATCGATTTGTGATCATTTAAACTCTATTGGTAAACTTGTACCTGAGTCTATGAAGATTTTCAGATTACTTCAAGGATTGTGCAAAGAGTTTGAAGCATTTAGTACGGTTATACACACAAATATGCATAAGCCACCCTATCCTACTTTTGATGAAGTAGTTTCCCAGCTCACAAGTCTGTCTTTGAACTCTAAATTTCAAAAATCAGTGACCATCAGCCCTCATGTAGCATTCACATCACAGTCTGGAATGAGTAGAGGAAATATGAATCAAAACTGGAGAGGAAATGGTAGATTTAATGGTAATAACAGAGGAAGAAATGGTTATACAACCAGAGGACGAGGATTTCCATAGCAAAATTTACACTCAGCCAAGGAATAACCAAACAACTGATAGAAATACACCAAGACCTGTATGCCAAATTTGTGGAAAAACTGGTCATAATGCTTTAATATGCTTGCATAGGTTTGACAATTCTTTTCAGGCCTCTGAAATCCCTCAAGCACTCACAGCAATTTACAGCAGTAGAGGGGAATGGTATCCAGATTCTGGAGCCTCATCACACATAACAAGCTCAGTCAATGGTATGTATAATGTGCAACATGACAGAGGAAATGATTCGGTGATGATAGGAGATGGAGCTTTTCTTCCAATCACCAATGTTGGTTCAACTTCAATAGATACTGCATCAGTTAAATTGATTCCAAATGAGGTTTTGGTAGTTCCTTCCCTAGAGAAACAATTGTTGTCTGTGTCACAACTTACATCAGATTATTCGTGCTACTTTGTATTTGATAACCATGGTGTTGCTATAAAGGAAATGGACACACAGAGAATTGTGGCACAGGGAAGAAAACACAAGGGAATATACATGTTGGACAATCTACCATCTGAAGGAATACATCAGTTTTTTTTTTCTTTGTCAGACACAGATCAGCATCAGAGGAGGTTTGGCATCAGAAATTAGGCCATCTTAATTCTCAAATAATTCATCATCTAAGTATAAGAAATGCTATTAGTTTAAAAAATAGAAGCTCTAAGTTGTGTTCTTCCTGCCAACTTCGGAAAGTTTTAAAACTACCGTTCTTTAGATCAATTGAAAGAGTAGTTAGACCCTTAGAGTGTATACATTGTGACCTATGGGGACCTGCTCCAGTTACATCCAATCAATCATTTTGATATTATGTGGTATTTGTTGATCAGTATTCGAGGTTTAGCTGGTTTTATCCCTTGAAAAAGAAGTCAGAATTTTATTCAATCTTCTTGATGTTTCAAAGATTGGTAGAAAATCAATTAAACCAGAAGATAGCAAAATTTCAGTGTGATGGAGGTGGTGAATTCACAAGTAAAATATTTTTGAATCATCTAGCAACATATGGAATTAAAATTCAGATGTCTTGTCCATATACTCCTCAGCATAATGGTTTAGCTGAGAGAAAGCATAGGCATATTGTTGAAATTGGATTAATAATGATGTTTCAATCGAAAGTACCTCTGATGAACTAGGTTGAAGCGTTTTTTACAGCTAATTTTCTGATAAATCTGTTACCTACAGCTGCCCTTGAAGGTAATACCACTCCATTTACAGTTTTGAATGGATATGAACCTGACTATTCATCACTACGTGTGTTTGGATGTTCATGTTCTCCATGTCTCAGACCATATCCCGGTCATAAGATGGAGCCTAGATCATTGCAGTGTGTGTTTCTTGGGTATAATGAAAAATATAAAGGGTATAGATACCTATATCCACCAACAGGGCGAGTCTATATTACTAGACATGCAATTTTTGATGAGCAACACTTTCCATTCCAAGATGTATATTCTGCTTTGTGTCCTAACTACTCTACAAATATCTTGAAAGCTTGGCAGCAAGGTTCAAAATGTGAGGTCTCTCAGTCAGTTTCACCTGTTGTTCAACGTTCAGCATCATTTCAATTGCCTCATGTGGTTATAGATGCTAATCAGGAACATACTTCACAGACTGTATCAACAATCACTTCAACCAGTGTATCTGATTCTGAAGGATCAATACCTATACCTGTTTCAAATTCAACTCATCCAATGATTACAAGAGGTCGTGCTGGCATAATTAAACCCAATCCAAGGTATGCACTCAATATTTCTGTAACAAGTATTCCTGTAGAACCAAAAACAGTGAAGTCTGCTCTAAAACATGCTGGCTGGAAATCAGCAATGGATGAAGAAATCAAGGCATTACAAAGAAATAAAACTTGGATATTAGTTCCAATGACACCAAGAATGAATGTATTAGGCTGTAAATGGGTGTACAAAACAAAGTTGAAAGCTGATGGATCATTAGAAAGGCTTAAAGCAAGACTGGTTGCCAAGGGATTTCATCAAGCAGAAGGAGTTGACTATACAGAAACTTATAGTCCGGTAGTAAAAACAGCCACTATTTGAATTGTTCTGTCTATTGCTCTCACTTATAAATGGTAGATTTGTCAGCTTGATGTCAGGATGCTTTCCTTCATGGAGAACTTCAAGAAGTGGTATATATGCAGCAACCTCCAGGGTATGAAGAGCATGGGTCGCTTGGTCGCATATATGCCAAATTAGGGTCGCATGATCGCATATATTGATGAATAGATGCGAACTCGACGAATTTACGGGTTTGGGATGATAAAATGACAAAAACCAATCAAAACAATACATTTACAACGTCAATCAACGGTTAAAACAGATTGTGACCCATGTGTACCTAGTTGAGTTGTGTATAACCAATGCCCGTGTTTCAAAAGTGATAGTAGTGTTTTAAGAACTCGGGGGATGATTAAACAATACATTTAACATTTTCTTCAAATGTCGATATTATTTATATTATTATCTATATTGATTCTAAATTAGACATATACAACTCAATATATTGTTAATGGCATATTGATAATGGCATGGGTCGCTTGGTCGCATATATGCCAAATTAGGGTCGCATGATCGCATATATTGATGAATAGATGCGAACTCGACGAATTTACGGGTTTGGGATGATAAAATGACAAAAACCAATCAAAACAATACATTTACAACGTCAATCAACGGTTAAAACAGATTGTGACCCATGTGTACCTAGTTGAGTTGTGTATAACCAATGCCCGTGTTTCAAAAGTGATAGTAGTGTTTTAAGAACTCGGGGGATGATTAAACAATACATTTAACATTTTCTTCAAATGTCGATATTATTTATATTATTATCTATATTGATTCTAAATTAGACATATACAACTCAATATATTGTTAATGGCATATTGATAATGGCATGGGTCGCTTGGTCGCATATATGCCAAATTAGGGTCGCATGATCGCATATATTGATGAATAGATGCGAACTCGACGAATTTACGGGTTTGGGATGATAAAATGACAAAAACCAATCAAAACAATACATTTACAACGTCAATCAACGGTTAAAACAGATTGTGACCCATGTGTACCTAGTTGAGTTGTGTATAACCAATGCCCGTGTTTCAAAAGTGATAGTAGTGTTTTAAGAACTCGGGGGATGATTAAACAATACATTTAACATTTTCTTCAAATGTCGATATTATTTATATTATTATCTATATTGATTCTAAATTAGACATATACAACTCAATATATTGTTAATGGCATATTGATAATGGCATGGGTCGCTTGGTCGCATATATGCCAAATTAGGGTCGCATGATCGCATATATTGATGAATAGATGCGAACTCGACGAATTTACGGGTTTGGGATGATAAAATGACAAAAACCAATCAAAACAATACATTTACAACGTCAATCAACGGTTAAAACAGATTGTGACCCATGTGTACCTAGTTGAGTTGTGTATAACCAATGCCCGTGTTTCAAAAGTGATAGTAGTGTTTTAAGAACTCGGGGGATGATTAAACAATACATTTAACATTTTCTTCAAATGTCGATATTATTTATATTATTATCTATATTGATTCTAAATTAGACATATACAACTCAATATATTGTTAATGGCATATTGATAATGGCATGGGTCGCTTGGTCGCATATATGCCAAATTAGGGTCGCATGATCGCATATATTGATGAATAGATGCGAACTCGACGAATTTACGGGTTTGGGATGATAAAATGACAAAAACCAATCAAAACAATACATTTACAACGTCAATCAACGGTTAAAACAGATTGTGACCCATGTGTACCTAGTTGAGTTGTGTATAACCAATGCCCGTGTTTCAAAAGTGATAGTAGTGTTTTAAGAACTCGGGGGATGATTAAACAATACATTTAACATTTTCTTCAAATGTCGATATTATTTATATTATTATCTATATTGATTCTAAATTAGACATATACAACTCAATATATTGTTAATGGCATATTGATAATGGCATGGGTCGCTTGGTCGCATATATGCCAAATTAGGGTCGCATGATCGCATATATTGATGAATAGATGCGAACTCGACGAATTTACGGGTTTGGGATGATAAAATGACAAAAACCAATCAAAACAATACATTTACAACGTCAATCAACGGTTAAAACAGATTGTGACCCATGTGTACCTAGTTGAGTTGTGTATAACCAATGCCCGTGTTTCAAAAGTGATAGTAGTGTTTTAAGAACTCGGGGGATGATTAAACAATACATTTAACATTTTCTTCAAATGTCGATATTATTTATATTATTATCTATATTGATTCTAAATTAGACATATACAACTCAATATATTGTTAATGGCATATTGATAATGGCATGGGTCGCTTGGTCGCATATATGCCAAATTAGGGTCGCATGATCGCATATATTGATGAATAGATGCGAACTCGACGAATTTACGGGTTTGGGATGATAAAATGACAAAAACCAATCAAAACAATACATTTACAACGTCAATCAACGGTTAAAACAGATTGTGACCCATGTGTACCTAGTTGAGTTGTGTATAACCAATGCCCGTGTTTCAAAAGTGATAGTAGTGTTTTAAGAACTCGGGGGATGATTAAACAATACATTTAACATTTTCTTCAAATGTCGATATTATTTATATTATTATCTATATTGATTCTAAATTAGACATATACAACTCAATATATTGTTAATGGCATATTGATAATGGCATGGGTCGCTTGGTCGCATATATGCCAAATTAGGGTCGCATGATCGCATATATTGATGAATAGATGCGAACTCGACGAATTTACGGGTTTGGGATGATAAAATGACAAAAACCAATCAAAACAATACATTTACAACGTCAATCAACGGTTAAAACAGATTGTGACCCATGTGTACCTAGTTGAGTTGTGTATAACCAATGCCCGTGTTTCAAAAGTGATAGTAGTGTTTTAAGAACTCGGGGGATGATTAAACAATACATTTAACATTTTCTTCAAATGTCGATATTATTTATATTATTATCTATATTGATTCTAAATTAGACATATACAACTCAATATATTGTTAATGGCATATTGATAATGGCATGGGTCGCTTGGTCGCATATATGCCAAATTAGGGTCGCATGATCGCATATATTGATGAATAGATGCGAACTCGACGAATTTACGGGTTTGGGATGATAAAATGACAAAAACCAATCAAAACAATACATTTACAACGTCAATCAACGGTTAAAACAGATTGTGACCCATGTGTACCTAGTTGAGTTGTGTATAACCAATGCCCGTGTTTCAAAAGTGATAGTAGTGTTTTAAGAACTCGGGGGATGATTAAACAATACATTTAACATTTTCTTCAAATGTCGATATTATTTATATTATTATCTATATTGATTCTAAATTAGACATATACAACTCAATATATTGTTAATGGCATATTGATAATGGCATGGGTCGCTTGGTCGCATATATGCCAAATTAGGGTCGCATGATCGCATATATTGATGAATAGATGCGAACTCGACGAATTTACGGGTTTGGGATGATAAAATGACAAAAACCAATCAAAACAATACATTTACAACGTCAATCAACGGTTAAAACAGATTGTGACCCATGTGTACCTAGTTGAGTTGTGTATAACCAATGCCCGTGTTTCAAAAGTGATAGTAGTGTTTTAAGAACTCGGGGGATGATTAAACAATACATTTAACATTTTCTTCAAATGTCGATATTATTTATATTATTATCTATATTGATTCTAAATTAGACATATACAACTCAATATATTGTTAATGGCATATTGATAATGGCATGGGTCGCTTGGTCGCATATATGCCAAATTAGGGTCGCATGATCGCATATATTGATGAATAGATGCGAACTCGACGAATTTACGGGTTTGGGATGATAAAATGACAAAAACCAATCAAAACAATACATTTACAACGTCAATCAACGGTTAAAACAGATTGTGACCCATGTGTACCTAGTTGAGTTGTGTATAACCAATGCCCGTGTTTCAAAAGTGATAGTAGTGTTTTAAGAACTCGGGGGATGATTAAACAATACATTTAACATTTTCTTCAAATGTCGATATTATTTATATTATTATCTATATTGATTCTAAATTAGACATATACAACTCAATATATTGTTAATGGCATATTGATAATGGCATGGGTCGCTTGGTCGCATATATGCCAAATTAGGGTCGCATGATCGCATATATTGATGAATAGATGCGAACTCGACGAATTTACGGGTTTGGGATGATAAAATGACAAAAACCAATCAAAACAATACATTTACAACGTCAATCAACGGTTAAAACAGATTGTGACCCATGTGTACCTAGTTGAGTTGTGTATAACCAATGCCCGTGTTTCAAAAGTGATAGTAGTGTTTTAAGAACTCGGGGGATGATTAAACAATACATTTAACATTTTCTTCAAATGTCGATATTATTTATATTATTATCTATATTGATTCTAAATTAGACATATACAACTCAATATATTGTTAATGGCATATTGATAATGGCATGGGTCGCTTGGTCGCATATATGCCAAATTAGGGTCGCATGATCGCATATATTGATGAATAGATGCGAACTCGACGAATTTACGGGTTTGGGATGATAAAATGACAAAAACCAATCAAAACAATACATTTACAACGTCAATCAACGGTTAAAACAGATTGTGACCCATGTGTACCTAGTTGAGTTGTGTATAACCAATGCCCGTGTTTCAAAAGTGATAGTAGTGTTTTAAGAACTCGGGGGATGATTAAACAATACATTTAACATTTTCTTCAAATGTCGATATTATTTATATTATTATCTATATTGATTCTAAATTAGACATATACAACTCAATATATTGTTAATGGCATATTGATAATGGCATGGGTCGCTTGGTCGCATATATGCCAAATTAGGGTCGCATGATCGCATATATTGATGAATAGATGCGAACTCGACGAATTTACGGGTTTGGGATGATAAAATGACAAAAACCAATCAAAACAATACATTTACAACGTCAATCAACGGTTAAAACAGATTGTGACCCATGTGTACCTAGTTGAGTTGTGTATAACCAATGCCCGTGTTTCAAAAGTGATAGTAGTGTTTTAAGAACTCGGGGGATGATTAAACAATACATTTAACATTTTCTTCAAATGTCGATATTATTTATATTATTATCTATATTGATTCTAAATTAGACATATACAACTCAATATATTGTTAATGGCATATTGATAATGGCATGGGTCGCTTGGTCGCATATATGCCAAATTAGGGTCGCATGATCGCATATATTGATGAATAGATGCGAACTCGACGAATTTACGGGTTTGGGATGATAAAATGACAAAAACCAATCAAAACAATACATTTACAACGTCAATCAACGGTTAAAACAGATTGTGACCCATGTGTACCTAGTTGAGTTGTGTATAACCAATGCCCGTGTTTCAAAAGTGATAGTAGTGTTTTAAGAACTCGGGGGATGATTAAACAATACATTTAACATTTTCTTCAAATGTCGATATTATTTATATTATTATCTATATTGATTCTAAATTAGACATATACAACTCAATATATTGTTAATGGCATATTGATAATGGCATGGGTCGCTTGGTCGCATATATGCCAAATTAGGGTCGCATGATCGCATATATTGATGAATAGATGCGAACTCGACGAATTTACGGGTTTGGGATGATAAAATGACAAAAACCAATCAAAACAATACATTTACAACGTCAATCAACGGTTAAAACAGATTGTGACCCATGTGTACCTAGTTGAGTTGTGTATAACCAATGCCCGTGTTTCAAAAGTGATAGTAGTGTTTTAAGAACTCGGGGGATGATTAAACAATACATTTAACATTTTCTTCAAATGTCGATATTATTTATATTATTATCTATATTGATTCTAAATTAGACATATACAACTCAATATATTGTTAATGGCATATTGATAATGGCATGGGTCGCTTGGTCGCATATATGCCAAATTAGGGTCGCATGATCGCATATATTGATGAATAGATGCGAACTCGACGAATTTACGGGTTTGGGATGATAAAATGACAAAAACCAATCAAAACAATACATTTACAACGTCAATCAACGGTTAAAACAGATTGTGACCCATGTGTACCTAGTTGAGTTGTGTATAACCAATGCCCGTGTTTCAAAAGTGATAGTAGTGTTTTAAGAACTCGGGGGATGATTAAACAATACATTTAACATTTTCTTCAAATGTCGATATTATTTATATTATTATCTATATTGATTCTAAATTAGACATATACAACTCAATATATTGTTAATGGCATATTGATAATGGCATGGGTCGCTTGGTCGCATATATGCCAAATTAGGGTCGCATGATCGCATATATTGATGAATAGATGCGAACTCGACGAATTTACGGGTTTGGGATGATAAAATGACAAAAACCAATCAAAACAATACATTTACAACGTCAATCAACGGTTAAAACAGATTGTGACCCATGTGTACCTAGTTGAGTTGTGTATAACCAATGCCCGTGTTTCAAAAGTGATAGTAGTGTTTTAAGAACTCGGGGGATGATTAAACAATACATTTAACATTTTCTTCAAATGTCGATATTATTTATATTATTATCTATATTGATTCTAAATTAGACATATACAACTCAAATATATTGTTAATGGCATATTGATAATGGCATGGGTCGCTTGGTCGCATATATGCCAAATTAGGGTCGCATGATCGCATATATTGATGAATAGATGCGAACTCGACGAATTTACGGGTTTGGGATGATAAAATGACAAAAACCAATCAAAACAATACATTTACAACGTCAATCAATGGTTAAAACAGATTGTGACCCATGTGTACCTAGTTGAGTTGTGTATAACCAATGCCCGTGTTTCAAAAGTGATAGTAGTGTTTTAAGAACTCGGGGGATGATTAAACAATACATTTAACATTTTCTTCAAATGTCGATATTATTTATATTATTATCTATATTGATTCTAAATTAGACATATACAACTCAAATATATTGTTAATGGCATATTGATAATGGCATGGGTCGCTTGGTCGCATATATGCCAAATTAGGGTCGCATGATCGCATATATTGATGAATAGATGCGAACTCGACGAATTTACGGGTTTGGGATGATAAAATGACAAAAACCAATCAAACAATACATTTACAACGTCAAACTAATGAATTCCAAATTAGGGTCGCATGCGTCGCATGGGTCGCATGATCGCATATATTGATGAATAGATGCGAACTCGACGAATTTACGGGTTTGGGATGATAAAATGACAAAAACCAATCAAACAATACATTTACAACGTCAAACTAATGAATTCCAAATTAGGGTCGCATGCGTCGCATGGGTCGCATGATCGCATTATTGATGAATAGATGCGAACTCGACGAATTTATGGGTTTGGGATGATAAAATGACAAAAACCAATCAAACAATACATTTACAACGTCAAACTAATGAATTCCAAATTAGGGTCGCATGCGTCGCATGGGTCGCATGATCGCATATATTGATGAATAGATGCGAACTCGACGAATTTATGGGTTTGGGATGATAAAATGACAAAAACCAATCAAAACAATACATTTACAACGTCAATCGAAGACTCTCCACGCATTCTATTTCCACTGGAGAGATAGTTCATTGAGGGTCGCATGGGTGCTTAATTATTTTTCCTAACAAACAATACATTTACAAAGTCAATCAAAGATTCTGCACGCATTCTATTTCCACTGGAGAAATAGTTCACTGAGGGTCGCAGGGGTCGCATGGGTCGCATGGGTCGCATGGTCGCATGTATTGATGAATAGATGCGAACTCGACGAATTTACGGGTTTGGGATGATAAAATGACAAAAACCAATCAAAACAATACATTTACAAAGATTCTAAATCAAACAATACATTTACAAATATTCTAAATCAAAACAATACATTTACAAAGATTCTAAATCCAAACAATACATTTACAAAGTCAATCAAATATTCTGCACGCATTCTATTTCCACTTGAGAAATAGTTCATTGAGGGTCGCAAGGGTCGTAGCATGGGTCTGGGTCGCATGGTCGCATGTATTGATGAATAGATGCGAACTCGGCGAATTTACGGGTTTAAGATGATAAAATGACAAAAAAAACAATACATAAAATGACAAAAACCAATCAAACAATACATTTACAACGTCAAACTAATGAATTCCAAATTAGGGTCGCATGGGTCGCATGGTCGCATGTATTGATGAATAGATGCGAACTCGGCGAATTTACGGGTTTAAGATGTGACAATGACAAAAACCAATCAAACAATACATTTACAACGTCAAACTAATGAATTCCAAATTAGGGTCGCATGCGTCGCATGGGTCTCGCATATATTTATATTGATGAATAGATGCGAACTCGACGAATTTACGGGTTTGGGATGATAAAATGACAAAAACCAATCAAAACAATACATTTACAACGTCAATCAACGGTTAAAACAGATTGTGACCCATGTGTACCTAGTTGAGTTGTGTATAACCAATGCCCGTGTTTCAAAAGTGATAGTAGTGTTTTAAGAACTCGGGGGATGATTAAACAATACATTTAACATTTTCTTCAAATGTCGATATTATTTATATTATTATCTATATTGATTCTAAATTAGACATATACAACTCAATATATTGTTAATGGCATATTGATAATGGCATGGGTCGCTTGGTCGCATATATGCCAAATTAGGGTCGCATGATCGCATATATTGATGAATAGATGCGAACTCGACGAATTTACGGGTTTAGGATGATAAAATGACAAAAAGACTCTAAATCAAAACAATACATTTACAAAGATTCCAAATCAAAACAATACATTTACAAAGATTCTAAATCAAAACAATACATTTACAAAGATTCTAAATCAAAACAATGTTGAGAAAAATGACCAACAACTCTTCCCTAGTCTCAAGGAGCCGACCTTTTTTAGGAGCCGACCTTTTTTTATGGATGGTGGTTACCGAGAGCTCACCTATAAAGCAACCGAGAGAGCTTAAGAAAAATCATCCAAAAAATAGTTCATTGAGGGTCGCATGGGTGCTTAATTATTTTTCCTAACAAACAATACATTTACAAAGTCAATCAAAGATTCTGCACGCATTCTATTTCCACTGGAGAAATAGTTCATTGAGGGTCGCATGGGTCGCATGGGTCGCATGAGTTCACTGGAGAAATATTACATTAGCAGAGAGTGACCAAACACCGTCACCTAAGCCATCTCCTGCCATGTATTTCGTTTTCCAGTGAACATTTGAAGAGTGACCCAACACCGTCACCTAACTCACCCCCGCAACTCGTCAGTGACTGCATAGACCCTGAGTCCGCCGATTACCAAGACCTTGAGTAACACATAGACAGCACGATGCCCTGCGTCGACAATGGTGACTGCGCCACGCAGGTCACAAAGGTAAAAAAGATTTTTCATAGAAATATGGGTCAGATACGCATACTAAGAGAAGAGACGTAGACGTTAACTTATATACATGGGTCGGAAGGGTCACATGGGTCGGAAGGGTCACATGGGTCGGAAGGGTCACATGGGTCGGAAGGGTCACATGGGTCGGAAGGGTCACATGGGTCGCATGGGTCACATCCGTATAATATTTTCGAAGATTGTATATTGATTCGACTTCTTTCATAATCTTACGAACAATAGATGCAAAATAAGACATTTTCAACGTTTAAATATTGATTACATAAGTCTCAAAGGTTACAAAGGTCAGAAAGAGGTTTAAGAAGAAGAACATGAAGATGAAGAGTAAAAAAA
>CM071873.1:10043707-10080898 GCA_036759665.1 Gynandropsis gynandra
CAAGGGTCGCAGAGGGACAAGGGTCGCAGGGGTCCAAGGGTCGCAGAGGAACAAGGGTCGCAGAGGGACAAGGGTCGCAGGGTCAAACTGGGTCGCTGGGTCGAACTGGGTCGTAAAGTCGCAGGGGTATTTTGGGAATATCAACATTTATACAGGTACTTTTGAAGTTAGAAATATTTTCTTTTTCGGGAAGGATATTTTTGAAGTGTTTTAGCCCTACGAGGGTATTTTTGAAGTTCCCCCTATTTGTTGACTTTTTTCTCTTTATTCAACATGTTTTACTTTTATATATTAATTAATTTAAATTAATAAAAATGGAATTGATGATTGGACTGCTACGTCAATGTTGACGTGACTTCACGAGAATTGAACAAAAATTCGAATTTTAATATATAAGATTTAATTTAATTTAATTTTTTAAACATGACGTTTCATTTATAACATTTCTTTTTTTAGTGTTATTTCAAAAAAATGTTTCGTTTTCTCTTCATTATGCATATATATATTTGATGATAATAAAATTAAAATTATAAAAATATAAAAAAATGATATGGAAGATGAAAGATTTTTTTGTATATTCATTGGAATAATTTATGATAAAACAATTGAATTAAAAAAAGTAAAAAGTTGAAAGAAGATGTAACGGCGTGAGAAGAGAAAAAAATATTAAAATAATATTTTTAAACAAATATATATCCAATGTATATGATATATATATTAACATATATTAAATATATATATATATATAACTCGTTGATGTTATTTCAAATAAGTTTTTTAAGGATAAAAAATTATATATCCAATATATATGAATAATTTTAAAATTTAAATGAAATAGAGAAAAAGTAATTCCAAGAAAACAAACTTATTTTTTAACATTTAATAATCATTGTTGAGGTGGCTTCACCAGAAGCAACTTCGTAAAGATTATTATATATATAACTAGGAAAAGCCCCGTGCAATGCGCGGGATGATGATATATTTTTTTAACTAATTTAAAAAAATTAGGTATAATAAATAGAAAAAATATATTAAAATAAACAATATTTAAAGTTTAAAACAACTACTAAAATGAAGATAATAGATTTGGCGTTGATAATATTGATCTAAGGTCTAATGATAAAACAATAGGCCTCACTATTAATAAATTTTGATAGAAAAGTGATTAGCGAAGTTTGTTTGCCAATATTCTTGGTTAACGTATGTTTGCATGATTAATTATTTAATTCATATTTGCATTTTTTAAATAATTTTGTTTGAAATTATATTGAAATTAAAAAATTATTGAAATTATTCAGGATTCTGAATTTAAGAAAATTTTATCGAAGTTAGTAAATAAAGACATATATCATTGCAGTGTTTAATTGTTTCTTCTCCATGAACTTGATTGACTTCAACAAAGAAACACATAAAATTAGTAGAAACATAATATAATTATTAATCTTAAGTAATTTATATTAATGTGTAAATAGTGATATGTTGGAGTAAGCCGTTCATAAATTTTCTCAAATGGATAACTATAGACGGTATGTCGCATACCTTTAAGCAATTATATTTGCTCAATCTCATTGAACAAATGAGATGATTTAGTGAGACATAAAGTGGTTATTAATTATTTTAAAATAAATTATTATTTATGCATATATTGGACATAAATATGACAAATAATGTAATAAGATGTTTTATCATGCATATTATCGTGATACATTTGATCATTCATTCAATATTTCTCAACAAAAAATGTTTGTTGATTAAACTCTATTAAAAATAAAATTTTACGGAGCTTAACGCTAAAATTCAAATATTTTTTTCAAAAATATTTTTGTATCCTTTTTATATACGTAAAGTTTTATTTTTAATTTAATTATTTTAGAGGAAAACAAAGAAAACTTGTTTGAAATTATTATATTTTGTGGAGTAATAGATAAATTAACCATATAAATAAGAAATTTAAAACAAAAAAATAAAGAAAATTATATTGTTTAAATTATATATTGACAAATATACAAATTACAAATAAAATAAATGAACTGGTGGTGTCTCGTCTCTCACTGCCATGTTTGAGGTTCAAGTTCTTGTAATAGTCTGGATCTCTTGCTTGTGCAGCTCCATAATTCGAATGGCTTGGTGGATTCGAGTGATATACATTTGAAAGAATCCATATGATTATCAGCAAGATCCATGATTTTGAAGCAGGCCGAAATTTTACACCATGCTGACAATACCCTTGCTGACAATACTGCAACTACTCTCGGAGATATAGAAGTCCTTCTCATATCCTCCTTCCTCCATCATGATTGATAACAAATATGCCAACTTGATCCTTCATACTCACAGCACACAACAATAATCAATATGTAATATCAAACAGGTCATCACGTCACATGCTTAATTGGAAGACATCACTCATCTTCCTGATTCATCCCCTTTCATGCCTCACTATTGTCTATCTGAGTTTCATTACTTCTCATATGCCTATCAAATAAAATCCAAGAATTCAAGCAATGAAAATGGATTGCAAATGATCGATAAAGATATAAAGGATCATATTCCATGAAATAACAAATATATTATCGGAATTATTTAGTATACCGAGTTGATTGATCACTTAATTATCCAAAATTTCAATAATGAAAAACATGTTGAGGGGAAGAGGGAACTAACATGGAATCTTCTGGTTCTAACGCTTTCTCTCAGCTCTCCATTTGTAAACTGGCTTCGATGTCGGATTTACTATCTCTTCTTCACATATCTTCCGTTTGGGCCTTTTTTCTGCAGATTCGGTTGGAAAAATTAAACGAAAATGGATTCGATATATTGAAATTGAAGATTATATGAAGGAAATATATAATACCTGTAACTTCTTCTGCATACTCATTTCCATGTATAACTTGTCTAGTTCCTCTGCTCTACTCTTACGTGCCTCAAGGTCTTTGTATGATCTCTCTATCCTCCTGCAGATCTCATAATATTCACTCATCTTTGATGACCGATTTGATTTCCATTGGAATATTAAGCAATACCTTTTAATGTGATTTGTAGTATCATCCTCACAATCGGGTGAATTTTTCTTGTTGGCAAGCTGTAAGTCCACTTCTTTAGCTTTCGCCCGTAAAAAATAACAGAGTTACAATATTTCAACATAAAGGTGATTGTATGCAAATCCTATCGATGGGAAAAATATGGGACCAAAGACAATGATTCAAGACCAACCGATCCAAACCTCTCCTCCGCAAAGTAAACATGTTTGACACCCACCAGCTTGTTAAGATAGTGTAGAGTGGCTGTAAGTTTTTCAATTTTCTACAAAAAAAGAGTGAGAACATAAGAAAAAAATGAATTACAAAAAAGATAGTTTAAGACTGAATCTTAAGAGAAATTCTTTACTTTTTCTCGCTTATCTTTTGGAGAACATATCCAATGTCTTGAGTCTTCATTAGCATACGCTCTTCTGCAGTGTACTTGTTCACTTCACCCCTGTAAATTGAGAGCACATGTCCAATAGTCAGAATAAAAATCATAAATTGTGATTCAGTTTCAGCAAAGAGATTCAAGTGCACTACTTTGACTTATGAACTCCATCAACCGTCTTTGATCTGATCATCTTAAAATTAAATTCATCTGGATTCTTGAATGCTGCCTTCTCCCTGAGTTTTTGCAAAACAAAAATAAGAGAGAATAATATGAAATCTGAGGTTCAAACATATTCGATAATCGGAAGTTTTTTTAAGTGTAATCTACAGTTTGAAGATTATATCTTTCTGCTGGCATATCATGGAAATCAATCAGCTACCAATATCCAATGGTACATCACTGAAATACACTAAACTATCTCAAATTAACTACACGAACAACAAATATTATATAACGATAGCGGTTTAAAGCCATACATTCACAACAAAGAGCTCTATCTATGGAGACATTCATTCTATATTCACTTAATTTCAAAGAGAAGGAACCTGTAAAGTGTCATGTTTCTTGTGGTAGGCATCTGCACGGATTTTATAATCCTTATGCTTCTCAAGAAGGCCATATTTCTTCCTTGGTTGCCTGAAATTTATAACAAACCCAGAATGTAAAAGAAGAATAGACTTAAGAAGAAAACCAGGAAGCAACAAAATTATTGAACTTCCTTGACTTGAAATATCTTATAGGTGTCATTGATAAACATGAGATTCCAAGAAAGTATATATTAGCTATGCGTCTAAAATATCAAGAAACAAATTATTTTTTAGATCGGATAAGATACCATAAAATCACCGAAAGGAAACTACAAAATAAAATAAGCATAGCCATCACTTCATGTACAAGTTTGATCCTAACTCTATGCTTTAATCCCTTATCTTCAAACAACGGTAAATCCTTGAGAACAATACCCCAAATATTCCAGAGGAAGGTTAGATAACCTGGCGCCCAAATATCTCTTGAAAGAAACACAATTTCCCTTCTTCACACAAAACCCAAAAGTACATTCAGAAATACTACAAAAACTATCACAACCTTTCTATCAGATCAGAATCAATTAGACCAGTAAAAAGGGTTATACATTGACAGTAAAAGATTCTCAAGAGGGAAAATTTGTTATTATTCCATTGCACAGCAAAGAGACTACAAGCAAATGTTACTACAAATATTGACTATCAAATACATGACCTGTAGATAATAGAAACTTCTAACCTATAAGTTAAATTTCTATTTAGCCGATGCCTAGCAACTCCTGGTCTCATTCAACTCCTAAGATTTTGCCACAACAACCATCAACATTTCAAAACATCTTTATATGTAAAGCTAAGTTAATAACTCTGATTCCTTACAAGAAGATCCAACAACAATGCAGACTCACATGTTCAAACAGTCCTTTAGGAAGAACGGTTAGACCTATATTCAGAATTCCCCTGAAACAAATTCACCCTACATTCATCACGAAAAACCCATAAAAACGATTAAAAAAATTCCAACAGAAATTCACCGCATCCATATTCAGACACATTATAAGAAAGCAAATATCGAATCCCCATTTCTCTGTTTCCTCTAAGAATCACAATCATCTACCTCTAATTAGACCAAGAAATGAACACCCGCACACCACCGAATAAATTTTTTAACAGCATACCTTGAACCGGACGGGGGCATTAGCCTTGCGGTCGTTGCCTGCGGCTGAATACGGCCCGAAGTCGTTGTACGTGACGGAGTCCGGTGATGAATTTCCGTCGTCAACGACGAATCAATGCTTAATCTCCCTGACAAAACCATATGCAATTCTCACGAACCCAGAAAGCAAATATCGAATCCCCATTTCCCCGTTTCCTCTAAGAAGCACAATCATCTACTTCTAATTAGACCAAGAAATGAACACTCGCACACCACCGAATAAATTTTTTAACGGCATACCTTGTACCGGACGGGGGCATTAGCCTCGCGGTTGTTGCCTGCGGCTGAATATGGCCCAAAGTCTCCGTACGTGATGGAGTCCGGTGAAGAATTTTCGTCGTCGACGACGACAAATCAACGCTTAATCTCCCTGACAAAACCATCTGCAGTTCTCACGATTTGAATAGAATTCAGCCTTACAAATTCACTGGAAATACATAGAAGATTTTCAGATTCTAGAGGTTGAGATCTGCAATCGATGGTGGGAACAGAGTGGACACGCCTCTCCTCCTTCGATTCAAACCTACTTTAAAGCGTTGCTTCTTCGGTTATCAACAGAAGATAAAGGGTAGATCAACTTTTCATCTTCCACAATCAATAACGGAAAAAATGTAAAAAAGACGTTTGGGTAATTTTTTTTAAATCTCCAATTTTGTTTAATCAACCAAAACTACAAAAGAGACAGTGAAGAAGATGAAGGGTAACACAAAACAAAGCTTGAGACCTGAATAACTGTAGCTATATGTTTGGGAGAGGGATTTAAACTTCATCTGATTTAAGAGATCTCAAGTTTCTTATCGATCGATAAGGATTTGAATCGTCGATCGGGTTTATGAGGAAATCGTCGTTAAACTTTGGAGACCCACCAAAAACCGGAAAGGGAAAGGGCTGGACAGCAACCAGCGTGCGAACCCGAGGAGAGGGAGAGACGCTGGATCGACGGGGAGATGAAAGAATGAAGAGATTACCAACGGAAACGACACCTGATAACAAATCAGAAGAAGAAAGGAATTAGTGCGGGAAAAAAACCCACCACGCAACAGGAAAAGGGAAAGGGCTAAAAGAGACCGGCGTGCGAAATCGAGGAGATGGAGAGCCGCTGTAGCGAGGGGGTGAGGAACAAAGGAAGCAATTACCGGCAACACAGAGCTTGTTGCACTCAAAGGGGGAGAGGGAGAGACGCTCGAACGGAACCAAGGAAGCAATGGCCACCTCGGTTTCAATCGAAAAGGAAAGGGGCGGACGGAAAGCCAAAGGGAAGGGGAAGGAGGAATCGGAACGTGTGAGCATTGAAGATACTGAAGAATAGTAAGAGATACTCAAATTAAATGCATAACAGAAATCAATTGTGCATTGAAGATACTGAGAAACGATTAATATTCCACAATGAATAACTGGAAAAATAAGAGGTTGTGAAAACGGGTTGGCCAAAAGTTTGTTTATTTTTTTTAAGCCAACGTGCAGGGCTGTGGTGCCTGCAAATGCAACAACTTTTATATATATGATTTTAAGAGAACAGTTTTTTATGGGGGAGAAGTTGAATCGAGAAAAAAAGGTTTTACTAGAGATCAATATTTGAGGCATACACCCCGTTGAAGAACAGTGTCGAGAGCAACAAGCATTTGTGTCTCACCAGTGGCTTGCACCGAAGATTGGGACGATCTCAAGTTCTCCCCATCCCATGCAACATTGAGCTTCCGTCGTCGTCGATATTGTTAATGCAATAATTTAGGAACGTAGAATATATTTTGAAAATCAGGTTGTTGAGAAATATAAAGAGCAGAAAGTTTCAAAGAGAAGAATGATGAGAGGAAAATAGAGTCTAAAGAGGATCAAAATGAGTCAAAATATGAAGAAAAAGAGCAAGGGTGTGGGGCTGGAAAACCGACGGGTTTACCTGGACACACGTGAAGAATTGATAGGTTAACTTGACATAAAAGCGTAGTTACCTTATCGAAGTGAGTATCGAATAAGTACGGTAGACGAAGTGAATGAAGATCACAGAGTTGCAAGTGTATTTAGAGTGATACCGTGAAAAAGAGTGTGAGAGACAATTAGTGTTTATTTATATCTAACTCAGGAAGAGTTATATGCGGAAATTTTTAGTGCATTATAAAGGAAAACAAGTGTACTTAAAAGATTGATTGGTAAATAAAGGTAGTATTGTTTTGTGCATTTTGGTTTTTTGGTAATATTGGTTGACTAAGTTGTCTATCCACAAGTTTTCAATTGGTATCAGAGCTGGTAACCTAAATTTAGAGTAATTCTAGGATCAGGTTTGAGATCCTATAAGACAACAATATGGAAAGACCAAGATATCTGTATTCATTCGAAAAACCAGTCATGCTTGATGCATCAAATTATGGTTATTGGAAAGTTAAAATGAGAGCAAGCATAAGAGGAATCGATGAATATGCTTGGAGCGTCATAAAGAATGGATGGAATCCACCAACAGTGATCGATGAAAATGGAAATGTCAAAGAAAAACCTTCAAACCAATAGACGCCCAGTGAGAAAAGAAACTCAATGTTTAATGCTAAAGCTTTAACATCAATTTTTTCTTCTGTAGACATAAATGAATTTAAGCAAATCCAATGATGTGAATCTGCAAAAAACGCATGAGACACTTTAAAGACCATACATGAAACAAGCGAAGCGAAGGAGTGGAAGAATATGGAGTTACACACCGATATTAGCCATCCAAACTCGTTACATATTTTTCCGAGAGGATAAAGAAAGCAAGGTACTAGGATTGGCATATAAATCGACGTGTTTTGGGTTAGTTATGGTACTATTTCTATTAGGAATTTCATTAAACCGGATGAATTGAAAATTTGAGGTGTAATAAATAGAAATAAGTAGTCCATGTGCTAATATATTAACTTGATTTAATTTCTATACTATGTTGACAATCTCACTTAATTTAATACTTGATGGTATTCACAAGAGATTATTGCTTCCTTCTATGTAAGCCATGTGGCAATAAACTTTATCCATAATATGTATATTTAATCAATATGTTTGATCAATGTCATGAGATATACTTACTATCTCGAAATAGGTTTCATGTTTATGGTTCCTTATCATATGAAGTGTTTAGAAGATTAATATTTTCTTTTGTTCTCTTTCCATTGTTGGAAGTTAGGTTCATTTGTTTTATTTTTCTTATTTGAAGGTATTATATTGGTTGGTGTACCACAATATAACTATTTTTGTATGTTACTTTGTTGGTATTGGGATTCATCTATGGTACATCGACAATTATTATCATGTGTATCACATGACATGAAATGATGTTGTATCATGGAACAACGTCATCATGGTTTATATAGATTATGGGATTGGAGAAATTATCATTCGTTTATTCTCCAAAATGATTGAAAGTGGCATAAATCCAAACAAAAATGAGTGTAAAAATGTTTGTTAGGCTCTTGAAGAAGTAGCTAGGAAAAGATCCATTGAACATATTATCATTATATTTGAGAGTAGAATAACAAAAGGTTAATAGCTATAAAATTTTTCTCAATTCAAACTTTTTTGTATGAAACGCTAAAAATCATAATTTTAGATGATGAATAATTTATTTTTCAAATTGTTAAAAAGATCTTAGAGTTGTGAGTTTAGAAGTCGGAAATATAAAGAATGGTACAAAGTATATGAGTTATAAATTTGTACTAAATAATTATGTTAATGAGTTATATAATTTAAGTAAAATATATTCAATATATTTTCAACCAATCGATATTCTATTACTTTCGTAATTATTTTAACTATAATTATTTAAAAATGTATTTTCATTTAATTTTATTATTAAACTAGAATAATTTCATATTATAATATTCTGACTTTTTTTGGAATTTGTAACGGATTCGTCCATAAAAAAATATATACGAAATGTTTATGAATAAATGTTTTAATACTTGTAAATACCAATTTATTTATAACTGATTAATATTTATTATATATTTACCAATCGTTAACATCGCACACATTATATTGATTCTTTTTACATTATATGGATTCTTTTTATAATTAGTACAAAAGACATGATGTGACAAACACATCATAAATGAGTTATCTCAATAGCTAATATGATATGATATGAAATGAAAGTTTATGAAAATATATATATAGCGACCTAAATATAAAATTATGAAAAAAATATAGATATATATTTATATATAACCACACAAATCTATTTTTTTTATAAAAAATAGATATATATGGATTTTTATATAAAGACATATATTCAAAGAATTTATAGGCACTTTCACTTTTCATACGGAAATCCACTAAAGTCCATATTCACATTCTGAGAGTAAAAAGAGTGTTGTACGCTGTGAGTTGACCGGGCTATAATGCTGTCTTAACCGATTGGTATCCACGTACCGAATCGAACTGGACGAGAAATAACGGCCGCGAAAATAAGCTTTTTGTCTCTTTCCGGTTCCTTCTTCGGTTGACTCTCCTCATCGTTCTCTCACCGTCAGGAACGCCACGACCGACTCGAAATATCAAGAACCCAAACAAAATCCTCGGATTCTGTCTCTACGAGTGTCGGATTAGGGTTATCCTCTTTTGTATTTACTGTGGTAATCCATCGCCGGAGTAGAAACAGAGGAGGTGAAAATGAACATTTTCAGGTTCGCCGGTGATATGACCCACCTGACGAGCGTTCTCGTTCTTCTCATAAAGATACACACTATCAAATCCTGTGCTGGTTAGAACTTTATCTTGTATTTATGTTCTTTTTGTTCTTTTCTTTTTTTCTTTTTTTCTTTTGCTCTTTGATTCGGTAAAGTCTGGATTTGTCTTTTTTTTTACACGAGATCGTTGTGTATTGGTTTATTGGAGTCGATTCTCCGTTTTGGTAGGCTTTGTTGTCCTGATTTGTGGGCATTTTCTCTTTTCCTATTGATATTTCTACTGGTTCGATGAATTATCGTGTTGGGTATTCGGGTTCCTGAGTAACCCAGCTAGGTTTGTCCCGAGATGAGGGTATTTTGCTACTCTATTTATAGGAGATTGACTGTTTTAATAAATTATCATGTCATTAGCAAGAAATGGTAGATTAATGTGTCTAATTCCTGGATACGGCCATGGTCATAGTGAATGAAATATGCTTCAATCTGTGAGCTATCATAAGTGTCCATGAAGACAGTACAATAAACTGGACACTGTGTCGATCGTTCAAAACGCATGTCTTGGCATGCAGCTTTTGTTATTTGATTCACTGATTCTCAACTTAATTGGTGGTTTGGGTTGGTCAGTTCAAATGCTTGTTTTCCGATCTGTCAGTCGTTGTTATATTAGTTTTGATGTTTCAGATATTCCTTATGTGTTGACAGATGGGGAATTTACTGTGTCTTAATTGCTTGATATTTGCAGGAATCTCATTGAAGACTCAAGAACTATACGCTCTTGTCTTTATTGCTCGTTACATGGACATGTTCACTCACTACATATCTTTATACAATACCATCATGAAGTTGATTTTCTTGGGGAGTTCGATTACAATAGTTTGGTACATGAAGCATCATAAGGTTGTACGGAGGTCATATGATAAAGATCAAGATACATTCCGACATTACTTCCTTGTGTTGCCTTGCTTAATCTTGGCTCTTCTTGTAAATGAGAAGTTCACATTCAGAGAGGTTAACATTGCATCGTTTTCCTTTCTCATTGCTATCGTTTGAGGTTGCTCGGTCCCATTGGGACCTCGTCTTGTCCCTTTTCTTTATCTTGTTTAAGTTGTGACTACTGTCCTTCTCGCGTGCTTGTTATATAGGTCATGTGGACATTTTCGTTGTACTTGGAGGCTGTTGCAATACTTCCTCAGCTAGTGCTATTACAAAGGACTAGAAATATCGACAACTTAACTGGCCAATATGTGCTTCTTCTTGGGTATGTTTGCTGTTAAATCTTCTCCAAGGCCTTCCCATAATTCTTCGGTATGCAGCGCGATTGCAGTAATCGATGACATGCTTATGCACCTTCTACGGCGCACGGAGTTGAGCAATACTTCTAACATACAGCTATTAGAACTTAGAACATTCACATAACGAGGAATTTGATGATTTCTTTAGTTTTGGAAGCAAATAAAGAAACTACTGACCATCTCACATCTTCTTATTTTGAATCAGGGCTTACCGGGTATTATACATACTCAACTGGATCTATCGCTACTTCACTGAGCCGCACTTTGTCCACTTTATACGTGCGTCCTTTCTTCTTCTTCTCTCCTTATTCTTACATTGCTGGATCCATATACACTTTGTTCTTGCAGTTTTATAATATTATAGACAGATACATAGTATTCTAGACAGTATTTGACCAATTGGATGTACTATTTGTTCTTATTCAAAAAAACAATTAGGGAAATAGACTTGAAATGTAGAATTCTATGTAGAGAGTTCTCATTAAATGGTAGAGTCGAGCGAAAGGGAGAGGCTTGAATACTAGCTCCTAAATACCAACCGCTAACATTGTAGACATCGTTGTCCGAAGTTGTCCAAAGAGTTATGATTCACAGTTAGTAAGTCCACATTGATATAAATATTAATGTAAAGTTTATAAGAACCCTTAGACACTCTTATAAACTAATTTTGGAGTGAATTACAATTCTTATCATTTAATGCTAATGGAGTGTTTAATTGGTTCTTGTATTGTAAACTTTGCAGCTTGGATTGCTGGGCTTGTTCAAACTTTGTTATATGCCGACTTTTTCTATTATTACTTCAAAAGGTAAACTCCAATTCAATCCCCAGGTCTCGGGAACATCATTCTCTCATGTTGCAACCATTGAGACTCATCTAACTATCTCTCCCTCTTTCTTTCAGCTGGAAGAACAACAAGAAGCTCGAGTTACCAGCTTAGCTCCACAATCTTTGTTCACCACAAGCCAAGATTACAGAACGACTGATGAAGAAGAGTGGCCATTGGTCTCTCTTTTCCTGTACCATTACAGTTTCCTATGTTGTCATGGAAGTTGTACAATCCTGGTGTATTTCTTGAATCTTCTTTCACATCTTAATACAATCAGATATAGTTCGAAACACCCTTCAGATCAAAATGCAGAGCCAGAAGAAATAATATACAAGAAAAGAGCAGGTGTGTTGTGTATCAACAGCTCAAAATGCACACGGAGAACTAAACAAGTCACGTCAGAGATACTGAATTAGCTTAATGGAAACAACATTTGCATGGAAACTCCATAGTCCATATCACCCGTGATGCTCATCGTAATACCAAATTTCATCAACCATGTATTTTGGTATTAGCAGCCACAAAAACAGAAAGAAAAAAAAAACATTTCCTAAGTCGAATGAGATATCTGTTCAAGAGGTCCATCCCCCAGTCTGGTGAAGCATAGCATCAATCTCATCTCCATCTTCCATCTCGAGCTGCAGCAAAAGTCACAGACAGTATGATCAAAAGCATACATGCCAGAAGTTTCAGCAGTAGAATGCCAAAAGTACTGCTGGGCTTTCCATACCATGGTGCTGTTTCACCGTCTTTCATTCACTTTGAATATCAAAGACAGATAAACAAGTCTCAAAGTAAACTGGATAGACCCAATTGTTTAGAACGTAAACAAGATGTGACATGGGATCCAATTTTAGCCAGACAACAAGTATATACCCAAAATGGAAATAGGCAAACATATGTCCATGCTACCTCATCGGGGGTTTGTTCTGGTCGGAGCCTGCGACCATCGAACAAGAAGGCGATAGAACTCATGTCCACAGACTGACGGTCACAGTACGCCGTCATCAATTTCTTCAGCTGAGTGCTCCTCTTGATCCTGAAGAACACCTCGTTCCCATCCTAACACATACAATACTTGCTACAATCAACATTATCGTTGATGATTCCCACGTAATCTTCATGTTTCAAGAATCAGACAGGTAAAGCATAATGCACAAGGAAAATAGCTCAATCACAAACACATACAACACTTACTAGAATCAACACACCCATTGATGATTACAACACAATCCACATGTTCCAAAGATTAGACAGGCAGAAACAAGAACTCAAATCACGAGAAGCTAACGATCGATTACCCCAGGAAAGTAAAAGGTCGACAAAAATTTTGAGTTAAGATTACAACTTTCAAAGACCCATGTGAAAATTCAAGCTCGGAAGATAAAATAACGTAGCAATTTTCAAACAAATGCAAAGAAAAAAGGACCATGACGAAGAGTAGCCATAATAACAGAAATGATGGAGCTTTACCTGACCCTTCACTTTAAGGTTAATGTGGGCAGATTGATCTCCAGGCTTCTTGTCTTCCTGACCAGCACTTCCGCCGCCGCTTCCATCAACTCCGGCCGCCGACATCTCTATTCAGTTATGTTTTATTGCCTGTTTTGTCTTCTCCGGGAGTTTTCCGAAGAGTGAATATATACCCGAAAAATCTGACGATCAGACTATCAGAGGAAAACTAAAGCGTCACTTTGACGCTACTTCTGCTCGTCAATCGCGGTGCTCAGATCATGCCGTACCACGTACCCGTTTAAGGGTACTTTCGGTATTTTACACCGGAAATATGCGGCTCTTGTGTTAGTCACGTGCGTTTTTCTATCCGATTCTGGCGAGTGCGAGAGTTTAACATACGCGCGCGAGGACGGGGGTAATAAGTTAATCCGATTAGATAAATTTTGAATTCCGCTTTTTACGTACGGCGGAAAATGGATGGTTGAGATTAGAATGCGTATATCGGACGGTTGATAACTTCTAGGAATTACGTTCTTGTATTGGCTATTTTGTTCTATATTCGCTTGACTTTTTCTCCATTGCTCGTATATTATTGAAGAAGAAAAAAATTATAAAGAATATGTTAATACTTGTTTCATGCAATTATCCAAATCAAATTTAAAATATAAGGCAAATTCATTCACTGTATGTTATAAAAATTTTAAAAATAAATATATTAAAATCTATATATAAAAAATATTTTTTATCTTAAACAAAAACTCATCTTTTTTTAATTTTTAATCTATGAATTTGTAATTGTTTTTTATTAGATTCACTATTTTTAAAATTTTTTAATCTATGAATTTATAATTGTTTTTTATTAGATTTATTATAAATATAACAAGTTATATGAAACAATTAAAATATATTATGTTTTTAATTTAATTATATAATTAAATTTAAAAATAATTTATAATATATTAAATTTTTATAAAGAGAAAATCCATAAATATTTAAAATTTATAAATAAACAAAAATAATATTATAATTTATTTTGAATTTACATATACTTTTTAAATTTATCATTATAAAAAAATTAGCCAAACAATATGCTAGTTTATCCTAATCTATATATATAAATAAGTGAATAACTTTTCATTTCTTAACAATTATATTTTATTTTTTTTAGGATAAAATCTTGAATTTTCCTTTCTCTTCCAACAATTTCACCTTTCTTCTTTTTTTTTCTTTAATGTCAACTTCTTTTTTTTCTTTACAAAAAAATAATTAAAAGATTAACCAACGATCTCGGCCTTTCTTTTCCCTTCTTCACTTTCTTCATTTGAATTGTTTTCTTTCCTTATAAGAAATTAAACCGACCTCCCCTCTCCACTTTCAATCACGAAATCAATGAATTTTTCGTTATTTATGATGAATTTTCAGTTACTTTTACCAATAATAGCGTTTTCCATATAAATAGTTCCACATCATCGTCTCCTAAATCATTACATTTGAAAATGAAATTATCAATCTGTTGAGGAGAAGAGCATCAGTTGTAAAGCGAGAGTGAGAAAGAATATTAGATATCGCGGAATTCTACCAGAACCATAGTTAGCTAAGGCGCGTTCTTGGTCGATGGCTCACGTACAGGTTGGTAGAGTTGTTTTCTTTTCTATTTTTATTTGTGTACAAATTTGTGATTGCTTTGGAAGGACTCATGATGGCAGAGAGCTATTTTAATTGCGAGAAAAGAAGCTCGAAGGTATAGTTTCTAGGGTTTTGGTATAAAATTTTCGTCTTATTCATCGATGTTTTCTTATTTTGGGAAAGTTCATCCTTTGCATTTTAGTTTTCACAAAAAAAGGCTTTCTCTATCTCTCCCAGCTCCGCCAATCGATCTTCTTCATCTCCTTCATTTTGTTTGTTCTGATCCATTTATGTGGTGGTGTTTTGGATTGAGCTATTCATATACATAACAGGTGAGTCTTTTATTGTAATTTCCCCTCCTCTATCCCTTTGGCTCCAGCCGAGAGTTGCAAACTAGAGAGATGATTTCTCCATATTTGGATCTCACATAATTTCCAATTGTGTTCGAAAGTATGGAGTTTTGAGTTGATTTCTTCGTTTTTGGTTGTTGGTCTTTTACAAAAACTAAAGACGAGGACTATGCCGAAGGGGATGAAGCTGGATACTCTGAGCCATCCGATCATCCGAACTATGTTGTAGCTTATCGCTCGAACGAGAAAGGTATGGGCTTTTTGTTCAAGGTTCTTTTGTTGTTTGTGTTTAAGAACATCAGCTTGACCAAGATTGAATCACGCAAATGTGAGATTGACAAAGCTCATTTACATCAACTTCAAGGCTTCAATGGCATAGTTGCGTGTGTAGAATGCCCTTGTCGAGGTTCAAGAGTTAACGTCTTTCTTACGGGTGTTAGGAAGTTATCCTATTGAGATACAATTTATATTAAATTTATCATTGGATTGTTAGAGATTTATCAAATGTTCACTATCCCATTTGTATGTATGTGTGTTAAGGTTTTTCCTTTGCTTTCTTGATTTCAATGTCAGGTGTTTGCAAATGGCGAGTGAGATTCTATCTGTTTTATTGACCCTTCGAATATTTTAACTCTTTTTTTCCATTCATCATACTCTTTTAATTTCATAAATGAGCTAAATCATTTTTAATATCTTGCAATGGTAAATCTAATATAACTTCGGGTTGAAAGGGCCATATGAACATTCTGAGAATGAACATTGAAAAAGAATGATTCCTCTAAAAAAGTGGCAGTTCTCAAAAGGTAAAGTTAGTTAGATTTTTCAGTTATAGAAAAACCCTTTCTCATTCATCATAATAAAGAGAATATTGAAATGGTTGGCAGTAGAAGTGGTTGCCTCTCGAATCTTCTCAACCATGGAAGCGGAAGTAATCCTTGGAGCAATTTGTATCAAGAGTATCTTGAAAAGGTGTCGACCAAGATGTTCGATAAATATATAGTCCAGTGTTTCAATTTGGAGTTTTGTGTAGAGAGGCTTTGTGGAGGCACAAGCTGGCTATGGGATGCTTGAAATATTTGGATTAAAGCAATGACGATATGCATCTTTTGTAATGGTCAAACTCATCTCAGATAAACACATGAAAACACACAAAGGTAAATCAGAATGGAGGAGTTTGAGATGGTGATAGTCTGCATCAATATGATTAGAGATAAAACGGTGGAAATGAATCTTATAGAAGTCTGGTTCAAGGATTTTATAGGGAGTGACAAGTTAATGGTGCAACGAAGTTATTGGAGGATATGTTTGGTTCGTGCCCGACAAGTTGAGTTACAAGCTTCTATAGGAAGAAACAAGGCTTACCAGCTTCTTTGTACCATGATGTTGCGATCATTCAATTATTATACATGTTTTATGAAAACAAATCATTATCCTCTAATTGTAACGATGAGTTGATATCACTTACACATATGTCATGTTCAGAGTTTGTACAACAAACTTTGTTCCATTCACCAAAATGAGACAACATAAAGCAAAAGTTTAAAAAAAGAATTAAATTTGGAGAAAAATCATTTATCACTACAAAATTAATATTTTATACATTTTTTATTTTAATTTCTAAAAAAGTTTGATATATTTTTAAATTATTTATTTTTTTATATTAATAAATTTATTTGACAAATGATGTCTATAACCATGGAAAAAAATACATGTTGGTAACATGATTAGATACAACATAAAAAGTAAAAGAAAAATGTGAATAATATAATATTATTGCAAAATAATACTCATTACGTATAAAGTTTGTTGTATTGCTAACAAATAAATTTATAATAAATAAATAATAACAATATAATTTTAAATTTCATTAAATATTAAAAAGATATAATAATAATATAATTATTTCATATTTATTAAAAATTTAAATATATAAATAATAGTCTCATTTAATATTAATTAAAGCAAAACCTTGAGTGAAGAGTATTCATGCCACATGTCACTGTATCACTCGTTGGATAAAAAAAATTTTGTGTTGGTCAATCCTGAGCCGTTGGATGCTTTTGGATCACTATTCATAGGGAGTCATGTTTTCCGGCCGTTGGATTAATTTCCACGCTTTGATCGTGGTCGTCCGTTATTTTTTCCTTTCTTAGGCGTTGTTCACCGGTCAATCTTCACGATCAGGGTTGTTTGGGTGTTTTAGGGTTCCTGGGCGCGATTTTTTTTGTACCTTTGCTTCTCTGGTTGGATCGATGCATTTTTCGGTCAAATCCTTTGGGTCGTTTGGGTGTTTTAGGGTTCCTGGGTGCGATTTTTTGTTCCTTTGCTTCTCCGGTTAGATCGATGCATTTTTCGGTCGATTCCTTAGGGTTTTTTGGGTGTTTTAGGGTTCATGGGTGCGATTTCTTTTTTCCTTTGCTTCTCCGATTGGATCGATGCATTTTTCGGTCGATTCCTTTAATCTATTGTGTTTTATCGGTCGATTGGTTTCTTCCTTTGTGTCTCTCAGCTGTTTTGTTGTTGATTTTCGCTTGGGTCTACATTTTGTTCGATTGTTTTTTATTCATTTGGGGATTTTCCTTTCGAAATTTTCCGGTTGATTCCTTTAACTCTTTTCGGTTGTTTTTAGTGTTTCATCGATTGTTCTCGGTTGCTTCTTCGACTGTTTTCGGTTGCTTCATCGATGATATATGTTTAGGTTTCATTCATCGATTGTTTTGGGTTGCTTCATCGATTGTTTTCGGTTGCTTCATCGATGGTATATGTTTAGGTTTTCACTACAAAAAACAGGCGATTTTCAACGAACATATCCGTTAGAAATCGCCAAATTTCCATTGTAATGAGTGATTCACAACGGACGGCAATAGATCGAGAGCCTTTGGGAATATTCGTTGCAAATAAAGATCCGTTGCGATTCCCAACGGGTTTATAATGGATATTATCCGTTGAAATCTTCCAACGGATTAGTAACAGAAAACTCCGTTGGTAGACTATAACGGATGACCGTTACAAATGTGCAACGGATGCCCGTCACAGTTCGTGCAACGGATGCTCGTTACATGTCTGTAACGGATGCTCGTTGACAATTGTAATGGATATGCGTTGCCCATCCGTTGGCATGAAAAATACGCGGGAATTGAATGGATACCGGTTAGCCGGATAGCGAGAAATGGCAATGGAAGTCCATTGCAAAATGGCGGGAATTTTGGATTTCAACGGATGCTCGCTACGATTTTTAAAAACTGTCAACGGGCATGCGTTGGGAATTTTACGAAAAAAATAAAAAATAAACAAAAATTAAAAAATAAATTTAGAAAAACCTTAATTATTTAAAAATTTTCTTACAAAAATAAAAAAGTTCTTACAAAAAGTAAAAATATAATTTCTATTACTTATCATCTAAATTTGTGGTGTCGAATTCATCCCCGTGATCGCCAATACCTCGTGAAGAAGGCGTTGCATCCGAATCGATAATCGGGTCTTGTCGCGACATTGTTTCCTCCATCCGATGTTGCCGTTGATACATCTGACCGGTTAGCAATTCTATGACGCTCTCCATATGCCTCATCTATGCTCGAGTTTCTCGAAGTTATGTTTCAAGATGCTCGATACGTCGTTTTTGCGTATAACTCTCTTGAACTACAGTGAGTACCATCGTGGCGTCCTCGACGATATCCTTTTAAAGCGAATCGAGACCGTATATACGCCCCTTATACGGTCTAACCGACTACAAAATAAAAAAAATTAAAGTTAGAATCATTAGAAAATATTTTATGTAATGAACGAATTACAAACAATAATTTTTTTCTTTACCTCCAAATAAATTTTGTTCTTTTGTAAAGGACTGAGATCGTCGAAAGTTGAACCGCAAGCTTGTGATTGTTGTGTGATCTTATCTCTCACAACTTTCACGGTTAATTCCACTCGAGGGTCGACGAGTTCAGGTTTGTCGCTCTCTTCTCCGACGATTGACTTTTCTTTGGCGTGGGTTTCTACAACCACCTTAAGAAGAGTCGATTCTTTTCCAATTCTTTGCATTATATAACATAAATATAATTATATAAGAATTGTAAAAAACACAAAAAATGTGAATAATAACTAAGAGAAATTTACCAATTCTTTCTTTCTTTTCGGGAATAATTTTGATCCCGAAGTATGGCGATGAGGACCATCTCTAGGAACCTTCTAGCCATACCAACATTTCTTGGTCTTCTCGCTCTAGGCCTTGAAGTTTTCTTCGGATGTTCTGGTTCTAGAATCAGCAACGTCAGAAACATTACCTCTTTTTTTAAACACATATCGAGAGGCAAGTTATATGGAGATAAAATCATCAGCCATAGAGAATATTGACTTCCAAATTTTCTATATGGACTAAAACCATCGGTGCACAGGCAAAGATAAACATTTCTCGTTTCATACGCGAACTCAGAAAATATTTCATTGAAATCTTTTCAAGCCTTACTATCCAATGGGTGTTGTATTATCCCTTCATCCGTCGAGTGTTCTACGTGTCATCTCATTTTCGCAGCGATTTTTTCGATTCAAATAACCTTCTCAACCTATTTGCTATAAGCATATAGAAAATTTTTGTATGGTATTACGTGAAGATGTTTTTTGGTCGAAATCTGCTTACACCGTAAAATTTGCATTCCAACAAGTCTTTTCATTTCCCAAAACAACATGAAATTGCTTCTACAAACATCAATTTTCCCATGTGGCATTCTCAAATCTTTTAAAATATTCTTTGTTTCGTAGTATGTCTCGAGAACTTGATTATATTTCGGTAAATATTCACGCATGGTTTTGCAAAATGAATCCATGCAATTTTCAGTAACATTGTAGTCTGTTTTTATACTCATCAATCTTTAAGATAAAGATAAGCGGGACTAACCTTCACGAAAACCTTTATATATAGGTTGTTTCGTCGAATCTAATAAGTTGAAAAATCGGCGTGCCTCATTGTTTGACATCTCTTCATTCGTTTGTCAACAACTCCAAGAAAAGCATCTGACACCATTTCCACATATAGATGGTCGTTGATACTTCATAAATAACTTTTTCATTTTTTCTACTTGTGCTTCTTGCACAATATCTCTAGCGCCGCAATTTTCCGTGTGAAATAACCCAATTTCGTAATTCTCTACAAAACCCACCTTGTAAAGATGTTTGCAAACAATTTCTTGACTTCGATACTTCATGTTTTTGCATCTTTTGCATGGACATAACGTTGTCCGCGTTCTTGACACAAAGGTTGCATTGACGCAAAATTCATGAATTGCTCCAATCCGTGTAAGAATTCTTACGTTATTTCTTTGGATATAGGATATTTTCTTCTATACATCCACTCTCTAAATCTATATACATATATATATATATATCTATTTGAAGAAGACGATATTTTGTTGAAAATATATTTGTTGTTGATGGTTTGATTCTAAAACCTTGATATTGATCATTAAATAATGTTTTTTCCATTGGATATCCGTTGGAATCATTAATGGATGCCCATTGCAAAGTCGCGAGAAAATATTCCAAATTAACAATTTTAATGGGCATCCGTTGCCAATACCAACATACATGCGTTACAATGGGAAATGGATGTCCGTTGGCCCGTTTTTTTGTTTTCTAACGGCGTGTCAATGGATGGTAGCAACGGACAGGATCCATTGCCCATCCGTTGACAGTTGCAATGGATTGAAATAGATTATAGCCTGTTGAACGTTCTCGGTTATCCGTTGGAAAAGTTCATCAATTAATAGTCAAGTGTTCTTTTGTAGTGTTTGTTGACAATTTTGCCTTCGAAAACTTTCTTGGTTTGTTTCCTCGATGATATATGTTTAGGTTTTGTTGTGGTGATTTCCGATTTGGGTTTGTGTAATCATAGGTTTTTCCCGATTGATTTAGGGTTCTAGGGTTTTCCGAAACTTTCATTGTTGAATTCTCCTTCTAATGCTTTATTTGTTTTCTTTATCGATGATATTCATTTGAGATTCTTGTGATGATTTGGTTTCCGATTAGGCCTGTGCAACCACGGGTCGTTCTTAGTTGAATTGAGAATTCAGGTTTTCGGTTGAATTGGGATTTAAGGTCTCTTGGTGGGTCTGATCGGTGATATTCTTTTCAAATGTTTTGTTTGTTGAGTATGTCCATTGTTTTTAAGAATAATTCCTAATTTCTATTGGTGTTTCAATCCTTTGTCATAGATCATTTTTTGTGGCAATAGATTTTTTCATTAGGCAGCGGCTCATTATTTCGTGATGCTAAGGCATATCGTGTGAAGTGAGTATAAGATTGTCCCCTCATTTATATATCATTCATGTTTTTCTTGGACCTCTTAAGAATTGTTTTAGGTTATTGATAATACTTAATCTCCATTTTTTTATAGCATTCGTGTTAGGGGAATGGTGAATCGTTTGATTAGATTTGGTAGATTTTTTGGTGAGAATGGTGCTAATTAAATGTGAAATCTAATGGCTTTGAAGAATTTCACCTAGATTCTAAGTGTTCCTCACGTTAGATTTCGTATATCCATGGATGTATATAGTTGTTTGTTTGTGTTCCTATTTATTTGGTTAAGTTTGCGGCTATTATATTGTATGATTGTCTTTCAAATATTTATAGATGTATATATTTGTTTGTCTTTTTGTGGTGTTTACGTTTGTTTGGCTACATTTGCGGCTGTTGTTTTGGGTTAGGGTTTATCAGAATTGCTGAAAGAATGGGGTATTCCACATAATGTTTTGAACGCGTGACCAAAGGTGGATCTCATGGTAAAACCGTGCATATGATTCGGGGTGATGGTCGTTAGGTTTAATATTGTGTGTTTCACTGCTTTCAGGATGATGCCAGGGAAGGTGAAATCATTGCCCAAGCAGGAAGAAAATATGCCAACATTTCTACAAATATGGCTGGCAGAGGTACCGAGATAATTTTGGGAGGAAATCCAAAGGTATGTTGGGTAGCATATCATATGTCCATTGGTACAAGAAGTGTGTATTATTGTATTCATATTTCTGAAAATGCATCTTATGGTTTCTTCTTTTGGTTTTGTACATCGATAAAGAAGTTTTATCTAACTTTTTACCTGCTGTATTTTTGTGGCCAAGATGCTTGCAAGGGAAATAATAGAAGACAAAATTCTTTCATATCAAACGAGTGAAGCTTCGCTTGATGAAGTTAATGCTAAGGAATTCTTACGGAAGGTACCATTCCTTACTCGCTTAATTACAAGTAATATGCTCTTTGCAATAAGTATAACCAAAGAGTATTGTCGGAATGTTTGTTTTTCCTTTCTTGTTGCAGAATAACTAAAATCTTATGTTAAACTCTTTTAGGTATTGTCAAAAATAAAACTTAGGCCATCATCATTGGATGTGCTAGCCAAGGTTGCTCTTATGGGTTTGTCTCACAACCTTCAAACATTTTGTTTCGTCTTTCATTTTGCATGATGACAGACCTCCTTAGACACCTATGTACCAAATTTTCTATGAATCGTGATGTTTGTCGATTTGATCTCTATTTGACACAGCGAAGTATATCACCAAAAGTGAGGGTAAAAGTTGGACACGTAAAAAGGCAAAATACTTGGTCACAGAATTCGAGGAGATGAGCCTAACCCCAAATCCAATGAAGCTATAGGAGCTTGTCAACGACCAGTCTAAAATGTATCTTCTAGGTCCTGCGATTGCTCTGGCTTATCTGTTGGTCTTAGAGGACAGTGAGGCACATTGTTTGCTAGAAGGATTTGAAGTGAAAAAGGCTTGGAGGTCTTCATGTAATTGGGACATCTTTGCATGAATCTCGGAGGATTGATAACCAGGTACTTGCTAGTTCGCGTGACTTTGAAACTCCAATGTGTCACTGTATTATCCTTTTTACGTGCATAAGGAAATCCATGTACATCACATTTTCCACATTTATGGTGACTTACAAGATATCTAGCTAGAAGGTAGTTAGGGTAGAGGGACATTCAGAATCGGTCATCGCTTTTTGGAAGATAATGCTGATTTTCTTAGAATTCTGCCCTTTTTAAATGGGTTTGCTATTTCTATATTGTCATCCCTTGTATTGTATTGAATGTTTATGCTTATGTTAGCATAAATGTGTTTGAAGCGTTAGATAAATCTTTTAAAGATATTATAAATTATGTTAACAGTAGCTTTCGAACCAAACCATTCGGCGGTAAAACGATTATATTTGGCGGCGATTTTTTACAGACATTACCTATTATCGCAAAAGTTAATAGACATGATATTGTTGCAGCATCAATAAATTCTTCGTATCTATGGAATTATTGTCATGTTCTTAAACTTACCAAAAATATGCGTTTATACACAAATACAAATACTAACATTGAAGTTATACAAACATTGTCGGATTGGGTGTTACAACTAGACGATGGTTCATTATCAGCACCTAACGACGGAGAATGTTATATAGATATTCCTATTGATCTACTTATAACAAAAAACAGTAATCCAATTCAATCTATTATACATCATGTGTACGAGGACTTAACAAAAAATATCAAAACCAGTCTTTTTTTCGAAGATAGAGCAATATTATGTCCAACAAACAATATAGTGGAAGAAATAAATAACATATTACTAGATATGACATTAGGTCATTTTAAAGAATATTTTAGTTCTGATACATAATGTCCTTCCAACGATAACAATAACGATATTGAATTATATAATATTAAATTTTTAAATGCAATTAAATGTCGTGGAATTCCAAATCATTGTCTACAACTAAAAGTTGGAATAAACAGAGGAGAACAAAGGATAGAGATCCCGAGAGTTATCATCAATTATGGTAGACCAAACTGTACCTTAGTATGCAACACATAAGAGTCGAGATGGTAGGGAAATTGATCTTTGCAGAAAACCACATCTCGAGAGACCAAAAAAATTTTGCAAGCAAGATCGTATACTCTCCATCCCTTCTTGCTGTAAGGGTAATCTACGAAGACGCATCGAATGCTTCGTCATGCGAACTTATCACTTTTGTGACGTTGATCATGAACAAAGCATAATGAACCACCAACAACACGCAAATGAGAGAGATCAGGAGAAGTATCAAGAACTGTTGACGGAGTTCGGTTAATCAAATAACCAGCAGTGAGAACACAATCACTCCAGAAGGAAGAGGTAAGTTCAACTAAAACATAAGAGCACGCGCTACGTTGAGAATGTGTTGGTACTTGTGTTCGACTCAGCCATTTTGTTGAGGAGTTCCAACACATGACGTTTCGTGAAGAATGCCTTGCTGCAGAAAATAATCCGTCAAACTAAAAAACTCAGATACATTATCGTTATCGCTTCGGACTGTAGAAACTTGAGTATTGAACTGTCTTTCAACCATAGCATTAAATGTTTCAACCATAGCATAAATGTTTTTACGAACCAGACTCTGTATGAAGAGTTTGAATGAACCAACGCAAAGGAGCCATTGTTTTGCGCGTGTATTGTCTGGACAAAGCATTGAAACAGCAAAATTCTATTCTTGCAGAGTTCCAAAAGGCCTTGTTGATAGATATAGTACAATCATTGTCTCTCCAAACCTACTTGTGGGTGGAAAAATATTGCCATGCCGCAGCAACTCCGGCTACTAACACCACTTTAAAGAGAAATTTAGATGATAATACTGATGAAGACGCTTCAAGTGACTCCGACGATGCTGGTTTGATTGCTCCTCCTCTAATCTTTGCTGAAATTCTTGACAACAAGTGCCGGAGCTTACCCGATTTGTTGCCTGCTGAAGAACAAACAATAATAAATTATGGAATTCGCATCAAGCTAAAGTTTTGAGGCCCAATATGTTTTGAAGCCTAGCTAAGAGCTTACCTTTATTTTTTAGTAGCCTTTCTTCTTCTCCAACTCGTCTGCGAAGTACATTTAGCAGTGATCCAAAATACAATGCGAAAACCGTGCATGTAATTGTGATTACGTTGTAAGGCATGCTAAAATCCGGGGTTGTCAAAAGTACGAGCAAGACTTCCGTGTAAGAGCGGACTGGGAAGTTTTCCTGCACCATAGCCAGAAAACCATTGAAGATTCTTTAAGCACACAGCAACGACACAGGCAGAAAGGTCAAGTATTTCCACAATTTGATTGAGTATCTACCTTAAGTTTTGATAGCAGAGGTGAATTGTCAGATTTTTCACGGAAATCTAATCGTGCATAATGGTTTGGAAAGCTTATCAAAGCCGATGGAATGTCGAATCCTTGGTTAGCATCAGGGGGATATTCATCAATGTGGAGGAAACCCTGTTTGGCAATATTTAGAAAGGACTAAAATCCATAGAAGGTATTCTCGTAGAACACAGGGCACAAAAATTGGAACACTGCTATCAGATAATCGAAAGAAGCAAACAATGAATAGGTTGAAGAATTTGAGATTACCTTATCAAATTCTAGTGTCAATGCGGTAGATTTTACGCCACATGGTAGTTCCAGCATCACCTCCATCACTCCGGGTGACACCTTATCCATAGAAGGTGAAACAGTGATATTCTTTACAACCTCGTTGACTGTTCTCTGTTGTTGGTCTGTGAATACTTTCAGTGTATGGTAGTAAACCTTAATATACCATGGAAAAACTTGGAAAATGTTTGCCTGTAGTGTACATGGACCATCACCAAGATCTCTAACCGGTAACTTCTCATCTGTTTCTGTCGATTTTAATGAGATTGCTATTGCACCCCTTTCATTCCCGCTTCCCATCAAGAAACGACTTGAATGTAATGGAGCTTGTCCACAAGACCATTTTGATTGATGCCTCCAAGTAAGGCGAAGATCAAATGGCTTACTGTCGCTATATTTTCCAATGTCAAACTTAAATAAAAAGCTGTTAGTTTCTTGAAAAACCCTATCTGGATCAATAGACAATTCAACACCTGCATTCTTCCAGAGCCCACTGGTTTCTTGTTCTTGATCTACACTCTTCAGTTCATCAACTGGAAGACCCTCCAACTGAAGATACATGTTACTTGACTTTGCAAGAACGCAACTTCCAACAATTTTCCTACCGAAAAGAGAGCTCAGGGACCAGCTAGGCTGTATTTCTCTCGCAGTAGAACCACTATCAGGGCGAAGAACAACAGTAAGTGTCTGCTCAAGCACAATGCTGGAATCCAATCCCTCTTGTCCAGATTCAACCGTGAACAGGTGCAATCTCTGAGAATGATAGAACCCTCTGTAGATAGACGGCCTATTCATTAACGCAGCAATCCCATCCTTGTCTCTACAAGGAAGTAACTTCAACCACGGCGTCAAGTTCTCAGTACAAACAGCTTCACGTGGCAACGAACCATACCTCAGGTTGTTGGAGTTTGGCCTGAACCCCCATGCCGGGGCCGCGAATGAAGTGGAAGATTCAAGAAAATTGATTGAAGCACAGAAAAGCCCCGAAAGTGCATGAGTCAAGTTCTTCCAGGAAACATCAACCTGAGACTGAGGAACATCAAAAATAGCCCACAGCTCGACCCCAACAGGTTTTGCATTCATGCTTGACAATGGGTCATATCCGCCCCATTGTTCGTAGTTCCATCGACCCTGAGTGAACGATAGCTCCATCTCTTTAATCTGAAACTTCTGAACCTGTTCGAGAATCAAAGATTTCAGAGGATGCGGAAAGCAAAACCTATAAACCAAAAAGATTAGTTTTTGTATCATCGACATAAAACAAATGATATATAGAAGTACATAGCATTAACAATAAGCGCATTCCGGATACCTCAAGGCAACATCAGAACTCTTTCTATAGTCGAAATCGTAACATATAACTATCCAGATATGCTATCATAAACCATTTTCTATGGAGAGCCTAAAACTCACTCAAGATTCAAATTTCACATCTTTCCTTTTCATATAATCATAATGCAAAAGATCCAGCAAAGAGCAAACCAAAACCGCGATACCCCAGGCTAATTTCGAGCTGAAATATCCAAATCCAAAGAAACAAACAAAAGACTTCATTGCTACTCTTTCAAGCTCAACACACATTCTGGAGAAATAAACAGGGTTACCAGGTGAGAAATAGCTTTCGGGAAGAGATGTTGATGGCGGCCATGGGAGTTTGATGGAGGAGCTCGACTCTCGAAATGGAAGTGAGCTAATACTTTACGATCAGGCAAAGGCTTCAACAGCAATTCCTCGCTGAATTCTTCAACATCTTCCGACCCAAATGCAATCGGAACCAGAACTATCCGAGAAAAAAATAAAATCAGCACCGGCAGCGACCATGGTTGGAATCTGGTCATCTTCAAGACCAGTTATGACGTTAGTGTTCGTGTATTACCGCGTCGAGAATGAAGGATCCGCCATCAGAGCCGATCAATGAACCTTGGCGACGTTGATTTCTCGAGCGAGTATTTAAAATGGGTCTTTAAATTCAAAGGCTTTTTTAAGCTCAAAAAATTCTTCTTGGGCCGAAACGATTTAAATATTTTAATTTTCTAAAATCAAATTCTAAAATTAATTAGTTTTTTTTTGGAAAAACAGTATATATCTATTAGCCTTGCATGTAGCTAGGCTAGATGGCTTGCCGGTTGATGAGGTATGATAAGTAGTGGACAGCCTGATGAATCTCAGCTTTCTATTCAGAATGGAAAGTTCGCGGAAGCACTTGGTATTGGTAGTAGTCTATATATCCTTTTCTGCTTTGATAGGAGAATCAAGATTAGACAGGTAGTCTCGCCCTAACTTACACTTACCTGGTCGATTGGCTTCGGTTGACCTTCTTACTATGGGAATGCTTGAAAAAGCTCGCCTGGGAAAATCCTTGCCGGGACTCTCTTCTGTCCGTTTGAACTCTTGAGGCGGTCTTGTGCTCAAGTCAATTAATTAAAAAAAAGATTCAAAGTCGTAAAAAAAACACGGGGTTTTTTGACCGGAAAAACACGTTTTTTATTGTACGGGATTCTCCCTCAATTTTGAATTCTCATTCTATTTTTCCGAATTATCTATTTTCAACTTAAAATCCCTTTCGTTAAGTCTATGCTAAAAAACCGTTGAATATTATTAAAATCCTAAAAAGTAAGTTTTAAATCCTTAAAAAATAGTGTTCAACACAAAAATCATAACCATAACAATTTAAAACACTTGATTGATTTATATAATATATTAATTTTGTTTAAAAGATTTTAATTTGCATACATTTAAATTGTATCAATTATTTAAACATATATATATAACATCCAAACATAAATACATAACAAATTTCAAAAGATAATTCAATACATAAAATTAAACATTAATGTAAAATTGCAAAATGTAATTAATTAAACATTTAGATAAAGTTCAATATATAAAATAAAACATTAATATAAATTGCAAAACATAATTCAAACATTTAGATGAAGTTCAACATATAAAATAAAACATTAATGTAAATTGCAAAACATAATTTAATACATAGACTTCAACCTTGCAAAAAAAGTCTCTTGCCGCTAACCTTGCAAAAAAAAATCATAATTAGATATTTGTCTCAATTACAAATACAAAATAAAAGTACAAATAAAAATCTAATTTTCATAAACGATTACCTAAATATCTTGAGTTTCAGAAAATGAAATTATCTGAGATTCGGGGTGAGAGCATGTGTTATCTTCATTAGACTTTTTGCATGATCGAATGTTATGACCATATGAACCACATCGACCACAACGATGTTTGATTCCAACTCTAGTAATCTTGGTTCTTTTCTTTGGAGACTCGTTTGAATCCTTTTTTCTATGATATTTTTTCGGTCTTCCCGGCATCTTCCTAACGTTGGAGGAATGATTAAATCTTTACCCGATTTCTTCCAAAATTTAGCACCACAAAGAGGAGAAATGTTTCTCTTATAGGTCTCTGTCCATGTTGACGACAAATAGTAGTCACTAATATAGCATTCAACATTTTTTCGCCTTTCCATCATCACGCAATATGCATGTTGGCACGGAATTCCAGTCATATCCCATCTTCGACACGTACACATACGTTGTTGCATGTTAACTACATACGAAGTTCCACCATCATCAACTTCAAATCTTTCGCACGAGCTAGGATATGAAACACATCTTCCCGTCTTCAAGCTAGCTTTCTCTAGTGATCGAATAACCTTCGGAGTATGTACACCTATGTGCTTCTCATAAATTATAGACCTCTTATCAATCCTAACCATGGCTTGTCTTCTAATAATCTCCAACATTTCAACCATTGTCCTAGTTCTAGCAATGATAATACTATTATTAAATGATTCAACCATATTGTTGTGCAAATCACTGCAACAACAATCACGTCTAAAGAATGCCGACACCAATGTTGTGGACTAGTCTTCATCAAATCATCAAAGACCGATTTATCAAACTTCTTAAACTTCTCACAATTAGCATAAAAATCTGCCTTATTATAACTTGAAGCTGTATTCCACACAAAATGCTTCATTCCTTTGGATTTGTGGTTCTTCTTGAGATTATATGCCTTAAACACGTACAATGTTCTACATTCGGCAAGTTTGTTCCACCACATTATATTACCGTGATGGAGAGTACATTGTCGGTGTCTGTGAATGTGATTATGGCAGAGCGACAGGCGGCGACGGGCGGCGACGGACAACAGGACGGCAGAACGGACGAGAGCTGAGCAGCAGCGACAGACAGAGGGCTGAGCGATGGCGGCGACGGACAGAGGGCTGGGCGAGGGCGGCGACGTGTAAAACGACAGATAGAGCGGCGGAAAATAGGATGGACAGCAGGATGAACAGCAGGATTGATAGAGGGCTGAGCAGCGGTGACGGACGGTGACGGACAGAGCGGCGACGGGCGGAGACGGGCGGCGACGGCAACAGACAGTTTAGTTTTTTTTATCGTGTTTCTTTTACTGAGGTAAGAAAATGGAATAAAATATTAGGGTTTTTTCTTTTAAATTCCGGTTTACTGTACCGGTTGGTTTGGTTAAACCGACTATTTTTTTTCAAATTTTAACCAATTAAATCAATTTCGGGTCAATTTATCAGATTGGATTTTTAGGGTTTTTTCAATTTAACGATTTTTTAACAGTGACTTAACGGAGGGGGTTTAGACTTGAAAATAGATAATCCGGAAAATAGGATGAGAATTCAAAATCGAGAGGAGAATAAAATGAGAGTCAAAATTAAGGAAGAAATATGATTAAAATAACATTTTTAAAAAAAGAATAAGCTGTTTTCCGTGATTTTATCTAATAATATTAATTTTCTAACGATAAAATCATCTCTTCTCTTGGTGGGCAGCGCACTTCCCGCCATATCTATAACTAATAAAATAAATAAATAAATAAATACAGGGGAGAAAGGGATAGGATGAGAACGCAAAATCGAAAGGGGAATAGGATGAGGGTCAAAATTGAGGGGGAAATAGGACTAAAGTAACATTTTCAAGGGGGGAATATGTTGTTTTCCCTAGTTTTTTTAAAATAGATTAAAACTAGTTTTGTATCTGTGGGATATCATTTTTAATAAAATTTGAAATAAAGATTAAATATAAGTATTTATATAATAAATAAATTACAAATTATGAAATATTTTTTAACACAACATTTATTGTTTTTGTATATATTATTTGGTTATCATCTAAAATTAGTATTTGTAATTCATCACGTGTTTTATTTCTAGAAACAGCGACATATAATTGTCCATGAATAAATACAGAACATGGTAAATATATACCAACTTTATTTAAGCTTTGTCAGTGACTCTTATTAATTGTCATTGCGAAACATGGTATGATTTCAAATTGTTTGCGTTTAAATCGAAAGGATAATATAGTATTTGTAGGAATTAAAAATAGTCTTGGAATAAATACTTTGTCCCCTTTGTTAGTTCCCTACTAATTTTGCCTTCAATTATATTCGTTCTTAGTTACGTAATTTGTAACAGTGTACCATTACTAATCTAAGTGTTTAATCAATACTACGCAATATGAAATTTTATCTAACTATTTGTATTAGCGGTCGGTTCGATTACGATAGTCGGCTTTTCTCTATTTTTTTAGATTTTTATATTCATGATTTTTAATGTATTTTCAAAATTAAAGAAGATTGAAAAGACTTCTTTCACCTTTTTCCAAGAGTTATCACTCCATTTATATTATATTATGTCATATAAATATCTCATATAAACTTTCATGTAGGAATATATATTGGGTAAAGGGGTTAGATCTTTACAAAATAAATAAAAAAGGAAAATTTTTATGATTTATATATATTGTATATACAATAAAAACAATTTGTTTATTGAGAGAATACATCTCCTTACTCTTTTTATTCCAATCGTTTATTGGAGTGGATTTCACTTCCTTTATCAGTATCATTTAGTTCAGTTTTAATTTTGTTTAGTTTTAAAAATTTCAATAAAGAAAAGGAGTTTTTATGTCACGTTACCGAGGGCCTCATTTCAAAAAATATTTGAAACAATAAAAAAAGAATTAAAGAACTCATTTTTCAATTTTTTACATATTCATTCAGGGACCAGAATTAGAATTCAAATTTATTTCAAATTTACTTAATGGGATATTTGGGGCTTCTGCTGATCTGGAACAGACCTATACCCTTCGTCGCAGTGCTAGGGAGAAAACTCAGTCCGTACAACTCAAAGACTATGTGATTCACACAATTCGGATATTACCTTCTTCGGAGGCCCCCTCGTTAGATTCTTTGTATCCAATCGATCATTATCTCATTTCCGAAAAATTTGTGCCGACTTACAAAGCGTTTCTTGTTGCTGTTACGTACAGAAGATGTTGAGTCGCGGTACGTGGACTATGGATCAAGAACTTGAAGCACTCGCCAAAAACGGTACGTGGACTCTTGAACATTGCCCTCCCGAGAAGAAGGCCATTAGTTCAAAAAGGGTTTACAAAATCAAATATAAATCAGATGGGTCAGTGGAACGCTACAAAGCTCGCCTTGTGATCATGGATAATAAACAAGTCGAGGGTCTTGACTATAACAAAACCTTCGTATCAATGGCTAAAATGACAACGGTTAGGATGTTTCTTGTTGTAGCCTCCTCACGTAACTAAGAAGTTAATCAGATGGATGTGCACAATGCGTTCTTACATAGAGATCTTAGTGAAGAAATTTATATGAAGCTCCATGCCGGTCTCACGGACAAGTCTGATGGTCGCGTATATCGGTTGCGAAAATCCTTTTACGGTCTTAAACAAGCTCTGAAATGTTGTTTCACAAGCTTGAAACAGCTCTCACAACGTTGTCTTCACACGCTCCTATGTTGATTACTCTCTATTATACTTTCATAAGAAACGGGTTCGAGTTAGTGTGTTGGTATATGTTGATGATATTATCGTTTCAAGAAGCTTTGTTAAAGTCATTATCGGTTCAAGTAGTATCTCTCTTGTTTTCATATAAAAGATTTGGGTTTACTCCGATATTTCTGGAGAAACGAAGTCGCTCGCAGCCTTGCTGGTCTCTACTTGTGTCAACGCAACTATGCACTCGACATTATCTCCAACGCGGGCCTTCTCGGAGCGAAACCGGTGGCATTCCCTATGGAAAAAAACCACCGACTTGCTAGTGATACGAGTGATTTCTTGGATGATCCGAAGCAATATCATCGTCTTGTTGGGCGATTAATCTACTTAGGTAATACACGACCATATTTAGCATACAGTATTCATACTTTATCCCAGTTCATGCATAATCCACGTTAGGCACAATGAGAAGCTGCTTTGAGAGTTGTACGGTATCTCAAAGGCAATTCTAGGCAAGGTGTTTCTCTTACGTTGGCGTCGCCTTTACAGATCACGACTTGGTGTGACTCTGATTATGCGATGTGTCCGATTGATCGACGTTCATTGACGGGCTGGTTTGTGCAGCTTGGTGTCTCACCTATTTCTTGGTGTACAAATAAATGTGCTACTATTTCAAGCTCGTCAACGGAAGCCGAATATCGCACTATGTCATCCACTGGTCATGATCTTGTTTGGCTCAAACACTTGCTGAAAGATCTCGGGGTCGATCATGTGCGACCAATACGCATGTTTTGTGATAGTTAAGCGGTATTACATATTGGTCGCAATGTTGTTTTTCACGAACATACGAAACATATCGAGATTGATTGTCATTACGTTCGCAATCAGCTCGTTGACGGGAATCTTCTGATCTCTCACGTCATGACTCATCTACAGTTGGTAGACATCTTCACCAAAGCTTTGGACAAGCGAGAATTTGACTGTTTTCTATCCAAATTGGGCGTGTGTAACTTACACACATCAACTTGAGGGAGTATTATGAATATATGAAAGATATTCGAGATACGAGAATATATATACATATCACTGAAATTAGGTTGCTTCCTTATTTCTCTCCTTATTTATCTTGGATTGTTTCCTTATTTCGGGTTCTTTGTTAGAGTGCATTTTTTGTGTGTATGTATACATTCTAAGGCTCAATGAGAAGCAGCCAAAAAATTCCCAAAGATTTCTCTTTTGTATCATGGTATCAGAGTTTGGTTCGTCCTTCTTTGAATATACCGATGTTAGGCCCCCGATTACGATGTCCACGCTCCAGACCAAGCCTGGGCATGAGGGAGAGTGTTATGATAAGATGTCCCATATCGGCTAGGACATGAACTTTCGACTCAAATATATGGTATTAGGCAACCCTAACTCTTGAACTAGCTTTTGGGATTAGTTAAGCCAAAGCCCAAATTTGACAAAATATGTGCACACGGCTCTCCTTCGTCTCAAATAGGTGATGAACATTTCTGGTTTGAATTGTTCGATTCTAAAAAGTAAATGTCTTTTGTCGGATTTCGGTTCGAGTAAGGATAATTTGTGTTTAGGATTATAGGAACCAAAATAAACTCATATTCAATTCGGGTTATGGGTAGCTGGTATTTTGGTTTGACTTTTTCAGGTTTTGGGTAGTCTGTATTTTGTTTTTTGTGAGTTGTTCAGGATATTTGAGTTTTTTATTGTTGGGTTTGGTTAATTTAAGGTTTTATTAAAATAATATAAATAAACTTTTTTAAAACATTAATAAATATACAAAATTGATATATTATTTTAAATTCAAATTTAAATTTTTTATTTTAAATTCAAATCTAGATTTAATTTGGGTTGTTCCAAGCTTTCTATTTTTTCAAAACTCCAATCGGTTTGGATTTTGAGACCTATCTCAAACATCTCATCGTATTCTCTTACAAGATGTTGCAGCAAACAACTCATCACCATGTGTTCTTTTGAACCCAAAACTCTAGTGATCGAGCTAAAGTCCAGTATCTGTTCGTTTTGACGCATCAACTTCGTCATCAATTTACCGAAAATGATCCACTAATGGAGCCAAAACCCAACCTCGGTTACATGTCTGTCTGCGTTACACATAATCTATATGCACAGTTCTCTTAAGAAATGTTTATCTTTTTTGTAACTGAAGACATTGGTCTCCTCCGACATGACAGAGATGAACATTCTGGACAAAAGGGAGAAACCCAGTTAGGGTTTTCAGACAAAAATGAAACAAAGTCAGAAGACTTGTCGTGTGAAGATCAAGTTGAAGTGGACTGAGCCGAGTTTGAAGAGGAAATGGACTGAGGAAGTGAGCTGGGCTGAGAGGAAGGTTGCGGAAGCTCGACAACAATAGTGAGAGCCCAGTACATGAAGCCTACCAACAGAAGAAACCCAAATGTTTGTTTCAGCAAATTTCAGAACGTTTTTCAGTTTCAGCAACAACTCCAGCAACGATCACATGCATCATTCCCATGCCAAAAACATAATCAAATTGGTTAAACAAAAGGCCAAAACTTGGGCAAATATGGAATATATATATATATATAATATGTGTAAGGGGTGTATTCTGCATATAAATATGTAAACTAAACCTAATGATATATGAGAGTATATTTTTTAGAAAACCATTTCTACATAAAATTTTCTTTCACATAAACACCAGCAAAACTGAGAGTAAACAACAAAAATTCACATTTTAATTTTTGTTTACACAAATCTAAAAACTAATGGGGCCATGGAGAACAACTTTAGATTTGTTCTAGGCCAATAAAATCAACAAGGTTCAGGGGTGATTCTAGGAGCAGCAGCACAAACAACATAATATTTAGTGAGCAGAAGCACAAGACGCACAAAACATAGTGAACAACAATGACAAGATGCACCAAGCAAAATACCAGAGGAACAAAAGAAACAAGCACAAAATAAAGTTCAGGTAACAAATATCTCACCCTAAAAACCAGCTATTCAACTGACCTAGATAGAAGTTCACAAGACTCCCAGCCTCTCCCTATGTTTGAGGGTAAAAACTACACGTTATGGGTGATTAAAATCAATCCAACCCTAAGGTCTAAGGCGTTAGACACTAAAGGTTTACCTGAGATGTCTACTGATGTGGGTGAAACACAAGTTATATATTTTCCTAGACCACTTCACCGCAAATATACGGATCGTGTAGTACCAGGGTCGATCTCTAGGGACTAAAGCAGCCAACAACTAAGAATAAAACTAAACTAAGACGAATGGAAGAAGATAGAGATATGGTCCTAAATATCTAAAACTAAACTAAGTGATGACAACGATACTAGGTTCGGGTAAACTCGGATATGACGAATACTACGGGTGTCGGGATACCAGGATTCGTATGAATGAAACAACTAAAGATCATAGACCTATCGAACTATCTTGACAACGGGAAATTCATGCCCTAAGGTGAGGAGTGATTCTTCAGAGCCTAAACCTCCTAACCATGAGTACGTGCAACCCTACCTTCTAGCAGTGATTAACCCGTACCATGGCAGCTTTACGAACGCAATCCTAATTCCTAAGTCGACTAACCGACCGGTCAGATTCTCATTAGCCGAACTTAACCTACAACTTAACAGGTTTGGATTCATTCTTTAACCTTCCAGCAAAGTCCGAAATCCTATGTCGCTGAGCGGGCAGCACTAGCGTAAGAGTGATAATGTTAAGCGTAGAACCGATAATCAAGAATAAATCAATAAATCTAAGCATTAACGCAAATCATTGTTCATCCGTTACAATCCGATATCCCTAACCCATAGTTGGGAACCTACTCTCTCATGGAGAATACAGATAACAAAGATAACACAATCCTAAACATGATAGACTCTAGGAAACTCGATGCCTCGATCTTCCCTATCGTGTTACCGATGTGAGGATTGATGCTTCTCTTCTTCTCCAACGTCTCTCGAGCCTTTCCAGATGTTTTCCAAGCCTTTCCTTGCCCTATACGTCGTCCCCTCTACTCTAGATCTCTTCTGGTCTATAAATTAGGTCGTTTGAATAGAAGATCTAGGTTGTTACGAAATACTTGGCCCGCTCGAGGTCGTTTGAATGCAAGATCTAGGTTGTTGCGAAATACGCGGCCCGCTCGGGCACCACTTTTACCCGCTCGTGCAGAGGCACGCCCGGTCGTGTTCTTCTTCATGCCCGATCGGGTATAAGCACCCGATCGCGTGGTTGAGCGGCCCGAGTCATGCAAACTCTCGGGTAATTTTGGGATGAATTAACGCCCGAGCTGGTATCATTGTTGTGCCCGATCAGGTAAGGCTACCCGATCTCGTTGTCTTCGTGCCCGAGTCGTGCAAGGTGTGCGAATAAAACCCCGTAGGTTTTACCCGAGCGGGTGGACTATGGTGCCCGACCGGGCACCCTTGAAGTCTTGAATTTTCTCTTTTCCGCTCATTTCTCGGGTGTTCCTTTGGGTTCTAAGGCTTGATCTTGGCTCTGAGTGGATTCATCTTCAAAGTACGTGGTTTTGTTCAGGAATCCGTCTTTTTAAGCTCATTTAGGCCTTGTCGCCTAAAAACCTGCAAACCAACAAAACGG
>CM071873.1:10088005-10128312 GCA_036759665.1 Gynandropsis gynandra
TTCTCCATTCCTCTAAAGGCCGAATTGTTGAGCATTTGAATAAAAGCCGGTTGTAGCTCAACCTGGTTATCAATCGTGCGGGCCATGCACGAGAGTAACTGCGTGTGCTTCGGAGCGGTGTATGCTCCGTAAGTCTCATCGGTAGCACCTATGTCGGGATTACTTGCGTTGTCCTCTCCGTTGCTTGCACTATGCGTATCTTCCTCCTCAGAGGCGTATGACTCGTGATTGCTCGTTCTTTCTACCTCGGATTCGGAATCCGTTATTCTAATCCTTCTCTTCTTGTGCAGGATCGTTAAAGTGCGTTCAACTTCGGGATCGTAGATGAGAAGTTTCTGAGTAGAGCTTCTCATACAAGGCTCCTGCACAACAAGAAACAAAACACCAAAGTGTAAATCCGCGGTAGATAGAAAAGACTCGATAAAAAGGAAAAACAAACAAAAAGAAAATGCGAAGAACAAACAAACAAACAAACAAAGACTCCGGAAAGGACTAGATCTTAATCTAGCTAATTCCTAGTCTAGGTCGTTATTAGTCCCCGGCAACGGCGCCAAAAACTTGATGTGGGTGAAACACGAGTTATATATTTTCCTAGACCACTTCACCGCAAGTATACGGATCGTGTAGTACCAGGGTCGATCTCTAGGGACTAAAACAACCAACAACTAAGAATAAAACTAAACTAAGACGAATGGAAGAAGATAGAGATATGGTCCTAAATATCAAAAACTAAATTAAGTGGTGACAACGATACTATATTGGGGTAAACTCGGATATGACGAATACTACGGGTGTCGGGATACCGGGATTCATATGGATGAAACAACTAAAGATCATAGACCTATCGAACTATCTTGACAACAGGAAATTCATGCCCTAAGGTGAAGAGTGATTCTTCCGAGCCTAAACCTCCTAACCATGAGTACGTGCAACCCTACCTTCCAGCAGTGATTAACCCGTACCATGGCAGCTTTACGAACGCAATCCTAATTCTTAAGTCGACTAACCGACCGGTCAGATTCTCATTAACCGAACTTAACCTACAACTTAAGAGGTCCGGTTTCATCCTTTAACCTTCCAGCAAAGTCAGAATTCCTATGTTACTGAGCGGGCAGCACTAGTATAAGAGTGATAATTTCAAGTGTAGAACCGATAATCAAGATAAAATCAATAAATCTAAGCATTAACGCACAACATTGTTCATCCGTTACAATCCGATATCCCTAACCCATAGTTGGGAACCTACTCACTCATGGAGAATAAAGAAAACGAAGATAACATAATCCTAAACATGATAGAATCTAGGAAACTCGATGCCTCAACCTTCCCTATTGTGTTACCGATGTGAGGATTGATGCTTATCTTCTTCTCCAACGTCTCCCGAGCCTTTCCAGATGTTTTCCAAGCCTTTGCTTGCCCTGTACGTCGACCCATCTGCTCTAGATCTCTTATGGTCTATAAATTAGGCCGTTTGAATGCAAGATCTAGGTTGTTGCGAAATACGCGGCCCGCTCGGGCACCACTGTTACCCGGTCGTGCAGAGGCGCACCCGGTCGTGTTCTTCTTCATGCCCGATCGGGTATAAGCACCCGATCGCGTGGTTGAGCGGCCCGAGTCGTGCAAACTCTCGGGTAATTTTGGGATGAATTAACGCCCGAGCGGGTATCATTGTTGTGCCCGATCGGGTAAGGCTACCCGATCTCGTTGCCTTCGTGCCCGGGTCGTGCAAGGTGTGTGAATAAAACCCCATAGGTTTTACCCGAGTGGGTGGACTATGGTGCCCGTTTTACCCGAGCGGGTGGACTATGGTGCCCGACCGGGCACCCTTGAAGTCTTGAATTTTCTCTTTTCCGCTCGTTGCTCGGGTGTTCCTTTGGGTTCTAAGGCTTGATCTTGGCTCTGAGTGGATTTATCTTCAAAGTACGTGGTTTTGTTCAGGAATCCGTCTTTTTAAGCTCATTTAGGCCTTGTCGCCTAACAACCTGCAAACCAACAAAACGGGCGTATGTAACTCATAATCGTATCGGATATGTAAACCTAACTATGAATTATATGCGAAAATGGCACTAAAACCTAACCTAAAATTGATACACTTTCAGTGTTATCATCTACAATGGGTGATATGACTACTGAGGAACATAAGAAAAAGATTATGGCAGAATGAGAAGAGATGAAGACTAAGGATCAAAGGGCACTTGAGCTAATTTACCATGTTGTGACTTAGGAGATTTTCAGCGCCCATTTCCTGGGTTGAGTAAGAACTTGCTGAGAGTGCCTCAAATGACAAGGAATGGATACACTTAGGAGTGTAAAAAACAGCCCGAGCCTGCGGGCCCACCCGAAGCCCGCCCAAAAATACGCGGGCTCGGGCTGTGAAATTAACGGCCCGAATGGAACCGGGCCTTCGGGCTCGGGCCGTCTAAGAAGCCCGGTTTTTAGAGCCCGGCCCGTCGGGCTTTGGGCCGCCCGATCGTGAGCATTAGGGTTTTTTTCAGCAAACCCGCCCGAGCTTCATCGTCTTTCTGTCCGAGCTTCGTCGTCCTCGCCCGAGCTTCGTCGTCCCCGCCCGAGCTTCGTCGTCTCCCTTCTCCAGAGTCTCGTTCGAGCGTTTGTCCTCACCGCCAGAAGGTATATTGACTCGTGTATTACAATTTGGGTTGCCTTTTTCCTGTGTTTCGATTCGAACATTAGGGTCTCGAGCTTCTGTCCTCCTTCGTCACGCACGCCTTCGCCGGTCCTCTCCTCCAGCCTGAGCTTCATCGTCGTTCCTCGCCCGAGCTTCGTCGTCCCCGCCCGAGCTTCGTCCTCACTCGTTCGAGCTCTCTTTCGTCACTTTGTTCGAGCTTCTGTCCTCCCCGCCGGTCCTCTCCTCCAACGTCTCCCTCCTCCAGCGTCCCCGCCCGAGCTTCGCTTCTGTCCTTCCCACCTGTCCTCTCCTCCAAACCCTAAAGCAATTCGGGCTGCCCAAAGCCCGCCCGAAGCCCTACAGGCCGGGCCACGGGCTGCATTATTCAGCCGTTTGAATTCGGGCCGGCCTGGGCCCGAACCCGAAAGCACCGGGCCAATACAGGCTCGGGCCGGCCTGAATTACACCCCTAGACACAATGCTGAGGATAAGTGTGAAATTAAAGAATTAAATGGAGGCTGAGTGGTTGAAGTTCCTATGGTAAATAAGGCTTATTCGTTAAAGTGGAAATTGGCGAATGAGGGAGCTATGACTGCTAAGGAAGATGATCTATGGCATAGGAGATTCAACCATTCTGGTTTGCATAATTTACAGATTAAGCAAATTCGGGAGATGGTAAAAGGGCTGGCTAAATTCAGGGTGGTCAAGCAGGTTTGCGAGGCATGCATGAAAGGGAAGAAAAGTAGAGACGAATTCCCTAAGATTTCAGAAGTAAAATCGAAAGGGATTCTGGATTTGGTTCACACAGATCTTTGTGGACCAATGCAGACTCCTTCCTTGGATGGAAGTGTGTATTTGTTGACGTTCACGGATGACTTCTCACATATGCTTTAGGTCTACTTCCTAAGGTTAAAATCAGATGTATTCGCAATATTTAAGAAGTTTAAACCGCTTGTCAAGACACAGATATAGAAGAAGATAAAAAAAATTAAGGTGTGACCGAGGGCTGGAATTTAATTCAAAGATGTTTACTGAATTTCTAGAAGAGAATGGAATGTCAACTAACATTGTCCTATTCTCCTCTACAAAATGGAGTTTCCAAGAGGAGAAATAGAACAATGTTAGAGATGGCGAGTAGTATGTTGAAGGATAAAAACATGTCTAATATTTTTTTGGCAGAAGGAGTATTCACTGCCTGTTATATACAAAACAACCTGCCAACTCGAGCCATTGATAATAAGACACCACTCGAGGTTTGGAGTGGTCACAAACCATCGGTGGGACATTTAAAGGTGTTTGGGTGCTTATGTCATATACTAATACCAGCACAATAGAGAAGAAATTTTGATGATAAATCTCAAAAGGGGGTATTTGTGGGGTATAGTAATATGAACTAGGGGTACCGAGTTTATAAGCTGAAAATAAAGAAAGTCGAAGTGGCTCGAGATGTGGTATTTGAGGAGGAGAAGGGTTGGAATTGGAAGACCCAGACTGAAACAAAAGAACAGTCTATGACCCTCAATTACAACCTTAGATTTACAACAAATAGACCGAAAATGCAACGGTCTCCAATTACACCGAATACGCTGCAACAATTGAGCTCGGGAGGCAGTGAGAAACAACATCCTCCACCATTCTCCCCTGTCTCATTTAATTTGAGTGACACCCAAGGAAACAGTAGGAAAAGCAGTAGAGGTTTTAGAGGAAGCAGTAGTAGTTCCTCAAGGGAAGTGCATAGGCACAGAAAGCTTAGCGACCTATATGAAAATACAGGGGTGCAAGATGAAGATTCCTATTACACATATGAAGATTGTTATCTATCAATGGTGGAACCTACTTCATTTGAGGAGGCAGTAAATGAGAAAGGATAGAGAGATGCTATGGATGAAGAAATTGAGATGATCACAAAGAATGAGACTTGGGAACTTGTCGATCCTTCAAAAAATCAGAAAGTTATCAGCGTGAAGTGGATCTATAAAATTAATATTGACGAGAATGGACAGATATTGAAATTAAAGGTCAGACTGGTTGCAAGAGGATTCACACAAACCTATGGTTTAGATTATGGAAAAACTTTTGCCCCGGTATCTGGGCATGATACTATAAGGTTTTTAATTGCTATGACAACAAAAAAGGGGGTGGAAACTACACCAAATAGATGTGAAATCAACATTTTTCAATGGGGAAATTTTTGAGGTGTATATAGAACAATCCCCTGGTTATGTGATAGAGGGAGCAAATGACAAAGTTCTAAAGCTAAGAAAAGCAATGTACGGGTTTAAACAAGCACCACGAGCTTGGTACAGTAAAATTGATTCATTCTTTCTTGGGGAAGGATGTAAAAGGAGCACATGTGATGCAACAATGTACTTGCTGATCATAGAAGGTGAAATTATGGTAATTTGCATGTATGTTGATGATATTATCATCACGGGGAGTGATAAGAAGATGATTCAGTCTTTTAAGGATAGATTAAGCAATACTTTTGAAATGAACGACTTAGGAAAGTTGAGTATTTTTGGGGGTTTGAAATTCAGTATGTTAAGGATGGAATTTGCCTTGGACAAGCCAATTATGCTCAACAATTTTTGGTCAAATACGGGATGAAGGATTCTAAGAGGGTGAGAACGCCTCTCACACCTCACTGGAAAAATATGGAAGAAGGTAATTTGTTGCCCGATGCTACTAAGTATAGAAGCATGGTTAGAGGGTTTATGTACTCAGTTGCAACAAGACCGGATTTAGCATTTGTAGCTTCTTAATTATTTAGGAGCAATGTGAATCCTACTGAACGAAGTCTAAATGAAGTTGAGAGAGTTCTGAGGTATGTAAATGGAACATTTGACTACGGGTTTTTGTTTGAGAGGGTTAAGAATCCTGAGTTGGCCGGTTATTCATATTCTGACTTAGTCGGCAGTAAGACCGATACCAAAAGCACCACGAGGTATTGTTTTACGTTTGGTTCAGTTTCAGTTGGGATACACACAAACAAGGTACCATAGCTCAGTCTACGGCTGAGGCTGAGTATACTACCCTATACGTAACCACAAACAATGCGGTGTGGTTGTAGAGACTATCCGACAAGCTAGGGTTCGACATGCAAGGGGTTCCTATACACTGTGACAATATAGCAGCTATTGCGATTGGCCGCAACCCAATTGACCGTAAACGGACGAAACATATTTTGATCAAGTATGTGGTACGAGAATCAGAGAGAGACATAATCATCAAGATAAAATACGTACCTGGGGGCTGCTAGCCGACATCTTGACGAAGCCGCTCGGAACTGGACGGTTTGAGGAGCTGAGACGGTTGATTGGGGTCACGACGGAGAAGACCAAGAGGGAGACTGAAAACATTGGTGTCTTCCGGCGTGACAGATACGAACATTCTGGAGAAAAGGGAGAAAACCAATTAGAATTTTCAGACAGAAATGAAACAAAGTTAGAAGACTTACTGTGTGAAGATCAAGCTGAAGTGGACTGGGCCGAGTCTGAAGAGAAAATGGACTAAGGAAGTGAGCTGGGTCGAGAGGAAGGTTGCGGAAGCCCAGCAACACTAGTGAGAGCCCAATACATTAAGTCCACCAACAGAAGAAGTCTAGATGTTTGTTTCAGCAAATTCCAGAACGTTTTTCTGTTTCAGCAACAACTCCAACAACGGTCACATGCATCATTCCCATGCCAAAAACATAATCAAATTGGTTAAAAAAAGGCCAAAACTTGGATAAATATGGAATATATATATATAATGTGTTTAAGAGATGTATTTTGCATATAAATATATAAACCAAACCCTAAGATATATATAAGAGTATAATTTTTTAGAAAACCATTTCTACACAAAATTTTCTTTCACATAAATACCAGAAAAATTGAGTAAACAGCAGCAATTCACATTTTAGTTTTTGTTTTCACAAATCTAAAAACTAATGGGGCCATAGAGAACAACCTTAGATTTGTTGTATGCAAATAAAATCAACAGTAACTAAACATTGTATTTCTACCTAAATACTTTATGTTTGAAGTACATTAAATGTCGTTTTTTCATCTTCCACGGTTTATCTTTTGTATACAATACATATTACATACACTAGATGATACCCGCGCGTTGCGCGGTTTTTTGATAATTATATTGTATATTTTTTAAACGGTATACATAATTGATTAATTCAGTTGTTATTATTGATATATGTATCGGTCAATACAAACGCAAAAATTCTAATTTTCAATGTAAAAGTTTAAACAATAGATTTATAAGATGTAATGTAAACTAACAATGACATTTGTTCATAATATCATTGAAATTTTAAAATGTAATCTGTTGGAGGTAGTGATTGCATTGGACTGGAGTTTTTCACATAATTGTTTTCCTATTTGTACCTGCATAATTTTTGTAGGACTAAATTCAATTTATAACATGATGTAAAATATAATTATTGAGGTACAAATATAATTTTTGAATCATTTAAAACTAACTTATATTTGAATTTCTTGATTGTTTTTAAATAAACTTTATTATTCATTTTGTATTTGGTTTGATTATGATTTTACACATTTTCTTCTGCTATATAGTTCGAACCATTCACAATGTGACATAAAACTATTTATTTAATTATGTAACTATGTTTGAGCGACGACAACTATAGCCACCTCTTGTGAGTGATGTTTGACACTCCTAGTCCCGAGGTTGTTCTGGGATGAGGGTCTTGGGTTTTACATTTACACGTACAGAAAAGGTCCTTCAAATGGTTTCACGCTCGAGCTACAAACCAACATAGTGATAAAGTAGAAACACTAAGAAGCACAAATGACTAATCCAAGTTACATAAGACTCTTATGAACGTAAAAGCTCTTCCTGTGAACTTTTTTTCGACCAAACTCATCGTCCTCACCCTTGAGATTCACATTTGATAAAGAAAAAACATTGATATCCAATACAAAAAGTTGATATTATGATTATGAGAGAAAATGGTTAAATCACATAAATAGTTATATTATCGAATTTCCACGTCGTGGATTGCACGTTGGCCAAATATTTCAAACTACAGATCAAATATGTACATTTCCCATCCTCCTTCGCTATGTTCTTTGTTGGCTTGGTAGTTACAAAACAATCATCCCAATCATCGTGCTTGGTTCACCTATACCGCGAAACCCATTTTAGTTTTCCATCTGTCAAAAGTAACACCATCAGGTGAAAAAAATATTTGCTATCGAAGGATGGATAAACTAAAGGCACAATCCCAACAACAAATTTTTACAAATGCATTGAGTAGAGGTCATAACTTAACGATAATATGAATATTACTGTAAACTTCATTGTTACACACTTATACATTTATTTCAACCGTTCAAGGATACATTATTGAAAAAAACAAAGAGTTAATACTCCCCATATAAAAAGAAGTCTTGCATTTTGGAAACAGCAAGTCGGTGCCTGAAGAACACGCTAACATTTGACCAATTTTCAAATAATGAAACGACTAATGAGACCGAACTAATTCTTATTATAAAGCACAAACAGCCCAAAGATACCAGGTACATGACACTCCAGTTGCCTCTCTGCCAGAGTAACAGCACAAGTACGACATTCGTCACAATCAAATACGCTGCTTTCTTCTGAACAGCTCTCCGCATATATTGTATCGCGAACTTTACCTGAATGCACGTTTAAAAGATTTTAAAACTATATAATAGATGCAGTATAGAAACCTTGTAATATGAAAACAGATCCATTAGAAACAAATTTTACTGATTTACTTACAGTAAACTTTAGCAAACGGAATTTGTATGTATCTACGAGTTCCGTCATGAGATCAACCAAATAAAAAAATGGGATATCAAGAACCATTCCAGCTATGGAGGGATCCTCAGTGTCATACATCAAACTGCAATGAAAAACTGTGAATCAACATGATGCTATCATTAATGGTGTGCAAGATAAAAGTTCATTGTACACTTAATTCATGGGAAAACTGCAAAGTAAAGAACAATCTGATAAGAACCCATCCCATAATAGGCCCAAACCAATCTCGTAAAGGTCCACGGATCTCATCCCCAAAAGCTAGCTTATGGGGTGAGGGTGCCCATGGCCTTATAAGGCACCACTTAGTCCCATTTCTAAGCGATGTGGGATCCTAACAATACCGCCCCGTTAGAGCAGCGACGTCCACGGCGCTGACGGCCCACTCCGGTTAGCCCACTCTGGCCCCCCAGGTCGCTCCTTCCCCGGGTCGCCCCTTCCAGTCATCGTTGTCCCCGTGCTGACGGCCTACTCCGGGTTGCCCACTCTGGGCCCTACCAGGTCGCTCCTTCCCGGGTCGCCCCCTCCAGACACCGTGAGCCGCATACCCGCCGGATCGAATTGCTCTGATACCAATTTGGTAGGTTCTCCTTGTTGAAACGAACAGATTTGTTTTATTGATACTGAAAAGAATGAAACAAGTTGGACGAATTTGCTTTTATCGTGTGTACCCCACCACACGCCCCTTACGATTGAGTTCCTGTCATTTTTGCATAAAAGAAATGTTTCCCCCCTTTCCCCACTATTTATACCCAGCCTTAATAAACTGAGTTACAGACTCCTTCTAACATATTCATCTATTACAACTGACATTACAAACTGACTCAATCAAAATAATATGCCTTGCTCTTCCTTCATTGCCTTGAATCTTCTGCTGCTCCCTTCTCCCGTCTCTGTTTCCTCCTAACATAAACCGAAAATGGTTTATCAATACCCTGCCCTTTAAGTCGCAGCTTGTCCTCAAGCTGAAACTGAGGATATTGCGCCACAATCTCCCGAGCCAGCACCCATGAAAAATCATGCGTTGGAGTGTTCTTCCATCGGATCAATACCTCCAAATGTCCCTCCGCATTGTAACGTTCGTCGACCACTTCGTCAGGTTCCAATGATAGTTCCAATTCACCGGATAGATTCTGTGGTAACGGTTGAACCTTGTCGTTGCTTCCCAGTGCCTTCTTCAATTGAGAGACATGAAATACAGGATGTACCTTACTGTCTACCGGCAACTCCAACTGATAAGCCACCTTACCAACCCGTCGCGTTACCGCAAATGGCCCATAAAACCTCGCGCTAGCTTCTGAAATGTTCTTCGAGCCACACTCTGTTGTCGGTATGGCAGCAGCTTGAGGTATACCCGATCTCCTACCTCAAACTGCACTTCTCGCCTTGATCCATCAGCTATTTTTTTCATCCGTTGTTGTGCTTTCTGTAGTTGCTGTTTAATCTGCTCCAACATTGCATCCCGTTCTATTAACGATTTCTCCAGCTCAAAATTACACGTAGACCCCTTTTCAAACTGAATAATAAGAGGAGGGTCCTTGCCGTAGACCACTTTAAATGGAGTCTCTTGAAGAGAAGAGTGGAACGATGTGTTAAACCAGAATTCTGCCCAATGTATATACCTTTCCCATTTCCGCGGGTGTGCACCTGCCAAGCAGCGAAGATAAGTCTCAAGACAACGATTAACAACCTCCGTTTGTCCATCGGTTTGAGGATGGAAAGCTGTACTAAAACGCAGCCTCGTTCCAACCAACCTAAAAAGCTCTTTCCAAAATCCGCTCAAGAATATTTTATCCCGATCCGATACTATGGACTTCGGATATCCGTGCAACCGAATAATCTCTTTAGTAAATACCCTTGCCACGTCTTCAGCTGTAAGTGGATGTTTAAGGGTTATAAAGTGGCTGTACTTACTCAAGCGATCCACGACTACCATAATGACAATGTATCATGCTGATTTCGGAAGTCCTTCAATGAAATCCATTGATAAATCTTCCCAAATTTGCTGCGGTATATCAAGAGGCTGTAATAACCCTGCTGGTGATAGCGTCGAATATTTTTGTGTTTGACAAGTCGGACATTGGGATACATATTGTTGAATCTGTCTCCTCATTCCCTTCCAATAAAACAGCTTCTGAATTCTCTTCAAGGTCTTAAGAACTCCCGAATGACCCCCACTCGGTCCGTCATGTAACTCAGCCATGATCAACGGAATGAATTTTGAATCCTCCGGAATAACAATTCTTTCCTTGTACAATAACCGACCATTACAAATTCTGTATTTGCCTTCTTCTTCCAATCCCACACTCAATTTCCGCCAAATTTCGCTTAATTCAGAATGAAGGAGAATTTCATCCTGTAATTCCTGGAACTGTATCACCTGCGGCACAGTTAATTCACATAGTTTTCGGGATAACCCATCCGCAACTTTGTTTTCTCGCCCTGGCTTATACACAATGTCAAAATTAAATCCCAGCAATTTGGTAAGCCAACGTTGATACTCCAAATTGATTTCTTTTTGTTCCAGTAGAAATTTAAGACTTTTCTGGTCCGTATATACCTGGAACTTACGGCCAAGCAAGTAATGTCGCCACCTCTGTATCGCAAACACAATAGCCATCAATTCCCGTTCATATACTGGTTTGAGCTTCTCTCTCTCCGATAACCCTCGGCTGTAAAATGCTATGGGACGGTTTTTCTGCATCAAAACTGCTCCTAACCCATTCCCGGACGCATCTGTTTCAACCACAAAAACATCCTCAAAATCAGGTAATATTAGTACCGGAGCACTCACCATAGCCGCTTTAAGTTGTCTAAATGCCTTTTCTGCCTCATCGTTCCAAGAAAACGCATCCTTCTTGAGCAACTCAGTTAACGGTTTGGCGATGATACCATACTGTCTCACAAACCGACGGTAATATCCTGTCAATCCCAAAAACCCTCTCAATTCCTTAACTGTACTCGGTGATGCCCATGAACTCATCGCTTCTGTTTTCTTGGGATCTGTGGACACCCCTTCTTGTGATATTATATGGCCGAGGTACTCCACTGACTTCACCCCGAAACTACACTTCTTCCGATTGGCGTATAATTGGTGAAGTTTCAGATGTCGTAATACTTGTTCCAAGTGCTCGCAATGTTCCTCTAACGACCTGCTGTACACCAAAATATCATCAAAAAATACCAACACGAACTTGCGTAATAGAGGGCGAAAAACTTGATTCATAAGTGCTTGGAAAGTGGCTGGAGCGTTGGTCAAACCGAACGGCATGACCAAAAATTCGTAATGGCCATCGTGAGTTCTAAAGGCGGTCTTTGCTACGTCTTCTTTGTTCATTAAAATTTGATGGTAACCTGATCTCAAATCTAACTTCGAAAACCAACTTGCACCATACAACTCATCCAACAATTGATCAATCATAGGTATCGGAAACTTATCTGGAATTGTAACTCTGTTGAGGGCCCGATAGTCCACACAAAATCGCCAGCTTCTATCTTTTTTTCCGCACCAGCAATACCGGACTAGAAAACGGACTGTGGCTTGGTTTGATAATTCCAGCTACCAACATCTCCTTTACCAATCTCTCAATCTCTTCTTTATGCGCGTGAGGGTATCGATATGGCCGTACACTGATTGCTCCAACTCCCTCTTGAAGATTGATTCTATGCTCATGTCCTCGTAAAGGCGGCAATCCTACCGGCTCCTCGAATACACTTTCGAATTGACTCAAAACCTTCTGAATCTGCTCAGGTTCTTCCTTGTTTGCTGGTATATCAGCCGCAATGTGCATCAACTCCACCCAAAAACCTTGTACATCTTCCTCAAACGATTTCATTAAACTTTTGAAAGTTATCAATGTGTTATTAAGGGTAGGATCACCTTTTAACAGCACCCTTACTCCATGGAGATGATAAGACATCTCTAATTTATTAAAGTCCATCTGAATCCTCCCAAGTGATTGCAACCACTGAACCCCCAAAATCAAATCGGCACTACCAAGTTGCAAAGGCAAACAATCGCACTTAATCTCTGTCGCTTGAATCTGAACTGTTACAGCCCGATATAAGCCATCCGTTTTGACTGTTAAACCAGTTCCCAATGACACTCCATAACGCTGAGTAGATTCTGGTATTAACCCCAATCTTTCCACCACAATTTCTGCAATGAAATTATGCGTTGCTCCTGTATCAATCATCACTACAATTTCCTGTTCTTTTATTTTCCCCTTCATCTTCAATGTTGTTGGAGATTATAAACCAGCCACAGAATTCATCGATAATTCAGCCAGCTCGGTAACCACTTCCGAATTTCCGTCAATGTTCTCTTTCTCTTCATCTTCAACTTCAAACCATTCTTCTTTTGCGGTAACTAACAATACTTGAAGTTCCCTTTGTTTACATTGATGATTGTAGGAATACTTTTCGTCACATCTGAAACACAGCCCTTTCCTCCTCTGTTCATCAACCTCTGCATCTGTCAAACGGCGAAAATTATTACGCCTATAATTACCACGATTCTCCGAAGGTTTTTCTCGAGTTGGTTGTGTAACCATGGCTGTTTTAGTTCCAGAATTATTAAGCACAGATTGTCCTGAAGCCTAGAATCGGTGTTGATTGAAATTCCCCAATCCCTTCACAACGGATAATGGATTGCGACGCACGAAGTTCATAGCCTTCGGCTCTACTTCCATAGGAACCAATTCTCCCAATTCCACTTCACAATCTTCTAACCTCAATGCAGTATTGATGATCTCTTGTAATCCCTGCGGATTCAACACACGCACCATTTTCCGCAAAGGAGGACGAAGTCCGTTCATAAAAGCACTGATGATTACACTATCCGGTAATGGTGTAATCTGTGAAATCAACTCTTCAAATTCCATAAGGTAATCATATATTGAAGCTGTTTGCTTAAGCACAAACAACCGATCACTAGCAGAACCTATTTTAAATCCTCCGAAACGATTGTATATACTCAGTTTAAATTCATGCCAATCAAAAAACTCCTTCCTGGATTTATACCAGTTATACCATCGCAGAGCAGCTCCTTCCAAATTCACAGAGGATAACAGTAATTTTTCCTCATCTCCATAGCCACCTACCTCGAAGTACCTTTCCGCCCTCGCCAACCAGTTCAGGACGTCGGTGCCATCGAAGACCGGCATCTCCATTTTCTTGCAATTGGCCTCCGGATTCAACATCGCGCGAAACTCCAACTGTGAACCGTCAGTCGTCCGCTCTCCCGTTCCCACAGTCGTTCGCAGCTCCTGATAATTTCCAGGACTGGTAGCCGCCGGCGCTCCCGTTATCATCGTCGTTCGAACTTCCTGGCAATTTTCGGAACTGGTTGTGGCCGAATTTCCTTCGCTATCGGGTGCTTTCTGCTGTGCTTTCAACAATCGCATCATCTCCGTCAGTGAATTCTGTAAGGTCTCCATTTTCTCTCTGATACTGCTCATTTCCTGGTTCTGTACCTCCATGTGCTCCTGGTGCGAAGACAGTCGATCGTTTATAGCTTCTACTGCTTCTCCCCATTGTGAAGCGTTTCTGGTCATTGTTTGGTTGAATCGGTGCTCTGATACCAATTGATAAGAACCCATCCCATAATAGGCCCAAACCAATCCCGTAAAGGTCCACGGATCTCATCCCCAAAAGCTAGCTTATGGGGTGAGGGTGCCCATGGCCTTATAAGGCACCACTTAGTCCCATTTCTAAGCGATGTAGGATCCTAACACAATCTCAAAGAAATAAAAATGACAAAAAAAAAAAGACTGAACAAAACCTAGTAACATTTCCATCTGTTCGCAAGTAGTCAACCACAGCCTTTAGATCAATCTTTCTGCAGACATTCACATCACAATTAACAATAATATTAAAACTGACCATTCTCACAAGTTAAGATAGGGAACCAAGCAAATGGATACATGCGAAGAAAACAAACACTTGGAAGATAGTCCATAAACAACGGACCTTGTGCAAAAATAACTTAAATAAGAGCATACTTCATTCCAACCCGGGGTGACATGCTCCCCTCCAGAGAGACCAGATCACAAAAAGTTAAGGGTGAAATCTGTCATCAACAAATGTTTGATACCTGATTCCATGGCAGTATATTACGCAGGGTAGATGCTTCCCTTCTGGGCGTTCCAGTGGCATGTAATGGCTACATTGGAGAACATCTCCCCTGCTGTTCTTAACCTGTCAAATACACGATCCTTTTAGCGTCGAGTGAAGCAATAATTACTAAAGTAAAGATCCTAAAGCCCGTCAATAGCAAAACTATGTTAATTCATTAACATATGAAAATGACAACCTTGTTAACAATACAGAAAAATGTTGGTTAAGACGTTCACAAGTGCTATCTGAGTATTAATGTTCCATATTCACACTTCTTAACACAATAAATTGATTGAGCTCATTACAATAAGAATAAAGTAGAATTTCCTTTTAGCAAACTCCTAACCATTGCCATAAAGATGCTAAATGTATTCCTTATAAACTATAAACATAATAGAAAGAGTTACCTCTAAATCCTTCCTTTGGTACCATCTCCCTTTCAGTATAAACTCCGGTTCCAATAGATCCTGTTCCGGAGGTAGAGCCGAATCGAGAAATAAATTATTTTGTCGTGCACAATGAAAAATAAATAAATTTATTTTTTTAAAAGAACAGTTAAAAGGAATGGCTGTAATTAAAAGGTCATGAAAAAGTTCAAGACCACACTGCCCACTTCATATATTTTTTTGACGTAAATAAAATCCTATTACATATATATACTTTAAGATAAATATCGTTATGTAAGCGATGAAGGATAGAGATCCATCATTATTATCACCATATTTTTTCCTTTCTGTGGACCATGTTCTTCAAGTTCAACTACAAACACAAACATTTTCCAACTTCTGACTAACCCATCACTTGGAACCTTATAAAGGATGAAACTTTTTTTTTTCCTTCACGAAGATTCCAAACATAAGACCTTACTCTCTGGTCATCGGAGATTCCCCAAACAGGATGTTTTGAGGACACAGATGTTGTACATAATATATTCTGGTTAAAACTTGAAACACACAAAAAAGGCTTCACCTTTTCAAATCGATACCCTGTATCTTCTTCATCAAGCGATGATGGATAAATGGGCGCTGCCACGAATGCAGCTATCTTTTCCCGGAGATTGAATTTCTTGGCGATCAACGGTCTTAAGTCTTCGAATCCTATCAAGCTCTTCAAAAATAGGAGAAGTAGCAGGAGTTATTGGTGTAAAGGGTCATTGAACCAGCTCTCTATGGGCACTCCGTTGTCTACTTGAAACCCAAATGCCTAAAACATAAGATTCATATTGTAACAATCAAGATCAGAAAACAAAAAACAAAAAAAATTTGTTTGCCTCGGACCAGTGCACTACAAGGTTTGCTAATTGGATAGTTCGGTTCAAAAGCCATCACGAATGTAACCCTTTCATCCTTTCAAATGCCGGATGGGCTACCATGGATTGCCCCATAAATGACTTGTAATCAGGTCAAAGAAAGATATGGAGCTTAGCAACTCCTACTCCATAACTAAGGCAACAATGGCGATATTAGTGGTAGCATAACATCAATTAGATGAACGGTGATGATTCTAGCTACTGATTTCAATCTGTCTAACTCATGGAGAATTCTTCATTTCATGTTAGTGGTATAACACAACAAGCTAGTCTAAATCAACCGAAAAAAAGCTCCTATAGTGAGCATTGGTCATTCAGACGTACGCAAATCCAATCTTATGCCCTTCGTATCTATATCTATGATACAACAGTGTCCATTGCCCCATTCCATTAACTTTAATTGAAACGTTAAGGGTAAAAAGGCCACATAAAAGTGACGATGAACACTACCTGTGGGGAATTGTTGACGATAATAACTCGAGACAAATCACGCCCGAGAACCGACAAGTCCTTGAGATAGTTACCGTCAAAGAAAACACAAGAGTCGCGGTAGACTCTATGGCGGAATAGCTTCCTCTTAGGGTCAATAACATTGAGAAGTTGCTCTGCATAAATACTTTGACAAGCCGTAAAAATAATGATCTCAAAAAGACAACAAATTCTCTCCATAAACTCTATGAGGTGAGGACAGCAGTGGACATATACTATATGTTCCTCTTCGGTAACATTTACTGGGAATGTGAAATCCACATCATCACATGGTTCCAGTGTTGAATGTACCAGAGTTTCTGTCAACACACAATACATAAGTATCAGATATAATGGATAGACTATAGACTGATAGAAAGGAGACGTAACCAACAAATATATGAAGCAGAAGCGTTTAAATGATAGCCCTACATACCATCGAGGTCAAGGACAAGAGAAATAGGAGGGCAAATTCGGGTTTGTTTAGGAAGCAACAGAGGCCTGAAAGTCGGGACAACAGAAGACAAATCCGGCAAGTTCTTTATAAACAGATATGGATCAAACTCATCCAACTCTTCATCTTCTTTGATCGGCAATTGTTCTCCATGATCAGACCGGTGTCTGGTCGATTCCAGACGAGAGCATGGGCAATGGAAAATGGCAGCGATTCCGGAGGTTCCTTCTGTTGATTCTCCTCCTGCAGACTCGAATCAGAGGCATCGGATTGCAGCTTCCCAAAATTTCTTGGGTTCTCGCAATCTCCTCCTTCACCAAGCCGCCTCCCTTCCCCGACGGAGATCAAACAGAGAGGGAGAAATAAAACCATGGCCTGAGAGGAGCAGAGAGAAGGAAACCCTGGAGGCATTCCATGAGGTGGTCTCTAAATGCTGAATCGGTGCTAAATATTGCTCGAAACGGCAAAGGAAACCCTAGAGTCATTCCATGAGCAGACAGCGCAGCTATCAAAATGATTACAGGCGAGATACACGATTACCTGGTTTTGCGTCGTGCGAGGAAAATAGGAGAAGAACAATTGCTGATACTCCATGAGCAGATCGGCGGAGCTACGACGAATCCAGAAGCGAAGGAAATCAGGAGAAAGATGGGATGAATCTAGGCATTACGAAGGAGATGAAGAGGAAGAGTCTAAAAAACAGATGACGCAGGAGGGTAAAGAGGAGGGCATTAAACAACAGCTAATCGGTGTGAAAGCATGATTAAGGGGATTTTTCCTTCTCCCGCTGACGTGGCAGCACCAGGGAGGAGGAAAAATCCTCATATACATCTCACTACACCAGAGAGAAGAGAGATAGAGAGAGATGTCAACCCTCGGATCTGATGCTTGCGGCGGCCGAGGCAATGACAAGAAACCGGAAATTGAGTCGCCACCATCGCATATAATCATAAAAGTGGTAGGCAGGTAAGAACGTGGTTTGAAGATAAACCCTCGTCGAGGTTCCTTCTGTCACAAGAAAGGAACAAACTCTTGTCGTCTTGAAGAAAAACTCTCGAGTTGAAATATGTGTCAGAAGAACTTTGTTAGGACTTTCGTGGGTGTGAGAGCAAGAAGATTCTTTGCTTCTGCCTCAAGAAAGGCAAAAAAGAAAACGATTGCTGACTTCGAGAAGAGAAATAGAGAAAGCAAAGAAGCTGAAGAAATTGCTAGGGCTCTCCATTTCCAGAATCCTTAAGAAGATTCGACCTTCAAGAAATTATAAAACATCTAACGCACGTTTCAGGGCTTTTCTCCAGTTCTCTCTTGGCTTCAAATTTTGCCACTTTTGTCCTGATCGATTCACTTCACTCCATAAATTTCTCAAATATTTGGCAGAAACATGCAGACAGGGCTAGGTAATCAACACTCCGAACCAATTATTGGCCTTTTTGTATGACTACCAAACATCTGTTCATCTTTTGCTTATCAGGAATTTATATCAATGTATCTGCTTGAGAATCGAGCAGAAGGCTCAGTTCTATGTGTTGTTATTCATTTTTTCTCAGTGAAGATCATACTATTTTGTATTACTCAGAAACAGTCGTTGTGGAGGTTAATCGCGGATTGCTCAAGGAGCTTGAAGGTTTCGGGTTCTCGAGGGCCAAAGCAGTATGGGCACTTCATTACTCTGGTGAATGAATACCAATAAATTACAAGAACCAAGATTCATGACCAGACATAGACACCATGTTCATACTTCATATCTTTGTTCTTGTCAGGTAACGCTAATCTCGAAGCAGCTGTGAATTGGATCGTTGATCATGAGAATGACCCACAATTCGACGTTATGCCGCAGGTATGTTTTTTCATCTCTCTTTCTCTTCTCATCTCATTTCCATTTATGATAGAATTCTTAGGAATATTAGAAGCCTTACAGTGAAAGCAAAGAAGGCCTCCTTTTCAATGAGTCATCTTCGATGTTAGGAATATGTTAATTCTTCCTGAGTTACAGGTGGAATTTGATATTGAGATCGAGTCTCCAAATCCATCTGATGATACAATGGAAGCTGAACGAGCAAGAAAAAGAGAAGAAGAAGAGAAGAAACGCGAGAGAGAAAGGGAAAAGGTACAATCATTGTATACCTTCGCGATATGAACATGGAGAGAAAATGAGGTCTCGGATGTTCCATGGAACCTAATAGCTGTGATTTGTCGTAGGAACAGATACGGGCAGGTAAAGAGCTTTTGAAAACAAAGCAAATTGCAGAAGAAAACGAAAGAAAACGGTATGAGATCGCATTCTGAATCTCTTATCCATCAAAGTGTTCAGCTTAATGTGTGTTTTTATTGATGGGGAGGTAATATATACAACAGAAACATATATTTAAGGAAAGCTGAGAAAGAAGAAGAGAAGAAAGCACGAGAGAGTATTCTTCATAAACTTGAGGCAGACAAGGTTCATAAAAGAATAACGTTAATAAATTCATTATTCATATTTTGACCAACGTGAGATAATACAATACAACAATGCAGATGGAGAGAAAGGGGAGGCTGGGAGGGTTACCAACAGAAGTTCATTCTGCCTCAAGGTCGCCTTCTGCTGCTCCGCAAGGGAGTAACGTATGCTATTTACACACCATTTTATCTTCAATTACATAGAATGAAAACATGAAAATATGAGACAATTTCATATATCTCCAATTAAATAACAAGAGTATGAGATCGTAAAATCAGTTTACTTCCAAAATGACGAATTTAAAGGTTCTTATTGATGTTTCAGAGCCATCAGTCCTCCTCCCGCAGTTGGGTGCCAAAATCAGAGCAAATGAGAGAGTGTTTGAGGTCATTGAGGCGAAACCACAAAGTAAGCATTTGAGACCATTAACGGCACAATAGCAAAAACGGCTTCTTCAAGAACCTGACTCTTTTCTTATGAATGCCATTGATGATCTCAAACAAGAATCTGATTAGTTTCATTGTTGTTTTCTCAAAGGATGAAGACCCCTTTGTCACGAGAAGAGCGTTTGAAACGCTTCTCGTGCTTGTGAGGAACGCTGCAAAGAATCCTGACATGGAAAAATACAGAAGGATCCGTCTGACCAATCCCTTGTTCCATGTAAGACAAGACACCTCCGTTATCCTTCCGTCTTTAGAACTCACATATACACACGCACATACACACATACACACAAAAAAACCTTCATAAGATTCTTCTTGAATCAATGTGAATATATTCAGCAAAATGGTATGAGTTTAACAGGAGAGAGTTGGGAGATTCAAAGAGGGTATGGAGTTCCTGGAGCTCTGCGGATTTAAGAGACATGACGAGAAAGAGTTATTGTATCTTCCTCGTGACGATGTCGACTTTTCACGTCTTCGAGAAGCCGCGTTTCAGTTGAGTTCAGCCATTACTAATCCCTTCTTCGGTATTCTTACAAAGGAAGCAACAACATGATGATGTTGAAGCAAAGTATATGAATATCAACATATGAAGTTGTACAACTTTCATGTCCTCTTTTAAAACATTTTAACGAATAAACGAAATGCTTTTAGTATTTGATTAATCTTTGTTAGGTTTATTAAAAAAAACTGATTCATAGAATTTTAGATAAAAGCTCTAATTCCGTCATCAATAGATGTTGACACTAAATCTTGGACATAAAAGAGAAATTCAGAATAATGATATCTTATTAGTTTCTTTGTAATACAAAATTTGAAAAATGTGCAAAGAAAAAAGTATCAATAGATTATAAATTAGCTTGATTCAAATCATATTACCAAAAAACTTTAAATTGTAGTTTTAAATGTCTAATCTCCAAAGTTTCAGTACGAGAAACTAAATACTTTATATATATATATATATATATATTATGGTCATTACGTATTTGGATTTCTAATAGACTTGGTTTTAGGATCATGTAATAAAATTTAGTTTTTAAGTTTGAATGCACCTTCAAAATATATCCGTTTTTAAAATAAAAATGAAAAAAAAAACATATGGAATTCGTAGTTTTTTTTTGTTATAAAACTAGAATTTAGAGTTTAATATATTTATTATGATTTCAAAATAATTTTTGGCTATAAATTTTAGAACTTTAGAAGTATGCTTATGAAATTATGGGCCGTATTATGAGCCTGAGTGAGTCAAAAGGTGGGTCCGAGTGAGGCAAAAGGTGGGCCCACCCGACCCGGTTCTTGATTGATGAGAGATGGACAATCTTCTTCGTTCCTATCTTTCGTCCCTCGCGTCCCTCGTGAAGCCGAAATCTATCGAATTGGCTCGGCGGAGATAATCTGATATTTCCTAAATTATTTTCTTGAAATCGAAGGATCGTTTTCTTAATATTTCGCCTTTGTTTCTGTTGTTTCTGGATTGAGATTAGGGTTTGGGTTTTAATCCTTATTTGTTTACCGGCGAGGCGAGGGATAAAGATGTATGCCGACCGGTTGGAGGCTGAGTCTGCGAGCAGGAAGACGGTAAAGGATCGTCTCAATGGAGGTTCCGGTGATTTCTCTAGTCGACGAGGTCAAGTCGCTGGCAAGAGGTTTTGATTTCTCGCTTTTTCCCTCCATAGAATTTTGTCTCAATTGGGATTGTTACGTGCTCTCTTCGAAAATTTAGAGCCATTTCGTCTTGTATAGCCTTAGCTACATTGTGGCCTTCGCTCCAACTGTACAAATCTATGTTTGGCCTTCTGTTATTTTATGAACTCTAACATAGAACGGTGGCTGATTCTGCTTGCTCAGAAAGCTTGTTATTTCGGCTTTTCTTCACTAATTTCATTGCAATTGCTGTATTATATTGTGGAAAATCTTTGTAGTATAGATATTAGTCTTTCTCGAACTCTTACGTGTGTCAATAAGGGTGGAGTGTTTGGCTCTTTGTTTCTCCGTGGATGGTTTCAGAAGACATAAATGTATAGTTCGTCTGCTGATCGTATCCCACTTAGTTGCCCTTCCCATTTGAGTTTTAGTAGCACCGCGACTGCATTAACAAATTTTGATTAACTATTTCCTGATGCTTTCAGACAAAGGCAGGATGATAAGTGGGAGCATGATCTATTTGATGAAGATGAACATCATCTGTCCAGTATGTACAGAAATCAAATACTGCTATAGTTCAGTATTGTGAAGTATTTTGTATACACTGTTAAACCCTGTCTTAATTACTTGCTAAGAACGCAGAGTTGATCCCAGAGACCTTCGTCTGAAGCTCCAGAAGAAACAACTTGGGTCACAAAGTGGGCAAGGTGCTGATTTGGGTGTGCGGGATCTACGTGAGAAGCTATCTGGGACAATGAATACACAACCAAGGAACAGTGACCCACCAAAATCCAAAGTGGAGGCTGCTAGACCAGTCATGAAGAGTGTGGCAGTTGAAGCCCCTGAAGCAGAGACTAAAAGATATTCCAATCAAGCTTCAAGGAGGAAGTCTCAGCAGACAGTATGAGTTCACTTTTTCCATCTAGAAATTCATACTGTGGGAAAGTCATTTTTCTAACAGATGTGGAGAATAAGTCAGATGTATTGCTTGCAAGTGCACCCCAGTTGCTGGAATGCCATACTTGTACTGTTTCTTAGTGTGTTATCTTTTGGTTCAGGCTGATACCTCAGTGGACAGCTTCCTGGAATCATTGGGTCTTGAGAAATATGCTATCAGTTTTCAAGCGGAAGAAGTACGTTACTACTACTTGGTTAATGCAATCTTCTATTGACACACGACTATGCATACACCTAGTCTCACATTCTTAACCTTCTTCTACAGGTTGATATGGCCGCTCTTCTGCATATGTCTGACGACGATCTCAAGGCTATGAGTATACCAATGGTAAGTTCCATGGTGTATACCGCCGTTACATATCTTTATCCTCAAAACTTTCCTGTTTTTGTCTACCTAAAAATTCGGGAGGATGATCGTTTGTTTTGTTTGATGAAGTTCATATGATATTGTAAACGTGATTAGACATCAACTTAAACATTTCAAATTCAAGTGCTCTTTGCTCATGAACTGTGTTTGTTTCAGGGTCCGAGGAAGAAGATACTTCTCGCGCTAGCATCTAAACACTGATGCAGATCAGTAGCTTAGTTTTGTTTCAATGGTTGGTTCGAGTTCATACATTTTAGTTATTGTTTGAATGATCCTGCATTATGACTCTTGATTCTCTTGTGTTCTCTTCTGGTCTGTATTTGTGAAAAGGCAAGCGTTGAGGTGGTTACTTATTTTAAGGGACAAAAGTAGCCAAGTAAACAGTTGTATTCCTTAACATAGTGAAGCTGTTCTTTTGCGCTTTTGACGTCGGAAGGATCATCCTATAAATCAAGACGGGCTTGATACAGTAACAGTACAAGAAACAATATCAGTAGTTCTCGGTCCAGGCACACATAAGAGGTCTTCTTTCAGGTTATTCATGTCAGGTACTTTGCCTTCTCTGACTAATATCTTTTCCATTCCCGTTGACTTGTATTGACACGGCTATCCAAGGAAGTAGAGAACCTTGATTCGATAGTTACAGAAAGATGCAATGAGGTAAAAACAATAGAGATTGCACTAGAGATGTTTATACGAACCGAGTACACTGAAAAGCAGTGCTCAAACGAGAAGTAGCTGGTAGACATGATATGTGGATGGAAGAACGCATCGTCGGTTAGGGATCTTGCTTGTTTTGATGAATCTGATGGAGAAAAGCAACTGATTAGATCTGTGTGAGGTTATGCAACAAGGGGTAGTGATAGAGTGAGTGAGTGCATATGGTATGTTAACTTAGTGGCTGAGGAATTGTAAGATCCAAGAGAAGTGTTAGATTAAGCTAACTTCGCGCTATCTCGAGAGAATACTTCACTTGGTTATGAAATCAATTGAATAAATAGGCGAGAAGGGTTTCCGCACATAGTCACAGACAGACGAGAGTGATAGTAGTAACTCAATCTCGTTTGATCTATTTTTGGGGTAGTTTTGAAGTGTTTTCACTGGCCCGTGGGCTGGATTGATTCTTGTGATCGTTCTGGCTGTGCATACTGTCTTGGTCGAGTGTATGTATGTATCATTGGGTTGAATTTTTTTGCTGTTTCTACCAATTTGGTCCTCTAATAACTCCTTTGCTCGTTTCTGTTCCCAATTCCCGTCAGTTTCCATCAGTGTTAAAAAAAATTGATCTAGCCAGCGCCTAGGCGCTAGTTAGCCATTAAACAGCCAATTTTCTCTGATATTTTTTCTAGGCGATTACTAATTGGTCTAGACGGCTTTCTAGATTATTTAAACGTATTTAGATTTTTAATAATACATCTAGATGAATATATTGTTTTACTAAATTAGATATATTTTGTACAAAAATGAAATTTATAGTTTGATTATAAATTTATAGTTTTATCTTTTTTTATGAATAATATAAATAATTATAAATTTAAAATTCTTATGAATTATTTTGAATAATATGAAAAATATGGATATTTTAGTTATATATATTTGTTATTTTTTTATATGTATCATCTAGATGTGGTATAGTCTAGTCGTTATAGGCTTTAGATGTTGGGTCACGTCATCGGATTAGTGTCTTGACACTTTTTAGAACATTGGTATTCATTATCTAAATTCATTTCTTCTGCAATAATACCAAACACCAGAAGATTTAAAAAGGAATTTGGAATTTGTAAAGCCAGAACATGTGTGCAAGGCGTTACACACCAATCGAGATGGTGAAACAAGGGTTCTTGTACACGACTGAAGATTGAAATGCATGTGCTTGCCTACCACTGCCCTAACATCATATGATCTTTATTCACCACAACAACAGCCACTAACACCATTCAAAGACTCGTCTACTTCAACATCGTCCATCCCAAAGACAAGAAATCCAATCTCCAATCATATAAAAAATGAATCCGAAATATTACATTCACATATCTAGTTGATTGATACCGAGATCAATTCCCCTTTCCCCTAAAAAAAACTAAAAATGAGGTTCTGAAACAGGAAGACTGGCAGCTCTGCATTCTCAAACCATTTTACGAACCCTAATAAGAAACTCAGATCAGGGCCTGAAAAATCTTATCATGTGTTAGATCGGTTTTCCAAATGCTCCTTAACTTTTATTTCCACCCAAAATTTGGCTTTGGAGATTCTGGTTATCTTCTAGTAATCGATCATACTCCAGCAATAGCTCTGCAGATTGTTTCTGTAGAGCTGTGACATGGGCTTCGGCTGTTTCAAGCTTCTTGTCTTTCTCTTTTGATTCTTCTTCAACCTTTTTGAAGTTCTCAGAGATTGAAGACAGTTTCTCTTGAAGCTTCTTGATTTCATTGGATGCCTTCTCTTCTTTCTCCTTGAGTTCGATTCTCTCTTTCTGAAGCTTCTCGAGTTCCTCTTTTGATGAACCGATGTTGCTTCTTAAAGAGAGTAGCTTTGTGAGGTAGTGATGCATCCGATCAATTACGAAACCGAGGAAGAGAACAACACCTGCAAGATCATACAACTTGAGTTTTCTTACACGGTCGAACAATATCTCATGCCATATTCTTTATAAAAAGGTTGGCATCATCAGAAGTTCTTTTATACCCGAAGGAAGATCCGAAAGAAGAGAAGATCTGATCGAGGAAGCTGAGCAAGTTTTATGAACAGCAAAACAGAATTCGATTATAGAAAAAAGTCATACAGAGCTTCGATCGTGTTCTGTGGAAACTACTAGACTTGACATAAGAACTAAGCAGTGCTGGAATCATTCCCCATGTATCTAACATCGAACTGTAAATGAATTACAGAATCAGTCAACTACGAGATACCGAGTGACGATTATCATTTTTCTCGACTCATTCAAATTTATGAACTCAAAAATAAAACATCTCAAACTGACCCTCATTCTATACAGACCATCCTCTAGCTATGACTATATGCAGAACTAGCCTCCAAATCCATGGATCAGCCAGACTATCAAATTTTTTCAAAAAAATCACAGCTATTGCGTAAGTAGTGGCCGAGATTTGGATATAACATAGCAAATCCAGAAAAAAATTTCCACAAATCCCAGAAAATGCAACAGCAATTAACCAGTCCAATTTTGGCAACTATATAAATCAATTGCACAACCTAAGAACCCTAACTTTCTCCAGAAATCAGAATCTCTACTTACATGGGCAGTAACTTCCATCCTCGATTATGGTAAAAGCAACAAAAAGCATGTAGAAAATAAAAAGGTAGATAAAGACTGACCCATCAGAGAAGCCTCGAGCAAGTGGGTTCTCCAAAGAACTTGATCCATGGGAGACATGGTGCCAAGTTTCGCACCCTTGTTCTGGATCTTAACAATGCTCATGAGACTCGACAAAAGAATAACAGACATGGTTCCAGCGATGGTTTTCACGGTCGCAGGACCTTTCCCCATTTTCAGCTGGTCCAAGCTCTTTATGACGAGCTCTCTCAAAGGACCAATCTTCACCAGCATTAGGAATGCAATCGCACCCTCTACGAACAGAACCAGAAATAACAGCTGAATCATTCCGATATCCCCAAAGTTTGAACCTTTACACGAATTCAAGACAGAGCAAACCCGCCAGAGCCCTAAGTGTTTTTGCTTCTGTTCCAATTAGGCATCAATCAATGGAGCTGAAACACGGAAACCCAGATCGGAAAACACAGAAACGGAGAGAAACAAGTGTGTTCTGTGAAACCCATTTGCTTGTCTGTAGCTAGAAACAGATCATCTCTTTTGACTACCACCAAGAAAGAGGAACTTGAAACTTTTAAGATAGAAGAAGATGGAATCCTGCGGGGCAAGAGATCCGTCTGTGTAGAAGGTAGCATAAAAGAGAAGTGTCTCGTAAAACACAAACGAGAGAGAGAGAGAGAGAGGAGATTATTTGCTTAACCTAGAGATCAATGGTTGTGATTAGTGATAATTGAACTATGAAGTGTACTACACTTGGCTTTGCTTTTGCGGGACGTCAGTTTGTTTTCCTTTTTCTTAGATAAAAAGAGCCATTAAAGACGAATTATCAGAAAAGGCAAAATGATTAAATATGCAAAAGACGTGGGACACGATGTACTATTCGACCTTCTAAAAATCGATGTAGACAATGCTAGACGAGGCCGGACGCTCCAATTATCTTAAATAGGAGTTTTCGGGGTGGAGGGATCATCTCGACAGTCTAGACGATCGATTAATTATTCGGAAATTGTCTAGACAATTTTTTACTTTTTATTATTGTGTTTATTGAAACAACGTCGCTTTGGTAAAGACCAAAACGACGTTGTTTTGATCTTAAAAGGCAAAAATAAAAAATCTCTAATTTTCATCGTTTTGGTTTGCAGCACCGTCATCTCTCTTTTTCCTACTGATGTTATTCTTCCTACCATCGGACTCTCTCCATGTTGTCGCCTCTTTCCTTGTCGTCGTCTTCAGTTTTGGTTGTGTTTCTTCCGGTTGTCTCACTCGCCTTCAGTCTTTGTCGTCTTGGTTTGCAGCACCGCCGCCTCTCTTCTTCCTATTGCCGCCTCTCTCGTTCTCACTGTCGCCTCCCTTCTTCCTACCGTTGCCTCCCTGCCTTCGGCTTTCTCCCTTGTGTGGCCTTCAAATTTGGTTGTGCTTCTTCCGGTTGCCTCGCTCGCCTTCATTCTCCGTCATCTTCAGTTCGGGTAAGTTCTCTCGAACGATTTTCCGTGATGGATTGTATATGAATACGGTATATACGGTGACTCGTGAATCTCTGAGGACCAAATTGATCTTATTTATGAGCTCTAACACCTCGTTCCTATGACTAATGTTATGCATGAATTCGGACGATTGTCTTATTATCTTGTCTATATGAATGGGTTTTATATATTTTTTTTCGTTTTATTAAGAAAGTAAGATTATTTGACTCTTTGTTTATTAGGTAATGACATCTTCTTTTGCTTCACATTCTACCTCTATGATTGCAACTTAAACATCAAATTTGCAAAGAAAATCAAATGATTCGGATGAAATTCGATATGTTAGTCAACCCGAATAATTTAGATAAAATTCAGTGCAAGTTTTGTGGAAAGGTTGTTTCTGGTGGAATTTATAGGTTAAAATAACATGAAGCAAATATGCAAGGAAATTTTTCTTCATGTTTTAAAACAACAACTGAGCAACAAGAAAAATGTAGGTCAGTTATCAAAGAAGCACAAGAAAAAAGAAACGATAGCTAGTGAAAAATATGAATATTCGTCATTCAATGACGATTGATGATCAAAATGAAGAAAAAGAGCTAGATATTGAAAGGTTAGAGAAAAATAAATCTCGTGTATTATGTCCTATAGATAGATATTCTTTGTTTAATTTGGAATCTTTTGTTTATTGTTTAGGATCGATATTGAGGCAAAAAATATTCAAAATGCTTTTGCTAAAGAGAGGTTGAAACAAAGTTCACGAATATATTGCTAGATGAATTTACACTCATGGTGTTGCTTTTAATATGATTGATAATGATGAGTTCAAGATGTTAGTAGAGGCGATTGGATTATATGGACTCGGTGTTACACCACCAAACCAATACCAACTAAGAGAGTCGTTATTGAACTCCGAGGTTGAAAGAATGAAAGATCTAGTATAAAGGAACAAGAAAAAGAGTGGAGTTTGAATGGATGATCAGTTATGACGGATGCTTGGACAAATAGAAAACGAAGGAGTATTATGAATTTATGCATCAATTACAGAAAAAGGTACGTCATTCCTTTCTTCTGAAGATTGTTCAAGTGAGGCACACACGAGACAATTCATATTTGAATATATGAAAGAATGCATTGAGAAAGTTAGTGTCGATAATGTTGATCAAGTGGTAACGAATAATGCCACTAATAATATGGTTGCTTCAAAGTTGTTAAAGAATGTGATGACCGAGATATTTTTGGAATCTTGTGCAACTCATACAATAAATTTGATGTTGGAGAGTATTGAAAATCTTGATAAGTTTAAGGAAACAATAGAAATGACTAAGGCGTTTACAAATTTTATTTATCTTCACCATAAGAATTTATCAATGATGAGGAATTATTTAAGAAGAGAGATATTGTAAGACCTGAAGCTACTATACTTGCATCATGTTATCTTAGTTTACAAAGTTTGGATGCTAAACAAGAAAGATTGAAGATGATGGTTTCTAGTAAAGAATGGACAGATTGCAAATGGTCAAAGCATCCTAAGGGGAAACCACGACTATGAGTTTATCTTTTTGGAATGGCATAACGTTGTGTTTGAAAGTATTTGCACCTTTGGTTAGAGTGCTTCGATTAGTTGATGGAGATGTAAAACCACCAATGAGGGTTTTGCATGGAGAGTTACAAATAGCAAAACATGAGATGTGTGCAGCATATAAAATATCGAGAAGAATTATAAATCGGTTGTTAACATCATCGATGAAAGGATCAAAGGAAGGCTTAATAGTCCTCTACATTTGGTGGCATATGTTTTGAATCCATATTACACTTATAAGAATTCGACTATTCAATCAGATGTCAATATGGTAGATGTTATGTTTAATTGTGTGGAAACTTTTTCGTAAATAATCTTGATGCTCAATATTCAGTAATCAATATCGAACTTCCAAAGTATAAAAAAGGAAGGTAACTTGTAAAGCATATGCCATCAAATGATGCGAGAAAAATGAACAAAGTTATGATCCAGGTTTATTTACTACATTTAATTTATCCATCTCATTTTAGTAAATCATATATAATGTTTTAACTTTACTTTTTACATTATAGTCGATTGGTGGGATTTTTATGAGAGGGGCACACCTTATTTGAGAAAAATGGTGATGCAGATTCTTTCTTTAACAACTAGTTCATTAGGATGTGAACGAAATTAGAGTACTTTTGAAGGAGTAACTGATTAACAAAATTCATTGTTTTGTTTTTCATTGTAGTTGTATATATAATCGTTTATGTTGTTGTGTAGGTACATGCAGAAAAAACGGAACATACTTGATACCAAAAGGTTGATAGTTCAAAGGAAAAAACAAATGAACAAGGTTTTGGATGTATTTCTATCTAATGAATTCATTTCATTAGGAGTGGCAAAATTGAGTCCGACCTGTGGGCCCATCCGAAGCCCACCCGAAAACTAGCGGGCTCGGGATTTAAAATGAAAGACTCGAATGTAAGTGGGTCTTCAGGCTGAGGCTTTGTAATAACCCACAAAATTAAGGCTCGGCCCGTCGAGCCTTGGAAAAACCATAACTAGATGAGAAACATCACTCAACTCCTCCAACCCTAGTCGTCTTGCTGCAAATGCCTGTGTTTCTCTCTTATGTCTACCACAACTGCTGTTTTTCTCCTTGTTGTGCTACGTCTTGTCCTAGCCTAGTCTTCCAACATGGTGTCGCCGTTTCTCTCTTCTTCTTTCGTCTGTGTCGTTGTTTCTCTCTTTTCTTTGCTAGGTTATGTCGTGTTAGGTCATTTCTCTCTTCTCCTTGTCGACTGCCTCTTCTCCCACCGTCGTGTCTCTTTTCTCCCACCGTTGTTTCTCTCTTCTCCTTTTCGGGCTGCATAGTGTCCAGACCATTTCTCTTCTCTTTGTCGAGCTGCATCATTTCTCTCTTTCCGGTGCTGGTCTTCGTCCGTGTAGCTTCGTCGATTTCAATCGAAGTGCCGGTCTTCGCCATATTGTTCCTCGGTCGTGTAGCTTCGTCCATTTCAAACCGTCTGTCGTGTTTGATTTCGGTTTGTGGGTCTGCCTGAAACCCGTCGAGTCGGTCCGAACCCATTTTTTTCGAGTCACAAGCGGGCTCGGGCTGACCTGAATGAAAGACTCGAATGTAAGTGGGCCTTCAGGCTGAGGCTTTGTAATAGCCCAAAAAATTAAGGCTCGGCCCATCGAGCCTTGGAAGAAACCGTAACTAGATGAGAAACATCACTCAACTCTTCCAACCCTAGTCATCGTACCGCAGTTGCCTCTGTTTCTCTCTTCTATCTGCCGCAGTTGTTGTTTTTCTCCTTGTGGTGTTGCGTCGTGTCCTAGCCTAGTTGTCCAACATGGTGTCGTCGTTTTTCTCTTCTCCTTTCGTCTGTGTCGTTGTTTCTCTCTTCTCCTTGCCAAGTTATGTCATGCCAGGCCATTTCTCTCTTCTCCTTATCGACTTCCTCTTCTCCCATCGTTGTGTCTCTCTTCTCCCACCATTGTTTCTCTCTTCTCCTTTTTGGGCTTCATAGTGTCCAGGCCGTTTCTCTTCTCCTTGTTGGGCTGCATCGTTTCTCTCTTTTCGATGTTGGTCTTCGTCTGTGTAGCTTCGTCCATGTATATTCGTCGATTTCAAGCTCCCCATAGAGCTTTCTATCCTAGCGTAGCGTTCGAAGTGTCAGTCTTCGCCGTGTTGGTCCTCGATCGTGTAGCTTTGTCCTTGTAGCTTCGTCCATTTCAAACTGTCTGTCGTGTTTGATTTCGGTCTGTGGGTTGCCTGAAACCCGTCGAGTCAGTCCGAACCGTTTTTGTCGAGTCACAAGCGGGCTCGGACTGATTTGAATAACACCCCTATATATTATGTTCAAGATTATTGATAGTAGAAAACTTGAGACGAATCAAAGGAAGAAAATGAAGAATCAAACCAAGAAATTGCGATGATGTGTGAGGGTTCAAGAGATCAAATGGATGATTTGCTTATGGTTTGAGAGCTTGATGAATTTGATTTTGATTCTGAAGAAGAAGAAGCTAATATAGAGTTTGAATCCGACGAAGAACATTTCAATGAATAATATGGAAAATTGGAATTAGATAGTTAAAAAATTAGTTATTGTTTTGTTATTTGTTTCACTTTTACTTATTTGTGTGATTTTAAACAATTAAACATTTACAAATGTTTTAAATTAAAAATTTGGATTCTAATTACATTATTACATACATATAATATATATATATCCACCTAATCTACATAATATTATATAAATATAAATTTATTTTAATGTTTTAAAATTTTATATAAATTAATTTTTTAAATAAATGCATAAATTTATATTAAATTTCTTCTCGTGTATATGATGAATTTTTTTTACAAAAAAATATTTTTTACACTGGAAAAAGTTTCAAAAATATTTAATAAATACCTCTAACAAAATTGGTAAAAAGGACGTCGAAAAGAGTTCAAACATGAAATAATGATTGTTACATAATTTTCTTCAATCCAATCCAAATATATTGGATTGAAAGTCCACATATTTTACATTATAAAAAATATTAGATAAACATGTTATGTAATATTTCTTAGTTATTTGAGAGATACGTAAAGAAACCTTTTATCAAAATATACAAATAATTTAAATCTCTTACAATTATTTAAAACATTCTATATTAACTTTATAATTTTTCATAAATTTTAGTAAGAATATCTATAAACCGCTCAACCACTTAAACTTTTATGAATCTCCTGCAAGTGGATTATATTTCACAAGCTCTTTAAACAAAACCAAAAAAATTAAAATATATGAATTAATTCCGCATTTTTGAAAAATTCTCCTACCACTTAAGATTGACTGATAATTTAACGTGACGCCAAAAAATTGTTTCATGGGAATTCCAAATCATCATACACGTGATATTAAAAATCAATAAAAAGGCATGACCACACTTCTATCTTTATATCTTTAATGAATCTTCGTCTTTTTCATCGAATTTTCGTCTTTCAAACCCAAAACTTTTTTTACATATATAACAACAACTACAATGTTCTCTTTTGTTAGGATGGACGTTTCGGGTTTTGGGACGAATTTTTCGTGTTCGGGTTGGGTTCGGGTTCTCCGGGTTCTAAAAAACTGAACAAAAAAACCATTTGGTTTTCGGGACGGATTCCTCGGGTTTCGGGTTAGATTCGGGTTGTTTGGGTTTTGAAACATTGAATCCAAAAAACCCGAATTGTATTTGGGTTCTTTCGGGTTCTTCGGGTTTTTTGGGTTATTTAAGTACGGATAATTTTGGTTTAAACGAGTAATTCGGGTTTTAAACGGGTAATTCGAGTTTTAAACGGATAATTCGAGTTTAAATGGGTAATTCGGGTTTAAACGGGTAATTCAGATTCCAAATTTAACATAAAAAAAATTAGATTAGAAGGGTTAGGATTTTCTTTTCGGGTTCCTCGGGTTCTCCCGAACCCAACCCGGACCGATCCGAACCCATTTGGGTTTTAGATTTTGAACCCATATGGGTTTTAAATGGGTAATTCGGATTCCAAATTTAACATACAAAAAATTAGATTAGAAGGGTTAGGATTTTCTTTTCGGGTTCCTCGGGTTCTCCCAAACCCAACCCGGACCGATCCGAACCCATTTGGCTTTTAGATTTTGAACCCATATGGGTTTTCTACAAAAACCCGTTTATCTTACGGGTTGGGTTTTTCGGGTTGGGTCGGTCCGGGTAACCCGAAACGCCCATCTCTACTTTTCGTCCAACAATAATCTTTAACCATATCTCGGTGAAAGTGCATAGATGCAAAAAAGAATGGAGGTTATAAGAAGGAGATAGAAGAGAACAATGAAAAGGATAGCGAAGGAAACGAGAACCAGGGGAACAAAGAGGATGGAAATAACAATGATGGAAAATAAGAGGTCATAGAACGAGGGTCTGAAAAGGCTGAATACTGACACATAATGTGATGCTTGAGAAGAGTTTATCTGATTCTAATGGCGAGTTTCCAAAGACAAAGCCATCACCATCCAATGCGGTAGAGACTATAGTACTTGAGTTGTCTCTGTAATTATAATTGACATCACTGTTGTAACTGTTTCTGTATATTTCAATGATTATTCGTTTAAAATCTCAACAGATGCTCGTTGAAAAACGTAGCTCTATAACACTTTGAATTTTATTTTCTATAGAATAGGCTATTTAAACGTGCATCCTTTGAACGGTGCATTCGTTACGATGTCTATTGGTTGGATGTGTTTTTCAATAGATATCCGGTGAAATAACTGATGCACTTTGAAAATTTCATATATAAAGCATTTCACTTTTAACATAATTCAACTAAACATACAAACAAACTTTCGTAAACCTTCCTACAAGACACTTAAATCCCCTAAACACTTAATCATGTGACCATTAATTTATTGATCATGCATATTTGTTGGCGGGTTCTGTTGGAACCTCGCTACCATATCGTTCTTTGTCGTCGATTTTGAAAGCATCAATTTTTTATGGCGATGATATGGTGAATACTGATTAGCTGATCGATAACTTTAATGATCGTTCTAACATGCCTACCATCGACCCTAACGGCCAGATGAAACACTACAATACATCTCTTATTTATTTAAAATTTATATATAATTACAAATTATTTTAATTTTCTAATAAATTTTTTTATGTAAGTGTGACATCGATGATGTGTTGAAATATACGAACAACCTTGTTATTCAAGTGTCGATGTAAGATCGTCTATACTACTCCTGATAAGTGACGTGAAAGATTATACTTCATCGATGGTGGTATTTTATTATAAATTACACCTTTAAAAGTTTATTTGATTCTAATTTAATTATTTTTCATTGAAATTACTAATGTTGTTATTGTTTTCATTGCAAAAATTTTATAGATAACTTAAAAACCATACATCGCGTGTCTAGACCGTGTGGATACGCGACATACAATCACGCTTAAAGCTAATGATGAACAACACACACAAAAACTACATGAAGAAGAATATCAAACTGACATGGGCTACAGATGAAGTCTTCAACTAACTTGCTAATATTGGGAGTTCGAAGTCAGACCAAACATTATCTGTACGACGAAAAGGTCTTCGGGAATGGTATGCATTGTCATATCTCGAGATCTAAATCATTTTGAAAATAAACTAAAGTTGGTAAAATTAAAATTTAAGCTATTATGCAACATATTAATTTTTTTTACTATATTTAGTTAATGTAATTTCAATTCCAGATGTAGAGAATGATGGGAGAACCGACGCTTTTTGAGCTTGTGATCGAAACACATGTAAAAAAATGATGTGTTGACTGAGGAAGAGGGAGACATATACGAATTTGCTGATCCTCGAGGCAGAGCGGACGATCAATGCTATCACCGAGAAGATTATACAATAATCACAAGATTTTGATTCATCTCCCGAAGAATTGACTCTACTGCAAAAAGATAAAATTTATTTATATGTAAAACTTTTTATGTATCTTTAAATTTAAAGAATTTATATAATACCTTTTCTAGTCAGGAGACATGCTTGCAAGAATGATACATCAAATCTCCATAATCATACTTTAACCTCACATGAAAAAGAGGAGTTATTAGGCTACATGGGACTAGTTTGCAACACCGGAGTTAGATGATACAATGCCAAATAATAGACACATATAATTTCAACCACTCTGATATCCGTTTTCTGATGGAATTTCCCAAAACCTTTCTAAACTATGCCATATATCTCAACCCTGTGAACCGGGAAAAAATTATCCACACACCTGAGTTTATGCCACATCGGATTGACATATAATTTAATGCCTGTTCTTTTTTGCTTACCTGACAGTGATGTTGCGAAGAAGATTGGTTGACTTGACACATGTGATGCTATGTTTTTCATCAATTAAAGGAGTTTGTGATACAATGCATGGTTCAAGGAGCTTTCAAAAAATTCAAAGATGATCGAAGGATTTTCAGATCATTTGCCTACACATATATACATATATATATATATAATTATAAATATATACCATTACATATATATATATACATATATTTACACATACACACATAAATTTACACATTTTTTACTCCTCCCTCTATTGAAAATCTTGAGCAATCATTGTGCTTTCATGCATATCCTTTTGATTTCATCGAGGGTTTTACTCATTTTTTCCATCCATCTAGGCTTTTTGGCATTGGTCGTCAGAATATGGGGTTAGTGTCAGTTTTTCCGGAGAGCATGTGTAGACACGCCACTAGGGATATTCTAGATGATGTATCCCATGGTAATCATATAAAAAGTATGGAAAAAAAGTGAGGGAAGCCTAGAGTGATGGTGGCGAACCACCCAGACGCAGGGGAAAACACTATATCGCGTCCAAGATCAATGAAGATGATGCTCGGTATATCTAAGGGAAATGGTTCTGCTTTTTAGCGATTGATACATTAACTGTTTGTTTTTAACCCACAGATTAAAGGGAATAGATCTGATAGAATATGGACACCACATATTGACGCCATGGTTAAGGGTGAAAACTTGTAGAAGATGACAGTTAAATCAATAACCAAAGAGATCAGAAAATATCAAACAGTATTCGTTTATTTACTTGTCAATCTTTAAGTACACTTGCCAATTTATACAATGTACTAAAGACCTCCACGGATAACTCCCCCATGAGTTAGACGTAAATACAACCTCAACTGTTTCCTTGCTCAGTACAGTATCCAATTAAGTACACCTAAACCTAAGAACTCTCTCTTTCTCTGTTTTGTGTACTCCGATGATACTCCTCAGATTCGTTAACCTTGTTTTTTGATTTCCAAGTCAACTTATCTGCCTTGCTCTCGGCTCAGCAACCACTCCCTGTTCTTCAGCCGCGCCGTCATGCTGAACTCTCTTCAGCTTTGATTTCGCTCGATTCATTTTGACTCCTCCTTCTTCTCCTTAGTCTTCTCGTTGACTCACTCTAGTCCTCCTCAATTTGAATTCAAGCTTCCTTAATTATCCCAACTTCCTGAAACAACAATTATAAACTACGATCCTATTTTTACTGCATTCACAATCTCCCCCTTTGAATTCTTATCACAAAAACATACATTAGTCAATGACACAGAATTCAAAATAATGCAATAAAAATCATTCAGGCATAGAATAGTCACAATACGAAATTTAACAACCTAAGTCCAGACCATTTTAAGTTCAAGCATAGAAAAGTAAACCTTAAGTACACTTAAGCAATTGTCTTTAAATGCACTTAAAATAAAGTGAAGAACATGTGGGAACACATCAGTTCCTCTTCCTTTTTCCTTTGCTTCTCTTTGAAGAAGATTCCTCCTGAATCTCTTCAAACTCTTCATCAACCTCTTCCTCGTCACCCTGCATTTCACCCCCTGTTTATGTGATAAGATTCAAACTGGATCAGTCACAATATACGCAAAAACAAATCACATAATAATATAAGTGCACTTGATTATTCTGAGAACGCAAGATCAGTCCATCAATGGTGCGGAGCACTGCACTTAATGTTGCACTTAAGGTTCGTCGCAGTTCAGTGAGCTCCTGAACTATGCTGTTCATGGAAGTTCCAGTTGTCGAAGCAGATGGCATCTTCGCCATATAGCGCTTTTCCAAGATAATCCAGGGGGGAGTATTCTCTTGAACCTCATCTTTCCCAACTATATCAGACGCTTGTTGAACTAAAATGTTCTGAATCAGACAAGGAAATGGAAGAATGAACTTTGTGGAGTTAGATAACCCCAATCCAACAATTAAGTCCAAAAATACTTTCCCAAAATTGATGGGAATATCATTCTTCAAGCAGTAAAGAAAAACTGATGTATCCTGTCTTATCGCATCAGATTTCTTGTTCAGTACCCAGTTCGTGCGTGAAATCTTATTCAACAACGCGTACTCCGATTGAAGTTTTGAGTTTGGAATCTGACCTGACCATGAACTTAACCTACCCTTTGTTAGCTCCTTTGTGACAACATCCATATCTAGGTCCAACTGAAGTTCCTTGGCCCGAGTAACCGGAATATGTGGAATCCCCAGAAACTCGTTTATAACCTCTGCACTAAACTTGAATACACGACCACGAACATACGTGGTACCAAATAGAGCAGAGCTTGGCTCTTCAATCTCAGGAGCGAGATTCGCATAGAACTCATAGATGAGTTCCTTACACACAGGGTTCACCGTGGTGACTGTGTTTGTCAACTTCCTGTTGACCAATAAGTCTCACACAGATAAATGCTGGAATGGATGTACGCTAAGTCCTCTCTTAGAGAAAATCTCCCTTTCCTTAAGGGTTCTAAGCCTACTCAGATAAGATTCCTTGTACATTTTGTGGGAATAGGCTTTCGAAACAGAGAGATGGGTAGCTCATCGTGATGATGCAAAAGATCGGGCACCAGATGGCGGAACAGGTCTCTCAGACTCCAGTGATGGTGGGATGGTGGACGGAGCAGCACTCGGTGAGGGAACCGAGGTAGGACAGGTATCTCGTGGTGGTGTTGACGTATCTCTTGGCTCTGTGGAATGGGTATGTGGGTCATTCTGTGGGGTCGAGGCAGAGGGGACCCTGATGTCGCTATCAGGATATGTATGAAGATGGACCAAAGAAGATGCGCCTGGCCTCAGATTCTCACGTTTGTTAGGTGCAAAGAATTTTGTAGCCATCACCTTGTAACGACGGCCATTGACACGAGAAGGGTTTCGGGTGAAGACCAAATCTCCCATCTGTACTTCCTAGTCGTCAACCATGAGAGTGTCATCTGCACTTAGGCCGAAATTTGTGCTTCGAGTCTGCATTGTTGTTTGAACGAATGATCTGCAAAAGGAAAGACTACCGCTCTTTTTCTCGAGAGAGATGGGTTAGGGTTTCAGAGATGAGCGCACAATGTGAAATGAAGCAGTTTAAGAGGAGTTAAGTGCAGTTATTGAGAAATTTCAGGAATTTTGAAAAAAATTTGAATTTACTGCACCACTCACATCAGCCTACAAAAACACCCCATCACATTTAAAAAAAACTGCCGGTCAATTTGAAAGAGAAAAGCACTCAAGTGCAGTTATTACTCGTCATATCAATGTGAACAACTTGACATAAGACATGATGAACGGAATCAAAGCAGAATCAGATTGTTAAGAATTAGTCAAAAACTGTAAACGGCTGATTGTTTAAGTACACTTACTGAAATTTGTTCTCCACTTAAAAACAATCTGTTCTATTGCATTTCTTTTTATCATTATTTTTTTTCTCCCTTATTTTTCTTCTATTTTTTTTTCAAAACCACTCATTTAAAGCTTCTAGGACGTTGTTTAGATATCCTTTTGTTCATATAACAAGTTATTTAACTACCTTTATTGAGGTATACTCTTATGTACACATAGAGGAGTATTTAAGCACGAGTTTTGGCTTTGTGTCATAGGACGTTATAACTAAAACTGAATATCTCCCAACTTAGACCCGAACATATACTCATGACAAACACATCTTATTTTTGCATATAAATGCGCATAAAAGTTGTCAGAGGAGTAAGTAGAGTTTTAAGTGCACTTAAAAAACTGAAGCATGTAGAAATAGAAACAGTGTTCAAACACAGAACAAGGATCATTTAAGTGTACTTAAATCAAGCAGACATGACAGTAATTTTCCTCTTCTTCATAAGATCATCAAACACTTCAAAACACAATTTCACCAATGTAATACGCAAGAAACGATCAAAGCTCACAAACACCAAGTGATTTTCTCAGAGAAATAAACCGATTTAAATCCAGAGGTTTTGTAAAATTTCATACCGTAGTCCATAAGCATTTGGTTCATCCATATCAGTTGAGTGCAACAACTTCCCAAAGCAATGTATTCAGCCTCAGCAGTAGACAGAGATGTCAAATTTTGCTTTTTGCTGTGCCATGAAACTAAATTGTTTCCGAGAAAGAAACATCCTCCAGATGTACTTTTACGATCGTCTGCATTTCCTCCCCAATCAGCATCACTGAAACCAATCATGCTTCTGTATAATTTAACCTCAACATCTTCACCATCTGCATCTCTTGTCAACTTTGTTGTTGTCGACATGAGGGTACTTGCCGATTTACTGTGATCTAGTTCAAATCTTTTTACCAGATTTCTGGCGTATTTACTTTGAGAAATGAACAATCCGTCGTCGTTGTTTGACTTGTAGCCCAAGAAAGTATCTTAGTTCTCCGAACATGCTCATTTCAAACTCCCTCTTCATAGTTTCCACAAACCAGTTCACTTTTTCCTGCGATTTCGTACCAAATACAATGTCATCAACGTATATCTGTACAACCAATAAGATACCATCTGAATCATGAAATACCATTTGAATCATGAATGAACAAAGTTTTATCAACTCCCCCTCTTTTGTAGCCGTTCTGCACAAGAAAGCTTGTGAGTCTTTCATACCAAGCACGAGGTGCTTGTTTTAGTCCGTACAGGGCTTTCTTAAGCTTGTAAACATGTTCTGGATTATGTGGATCTTCAAATCCTTTTGGTTGTTCTATATATACTTCTTCTTGAAGTATTCCATTGAAAAATGCGCTCTTCACATCCATCTGAAACAATTTGAAGCCAAAGAAACACGTAACACCAAGCAATAGACGAATTGATTCTAGTCTAGCCACTAGAGCAAAGTTTCATCGAAGTCTACTCCTTCTACTTGAGTATAACCTTATGCAACTAATCTCGCTTTATTCCGAACAATCTCACCTTGCTCATTTGTTTTGTTTTTAAACACCCATTTCGTGCCTATCACATTCAGATGCATTGGTCTAGGAACTAAAATCCAAACATCTTTTCGAACAAATTGCTCTAATTCCTCATGCATAGCTTTGATCCAGGATTCATCATCTAACGCATCACGAACACACTTTGGTTCTATTTGTGAGGTAAA
>CM071873.1:10161809-10232812 GCA_036759665.1 Gynandropsis gynandra
AAAAAAAAATATTATAGCAAGAATGAATTATTTTTTTATTAAATGAATCAATTTTTATATTGATTAAAATGTATTAATGTATATTTGGACATCAAATATAGAAGAAAATATAACATAAGTGCAAACTACATATTAAATTTCGATCCTTGAATTATTCTTTGGAAAGTTAAAATTGGTTTTGTTGAAATTGTGAAAAACATCTCTGGAATTAGGGAGAACCCGAAGCGCGTGAAACTGTAGAAGTTAGTCATACCAAGAATGAGTATTTTTTTTATTTTTTTTATTTTGTTTTGGACTCTGAGAAGCAACGCAAGAACCCCACGAACAATCGTCTTCTCTTCTTCATAAATCTTATAACTCTCTCTCTCTCTCTCTCTCTCTCTCTCTCTCTCTCTCTCTCTCTCTCTCTCTCTCTCTCTCTCTCTCTCTCTCTCTCTCTCTCTCTCTCTCTCTCTGAGTATCTAAGTCCTTGATTTCTTGGTTGAGATATACAGAAATGGCGGTAAGGTTTCTCTTCCCTTTTTCTATTTTCATAAAATTTCTGGGTTTGAGTTTCGATTTATGGGAACGATGAAATCAATAAAGTCAAAGTCATAGTTCTTCGAAATCTGTCTTAATGGTTCCTCAGAATTTCGGGTGTCTTGCGTTCTAAGTTTCAGCATCCCAGTCAATGGCTTTAATTATTAAGTCTATCTCAGACCAGACATATATGATACATTGAAACTTGTTTCTTCAAAGTTATGTATGATCTTGTCATCGTAAGATAATAATATTCGATCATTTGTGGTTACAGAATCGTGGACATGTGCCTAGATTCGGCGAATGGGATAAACAAACGGATGCTCCGTTCACAGTAGTTTTCGACAATGCGAGGAAGAAAAAGAACCTGTACGACCTGAAAGAGAACCCTGAAGTGGCTTCGAACCAGGGATCTCCACCACAACCACCTCGTACTCCAAACCCTCCTAGACCCGAGCCAGCGCATCAGATTCCGAAACAAAGATCACAGGGCCATGGTAAGAGCAGAGAGGATGGAGATTTCAGACGGTTCGCACCATCTCCAGCTCATAGCGACAACAATACACGAGTAAGGCCTCAGGCTCCTCCAAGGGAACACCCGTATGGAGGCAGAGTCGTCAATCAGGTCGAGTCGAACAGACGGCCACCACCACCACAGAATCCTAGGCCTATCCCCAATGTTAGAGGCCAACAATATAGGGTACGCACATCTTTGTTCTATTCTCTCCTCGCTTTTATGATCAATATTGTGTTATACAAGGTTGTCCCAAAGTGGATTAAGATAAAAATAAATTGTTAGAAATTTCTGGATTTTCAGACGAATAGTCCGTCAGACAATTTTTCAAAGGATTGTTTGTTTGGAAATTTTCGGATGAATAGTGACGGGTTATACCTTAGTGTCTTATTCATCGGTAAATTTCCAAACAGAGATCTTTATCAATAATTACTGATATAAATTCAATATATATTAGATAATCTTAAATTATTGAATTAATTTTAAATTCATTTGATATAATAATTAGAGCTGATTTGTATGTTGAACTCTTAATTATGATATGCATATTTTAGAAATTAAAATATAAATGAATATTATATTGTGTTGTCCCACGTCAACTAATAAAATATAGATTATATTCATATATGATATTAGACAATTATTAACATTTGAAATAATGTTTGAATTAAGTTAACTACCTTAAAAAAACTAAAAGGTAGATGGACAAAGTGGTTGGTGGAGTTTTCAAACTCCAAAATACTTCTTATTTAATTCAAACGATTTTTCAGTTATACCTGAATATAGACTCGGACTGACCCTGAGATTTTACCCGTCTTTAACTTAAATTCTAAGTCCCAAACGTCACACACCTCGTATGTGACCGCCTAAAGCTATTCTTACAATAGTCTTAGATTTTCGAATGATTCTACGAATCATTCACCCACAAATCCCTAAACACATCGTCTAAGATTTGTTAAAAAAACACTCTCACAAGTTAAATAAAACACTCTTATTTCTCAATTTAAACCCACACTTCTCTCTTGAATATTTTTGCTCGATATTTGCTGATGGATAGGGTTCTTTGATATTTATTCTGACTATTTCTTTTCAATTGAACATAAGATATACTTTAGTGTAATAAATACCAAACTCAATAGTTTCCTTCACATATTTGATTATTCGTTTTATGGCTTGAATGTGAGATCGTTTCGACTTTTGGCTTGATATCGTGCACTAATACCTACACTTGCTGCTACATAGGTCTACTTGTTGTTAAGTAAAGTAGACTTCATATCATACTTCAGTATACCTTCTGTTCTACATCCTCTCCTTCGGAATCTTTTTGTCAATTTGGTAATAGTAGACATGGGCGTGTGAGTAGTTTTGCTATTTTCCATTTCATTTTTTTAACTAAATCACGAGCATACTTGCTTGCGATGTAAAAATTTCGTCATCCAATTGTTTCACCTGCAAACCAAGAAAGAACTTTAGTTCTCTGAACATACTCATCTCAATTCATTTGTCATTGTTTGCACAAACCAATCAACTTTCTTTTGAGATGTTGCACCGAAGACGATGTCCTCAACATAATTTTGGACAACGAGTAAGTGATTATCATATTTGTGAATCACTAAATTTCGATCAACTCCCTCTCTCTTGTATCCTTTTTTTATGACAAACGTGGTTAGCCTGTCATACCACGCCTTTGGCACTGTTTCAAACCATATAATGTGTTCTTAAGTCGATATACATGATTTGAATGGTTGTGATCCTCAAAACCATGAGGTTGTTCAATATATACTTCCTCTTGAATGATTGTTTTTAGAAATGTGTTTTTCACATTCATTTGATATAACCTGAAACCAAGAACACAAGAAACTCCAAGTAGCAACCGTATAGACTAGCCTTACAATTGGTGCAAAGGTTTCATCAAATTCTATCCCTTCAACTTGTGTGTATCCTTGAGCTACAAGTCGTGCTTTGTTTCTTGTAATCTAACCATATTCGTTAGTTTTGTTTTTAAATATCCATTTTTTTCGATTATATTGGTTTCAGTAGGTCGAGGAACTAGATGCCAACATCATTACGTTCAAATTGTTCTAATTCTGTATACATGGCCTTAATTCAAAACTCATGCCTCTTTAAAATTTTAGGTTCATGTTGAGATGTAAAGCAAACGAATCTCACCAAATCATTGTAGTTGATGCGTGGTTTGTTCTTTATTCTTCTTGTCTCATGAATATTTCCAATGGCATTTGATATGGAATGATTTTTGTGTACTTGAACTGGAATATTTCCTCCTTCTGTCCCATCACCACTTGACGAGTTCTCTCTTGTAGTTTCTACTTCTGGGTTGTCAGTTTGTTCCTTAAGTGGGCTTTCGGTTTCGACATGTATGTTTGACATCTCTATTTGTATCTGAGGTACAAATATTTCTGTAACAATAGAAATTTCTGAATTTTGACTGTCTTCATCAATACAACGTTAGTAGACTCAATAACAGTTTTGTTACAAAAGTTATAAACTCGAAAAGATATTGAATTTATACCACAAACAAGAAACATTCTCTCATCTATCTTTGAATCAAACTTACCAAGGTACACAATCATTAAGTATGTAACACTTACACCCAAACTTATGGAAGTAATTGATGTCCAGTGTCTTTGTTTTCCATATTTCGTAATGTGTTTTTTAGTACCTGTTCGGGCATAAACTCCGTAGATGATGTGACGGATAGTGTTTATGGTTTCTACCCAAAATCGATGTGCAACTTCCTTACCGTGCAACATTGTCTTAGAAATTTCTTGTAAAGTTTGGTTTTTCTTTCAACAACTCCATTTTGTTGTGGGGTTTCCGGAGCAGAATATTCATGTGAAATACCAAGTTTGTTACACAAGTTTCAAATGACTCATTCTCAAATTCACGACCATACTCCTAATCTTTTTATGTTTCCTTTTGTTCTCTCACACAAATCAAACCCATGTATATATTGAAAAATCATCAACACATATGAAAACATACCTTTTTCCATTTATGCTTTAAATTTGCATAAGTCCCATCAAATCCATGTGGAGCAATGCAAGTATGTGGGTGGTCTTGATTTGCGACATCTTCTTATGATTAATTCGAAATTTTTACCTTGTTGAACGGTTTACAGAAAACATCCTTTATCTTTGTCATTTGGACATACCTCGAATCAACTCAAAATTAAACAATTTAACAATGATTCAGTAATTAACATGTCCTAATCGTTGATGCTAAATATGAATAGGATCTGGTGTAACATGGTAGCGCTTTACTTCTTCTCACCAAATATAGCATTTGTTTGATGATTTTTCCTACAAGAACATTCTTACCATCTTCATTAGTGACAACATATTTCTCATGTGAGAAAGAGACAACCAAGCTTTGATCACACAACTGACTAATATTTATTAAATTGGCTTGAAGTTCTTGTACAAAATGTATATTAGTTAACTCCGGTTGTCCAATGGCTATAATGTCAAATTTTCCTTGTATTCTTCCTTTACGTTCGTCCCCGAAAGTCACACTTCCACCTTTGGTAATTTCTTTAAAATTAGATAACAATTAAGATTACCTTTCATATGTCATAAACAACTACTATCAAAGTACCACATAGAATCTTGTTCATCTTGTATCGAGGTGATTACAACATTGCAATTTAGATTGATTTTTTAACCCAAATCTGTTTAATTTTAGGTTTTCTTAATGTCGTATATCTTTCAGCCTTTTTAATTCATATTTGTCGAACTTTAGGTGTCGACCAAAAAGAAAACTTACCTTAATGTCGCCGTGGTTGACGTTGATTCCATTTTCTCCTTGTTATCCTTTTCCTTTTGTTAAATCCCCTTCGTGGTTTTCAATCGTAGTTATTCATTTGATAACAGTTGATTTGAATGTGACCTTTTTTTCCCGCAGTAGTAACATCTTCTATACTCTCTTTGTTGATATTTAGGTCTCATATACGCCAAGGTGTACTTCGAAATTTCTGAGGTATTACTATCTTCGGTAGTTTTTCACTTTTAACAAATTTACCTTGATTACTTGAACTTTATCCTTTATAATCAAGTCTAAAATGGTTTGAGTCCCTTTTTTTCTTAATGTTAGAAGATAGTCCAGCTTTTCTGTTTTGATAAAATCTTTAAGTTCTTTTTTGTTTTTTCAAATTGATTTGAGATTTTTTTTTTCATCTTATTTTTTCATGAGTTTCTCCGTGAAAACTTTTAATTGTGACTCGATAACATCCTTCTCTTTTTGAATCTTAATATTGAATTGACTCATTTTAACACATTTCTCATATAATTCTCCCATGATTAGCTCACCATCATCACCACTTTCTTCATTTGGCTATTCATCATCACTTGCAGTGATACTGTAGAATGTTATATAGCTAGTTATGTCCTCATCTTCACTTTCTTCCTTCGATTCAGTTGAATCTTCTTGAGTAAGAAAAGACTAGTTTTTCTTTTTCCCATTATGACACTCATTATTTATGTGTTCAAAACCTTGACAATTGAAGCATTTGATTGCATTCAAAGTTTTCAAGATAGCTTCTTTCTCTAGGTATGCCTTGAATGTTTGGGGTATCCTCCTGGTCCGTTTTTCAGAAATTTGTTAAATGTCTTTGCTAACAAGTATATATATCTCTTCCGTGATTCTGTCAATCTCCATTGGGTTTCCGTCTATTTAAGTGATATTCCTTAGGAAGATTCTTTGCTAGTTGATCCTTGTTCCAGCTGCAACTCCATTTCATAGGCTGGCAATATTTCTACTATTTGTGGGTGAGTGATTCGTTATGTCGGTATTGAGTGGCATGTTCATAGCTGCTTTTTATGCTGAGAATTTCTTAGATCAGTATCGAAAACGTTTCTTGACAAGCTTCTTGTCTTCATAAGGTCAACCAAAACATGTGCTTCATTGGCCGAGACATTCAATCTTCCACTAAACTCTTTCACGTTTTTATTCTCTCTCATTTCAATTTTTCAAATTGATGTTCAAGAATATCCAACATTGTTATCTTCACACTTGGAGTTCCTTCATGGATTGTTTCAAGCATATCCCAAACATCTTTTACTGATTTGTACCCTTGTATTTTTTTTTTTTTGAATTCGTTCATGTCCAAAGAGGCGAAAATTGTAGCTAATGCTTTTGCTTTATATGTTGACGATCTCTTATCGACTAGTGTCCATTGATAGAGCAGTTTCTCTTTTTTCGTTTCTTTTGTCATCGATCACCATTGGAGGATTCCATCCATACTTCACGGCTCCCCATGCATCTTTGTATATGTCGTGATTGTTGGTTATCATCTTAACCTTCCAATATCCATAATTGGAGGTGTTAAACATAACGGGTTTGCAATACGAGTATAAGTCTCGTGAACCTTCCATCTCTCTCTTAACCGGATCTCGAACGGATATGTAAGATTAACTTTTCTAATCTGTTTCCAGCTTTGATACTAATTGAAAAAATTAAAGAGTAGATGGACAAAGCGTTTGGTAGAGTTCTCAAAACTCCAAAGTATTTCCTATTTAGTTCAAATGGTTTTACAGGTATACATGAATACAAACTCAGACTCAAACTAAGACTTTGCCCGTCTTAAACTTAAATTCCAAGCCCAAAACGCCACACACTCCGTATGTGACCGCCTAAACTATTATTATAATAGTCTTAGGTTTCTGAATGACTCTACGAATCACTCACCCTAATCCCTACACATATCGTCTAAGATTTGTGTAAAAAACTCTCACATGTTAAATGAAACACTTTTGTTTCTCGGTTTAAGCTCACGCTTCTCTCTTGAATATTTTTGCTCAATCATTACTGATGGAGAAGTTCATTTTCGTCCATGATATCAGTCCTCTTTATATATATGTCTTGATGTGTTTTTTTTATAGATATTCTCCATATTTTTAGCTTTCTTGATATTCTCCATGATATCCTCCAATTAGTTAGTCTTTGACTTATTCAACTTTGACCTATTCAAATATAGGACTCAATAGAAAAAACTTGAGAATAAAATAATATATTAACACTACCAATTCGTTATACATACTTCAGTAATACTTAATAGCGAATGTATTTTCTTATTCAATAACGAAGGGTTTACAAGACTACTTATATACACGATTGAAAACCCTAGGTAAGTAAATTACAATAATAGACTTTCCTTAATATGCCCCCTCAAGACGGAGCACGGAAGGTGATTCCGATCTTGACACAGAGATCATGGAAAGAAGAGCGCGGAAGCGGCTTCGTCAGAATGTCAGCAAGCTGATCGCGGGAGGTGACGTGAGAAACCCGAAGAGAACCGTCTTGAACTTGACCCCGAACGAAAAGAAAATCCAAATCTAGATGTTTCATACGTGAGTGAAACATTGGATTAGCACTGAGATAGGTGGCCCCGACGTTATCACAGTAGATAGTAGGCGTACCCGTAGGAGAAACACCAAGTTCAGATAGCAAGGACATAAGCCACCGCAGTTCCGCAGACGTGTTGGCTACTGAACGATACTCAGCTCCAGTTGATGATCGAGAGACACTACCTTGTTTCTTGGATGACCAAGAAACCGGATGACGTCCAAGATATACAATATATGTCCCCGTAGAAGTGAAGTCATGACAATCACCAGCCCAGTCCGCATCACTAAATGCGTGCAACTGGAGCATGTTTGAGGCCGAGAGAAAGACACCAGCAGTACGCGTTCTGTTAAGATAGCGAAGAACACGTTTTGCGGCTTGCCAGTGAAGATCCGTTGGAGCGTGCATAAACTGAGATAGCTTGTTGACAGCAAAACTTACATCCGGGCGAGTGAGCGACAGGTATTGCAAACTGCCAATGATTGTCCGATACTCTGACGGATCATCCAGAGGTGTACCCGAGCGAATTGTGAGTCACGACGTTGAAGCCATAGGCGTCTGTATCGGCTTCGTATCCTGCATGTGTGTCCGGACTAGGAGATCATTGATGTATTTGTGTTGTGTGAGCATGAGGCCTTTGTCCGAGCGAGAGACCTCAACCCCAAAGAAGAAGGATAAATTGCCAAGATCTTTTAGAGAGAACCGAATCGCCAATGCCGTGATGAAGTTTTGAACTCGCGTAGAACAACTACCTGTCACAACAAGATCATCCACATAGACGAGAACGAAGATAGAGACTTCGTGATCTCGAAGAATAAAGAGAGATGGGTCGGCAAGAGAGTTACGAAACCCATGTGTGACGAGAAAGTTGCGCAGTTCAGAATACCATGCCCGAGGTGCTTGTTTAAGCCCATAGATAGCCTTTTGTAACTTGCAAACATGCGTTGGATTATCCTTGTGAATAAATCCCGGTGGTTGAGACATATATACCTCTTCGATTAGACGTCCCTGCAAAAAAACATTGTTAACATCAAGTTGTCTAAGGGGCCAACCTTTGGTGACAACAATGCTTAGGATAAGTCGAATGGTTGTCGGTTTGACAACGGGGTTGAACGTCTCATGAAAGTCAACTCTCGGACGCTGATGAAATCCTTTAGCAACCAAACATGCCTTGTACCGTTCAATAGATCCATCAGGCTTTCGTTTAACACGGAAGACCCACTTACATCCCACAATGTTGGGAGCAGCCTCGGGGGGAACTAGGGTCCATGTGCCATTTCGAATAAGCGCATCAAACTCTTACGTCATAGCCTTGCGCCAGTTTGAGTCTTTTAATACTTGGGCAACTGATGTAGGTTCAATGTCAGTCCCTGACGCCGTGGCCAAGAGGGAGAATGGCTTGTTTGGCTTAGTGCTGTTGTTCTTGGACCGTGTCGTCATAGGATGCAAATTTGTTGTAGGCTGCACCGTAGCTTCAGGATGAGTGCTTGAGCGGGTGGATACAGAGGTCGCGGCAGCATGATCGAGCAGGGAGACTGGCTGAGAGGTGTCTGCAACTGTAACAGGTTCAGCATCATCATGATCCAGATGAGTGTCTACGGTAGGAGTCACGGCAGGTGAAGAATCTGAGCTGGGGGGCAGACCTGAGGACGATGGAACAGAGGAGGGGACGAGAGAAACAGTAGGGTCCGAGGATAAGGGGGATGATGACGAAGGGTGTGATGACATGGACAGGAAGAATTTTGGGTAGGCCGCATAAGGGAAGATATTTTCATGAAACTCAACGTGTCTAGACACATATATACGAGAGGTAATGGGTTCTAGACATAGATAGGCACTTTGTGTGGGAGAGTATCCTAGGAAGACACATGGAGTAGATCGAGGGGATAATTTGTGGGAGGAGTAAGGACGAAGCCAAGGATAACAGAGACACCCAAAGACCCTAAGTTTATCATAGTTCGGATCAACCCCAAAGAGACGTATGTAAGATGATGACATGGAAAGTGTTGGAGTTGGCATTCTATTATCAGATAGACAACCGTGGTGAATGCATAAGACCAGAAAGAGAGAGGGAGGGACGCATGCATAAGAAGAGACATGCCAGTTTCGACTATGTGTCGGTGGCGACGTTCCGAAATGCCGTTGTGCTCGGGTGTGTGGGGTGGAGTAGTGAAATGAGAGATACCATGGGAGGAAAGGAAGGAGGCTAGGGAAATGTATTCATCTCCATTATCAGTGTAAAGTGTTTTGATTTTAGTGTTGAATCTGTTTTCGACAAGAGCTTTGAACTTCATAAACGTGTCAAGAACTTGAGATTTGGCTTTAAGTGGATATAACCAAGAATAACGAGTGAAATGATCAACAAAGAGTACATAGTATTTGAAGCCATCGATGGAAGCAAGCGGAGACATCCATACGTCAGAAAAAAGTATTTCTAGAGGCATAGAGGAGGTGATAGTAGATTGAGCAAAAGGAAGTTTATGGCTTTTATTACGAGCGCAAAAGTTGCAAAACATAATGGAAGAATTCCGAGACAACGGCAAATGAAACTTAGACACGACATGCTTTAACATAGGAAGAGATAAATGACCTAAACGAGAGTGCCACTCGGACAAAGTGGACTTGACACTACTGAAAGCAACAAAGGTTGACGCAGAGGAGGGTTTGAGCGGCCACTCATAGATATCGTCTTTACTTTTGCCTGTTAGGATTGGTGCCCCCATGCTGAGATCCTTCACCTGAAAACGATGTAGAAAGAATTCCACAGAAACTCCATTAGTATTGAAAAGCTAGTTGACCGAGACGAGATTTTTATGAATCGATGGCACACAAAGCACATTAGTAAACGACAAAGGACGTGTGGTAGAAGGCATAGAAAAAGAACCCGTGTGAGTTATTGGTAGGACCGAGCCATCACCAACAATCACATCCTCTCCTCCACGGTATGGACTATGAAGTACCAGGTTTTGAAGATCGGATGTGATATGATGCGAAGCCCCACTATCAAGAAGCCACGTACCAGAATCATAGTACGGCGCGAGCGCATTGTGAGCCTGCGGTTGCCACGATCTGCCTGCATTGTTCCACGATTGCTGAGGCTGTTGAGGATGTGAATGTCCTGGAGATCTGTGCGCCGTGATCAGTGTGAATTGAGGGAATCTCTTTGCACTATGTCCAAAGACTCCACATGCTTGGCACTTGCCTTGATACCCTTTTGATTGCGAGCAGTGTGATCGATGATCAGATGTATGGTCTCTACCTCGTCTGCGAAAGTGCTGTTGGGAACGAGTGTTGGTGTAGTGAGCCGTCACGGGTACAGACTGCAGGACGGGTTATGAGACATCCACAAGGAGCTTGGCTTCATGATTGATTAATTTTTCATGAAGTTCTTCAACGGAGATGGCCGTGTCTCTTGCTTGAACAACATCAATGATTGGTTTGAATTCATCCGGTAGACCAGAGAAGATGGCATCGAGTAGATCTTCATGATCAAGTGGTTTGCCAAGCAATGCCAATTCATCAGCCTTTGTGATGAGGAATCGAAAGTAATCATCAATGGTTTGTGCTCCTTTCACACACCGTTTGATTTGATCCCTCAGCTGAAGGATATGACCTCGTGAGGCTTTGCCGTATGTCGAGGCAAGTTTGTTTCATGCTTCCCGAACAGAGGAACAATGGGCGACGAGTGGCTGAAGGGGAACGGAGAGAGCCCCGAGAATAGCACTGAACAACAATCTGTCTTGTTGTTTCCATGGCTCAAAGGCCGGGTTGGCTTGCATAGAGCCGTCAACAATGATGGTGGCCGACGGCACGCAGGAATCGTTGGAGATAAAACAATCTAGTTGATGTCCTTCAAGGAGAGTTCTTATTTGTATACTCCAAGTAAGATAGTTCGTGCTTGTGAGTTTGGTGACATTGCCCATGTTAACCGTAAGAAGTGTTTTCTGCGGTTCTCGGGTATTGAATGTGGCGGCAGTTACAGTGTGAGCAGAGGATGAAGCGGATTGTTTCGTAGCCATGACAGATAGGAGTTGACGTTGACAGGAAACGTCGTCAATGAAGCGAAGGAGGCGGCTGAGATAGCGCAGGAGAGGCGGCTGAGATAGCGTAGGGGAGAGCGGTCGAACGGACAGGGGAGGCGGCCGAACTAATGAGGCAGACGAGCAGAGGAGCGGCCGAAACAGGTAGGGAAGGCGAACAGGAGAGCTACCGAAACAGGGAAGCGGCCAAAACAGGGGAGGCAGCCGAATCAGGGGTGGTGGCTGAAACAGGGGTGGTGGCTAAAACAGGGTAGGTAGCCAAAAAATTAGGTTATTTTGTCTTGGGTTATTTTGTCTTATGACTTGGGCTCTGATACCATAATAGCGAATGTATTTTTTTATTCAATAACGAAGGGTTTACAAGACTACTTATATACACGATTGAAAATCCTAGGTAAGTAAATTAAAATAATAGACTTTCCTTAATAATACTAAGATCTAAAAACTTAATCATTATACTAGAAAAAAGAAGATCAAAATCACTTAATAACAAATAAGATGGGCTTTTGGTTAATCTTATGAAAATATTTGAAGCCGCCGGCGATTCCACCATTTCCGGGACAAGGAGGTAATTCGAATCTCGACAATATGAGTTACACACACATCTTCGATCAAGTAAGAGAAGATAGGATGGTCCAAGAAGGTGGGAGGCCAATGGGCTTCATAAGTGCTCACACCACTCCTACTCGACCCTTCAACCAATCTTCTCCCGCTAGTCCTAAGGTATTTATATGTGGTCCACATTTTTCATTCCCTAATATAGTTTCATTATTATATGTACTTACTCTTTTGTTTATTTTTTAGAGTCTTATTAAAATTGAATTTCCTTTTATATAGAGTTAGGTATTTAATATATAAACTTCCAATTTAATAGCTTAACTCACTCCCAAAAAGATTAATTAATTTTGTGAGGGAATAATATAAAATTTTGATTATATCTCGTATTCGAGTCATTTTATTTGAGAAGATATTTATATTAGTAAAATCTGTACCAAAAGAAAATATAGTGAACCGTAAATCTTCAAACATTTTTTAAAATTGTAAAAAATGGGATAAATAAAAACTGATTGAAAGAAGTAAAATTTTATTTTCATGTAGAGTTGAATATTAATCTTAGGGAGATTTTATATTAATCTAAATCATAAATAAGAAAAAAATAAGCTAATAAATTTAATAAATTTTCATTGAAAACATAAAAAATAATATATTTAGACATGCATATATATGAAATGAATATTAGTATTTTTTTTACTAATGAATTTATTTGCATGTATATGCTATTACTCTTTCCAGGGTTGCTGCTTTCCGTGGAGCCGAAAGGGGAAATACTGAAGACTTTGCATATATTAATGTGTTATACACTTAGCTCTTCAATACGAGCTTCAAATAATCCCATTCTGATGCTTTTTGAGTGATTGATGGTAAAAACATTGGATTATTTATTATTTTATTGCCTTCTTTGTTTTTTGTCTTCAATTTTTTATATTCTGTTTTTTTAATGTTTTACTGATCTTTTTTTCCTTATATTTTACTTGGATTTTTTTAAATAAATGATATAATTCAACAAATTAGACCTAATTTTTCTAGTGATGAAATGAGGTTCGAATTTTTATCTTATAACATTATTGATTATAAAACTAATGAATAAGCTATGAAAATATTAAAAACTACATAAAATCATTCCCCAAATCATAAAATAATAAAAATAAATCATTTCCTTATGGGAGATACTTTTGTAAGATCTTTAAGATCACACAATTTTAATATTTTTTTTAACTACTCAACTATCCTTTTCATAGGATAAGTTGTTAATCACATTTAAATGTAGAAAACTTCTCCCTCAAACTATACAAAGTTACAAAATGTGTATAAAATTTTCTCCTTTAATCATCCGTTAATCGATCCGATTTCGGTTAGTTTTGATCCGAATCCGACCCGATTTTAATCCCATTTGACCCTATTTTTTACTCGATTTTGATCCATTTTTTATCCGATTGTATTTAAAATGTTATATTTAAGAAAATTAGATGTGAATTTACTACATACGTAAACAATAAATGTTAATTTTTGGAACAATTGCATCCAAATCAAGTTAATTATATTCGATTAATTGATTTCGAGTTAAATTTGGATTCAGTGTAGTTAATTGTACCAAAATTAGATTAAATCGAGTTAAGCAGACCAATTTAATTGATTTCAAGTAAAAAAATTGGGTTGAGTTAGTTAATTGTGCATAAATCTTAAATCGATCCGATTAACTCAATCTTGAACTGATTGTTATGAAAAAAATTTAATCGAATTTAATCCATTTATATTTTGAAATATTAATGTTTAGATAATTATATATAAATTTGTTACAAATATAAATAATTTGTGTTAATTTTTTGAATATTTGCGTCAAAATCAAGTTAATCATATCGGTTTATTTATTTCGAGTAAAAAATTGGGTTCGATTTTTTTAATTGCATAAAAAATGGATCATAATAGAGTTGATCGAATCAGTTTAATTGGTTTCGATTCTAAAATTGGGTTTGGTTTGGATAATTGCATCTAATTGGGTCAATAGAATCAATCTGATTAACCCGATTTTGATGCAATTAACTAAACCGTACTCAATTTTGACTTGAAATCAATTAAATTGATTTGATTACTTGATTTGATGAAATTATCCAAAACATTAAAACTAATGGTTTAAATGTGTAAATCACATATAATTGTCTAAAAATTAGCATTTTAATATCTAATCGAGTTAAAAATGGTTCAAAACCGGATCAAATGAGGTCAAATTGGTTTAAAATCAGGTCAAATTGGTTTAAAACTTGGTTAGAGTCGGTTCAGATTCGAGTCAAAATCGACCAATCGGGATCAATATCAGGTGCATGTTTAGGGTTTCAACTTGGAATAGTGAATTTAACGGAATTTTAATAGATAGTTACAGATGAGAGAGTTTTAAACTGATTTTTTTTTTTATAGTAGAGGGAGAATCGGATGAGGACTAAAAATGATGAGGTACAAAGTCGAAGAGAAAATCGGACTAAAACAATAAAGTAGAGAGGGAATAGATAGTTTTTCCAAAATTTTATCCGCACAGTTTATTAATATATATATATATATTATGTAAAAAAGGTTAACTAACTTAATTTTGAATATAGTTTTTCGGATTTACGAAAAAATAGTTTAATTATGTAATATAAAATATTTTAAATTTACATTGCATAAAAAATCAATATGAAATAAATGGATAATTTACGTAAAATATGTGCAACAATAAAAAAACATTATATTTCATTTTTTATGAAATAAAATACATAAAAATAAAAAAAAAATAAAACATGTTTATAAATATATGTAACAACAATATATTAAATACGTATACATAAACCAACAATATTTGTTGTTTTGTGGTGTATTGTTTTATCAAGAATAAGAATTATCAATCATTCTATGTATAATTGATCATAATTAAACATTAGACGATGTACGTGTAATTTATGTTTTCTCAAACTATATTTTTGAATTTTATGGATTATAATTACAAATCAAAGAACTAATTAACATTGTTTTCGATCAAACATTGTTTTCGATCAAATCGAAAAAAATAGATGAATCTTAATCTTGGTATAAAGTTTATGCTTGTTATAATTTTTCATTCTATATGTTGTTTTTTAGTTGCGTGGTTAGAAGTTAGTATCATTAAATAATCCAAAATTTTGATCAATATATCTCAACAATATTATTGATATTACTATCTTTAATTGTAATAAAGAATTTGCAATTTCATACCATTTAATAGCATTAAAGAACTCTATACTTTATTGATCGTTTTCTGCATTAGTTTTACAATCAAATCTATATATTAAAAGCTTAAAAAATCTCTCGCTTCTCAGAGGCTCTCGCTTCTCAGGCTTCCACGTCACTTGCCTGCATTAACCCTCTCTTTCATTCTCCCACCATCCCTTCTCTCTCCCACGATCTCTTCACCTCCATATCACCCCTGCATTAACCCTCTGTTTTATACCTCAACACCTACAATTATTCAAAATTTACTTCTTTCTCCACGATCTCTCGGTTACCCACGAAAAAAAGTGGCCCTTCGATACCTCCTATACATTTGTAGATCCACCTTCTCTCTCCCAGAACTGAGTCTCTCCTATACCGCTGATGCTACTAAATCGAGAACCAGAAGTGGCACATCTGGGACGACAGAGACCTGTGGGAAAACATAAGACAGTGATGAGAGTGCCTTTGGTCGAACATCGAGTACGAACCATACCTGAAACAGAAGCCGACGCAACAGTCGCTATCCTCCGAGCCGACGCAACAGTAGTACCCGATTTTGATCCATTTTTTATCCGATTATATTTAATGTTATGTTTAAGAAAATTAGATGTGAATTTACTACATACGGAAACAATAAATGTTAATTTTTGGAACAATTGCATCCAAATCAAGTTAATTATATTGGATTAATTGATTTCAAGTTAAACTTGGATTCAGTGTAGTTAATTGTATCAAAATCAGATTAAATCGAGTTAAGCAGGCCGATTTAATTGATTTCAAGTAAAAAAATTGGGTTGAGTTAGTTAATTGTGCATAAATCTTAAATCGATTTGATTAACTCAATCTTGAACCGATTGTTATAAAAAAATTTAATCGAATTTAATCCATTTATATTTTGAAATATTAATGTTTAGATAATTATATATAAATTTGTTACAAATATAAATATTTTGTGTTAATTTTTTGGATATGTGCGTTAAAATCAAGTTAATCAGATCAGTTTATTTATTTCGAGTAAAAAAATGGGTTTGATTTTTTTAATTGCGTAAAAAATGGATCATAATCGAGTTGATCGAATCAGTTTAATTGGTTTCTATTCCAAAATTGGGTTTGGTTTGGATAATTGCATCTAATTGGGTCAATAAAATCAATCTGATTAACCCGCTTTTGATGTAATTAACTAAACCGTACTCAATTTTGACTTGAAATCAATTAAATTGATTTGATTATTTGATTTGATGCAATTATCCAAACATTAAAACTAATGGTTTAAATGTGTAGTAAATCACATATAATTGCCTAAAAATTAGCATTTTAATATCTAATTCGAGTGAAAAATGGTTCAAAACCGGATCAAATCAGGTCAAATTGGTTTAAAACTTGGTTAGAGTCGGTTCAGATTCGAGTCAAAATCGACCAATCGGGGTCAATATCAGGTGAATGTTTAGGGTTTCAATTTGGAATAGTGAATTTAACGGAATTTTTAATAGATAGTTAAAGATGAAAAAGTTTTAAGCTGATTCTTTTTTTTTTTATAGTAGAGGGAGAATCGGATGAGGACTAAAAATCGAGGGGGGAATCGGATGAGGTACAAAGTCGAAGAGAAAATCGGACTAAAGCAATAAAGTAGAGAGGAAATAGATAGTTTTTCCAAAATTTTATCCGCACAATTTATTAATATATATATATAGTTTATGTAAAAAAGATTAACTAACTTAATTTTGAATATAGTTTTTCGGATTTACAAAAAAATAGTTTAATTATGTAATATAAATATTTTAAATTACATTGCATTAACAAATCAATATGAAATAAATAGATAATTTACGTAAAATATGTGCAACAATAAAAAACATTATATTTCATTTTTTATGAAATAAAATACATAAAAATAAAAAAAAATAAAACATGTTTATAAATATATGTAACAACAATATATTAAATACGTATTCATAAACCAACAATATTTGTTGTTTTGATACATAAACCGACAATATTTGTTGTTTTGTGGTGTACTTTTTTTATCAAGAATAAGAATTATCAATCATTCTATGTATAATTGATCATAATTAAACATTAGACGATGTACGTGTAATTTATATTTTCTCAAACTATATCTTTGAATTTTATGGATTATAATTACAAATCAAAGAACTAATGAACATTGTTTTCAATCAAATCGAAAAAAATAGATGAATCTTAATCTTGGTATAAAGTTTATGCTTGTTATAATTTTTCATTCTATATGTTGTTTTTTAGTTGCGTGGTTAGAAGTTGTATCATTAAATAATCCAAAATTTTGATCAATATATCTCAACAATATTATTGATATTACTATCTTTAATTGTAATAAAGAATTTGCAATTTCATACCATTTAATAGCATTAAAGAACTCTATACTTTATTGATCGTTTTCTGCATTAATTTTTATTACTAGTTTATACACAATACCAAAAAATACTACTACAAAATTGCAAAGGAAACCCCAGATTTTGGGTTGAAAACTCAGATTTTTAATGTAAATTCAATGCAAAGTTGGCATTGATTGGTAAATGATAAATATTGGAATAGTGTTATAACTTTCAAGATTATGTCAACGTAGTTTTACATTGCAATGTGCAACACAAAGTCAATGACATGGCATCAGCTAGGTCAATGAAATTAGAGTTGAAAGCGGCTCTCCCAAAGTCGACCCAAATGTTAACTACAATTGGTGTTGGTAACGTCGACGTAACACCAATTTGCGTTAAAAGGATTGATGCCAAACACATCATGTTGACATTGATGACGATAAGGAAACATAAAGTTTTGTGTTGGCAAGTCTAATACTTTTCAACGTCGATTCTTATGACGTTGGTGTCGAATACCCCTATCATATACAAATATTACAACAATACCACAATGTGTTTTTTTAACTTACCGTTTAAGTTTCTAAATAACAAAAACTTCCATCTCTCTCACTTTCTGAAAAAAATGTTTGAACTTCTGAAAGCTCATCATTAGATATGGAAATGCATGAATTTTACTTTGCATCATCGTAAAATGTATGCACTGTAAGTAATTTGTTAGGGTTCACTATGTACAATACGTCTTCTTTGATAACGTTTTTATCTTTCTCCATTTTTATTTATTTTTTTCATGTTCACTTTTCTTCTATTCTTGGATTTGATATCCAAGAAATTCAGTGAAGTTGTTTATTCTGCATTTTGAGACAATGTTATGGTTAAAGTTGTGCTACACATTCTCCTATAATATTATCCCACCACATTGTTTCTTTAATGTCGTGTCGTATGTTTTTCCACATATTTTGCCACCACGTTATGAATTTGTATTATATATTTTTTTATACTTATTGTTTGACAGACGTAAACATGCAAACCATAGAACCAAGACGATTTTACTTCCAATCTAATAAATTTTGAAACCTTATAAAGTTGCAATAACATGTTCTAAGTTTTTGAAACCTTGTAGACACTACTTCTCCACACTATAGTGACAAATAAGAGAAACAAAATAGTGGGGATAAAAATATTAATTTATTCATTTGTAACCAATATTAACAAAATTGGTTTACACTTGGCGATAGTGGATTCAAATAGAGGATTTGGCCAACAAAAAGGAAGTAAATAACCATAGTCAATGTGAGAACCAACTACTTTCAATGTTAAGATGCAAATATCGGTTGAAGATGATCATGTTGTACTTTTTAGACTCGGTCATTGAAGAGAAGAATAAGTTCAATGGCCTTGTTAACAATTTCTTGGTGTGAATTGTCAATGAAATGCAAGCTTGCATCAATCTTCTTTGGGAAGATTTTTTCTTCCCGTTCTTCGTGAGATTAATCGTATGCTCGACTATTTTGATGACAACGTGAATAAAACATGGACATTTTGCAAGTTTATGTTGCCTTTGGAAGTAAGTGAGAATTCAAATTTATTTAATTAGTTTAATTTCATTGGAGATTTTAATAATATTTGTATCTAATTTGAATAGATTTTTATAAATGAAAATATTTCAATATTGATCGACAAGTTTCGAATGATCTTTGCAAATGATAAGCTCTCCAAATATCCAAGGATATGCAAGATGATGTACAAACCACACGATTTAAACAAAGAAATTAGGGATATAAAGATTAACCTACTTGTACCAACATGCATTTGCAAATTTTTAACAATGATATATGATACATTATTGATGAGTATCAAGTTAAACAAGTTAACCTAAGACTACCCGAGTGCACGACACGTGTATAATAGTTAAGGTGTCGATCCCACGAGAACTAATGTAACACGATCTAAGAATCAAAATTCGAACCAATGCTTGCTGTGAAAAATAAAGATGATGAGATGCAATGATGAAGTGGATGAATATGCAGTGGATAAACGAGTCCTACACAACGAGACAAACGTTCTAGAATCTGGTTTCACCGTATAGCCTTCGAAACCTATCTCTGATCTATCTAATCATGCATTCCCTATCAAGGTATCTAAGGCGGACGATCCTAACGTAGAACCTACCCTCTCTCAAGGCATAGGAACGTGGCTAGATTGAGTCATCTCCTACTTTCGTGGTTGACACCCCAACTAAACCCCATTACGATTCATGATTCGTCCGATTTAACCCTCAACTGTTACTATCCTATTTTTGTGACCTAGTCTTGGTTGTTCTAAGCCTCATCTAGGACTAGAATTCACCTTTCAGTCCTTCTCTTGATCTCTAACACATGCATTTATGTGGCCTTTGTAAACACAAGACAATAAGCGCTCAGACAAAGATTAGATAAACGAAACGGGAGATGCATTCATAAATAAATCAATGAAGGTTTCGGGATAGCCATGGGCAAATCCCTTCTCCTAGAACAAATCTACTACTCAATCTAGAGTCTAAACATCATAAACGAAATCAGTAGAGTAAGGAGCATAGAAATATCAAACGAGTGATGATCCGGAATCAATTCCCGGCTCCTTGTTGTGTCTCCCATTAAAGAGGGGTCTTGAATGGATGGATGGATGTTGTGTACCCTCCTAGGGTTCTCCTCTGTGTTTGCGTAACTCTGAACTGAATTTGGGGTCCTTTTTATACAAATTCCCCGTCGGAGAACTTCCAGAGAAATTGTTACAGCCATGCCCCGTGCGGGCTAGGGAGGCAATCCGCGCGGGCTCCCTTGAAAATCCATGCCCCACGCATGCTAAGGGTTAGCACGACTCGAGCACAACCTGCTGGAACACCACCCTGCGCAGGCTGAGGAGAGCACCCCGTGCGAGATCCTCATGAAGCTCAACCCGTGCATGTTGAAGGTGACCACAACATGGGCAAATGCTACTGGATATTCAGCCCGAACGGGCTAAGGAAACCACCCCGTGGGGGGGGCCTTGTCTCCTCATATCATATCTCATTCTTTATCTGTTTCTCGTACCGTTTGTTCTGTTATGATCTCCACTGCTCGTACTTTGTTCCGTGTATGTTCTTTTGCTCAGAAATAAATCAAATACGCATTAAAATATATAAGAACATGAAAATACAGAAACAGTAAAACAGATACAAAATAACACGTAACATCACAACTATCGTCATAAACATATCTAAAATCATGTGAGAATCGTGTACGAAAATGAGATGATCAAAATCCCCCAGACTTGAATGTTTTATTTTCCCTAAGCAAACGTAAACGTTGAACATGTGGGAGATAGAAAAGTCGAGAATTCCCCTTTTCACAATGGCTACCTATAAGAAAGCAAATCAAAGACGAGCTAAGCGGAAAACCACAATTCTCTCTACCAAACGAGACTTCAAACAAATGCTAGTCTTATATTCAAAGAGGATACTTGTTTTATTCTCGAGCTTCTTTATGCTTTCATTCCATTTTTTCTTTCTTTCTTTCTTTATTCTTCTTTTATTGATATTGCGAACACACTAGGCTTCTAGGACGTCGGATTTGAAGGGACTAAACTTCTACTTAGACCCAAGCTACCGATGACAATATACTCTTGCATCTTGTTCAAGATTGCAACGGAGTAGATGGGGTTTTTATGCGCCTTGCTCTTAGAACGTAGATCGTCAACCCACCACTTAGACCTGAACCATCGAAAAAGTATCAAGGTCTATGCACTCATATTGGTTTTGGATCATGCTTTTAGGCATTATTTCTATCGATAGCGGAGTATTCGTGTGTGCTCTTATTTTCAGCAAAAAAAAGCTCAACTTATATGATCAAATCATCCTCGTGAAATAATAAATAAAGCATCGTCAATATAATCATTTGGATAGATAGAATGAACAAGAAACTAACCTAGCAAACTCGTCTAAACTTTTTATAAATAACACTAGGATTCCCAATGACTTACGACCCACTCGTTCCTCAACCAACTAAGAAGTTCTATCATGCAAGATATCACGGAAGATACCAACTTCTTAAGCATCCTAGGTTCAATATTCATCTCAAAACGTGGCACCGGACAAGTGCTTGGGACGACTCGGACTCAAAAAATAAACTAAAACGATCCTAAGAAAAATAAAAATAAAACAAAATGAAACAAAGTCACCTGACAAACGTGAGCTACTCCCCGTAGACTTGAATTGAACGACATCCTCGACAAGAAGCTCCGATGGAGGATAAGGAAGGTGAGGTCACACTTGTAGGTCTTTGTCTTCTTTTTTTTATCAATTTTTTATTTGTTATGATTTTAAAATATACCAAGTCCGAAATATGAAACAAAAGAAAACAAATGTTGCTGCCTCGTAGAAAGCACTTGTTTAACGTCGTTAAGCTTGATGTCTCCATGCTTCATGTGTGCGCGATGGGTGGATCAAATAGGGAGATTGAGTTTTTGTTTTCGATCGGTTGAGCGGCTTGATATTGCTTTAGGCACTGGCCATTTGCCTTGAATGTCCCACTCGACTCGCTCCATAGTTCTACTTCACCATGTGTGAACACCTCTCAAATCTGAAAAGGATCGAACCAACGGGAACGTAGTTCGCCCGGGAAAAGCTTAAGTCGAGAGTTAAAAAGTAGAACTAAGTCACTGGCCGGAAATCATAAGTTATGTTCTTCTTATCGTGCCATATCTTAGCACGCTCCTTGTAGATCTTAGAGTTTTCGTATGCATTGAGGCGAAGTTCGTCTAGCTCATTCACCTGCAAAAGTCTTTTCTCACCTGCACTCTTAATATCAAAATTAAGGAGCTCTGTCGCCCAATAGGTGCGGTGCTCTACCTCGATGGGGAGGTGGCAAGACTTGCCATAAATAAGCTGAAATGGAGTCATGCCAATGGGAGTCTATGCAGTCTTATAGGCCCATAATGTATCGTCTAATTTCATCGACCAATCTCTACGGGACCTAGACACGATTTTCTCTAATATGCTCTTGATCTCCCTATTCGAAACCTCCACTTGCTCGCTAGTTTGAGGATGGTACGGTGTAGCTACCTTATGTGTCACCCCATATTTCCTAAGGAGGGTTTCAAATTGTCTAGCAATAAAGTGCGACCCTCCATCACTAATGACTACTCTAGGGACACCAAAACATGGAAAGATGATCTTCTTCAAAAATTTCATTACCACCCTAGAGTCATTAGTCGGGGCAGCCATGGCTTCTACCCATTTGGACACGTAATCCACACCTACTAAGATATATTGGTTGCCACATGACGAGGGAAAAGGTCCCATAAAATCTACACTCCAAACATCAAATAACTCTACCTCTAGGATGTAATTCTATGCATCTTTGAAGAGGGTCGACCAGTAAAAACCCGATTGTAGCACCTTCAAAGCGGTCTTTGACTTGCTGAAATGGCCCCCATTATCCGACCCACGACAATGGAAAAGGATTTTCTCCACCTCCTCTTCGGGAATGCATCTCCGAATAACCCCGTCCGTGCATCTCCTATAGAGAATCAGATCTTCCCAATAGTAATACTTTATGTCTGCAAAGAATTTCCTACGTGCATGAAAAGAAAGATTAGGGCGTAGCTTACCGCTTGCAAGAAAATTGACAAAATCAGTATACCAAGGATCGGGTTTACCGGAAGTCACCATGCATATGTGGTCGTCTATCAAGGATTCGTTGATAGGTCTCTCGTCCTTCATAATGATCCGAGAGAGATGATCTGCGACTACGTTCTCAGAACCTTTCCTATCTTGAATCTCAAGATCAAACTCTTGTAAAAGAAGAATCCATCGGATAAGGCATGGTTTGGCGTCCTTCTTCCCTGAGAGGTACTTGAGTGCTGCATGATCCGTGTAGACAATCACCTTTGAACCAACTATATATGATTTGAACTTTTCAAAGGCGAAGACGACAACAAGGAGTTCCTTCTCGGTTGTGGCATAGTTGATTTGAGCATCATCTAGAGTCTTGCTAGTGTAGGAAATGACATGAGAAGCTTTGTCCCTTCACTGTTGCAAAATAGCTCACACCGCATAGTCGCTAGCGTCACACATGATCTCAAATGGTAGGTTCCAATCCGGTGGTTGAATAATGGGTGTTGAAACTAATGCTCTCTTGATCACGTTGAAGGCGTGGCATTCCTTAGAGAATTCGAATGTGACATCCTTGGCCAGCAACTCCGTCAGTGGTTTCGTGATCTTTGAGAAGTCCTTGATGAACCTTCGATAGAAACCAGTGTGCCCTAGAAAACAAATCTCTTTCACTGAAACCTGTGGAGGAAGTTTCTCTATCACCTCCATCTTAGCCTTGTCCACTTCTATGCCCCTCGAAGATATCATATGTCCAAGAACAATCCCTTCCTTTACCATGAAATGGTATTTCTCCCAATTTAGAACGAGATTGACCTCTTCGCATCGCTGCAACACTCTAGAAAGGTAAGTAAGGCAATCATCAAAAGTAGATCCATAAACGGAAAAATTGTTCATAAAAACTTCCATAATGTGCTCAATCATATCGGAAAAGATTTCCATCATGCAACACTGGAAAGTAGTCGGAACGTTGCAACGGCTTAAAGGCATACGACGGTAAGCGGATGTTCCATAAGGACATGTGAAAGTCGTCTTTTCTTGGTCTTGAGGGTGAATATGAATCTGAAAGAAACCCGAGTATCCGTCCAAGTAACAAAAGTAGGCGTGGTTTGCTAGGCGTTTGAGCATTTGGTTGATGAATGGGAGAGGAAAGTGATCCTTTCTTCTGGCTTTGTTGAGCTTTCGATAATCAATAGACATCCTCCACCCCGTTACCGTTCTAGTTGGAATCACCTCGTTGTTCTCATTTCGTACTGCCGTCATTCCACCTTTTTTGGGCACTACATGCACGGGACTCACCCATTCGCTGTCCGAGATAGGATATACGATACCTGCATCCAAAATTTTTAGTATCTACTTCTTCACTACCTCTTTCAAATTAGGGTTCAGCCGCCTTTGCGCTTCAATGGAAGGTTTGTGGCCGTCCTCCATGAGTATTCGGTGCATCACAATGAAGGGCTCAGTCCCTTGATATCATCGATGGTGTATCCAATCACTCTCCTATGTTTCCTCAAGCAATCAAGTAGCTTTCTTATCTCTTCTACACTCAAGTCAGCGTTCACAATAACGGGATATGTATTATTACAACCAAGGTACTCATACCGAAGAGAAGAAGGAAGAGGTTTAAACTCGAGTTTGGACACCTTCTCCACTGAAAAATCATAATGCGTCTCGCGTGGTATCTCCTCATGTGGGGCATCCCTTAGTGCTTCAATAGCACTCATCAATTCATCATAGACTTCGTCTTCTTCATCGGTAAGTCCTGCAACATTGCGAACTTGCGTTAGGCATCTCTCAAGAGGATCAAAAATACTTTCTCGTTCAAACGTGTCATTTGCTAACTCATCTAGCAAATCAAATCTAAAGAATGACTCCTTAAAGGAAGGTCCGTTCATGGAGATAAACAAGTTGAATTCTATCTTCTCATCTCTAACATGTAGAGAGAGCTTTTCTTGTTGTACATCTATCATGGCACCTGCAGTAGCTAGAAAAGGTCTACCAAGAATAATAGGTACCCTAACATCTTCTTCAATATCAAGTACAACAAAATCAGTGGGTATACAAAGATTACCTACCTTGGTGGAAATATTTCGACAATTCCCACCGGGTATCTTACCGAACGATCCGCGAGTTGTAAAGGCATCTTTGTAGGTTTTAGATCTCCGAAGATCATCCGCTTGAAGACCGTGTTTGGCATAAGGCTCACGCTTGCTCCCAAATCGAACAAGGCTTTGTTTATGTCGATGTTCCCTATGGTGCATGATATGGAGAAGCTTTCGGGGTCTTTTAACTTCGGTGGCAGCTTGTTTTGAAGAATGGTGCTGCATTCCTCGATGAGTGCTACTATCTCACTCTCATCAATACACCTCTTATTGGATAGAATCTCTTTGAGGAATTTGGCGAATACGCGCATTTGTTGGAGGGCTTTCCATGAATGGTATATTGATGTGAAGCTTCTTGAGGATCTCTACGAACTGTTAGTATCTCACTTCATTTTTGTTGCTCACCAACCGTCGAGGAAATGGTACAGGAGGTACATACAACGATGGAGCAACATATGGCTTCTCTAAATCTGGTGTGGCTCCTTCCATGATTGCAATGCCCTTTCCTTTGTCCTCTGAATTTCTAGCAACCTTTTCTCGCTCTTTCGAGGATGGACTCTCAATCAAATTACCATTGCGCAAGGCGACAGCGTTAACGTGCTCTCTCGGGTTAAGAACAGGCTTTCCGGGTAGTATCCCGGGATTCCGAGAGGATGATGTAGCCTGCTGCACAATGGAGTTTTTTAGCATCTTCACATGCGTGCTCAAGGAGTCCATTTGAGTTTTCAGCTCATTGATTGCAGTCCCCACTTGAGTTTTGAGTTCATTCATCGCCGCTCCCATTTCCGCATTGAATTTCGCTTTTAGTGATTGCTGCTCCTTGATGCTATCTCAATGTTGTCTTTTCTCTTTGATGAATTCGAGTATCACCGCCTCAAGGCTGGACGAAGGAGCTTTAGGGGGTTGAGGAGCTTGCTGGACTTGCTGGAATGGCTGTGATTGTTGGTATGGCTGCTTTAGAAACCCGAATACTTCAATGTTTGACTCGTTCGATACGAAAGATTCGAGTGGTTCCTCTAATTTGGGTTGTTTGAGTTCTCGAATTGCGTATTGCCTTGGTGATGGGCATAGCTCATCTATTCTATGCCTTCTTGTATTGTGCAGTGGTAAGCCATATGATTCTTATCTCCACAATTTGCACAATAGATGACATTCACCGCATTGCCCATCGCTATTTCTTGATTTACTTTGTAAAGACCTCGTGTCTTGTTCGGCATACTTCTTGGTATAGACCACATGATGTGGTTCATGGCAAGATTTTCAATAAGCTCGTATGCCTCTTCAACGCCTAAGTCCATGAATGATCCTCGAGCAGCGTTGTCTATTGTCGTTCTATGCTCATACGTGATCCTATTGTAGAATGTTTGGATCACAAACCACTGCTCTAGACCGTGATGAGGACACATTTGCAAAAGGTCATTGATTCTCCTCCATGCTTCAAATAAGGTCTCTCCCTCTCGGCTTCTAAACATTGTTATTTCTCCTCGCATTTGAATTGTCTTGCTCGGAGGGAAAACCGTGAAAGGAATGTCGCGCATAGCTAGTCCCATGTAGTGATCGAACAAGCGGAAAGAGATTGTAGCCACGTCTTCACTCGTCTCCCAATTGAGAAGGGGAAGAGATGCAGCAAGATCGCATCCTCCGAGATCCATGAATTTTGAATGTGCTTGAAAGCTCTAGGAAGTCTCGTAGATGTTGATGAGGGTCTTCGTGATTTTCGCCCATGAATTGTTTTTGGTATAACATGTTGATCATCGCGAGATTTATCTCGAATTGCTCCCTCCAACAGCGGGCATCCTAATTGCATTTTGGATGTTGCTCTTATTCGGTACCACGTAGTCGTGAAGACAACGTGGTGGAGGAGCCTACGGTTGCTGTAATTGTGCCACATTACCAACGGGTAATTGCGACTATCTGTGACCATCCAATACATTGTTTTGATTATTCATTGCCCATGGATTGGTCGTGTCTACTCTTTCTTCTCCATTGCCCTTTTTTCACTTATTAATCGTTCTCTCAATCTCGAGGTTGATTCGATACAAATTCGAATTACCTTGAGATCGGGTCATGCACCTACAAGGGACAAGTAAAAAAAATTAGTAGAAAGAACCAAAAAGAAAAGAAAACAAAAAGAAAAGATAAACAAAAAGAAATAAAAAAACAAGTATGATTCTAAATCTGAAACTAAGGCGTGTTGACAATTAGTCTCCGGCAACAGCGCCACAAACTTGATGTGTGTCAAGTTAAACAAATTAACCTAAGACTACCTGCAAGTGCACGTCACGTATGTAGTAGTTAAGGTGTTGATCCCATGAGGACTAATGTAACACGATCTAAGAATAAAAAATTGAACCAATGCTTGTTGTGACAAATAAAAATGATGAGATGCAATGATGAAGTGGATGAATATGCAGTGGATAAACAAGTCCTAAACAAAGAGACAAATGTTCTAGAATCCGATTTCACCGCATAGCCTCCGAAACCTATCTCTGATCTATCTAATTGTGTGTTCCCTATCAAGATATCTAACACGGACGATCCTAATGTAGAACCTACCCTCTCTTAAGGTATAGGAACGTGGCTAGATTGAGTCATCCCCTACTTTTGTGGCTGACAGCCCAACTAAACCCTATTACGACTCCTGATTCGCCCGATTCGACCCTCAACCGTTACTATCCTACTTTCATGATCTAGTCTCTGTACTTATCCTAACCCCTAACACATGCGTTTACGTGGCCTTTGTAAACACAAGAAAATAAGCGCTCAGACAAAGAATAGATAAACTAAACGGGAGATGCATTCATAAATAAATCAACGAAGGTTCCGGCATAGTCATGGGCTAATCCTTTCTACTAGAACAAATCTACTACTCAATCATGAGTCTAAGCATCATAAACGAAATCAGTAGAGTAAGGAGCATAGAAATATCGAACGAGTGATGATCCCGAATCAATTCCCGACTCCTTGTTGTGTCTCCCATCAAAAAGGGCTCTTGAATGGATGGATTGATGTTGTGTACCCTCCTAGAGTTCTCCTCTGTGTTTGCTTGCTTCTGAACTGAATTTGGGGTCTCTTTTTATACAAATTCTCAATTGCAGAACTTCTCGGGAAATTGTTACAGCCATGCCCCGTGCAGGCTAGACAGGCAATCGCGCGGGCTCCCTGGACAATCCATGCCCCGCACGTGCTAAGGGTTACATGACTCGAGCAAAACCTGCTGGAACACCACCCCGCACGAGTTAAGGAGAGCACCCCGCGTTGGCTCCTTATGAAGCTCAACCCGTGCGTGTTGAAGGTGAGCACGACTTGGGCAAATGCTACGGGATGTTCAGCCCAAGCGGGCTAAAGAAACCATCCCGTGCAGGGGGGGGGGACCTTTCTCCTCATGTCGTATCACATTCCTTGCCCGTTTTTTGTTCCGTGTGTTCCGTATGATCTTCAATGCTCGTACTTTATCCCGTGTATGTTCTTCTGCTCAGAAATGAAACAAATACACATTAAAACCTATAAGAACATGAAAACACGGAAACAAGTTAAACAGATACAAAATCACACGTAAACATCGCAACTATCATCATAAACATATATAAAATCATGCGAGAATTGTATACGAAAACGAGGTGATCAATTATGCCACATGTTTTTGCAACAATATTGTGACACACATTGTGCTACCCGAGTTATGATACAACGTGTGATACACGTGGCTCATCGTGTGGCATAATATTGGTTTACTCGTCCCAACGTTTTTTAAATTTTACATCTTCTTCACTTTCTAGATGCCAAAAGTATCACCACCCACAACGAAGCCGAGATAATGTATATGATAGATTCAAGCCCGATGAAGCTGATCCAATTGTTGATGACTGGATGGAGATCTTAAGTATATGTGTTCATATTTTCTTTGAACACCTTTGCGATATAGATATCGCAGTTAGGGTCCAAAAATCAAGAAAATCGAGAATACTATGTCATTTCCATTTTTCTTATTTCTCACCATCTTGAACGCTTCCATATTCTCCTCTACCATCAAGGATACCCTAACAATATCCCCTACCATCAAGGATACCCAAATAACTTTTCTTATTATTAAAAGTTCCCTATAATCTGAAGATTTTCTCCTTAAAGTTGTGTCAATGGATGTCTCAATATTTTTGAAGGATGTCTAAATACTTTTGAAGAATGTCACAATAGTTTTGAAGAACGTCAGAAAAATATTGAATATATAAAAAAAGGATGTCCAATAATAAGTATGAGATTATTCAAATCTTTATGATGACTACGAAGAGGGGACACCACATATCATATCCTCAAATAAAGTTTTTTGAAGGCCTCCAAAAGGTGGATGGTATTGTATCCATCAAATTACAAGAGGACACTATACAATAATGATAGAAAATGTCGAGAAAACGGTAAAAATGCTGACCACCATGGTGAAGAGGAAACTGTAAAATCAAAAATAAGAAACCATCGGAGACAAGCTCAAACATGTGAGGAAGAGGGATAGAAAGCTCTAGCATGTGAGAAAGCTAATGGAGAGAAGCTGTAGTAGATGGGGAAGCCGTTGGAGTGGAAGCTCTAGCAAGTGGGAAAATTGGAAGAGATAAAATTGCGGCAAATGGACCAATTGGAGTGGAAGCTCCAGGATTATAATAGGGGATCCCAGTGATGCACAATCATTGAGCTCGATTCCGTCTGACATGAATGATTATGTTCATGTCATAAGTTTTGTTAATAGTTTAAAGTTTTCGATGTCTGATGTCAGATATAATGCAATATAAAATGTTTTGATGTCTTGGTGAAACAAACCAAAAAGTTTTGGAATGAGTTATGAATTTATTTATTATTTTGATGTTTTCCTTTTTTTCATTAGAGTAGGGACACAACGTGCTTTTACTTGCTATCCGATACATCATATTTCGTAAACCTAATGTCATTTTTTACCATCTATAACATATTTTCAATATTTTGGCGGTAATATAGTATCTAGTTCATATGACATGCTTGAGATGTATCCCGACTACTATGGGAGATTTTTTACTGACGTAGATGTAAAGTATTTCATCATAAACACTCGAAGTCTTAATTCGAAAAACCAATTCATTCCACTGGTGTAAAGACGATGTTTGATGTTGAGGATCTATTTATGTTTGATGTTTCAAAGCATATCTACAACGGGGAGCAGATGGACAATAATATAAAGCCTTATGTCTATGGTTGTTCTTATATCTTCAAAAAGTCGTGTATACCACGGTTTGCTTACTTGAAGAAGTAACCCGTCATATCATAGTTGATTCACAAAATAAGGTTACTAGATCAGTTTTATAATGTTTTAATTCTTTAATTTTTGGAAAATATATTATATATTTTTAATGTTATTGAATATGTATTGTTTTTTTATTTGTATAAAAGGAACGATTATGGGTCACCTTTCATAAAATTAATGAACATAACTTTCTCCGAAATCCACTTCACAACCTTTGCAATGACAACGCATCCAATCTCAAAATCAGACTTGCATGTGATATATTTTATCATGGCATGTTTCGTATTTCATTTAACATAACTTGTTTTGTAATTCATTGAACATGACTTGTTTTGCTTTGTTTTTTTCTATGTATACATTTGCAAAACACAAATGGTAATAGTGTTTCAGCACATAAAAAATAGAATTGAAGTCTCTTTAGATGGTGCAATCGTTAAAGAAAATTGCTTCATTCGTCTGAATCCAAGAGACATCATAATTGAAATGGATTTATCCAGGAGCAACAAATGACCAACAATAAATCTATATCGTTAAAAGAGAGTACACATGTAGATACAAAGTCGACAAAGAACAATGCAAAGGAAAAAAGATTTTTGAATTTCATATGAAAACACATAACCCACAACATTTTTAGAGATAATGATTTTAGATTAAAAGAACGACAAAAGAACTGTATAGTAAAATTAATGTCCACTAGAAAACATCAATAAAAGAGTCAAACACAATTTTAAAAAATATTAATGACTTAATCAATTTTTATCTTTGGTTGAAAATATCAATTTAACATATCACAATGGAAGACGTCTTGGAACATAGTAGAGCAAAAATGTAATACAAAGAATTGAGATAGAAATTTAAACTTGAAGCAAACCACACATCAAACGCCCGTGATATCCTAAACATAGAGCAAGTAAATTAATTAAAGATGACATCAATAAAAATGACAAACCCTAAATTCCAAAATGAAATCGACACAAAGTACACCAGAATGCTTAACGGGAAAATTAAAGCAAATATGCATACCGAAAATGAAAAAGAACGAAGAATCCGGAAACAACTCAAATTTAAGATTACAATCGGATATGAGAAACATTTCATTTTTAAAAGAAAAACAATCCATGCCACACATAGGAAATGACTCAATGAAAAACTCTAAAAAAGCATGCGTACTAACAATACAAGAATAGAACACAACGAAAAATTAGAAAACAACTCAAATAAAAAGATACAATAAAATCTGAGAAAACAATCCACGTTTGAATGGAGAAAATTCCATGCGATGACATGCCCAAATGACGATCAAATCCTAATATGGCCACTCAACATCGAACATACCGCATATAATCACAATTTGAAAAGTTTGCAGATGCATTAGATAATGAAATCGTGGAAAGTAAAGAGGCAAAATCAAAAATGAAAAAAATCTATATATAAATAATTGAATCCCATTCTCTTTTCTCATGTTTTCCTTCCACTCTCTCTTCTCATGTTTCCACCTCTGTACCAACTCATCAAAATTATTTTTTTTTAATTTATTCTAAACAAACAAGAGTTTTCAGAAAAAAAAAACAATAACATTGCAATATCCCTATTTACTCGGCATTAATTCAAAAACTGTTGAACATTTTGAAACGATCCAACATCAATTGATGTTAATGGTCCCTCTCCACTTTTCCATTTCCAAAACATTACTGAATTTTGACTTTAAATGCGTGCTCCACTACAATTGTCTTAGGTTTTGAAAGCTTTCCAGATAGAGAGAAACATACATTGGTCATATGTTTCCCTTTTCCACATGCCCTACGCTCTTAAAATCTATTGATGTTATCACTTCCTCAAGCCATGTTTCTCTCCTAAGCAAACCACAACGCAAACCTTCTTCGTTGCTCTCCCACCTTCATCGGCCTGACGCCTCAGATTTTTTTTCGGTTCCTTAGCCCTAACCCCAACGGCAACATCATAGATGAAAAGGATCAATCTAATTGAGATACCACCATAAAATCCACTCATTTGGACAACATTCAAATTGTTATGTGTTGGATGGACTAGATGATTCCAAGCAATATATTGATACAAATAAAACCTATTATTTGCTAGGTAGATGCTTGATAGAATGTCTCCTATGCATTTTTACAATACATTCTCGAATGAACCTAGGTTTTTGCGAATGTGTTTATATGATCAAAATAATGTTTTGTTTGACTTGATGCAAGATGATGATGTTAAACTTAATACGGTGAAAATTGTGAAATGGATTTTAGTTTGTTTTGAACCGAATGATTTAAACGAACATGTGTTCATGTTTTATAGAACTAAACGTATATATGTTTCTAACTTCAATGTGCTTTTATCGTATTTGCTTGATAACGACTATCTTATATTATATATTTTATTTTCAAATAATTTCTATTCATATATGAAATCTTTAATCACTCTCTTAGGTTCTCATTGAATGAATGACATGTAAAAGAATATGTGATTATTTCAAAAACACACTTAATTAATTCGTTTGAATTAAAAAATGCGAGTCTTTAGAAATATATCCTATTCATGTTACACCTCTTTGTTGTTTTCAAAAATTGTCCTTTTTTAGGTTTCGTATCGATGGTCGTACCATTTAACTTATGTTGTTCATTTTAATGGTTGCAGATGAATTGATAGAATATTGTTACATATCCAAATGCCATATTTGGATGCACTGTGTTGATTTCAATGAATTATTTGACTGGTGCTTTGGTGCGCATTGTCGAGAAATTTCAATAGTAGATATAGTTCTGGTTTGATGGTTTTTCATTGTATGAATTGACTGATTTCATATATAATTAACAGGAAAAATTACACACTCATACATAATGAGTACATGTAAGAGACATGATCTCTGAAGAGTATGTTTCCTACTATGCATCTTGTTCCAAACTCGACTCTATCCACATCGTGTGGAGAATTTGAACTCTTTCTTTGGGCATCATGTTGATCTTTAAAGTGTGAATTGCTCAACGAGACAAAAACTGATAGATTTGGGTTATTTACATATGATTATTTGTTTCTCTTTGAATATATTTAATGTTTAATATACAAAACATACTACCTTCAATTTACGAAAATAGATGAAAATGTGAAGAAAATATTGAAAATGGATATGTGGAGCAAAATGACTCCGAAAGAGAGGCAATTGGAGAGTTAATGGATATGTGGAGAAAAATGATATACGAGATCATGAAAAGAGTTCATGACAACTCCTTTTGTCTAGCTCTGACTCAGAATCAAATAATTTTTCTAAAATGACGATTAAGAGAAATTGGTAAGTTGAAATTGATTTGGAAACAACGATGAATGACTTAGTGCAAGAAATTGAAATTGCAAATCATAAATGGTTTGATATATTTTTATTGGTTTGTTTGATTTTTAACATTAGATCATACATTCTTTTTATTTTCTATAAGTTGCTTTTACTCCATGAATTGAAAATGTTCAGGCTAAAACAACGATTCATTTTAAGGATAACACTACAATAGTATCTCAATTTCTTCTTAAATCATATGACATCGTTTATACCTACGTTAATAACAAGATAAATGTTCATTTTAATAGTTTCATTAAGAAAATTTCAAGTAATCACATGTGTGGAGTGTATTTTGCAATGGATATAACTTTTAGATATCCCATTATATGATTTGGATAATATTATGTTGAGTTCTAAAATAGATAGAGTCATTATGGTTGATCCTTATATTCATATAGAAAATTGTTTCATTTTCTAAATTCGCACATCATACGGACTCTATATCTAATACAAATAATATAGAGAAAGTGTTTTTTTTTTAAATAATCTTATTAGAAGCTCTAGTCTAGACTTAATAAAATAAAAGACCTAATATAACACAAAAATGAATGTATTCAAATGTTTCAAACTTAACATCATATTTAAAATCAGATAAAGATAAAAAATTTGACATGTGGCACAAATACTATTTACATTGGCACGCCTTTTCTATGTTCGTTAATAGATTTATATATTTATATAGATTGACTTCTTATTAAAATTTTAAATAATTTAACTTTTTATCGATTTTGTAAAATTTTAATTAATTATATTTTAAATTTTGTATTTTTTCGGTTTTTATAACTTTAAGTAATTATTTTTTTTAAAAAATCGAATATAAAAAATATATATATTTTAATCTTTTATACATTTTTAATTTAAATTTATTTTATTTGATTTTTAAAAAAATTTAATGTATTTCTAAAATTTTATATTTAAAATTTATTACCTATTTAAAAAATTGATATAGATTTTCTTAATTTTTTAAAAATTAAATAAAATTATATATTTATTTTCTCGTTTGAAACAATTTAGTTAATGCAATTTTTTAAAATTAAATTCGACGATCGGGAAGCCTCGGCAAATGTCGTTGACCTAATACGACGGCTATCAAAAGACCGCGAAAAAAAAATACACGCGCACTCGATGTCAAACAATCGGGTGGCAACAAGCCATATTTGGAATCAGCAGTCCATACGCCGCCACGTGGAAGGCCCGCATGTACATTGCGGCTTTTTTTTTTTTGAGTAAGTAGGAAAAATATATAATTAAGAAAAAACAGAATGCTGTTTCAATCTGAAATTATAAAACATCACGGTGTGTGATTGTTTATATAGGAAAACTGGAAAAAATCTTGGGCCATGGTGCCGGTTTTGTACTCGAAGTTTGCCTACCGTTGCGATTGCAACACGTGTATCAAGCCCTTGCTACACAGATTGCGTGCCTCTTATAAATTCACATTTTCACCTCTCCGTCTCTTCTTCTTCCTCTCATTCTCTCTCTCTCTCTCTCCTGATAAAGCTTCTGCAACTATGTAAACCCCAAGACACTGAAGGAGAGGGAGAGGCGAGATTAACAATCAGAGGGCTTCTTTTGTTTTACTTCCGGACATTTTTATTTTCAGTTTCAAGTGAACTTCGTTCTACAGGCGAGAACCCGTACGAGATTGATCGACTAGGTCTTTCGGTTTCAAAGGTACGACATTGGATTCTTTGTTCTTAATCCATCAATATCATGGCGATCGTTTCTCTGCCGATTGTTAGCTTTGGGTTATTTGATGTGTTTTTGCGTCTGTATTTTAGTGCGTCATTAGGAAAATTGGCAGGTTGATTCCTTTTTCTATTTGTATGAAATTGAGTTTCTTTTGAATTTTAAAAGTGGTCAAGTTCCTTGGGTACAAATTACGAGAATCTACAATCTTTCATTGAAAGGGATCAATTCGACCGCCTTCTCGCTGTTTGTCACCTCTCCAACTATCTCTCCATTAGGGGATGTTCTATAATTTTGCACGTGAGGGGCTATTTCTTGGTTTCGTCACTTTGGTATCTTATTGAACAAAGTGGTCATATTGCTCCTCCATTGATCAAGAATTTCGATCTTTACTGAACAAAATTATTCTCACAATTTTATGGCTTGAGTAAGTTGTGAGAATAATTTTCAGACGATGGATTTCTTTTGTTCTCTTTGACTGTAAAAAGAATATCTTAAACTTGTTTGCTACTGGGAACTTCCACATGGAGTGATAAATCTGATTGTTGACCGTGAAATTTTCAGGCAAGAGGAATCAGATACTATAGGGTAAATATGAATACTCAGGGGGTTAGGGGAGTTCATGGGCATCCACGGAGGAAGGCGACAATTGATTTGAATGTAGAACCAATCGAAACCCGAGATCTGGAAGGGTCCTCCAACTCCGGAAATGCCCGAGCAATTTCTTTTGCTAACAATCAAGGGGAGTCTGTACCTTCTCCCTCCCCTCCTATTGATGTCGATGCAATTGAGGATGATGTTATTGAATCATCTGCAAGCGCCTTTACTGAAGTGCGCTCTTTATCTTTTCTGTTACTTCCCTTTGACAATGGATAAGCTTTGTTGCTTAGACATTTGCTGATGTTGTTTAATTTCTGGTACCAGGCTAAAAACAAATCAAAAGGCCCACGCCGGCGGCCTGTAATGGTTGATATAGAATCAGGTAATTGTAGGTCTTTAGTTGCATTACTTCGGATATTCAAGGTTAGATTATCTATTCTTGAGGGGAATTTAAAATGGAAAAGTACCTCTATTGAGCAGTATCTTGCCATAGATATTTTTGGGAATCAAATTGTATATTTGTATCGTGTATGGCGATGTCAGATGGATCATTTGGGCTCGGTTGGTTTTGCTCTGTGTGTTTGTTTATCTTTGGATGCTTGAGAGATAACTCTTTTGAAATTTTGCGCATATCAGTAATGTTTGCGTACTTTGGATGGTAGCAGGTCATACGAGTAGAATGCCTGCCAACTCCAGCAGCAAGCGAAGAAGGGTGCCTCCTAATCAACCTGTCATTGATTGTGATCGTGTTGTGCTTCCAGTGCCAAGGGTAAGAGTCATTTAGATTTCTCATTTTCTCAGTTTCTGATTGTGTGTATCATATGTGACCTTTTCCTATTTGCACTGACACAACATTTTATTTTCTTGTTCAGGAGGATTCTATTTCAAAGCCCTCACCACCTCTAGAGGAGCCAAATATTAACTGTCCAATTTGTATGTGTCCATTTACTCAGGAGACGTCAACAAAGTGCGGTCATATATTTTGCAAGGAATGTATAAAGATGGCAATATCTAGCCAGGGTAAGTGCCCTACATGTAGGAAAAAGGTTACTGCTAGAGATTTAATTCGGGTGTTCCTTCCAGCGACCAGATGAATGATAAAACTTCATCACCAGCCACCATGTATGTCTGCTTAATTGAATTTGTTCTACTATTGTATTCTGAAGAATTATTAGCAGTTCTATGCATCTACAAATATGATCCTTTACTAAACAAAACTGCCCTTTTCCCCTCCTTTTGGCAAGATTAATGGTGTAATTCCGATATTGATTTTGGCACAAGGATGTAAAAAGAGGTTGGTTTTTGTATTTGAATAATTGCTTTGTTCTGGAAATGAAATAGTATCTGGGGATCATGAATCCTCTTTTTGACGGATATCATCGGTATATTCATTGTCTAAACAACTCCTAGGTAGTGTCCTATATACCCTTTCTGCTTTTAGATGTAGCAGTAGCATGATCAGAGTTGCCTGCGGTCTGGGACCTAGCTAGCTGCAGGATTCTTTTTGTTGATACTCCAGCAAAAAATGGAAAATGGCCGAACCATCTTCCAAGGAAAGCCTGTTTTGCTGGTTGTAGCTGATGGCTCTATCGTTCTCTCTGGGTGTATCTCACTCTCTCAGTGCTGGAGAGAAACCCCATCACTATGAGCATCAGAACGTGAATTGCCCTGGTACATTTCTTCAACGTGGTGGTTTGAGAAGTCGTTCTTGAACTGTATTTTTTCCTCTCTTTTTCTTTTTGTTCTTTGGTGATGATACTGATAACTGGCACCTCAATTTTTATCGGCCAAGTTGGTGAAGATGGCTTGTCTAGTTTCCCATCTAAATGAAAAGGTATCAAATGGTTTATTATACACAGTAGTTCATGACCCTGTCGGAGAACTGATAATGTGATATGCCCATGGTTAAACTTCGGTACATAAGTTTCTGATTATTATCTTTGATGTGGATTGTTCTGATGGTTATTCATTGAAAAACCGTTGGTACAAATAACATCTCTTCAAGATCATTTTTAGCTCTGATTCCATGTCAACTTCAACCATATCATTAAGGAAATTGACCTTATCCGCCTGAAATCTCTCTGCAATATGCTCGCTCAATGGCCATTAAGCAACAAATTCTATGGGAACCACAAATTGCTTTTGGGCCTCAACTTGGAATGCCCTCATTGGATTGTGTTCCCTATTTATCGTAGTGTCTTCACAAGAGTTGTAATAGTATTAGTTACACTAGAATGCAAGGCATCTATCCTATGCAAACATGTCTTTCTTCTTTATGCTGTTGCTTCTCTCTTGTTTCTTTGTCTGTTTGGATACGAGATTGGATCAGAACATCCATCTTGGTGAAGAATTAACAGCCCTAGGCAGAGGTTTAGGCATCTGTGGCTCTGAACTGTTTCTTTTCTTCATGATCGATGAGACAGTGGGACTGTAATAGTCATTACTCCTCTGTGAAGTCGCACCTTGTGAATACACTTTCTTTCCATGGACAAAGCTTCTTTGTTTCTCCAGCATCGCCCTTCGAGCAGCCGAACTCCTCTGAGGAGTCACCCATCTGTTGTAACTCACACAGCTTTGGCTCCTTCCGACTGGCTGATGAGACTTGTTCTCTCTTGGAGGGGTCGGGTACTTTCGGCTCTCAGCTGTTTCTGCAGAATACATGGTCTCCTCTTCACTGCTATACCCATGATTATAATACACTTGAGAAACTTCCACTGGTGATGAGCTTGAGATGACCTCGCTGTGGATGTCTTTTACTGAACCTGTCGAAGCAACCTGAGCATCTGAGTCCTCTGAGGTAATCTCAGGCTCTCTATCCTTCTTCCGTCAAAGGAAGTTGTTGTTCCTTGACAGTCCTCTTTTCTTCCGAAGAATTCAGCTGATGGCACTTTACCGGCTGAGAAGGCAAGTTTGTAACCTTAGCGATTCTTGGAGGAAAGTTGATATCCAAAAGCTGTAACGGACCCGACTCTTTCTTTTTGAGCGGACTAGATGTCAACTTTGGCGTTTCATATATTTCTGGGGTTGGGATACCCTGCATGTGCATAGGGGCTTGTGGATTGGGTTTTGAGGTTTCTTCTTTATCTTCCTCGTTAGTGTTTGCAGTGACAACAGAAGAGCATTGCCCAACCTGATCCCTAATCTTAGATGACGATGGCATTCCAGCATTATCATCAGCATCAGTAGGTTTGAAAACACGACGCATGGTGAAGGACGCACAAGAATGCTCACTCTTTTGACCCGAAGACATCAGTCTAATGAGAGGCAACTTGGGTTTTGTATGCTCATCAAGATTGCCCTCCCAGTGCTGATTCAGCCAGTCACAGATCACTGGTATTGGGATACCAAACTGCATCAAGGTCTTATTATCCTTCTTCCAAGAGGAAGAGGATGATGATGAATTTGAGTTTGGCGATGTAGCTAGTTTTCTTGGATCACAGATCATGAATGCAAGATTCCCTTGCACATCGAATCCAGCAGACCCGGGACTCAAGATCATTTCATCAGTTGACAGTTTAATGAGACTATCCGTGGCTACTATCAACTTCCCCTCACCAACCGTCAGTTCATTCTGCAAAGTATAGCCCAAGACGTAAGCCACATTTCCCAGTTCCAGATTTGGCTTAGAACATGTCTTCAAGTAATGAGGCTGCTGGTTCTGGGAAGAGTCGCCACTATCAACAGGGTCCAAACCAACTATGGTGAGATCAAGAACGGAACTGGTGATGAAAAACCTGTGGAAAGGCAGACAACAACACTATCTGAATGACATTCATCTTTTTCATGATCAAGATGGGAAGAATCAGCAAGAGATCTTAAACGTAATCCAAGAACAACCAGAGCAAGATTATCATGGTAAGACAAAGGGAACGGTAACTTTGGAAGAAAATCCCGATATACATGTCATTGGCCAATATAAAGATCAAAGAAAGAGAAAGCCTATACATTATAAGAAACAATTTCTAGGAATTCCCTAGCAAAACAGTAATCATCTTCCCGGAAAATGCTGAGAAAATTCCAGGCAAGCATATCTTATTAGTAGCACCTTGGTGACCTCTCCAAGAGACAAAGTCGTCGTCTTAACTAAAGCAACACGACCATGATTCGAAAGAAGTGCACTTTTAGTTTTTAATTTCAACTTAAACCTACCAAATTCTGCTGGATCCAGAATCACTACAAGCAATATAATTAGAAAGTCCTTTTGGTGTCTGGACAAAGAGATTCTACGCAGTTTCTCATTGTTCTGAATCACAATTTCTCCCCATTTCAAGACCGACGACGTGAAAAAATCGAACTAAATCAATTGCGCGAGTGCAAAGTAGAAAGAGAGGGGACCTGTGAGGGAAGAGAGCGGCAGCGACGCCGCTTTGGAGGCGGATCTCGGCGGACTCGGCAGCGGAAACGGAGGGAAGATTGAGGTGTGTTGTAAGGAGGAGGTTCCGGTGGATGAGGAATCCAGTTCCCCAAGAAACCCCATTAGCTCCGACGGCGGAGATTCTCCCCATCGCCGGAGCCTTGCCGGAGAAAATGGAAGCTTTCATCTTCTCGGTCTTGCCCACTCCTTTGCAGAAGCATAATGAGTCTGTTATCACTCTCATTCTTTCTCACTCTGTGGAATTCGCAGATTATGATAAGATGGGTTCGTCCAAATTCCTTGCTTTGATTCTGGGTGTCGGATATTCCAAATGTTGGATCTGAAAGGAAGTAAATTTATGCGAAATGTCGATGGTGAAGGGAGGATGGGTATTCAAAAATATGATACATGTATATTTCTGTGTGTGTTTGGGCTGTAAAAATATGAACTTCCTGCAGAATATTTCTCTCAGATGAAGAGATTCAAAGCACAAAATGAGAGAGAGAGAGAGGCCGACAAAAAGGAGAGCGAGACGGGGGAATCGTGAAGTGAGTAAAAAGAATGCTCATTTCTTAGCTGGATTTTTCCAATTATTTTATTTACATAAAATAAAAATCTCAAATAATTCGTTTTCATAATTTAGTGTGTAAGAATAAGAACAAAGCTAACTAAACTGGGAGTCTATGATGACAGAGAGGTGTTGTAGGATGTTCCATGTGATGAACATGGCCCAAACATTAGTCATGATTAATGTTGTAGTTATGTTTTTTAAAATCTTTGAATTTTCACATTTTAGTATGTAATTATTAATTAGCGGGTTTCAATTCAACATTATATTATAGTTAGACCAAATCAAGACAAACATTTTCAATTGTAAGAACAACCAATATTACATTTTCCGATTCTCTGCTCTTTGCTCTTTAGCAAACGATGTGACTTTTAGATTTCACTTTGAGAAACATCTTTCTTGACAAGCAAATAACGAGAGGAAGAACAAATGTAACTAAGATAGACATCTTTGCAATAGATAAGGGAAAGAAACACGAGTTGTTCGTATAAGCTATCAAATTGGTTAGATGAAAAGTTATGCATTACACGAGTGAATTCTAGAAAAAAAAGGTATCAAGGAACTTGTTAATACGATCCAATATTAACCCCTTTGTGCTTTAAGAAGTCTTTGGCCTCTGCAATATCCTGCAAACAAAGCAATTTGAGAAGAACACACAAAAGAAAAAGCTTATGAATCCTTGGAGAACAATATGTTGAGTACTTGAAGTTGTATGTTCGTTTGAAATGTTTTCCTAATTGGCCCTTAAGTTGAGCAAATAAAAGAACAATCCAATAGATAATGTTGGTTTGTCTATCAAAATATAAAGAGTTTAAGATGGTAAAGAGTCAAAAGTTTGATAGGAGCAATGCGGATAAAATACCTGCCGTAGAAGAAGTTCTTCTTGGGGACAAGTAGGAAACTGCATTAGACCGATTCCAACCATTAATAGACCATAGCATCCGAGGGAGACTAAGAAGTAGATCGGTAACTGGAAGAGAGGGCAAAACATAACCCTTGCTCAATTAGGACAACCTTTGCTAACCGAGAATAACAACAAACAAAAAGAGCATAACATGTTACTCACCAACCAAGTATGGCTTTGGAGAATGATCTCAGCCTGCAAAAGACCGAACCAGAGGGCAGAGATTGCCACCAGGAGGCTCAAGATCTTTACCACATGCTTCATTGGCCTTGATCAAAGATTCTCTTCCGAGTACTGCGAGACATGATGGACAAATTGAAAGGTGAGCATTGCAGTACAAAGGTATACCAATATCAAATAAACTATGGTAGAAGTTGTGGAACATGTAGAGGAAATAACTCAATTTCCACCAGAAAGGAGAGTAAACAAAACCTAATCAACACTCTTTATGAAAATAATCATGTGCAGATACAGAGATAATCACTTTTCACGGTTCCTGCGGACTACAGCAACACAAAACCCATTCACAGATTTTCCAGACATCACACGAAAAATAATTCAAAAACCCATAATCTCAAAAAATCTGGGAAGCTCAAAGATCATGATTATGCACCTAAATTTGTCCAACAAAACCTAAATTTCTCCGTATAATTCTGTGACATGATGAAAGTAAATGACTTCTCACTGTTCCTCAGATAACAACATCAAATCTTTAGTAACTCAAAGCCCTTGCGCAAAATTTCCCAAGCATCATATGGCAGCTTAGATGTCAAATCCACAGTTTAAACACAAAACAAAACAGACACAAACGTCGAGATTATGCAAGAATTACCAGTAAGGTTGATGATAGATCTCGACCAAGCCAATATTTTTCAAGTCATCGAACATGTTTCGTGTTTTTAACAAGAAAATCTAATCAGCGATTAACAAAATGTTTGTACGTGGTCGAAGAGATGAAGATACACCCACCGAGTCTCGCCTTTTGCCTTCCTCCTCAATACTCGAAGCTTCTCTCGTTAGGGTTTTAGTTTAGATCGACTTCGCTACGCTGGGAACTGGATATTCAACTCAGGTAGGGTATTATCGTATTTCATATTTTATCCCTATTACGAACAAATATGTCACCGCTTGGGATAATGCGATCTACGTTGCCAATCAAATCTCTATTTCCAAAATAACTAAATTACTAAATATTCCTAACAAAATTTAAATTTACAAAATGAATTGTCTTATTCTCCTTCTCCCCACACACACACTCTCTCTCGACGTAAACCCTAAACCTTGGGTCAGGTCCTTTCTTTCTCTTTCGTTTGGTCTCTGAAATCTCTTCGTCGTCTTCTTCACAGTCTCTCTCCGTCTCCGTCTCTGTCTCTGTCTCTGTCTCTGTCTCGTGTTTCTGAGCTCATCTTTGTTCTCTTTCCAACATCTTCAGAATCTTCCTCTACGGTTTTGTTCTCTTCTCGACGATTTCACAATCGTAGATTCTGCCAGCTTTGTCGACCGCCTGATCTCGAGGTTAGTTGAAATGCAAGGATATGGACTTTTTTGGGAATAAAGTTGATTACATTTCGTTGCTTTACGTTTTGAATCATACAAATCCAGAATGCTTCGTTGATTTTTTTTTATAATTTATTCCAAATATGAATTTGTTGACGTTGTTATTGGGACCCAAGCTTTTTTGAAACCAAATGAAGATGATCCCTATTCAGGATCTTTTTGAGGAAGCTTTTTGATGGAAGATGTTTTTTATATGTATTTGAAGCATTCTCTTGTACAGGTTTTACCTTTTTCCAGTTGATTCCAGAACTTTTTTCCAGTCGATTCCTCCAATTTAAGGTTTTAAGCTCTCAACAGTCAGCTGCTCCACTTCACTTCGATCACAGAATGCTTGTAGATAGGGGCCTGGGGCATAAGCTCAAGAAGAGACCTAAACTTCCAGCGTTTACGTCTATATCTTCCAGCAAGGGAAACAAAACATCTAGTTATGATGGAACAATACCTCGTAGGAGCCGAACTAGAGTTTCGGATATGAAATTGAAGAAGGTCGTAGTCAATCAAGTTGAGTTGACTAAGCAAAACAAAGTCATTGAAACTTCACGTACAATGTGGACCTCCTCAAAGAGAAAGCACAATACTTCTTCTGGTACTAAGACCACAAATGGAGCCGCAAAGGCAGCCTTGAGTACGTTCAAATCAAACTCCTTGGACACACATCATGAAAAGCATGCTACACGAAAACAAATCCTTGAAAAGAGAGGGGAATCAGATGAGAGATCTGAGCGAAGCCGAAGGAAGCACCCAAATGTACTATCTTTGAAGGTGTCTAAGGGGACAGTTTTAGGGAAGACGACCTTGGATGATGGGCCAGAGAGTCGGGACGACCAACTTAAGAAGAGAAAGCGGATACGACTAGATCCTTATGATACATCAAATAAAAGATTAGATGATAACATTGTTCTTGATGGTAGGTCCTTTTTACTTGTCATGGAATCTGTTAACGAACTTTCATTACAATGCATTGACATGCCATTCTTTCTTTGTTTCAGAAGTCACTACAGAAAAGAAGAAGGTTGAGGACAGCGTTGGAATGTCAAAAAATGCACAGTTTCGTGCAATACAACCAAGTCCTTCAATTCTTTCCTTTGTGGAAGAAAATGTACTTTGCTTGGCCGGAGTCTATTGTTATTATAGATTCTGTTCGTATTTGCATGACTGTGGACTTGACTTGCGTTTTATGGCAGCTCTTGGGCCGGAGACGCTTGATAGAGGTAAGGAAGGCTGGCTACAATACTGAGCTTTCTGCTCCTTTAGATGATATTCCAAACTCTACCAGCACAGAGAGAGAGCGAATAGAAGAAAGTGTATGATATTTTTCTTCATCTACTTCCTCAAAAAGGCTTGTCAACCCTCCTAGTGTATAAACTAACTAAACTTTGCATTTTGCAGGTATTTAGGAATAAATTGGAATTCATTGCTGCTGCAAAGACTTCGTCATCATTCCCGCCTCCTGATGTCCCTGAGATTGCATTTGCAGGTATTGCTTCTAAGTTGTGTCTGCTGCAAATTATGCTTATAACAAGAAACATATTTGAAATTTGTGTATGAAACTACAGTTCCCTGAGGTAATATTAACAAAAAGTGCTTACCAAAACTCACTACTTGTAACAGGAAGGTCGAATGTTGGCAAATCTTCGCTGCTAAATGCTCTTACCAGACAGTGGGGTGTTGTACGAACATCTGAGAAACCTGGACTAACCCAGGTATTCTATTGTGTCAGGATTACTTGCCTTCTCGTATATTTTGCACTACTGTTTGGTAATATTGCTCTGATTTCTGCAGACTATCAATTTCTTCAGTCTGGGACCAAAGGTTCGCCTAGTGGATTTGCCTGGATACGGTTTTGCTTATGCAAAAGATGAAGTTAAGGAGGCTTGGGAGGAACTTGTAAGTATATCTTCGAATAGGACTCACAAAAATTTGCTTGTTCGATTTTGTCTGAAATGTAATTTAATATTCAAATGTTTCCAATTGGTTTGACATCATTGTAGGTGAAAGAATATGTTTCAACAAGAGCTGGTCTTAAACGTGTATGTCTCCTCATTGATACCAAATGGGGCATGAAGCCACAAGACCACCAACTTATAAATCTGATGGAGAGGTAAAATTCGTAAAATTCAATGCTGCTGGTTGTGCTGGGACCCTAGTTATTGCCATAAATATTGTTTAGTCAAATGTCCGTACGACATGGCAACTGACTGTGCAGATCCAGTACAAAGTGTCAGATAGTGCTAACTAAGACTGATATGGTTTTTCCCGTGGATGTGGCACGTCGAGCAATGCAAATTGAAGAGGTATTCACCATTTATTTCTAGATTGCAAAATCCTAAGGAAATTGAGTAGGGTGCTTACCTTGGCTTGTATCAACGCACCCATACTAATAATAATCGTCATAACTGGTGCAGAACCTGAAGGCAAACAGATCAATTGTTCAGCCCGTGGTATGTATACGATATACCGGCTATTTTTATTTATTTATTTGAGATGATTTATAGCTGCAAAAGGGTTTGAACTGAGGTGCGAAAGAAATGATTCAGATGATGGTGAGCTCAAAATCAGGAGCTGGGATACGAAGTTTAAGGACAGTGTTGGCGAAAATCTCCAGGTTTGCCAAGGTGTAGTGTAGGGCAGTTAGTCACGCAGTTGGAATTTGGCCTTCCCTTGTGCACCATTCCAAACACAACTTGCTTCAGCTTTTTGTCTGGTTAGGAGAAAGAAGGTTCCTTATGAGTTTTACTATTTAATAAATGTTATATACTATATAATATAGATTATGTAATATACTTTTGGGAAATGGCTTACCTACTTTGATACATCTTTTCAACTGTACCCTTTGAATTTTTCTCCTCTGGGTTCCCTGCATTCCTCTTCTTCGTTATCATCTTTATCTCCTTGAACCGATCAAGGGAGAGAGAGAGAAGAAGCAGATGTGTCCTTTGCGGCTGATCCTCATTTTCCTCTCTGCGAGTCTCGCCGGATTCTTCCTCGTCAGAAACTTCAATGCTCCCTCCCAACAGCTCGATGGCATCAATGTCGATACTGCTGATTCCGACTTCTCCACCTCCAGATTCTCAAAGGTTCTTCCTTTTCCCATCTTCAGTCTCTCTGTCTCTTGTGCTCCCCTCACTCTTTGGAATAAAGTTTGGTGTTCATTTCTTTGTTTTGGGTCTGATGCGGTGGTCAGGTGGGAATTGCTATGAAGTCTGGATTTTGGACATGCGTTGACATGGCAAGTGGCCGCTACATTTGGAAGCATCTTTCTTCTTCGAAGCAGTACTCCTGATTATTCTCTCTTCTGTTCATGTGTTCACACTTAAATTTATCTCTGATTTGTTTCCATTTCTGTCCATCTTATACTTGCGGTGGACCCAGTTGGTCTCTAATTCTTCAGTAAGTGAAGTTCTTTCAGTCCTATCATGGAGTTCTTCAAACTTGTTCCTAAACTCTCTCAATGGGACCATTTTTTGTGCTCTTCTCTCATTAACCACACAAGATTACAGCTACAGCAGATGAGGCGAGTAAGCACTGCATGTCTGGTTTTAACCTGAGGAACAAAAACTGCCATTGTTCAAAATGGAAGAAATCCATTCCTTTTTTCTAGAAATACTGCTCATGAAACAACACAAAGTCTAAACCTTGATGAGAACCAGCATAATTTCTACAGCGGGTAAAGCGACTTCCATTTGAAGGCTATGTGTTAAGAGTCAGTCTACCACAGATGCTAGTCTAGTTGTTGTTGTGCTTCTGTTGAAGCTGATCTTGGTAGCATTGTTGGTCTTTATGCATCGTATTGAAGGGCAACTGGCTAAAATCACGTTGTTTCATCCCCCAGCTGCAGTTCTAGCTCTCGTCTTTATTTAGTAGCAGCTATGATACTGTTACGATCCCAAAAATGAGATTAACGGATGCATTACAAGGTTATAAGCACCTACCCCACAAGCTATCTTTTGGAGTTGAAATCTATGGGTTTGTAAAGATCGATTTGAACCATAAGTTTATTATTAGATAATTATTGTTGTTCTAACAGTTAGTGTTAGAATAACTTGTGTATTTACAGTTTGTTTTGGTGATTATTTTGTTTGGTTTTTTAATAAGTTGAGTAAATATTAATTGAGTTGGATTTTAAGAATTTGTTAATAGTGACATGAAAATAGATATTGTAAATCCTCGTTTATGTAAAAAACTATTATAAATAAAGACAACTGCTTATTATTCCTAAATACTTAAAACATTACTCTCGTACCTAAAATAAAATATGAGACAATTTGGGTCCAGATGGCAGATGGTCGGTGACTCCTACATCGCGATCGGTGACACTGACAAAAACTCATCCACGTTGTGGTGCTGGTAAAACTACTGTAATTGAACGAGTAGTCACGGAGAAGGTTCCATCGTATTGGTGTATTCGATGTTGACAGAGACAAATTACCAAGAATAGTCTCTGGTAATGCATATCAACCTTCGAGCCCAGAGATTGTGGACAAGCATTGAGCCTCGTACATATGTGTACCAAGATGATCGACTCACATTGGTGTGATTCTTTGAGCAATACCTCAGGAGATGTACGCAACATTGGTTGTGAAAGAAATAGACCGGGAGCGTGGGAATCGGTAAGGTTGTTGCGATTTAGCGGCGATTGAGTAAAAAAAGCCAATGCTTAGAAGCTCCGACATGAGTTCAATGAAATCCAATTTCGAGATGGTGAATCAGTGGATGATTTTCCCATGAGGATCATGAATCTTGCGATGAACCTTAGAGCTCTGGTGAGCCTATGACTGACATCGAGGTGGTGAAGAAACTTTTGCAGGTGGTGCCGAGTCAGTTCTAGCAAATGGCCATCTCCATCGAAACCCTTCTGGATCTGACCATGAAACCCTTCTCGGTGGAGGAAGTGGCCGACCGAATTCGAGCTTGAAGAGATATTCAAGCTGTGGTCTTCGAGTGACGGAGGAGAACCAAAACTTATTTTGACTGAAGAAGAATGAGAGGCACATCGGAGAAAGAGATTTGAGGAAGAAAACAACGGTGGTTTTTCTGATCAATGATAGGGAAGAAAAAATCAAGGCAAATGGAGGCAAAAATCTAACACAAAACGTGCAACCGATACTAAGATCAAAGACCAATGTCAGACATGTGAATAATTTGGTCATTGGCCAGAGAATGAAAAACAAAGTCTAGAAAAATAGAGGCCCATGTAGCCCAAGAAGAATAAGAAACTCTCCTCGTGGTGCCCTAATCGCTGCTAGATCTACCTTCGTCGATGGCGCAACATCTTCGCCTAGGAGTGTCAAAAATGGCACCTTCGGACTCGGACCTAATCAAAAACCCGCTATTAGATAGTTCGACCCGTCGGGTTTCGGGCCATCTGAATTGCTGTTGAGGTTTTTTTTCCTGAACCTGTCGTTCTTTCTCTTCCAGCCGGCCTCTTTCTTTCTGTCCCTGTGTGTCGTTCATTCGTTCCCCCTCCCTCCTCCAGAAATTTTGTCGTCGGTCTCCCTCCCTCCTCCAGTGACTTTGCCGTCGGTCTCCCTCCTCCAACAATTAGGTTTTTCGCCCAAGTTCGACTTTGCCGTCGGTCTCAGCTTTTGCCTTCGTCGTTCCTCGTCAGAAGCTATTTCACAACGGTAAAGATTGTTCACCATTTTTACAACGTCAGAAGCTATTCTGTGTCCACCGAGATGGTTCACCATTTTTGCCTCTGTGTTACCGTGATGTGTTTTTATTGAGAGTTTCACCAATTTTATAAGTTAATGTTCTTCGGAGTTGGTATGTGTATGACATGTTACAAAATCCCAGAAGGTTTCTAAAACAGAAAAAGGATTTCTTTGAAATCAAAGATTCAGTATTTGGCCTAGAATGGATTCAATATTTGGCCTAGACAGACAGAGGGAGTTGTTTATGTTGTGTTTGTGTGTGTTTAATGTCTGTCTCTGTTTCTTCACTGTTTGGTGATGTTTATTGAGTGATTGTTGATTGTTTCTTCGGAGTTGGTATGCGTATGACATTTTTATAAGTTAGTTTGGTCGCCATTTGGTCATCTGGTTGTTGAATACAATTTCAATATTTCCATTGTTTCTTCATTTTTGGTGATGATTGTTGAGTGATGGTGGTGTTCCACCCTTTTCTATTCTGTATTTCACTCGTTTGTTAGGAAAGTTAGGCATTAAATCTGTAAAATTAGTATTTGATGATATTTTTATTGCAGATTTCAAATGGACGATAATTTTCGTCATGCTGAGCAAAGCGGTAGATGATCATGCTCAACAAACGGTAGAAGATCATGACGATGACGACGATCAACCCACTCCTCAAGTATGTGGCTATTTGGTTATTCTGAAATTGGTAAATATCTACTTATTATTTGATTTTCATATCGTTCATTATTTGATTTTCATATCATTTATTAATTGTTTTGTTAAACAATTATATGTACTGCTAACTTGACTACTTTTTCTAGCGTTGCCACCACGACAATAGCTACAACGGAGGAAGATATGCAAGTTCATATGTTTGAATGTTGAAGTTTCAGAATTTGATGTTTCTTTTGATGATCTAATGTTTCTATTTTTATGTTAGTTTGACAATTTAAGGATTTCGTAACGTTTTTGAATGTAATTCGGAACACTTTAATTAATGAAAAGACATTTTAGAGATGTTTTTTTACGTTAGCTCGTGGGCTGCCCGAAGCCCGCCCGAAACCCGCCGGGTCGCGGGCCGCGTAATTTCGGCCCGTTTGAATTTGGGTTGGGCCGGGCCCGAACCCGAAAGCACCAGGCCAAAACGGGCTCGGCTGGGTTTGGGTCGGGCCGGCCCGATTTACACATTCGCCGATCGTTGGAACAACAACACCGACCAAAGTAAGCTTCTATGTCGTACCAATAGTCTCCCCACGAACCAAAGCAGTGTTTCGATCAAAACTTGAGTCGACAACAACTTTGTCTACGTCGTCGCCACTCGCACCATCTTCATTTACAAGTGAGAAGATGGTTCGACCGAAGTCTTGGTCCAATCAAGCTTAGTCGACATCCTTAGACGCATTTGGTGTCTTCTCAGTGGATGTAACGAATGGGTCAAAACTACTATCAAGCCAAGCGTACCTTCTTCACCTTGGACACACTACGGACTGTCTATTCCGGCAAAACCCACATGTCTGGCAGTAGAAGCCGAAGCCCAAGAGGAAAGAAAGTAAAAGCAAGTGAACCAACTGTGTGCAGGGTGTCTCGCAGGGAAACAATGACAGATATTATTTACCGATTGCACCCAGTTCGAGTTGATCGTCTTTTGGGATTAGGGCATGGAGATATATGTGGTCCTATTACACCCGCAACGCGAGTGGAAAAAAGTATTTTCTACTTCTTTTCGATGATCACAACCATTTCATGTTGATAGAGTTGCTGCAGTCGAAGGATCAAGTGGATCCACCTTATCAGACACTTTTAGAATGCCGGGAAAATTGAATGTGTGCAGAAGTTGGATACATTGTGAACACATCGAGGTGGAGAGTTTAACTTGACATAATTTACCGAGTATTGTGCAGAACACGGTATTTACACAATAGAATGGCATGGTCGAATCAAAACTCCATGGTGGTAGGAACAACCCGCAATATGCTCAAGGCAAAAATATTACCTGGGGTGAGGCAGTTACTATGACAATTTATGTCTTGAACCACTCACCGACAAAGAGTGTCAAAGGCATGACACCTCGTGAGGCTTGCTATAGGAAGAAACCAACAGTCCATCGTCTGAAAACTTTCGGGTGTATTGTCCATGTGAAGATAACAACACTGAATCTGAAGATGCTAGAGGATAGAAGTTGACTGATGATTTTCGTTGGATATGAGAAAAGGGTCAAAAGCTTACCAAGCTTATGATCCTACAACAAGACATGTTCACGTGACACGAGACATGATGTTTGATGAATTCACATACTGAAAATGGAGCAATAAGGAGTAACGAGATGACAACTCATCTGAAATGGAGTTTGAGATAGTGCATTGGCATGACAGCTCAAAAAGGACGGAAGCAACTGGCACCATTAACCCACCTACAACAACGCTAGATGGGTTGGTAGGTCTCACTCCCAATGAGCCAGAAGTTGTGGTGTCAAGTTTACACTTAGTTGCAACTCTAGAGGTAAAATTTGTCTCACCACCAGGGTTCTCAAGAGAAGAAACTTGATGCCAAGTACGAGAACGAACCACTACGATACCATGAGATAACACGTAATGTGTGTTAGTTTTAGGCTAAGCATTTACATCATTTCTGCATAGTTAGCATAACACGAGTTACAAAACCGACACGAACGTTCTCTATGTACTCCTTTTTGTTGATTTTGAGGTTTTAAGGCGACAAGCCTAAACGATCTTTAGAATGTCGATTCCCGGATTCAACTGCACATACTGGAAGCTACAAACCACTCGGAGCAAATTCAGGCCACAGAACCAAATGGAACACCCCGAGCATCAAGCAAAAGAAGCAAAAACACGAAGTTAACTCAGCCCACTCGGGCTTGGAAGAGGCCCCGCTCGGGCTGCATCCGACAGAAGTTTGAGCCCGGCTCATGCTGACAATCAACTCGTTCGTGCCCCATGAGACTACATGACCCGCGCATGCTGTCACATTAACCCGTGCGGGCTGCATTTCTAGAAATTCTTACATGACTCGCGCGGGTCGATTTTTAGGATGCTAACCATTTTTAGGTTTAGAACGAGAAAAAATGGAAGGAAGGCCGCCGATAAGAAAAGAAAAAGCTGCTCAGACCAGGGAGGAGGACAAAAAATAGAAAGGAAGAACTCAAGAGAAGATGAAGAAGAAGAGAAACAACAATCCGAACTTCGGTAACGAGATAGGGAAGTCCGAGGAATCATATTTCTTACTCTTTACAATGTCTATAGTTAATTTCTCTTGTTTTATAGTAGAAACCATGAGTGAGTAAGCCTCTAACTATGAGTTAGGGATGCCGGATTTGTAAGGGATGCTTGTAGTTATGCGTTAATGCTTAAACCTTTTAAAGTTTTCTTGTATTTCGGTTTTACAATCAAAATCGTAAATGTTTTATACTTGTGATGGCCGCACAGTAACTTAGGAGTCCATGTTTAACCGGAAGGTTAGATTATGAACCCAGAATTGTTGATTGTTGATTAAGTTCGATTAATAAGAATCTAGCCGGTTGGTTTATTGACTTAGGAATTAGGATTGCACGCTCAATGCTACCGTAATCACGAGTTAATCGCTGCCGGGAGGTAGGATTGCGCGTTGTTGTGGTTAGGGGGTTTAGGTGTCGAGAGAACCATTCCCTATTAATGAGCATGAATTCCCCGTTATCAAGATAATTTGATAGGTTCATCATCCTTTGTTTGTTGCACCCTTGCAAATCTCGATAACTCGAAACCCATAGTGTTCTTAATATTCAAGTTTTTCACGTTTCCTCATCGTTGTCATAATTCATTTTAGCGTTTTTGAAATTTATCCCACATCACCATCAATTTAACCCATCTTAGTTTAGTTGTATTCTTTGCTTAGATTGCATTAGTCCCTAGAGTTCGACCCTTGTATTACACCGTTGCGGTAAGTGAATATTAAGCATTTTATTGCTTGATAGTTCGCACATCACCATGCGATGTACGGCATACTCAAAGGGGAAGATCCACCAGGTTTGCGATACGTAAGCTAGATTAGAATGAGTAGTATTCCGTGATTGCAGAGGAGGCTACATCACTAGTCGAAGTTGAAATGAATTTGAGTTGGAAAAAGGTGATGATTGAGGAGCTACGGTCGATAAATTAGAATCACACTTGGACACTCACAAATATACCTGAAGGACGATGAGTAATCGGTTTAAAGTGAGTGTTCAAGGTAAAAAAGGATGAGCGAGGCTCATTGTGAATTATTCACAACGTCATGGCATTGACTATGACGAAGTCTTTTAACTAGTAGCAAGTATGGAAGTTATACATCTTCTCTATGCATTCGCGACACATGAAGGGTGGGAAGTCCATCATATTGACATCAAATTTGTGTTTCCAAATGGGCATCTTCAAGAAGAGGTCTATGTAGAACAACCACCGGGTTTCGTTGAAAAGGGGAATGAACACAAGGTTTTCAAGCTTCATAAAGCCTTGCACGGTCTCATTAGGCTCTACGAGCCTGGAACCAGAAGCTGGATGAAAAGTTGATACCCTTGGGATTCAAGAAGTGTCCATTAGAACATGCCATCTACACTTGATAAGATGGAACCGAGAGACTTATGTTAGGTGTGTACGTTGATGATTTGGTAATCACTGGTACGAACTGCAAAAACGTTATGGCGTTCAAGAAGGAAACATATGACTTGTTTAAATTGAGTGACTTGGGGCTACTAACTACTATCTCGAGATTGAAATAAAGCATCAAGATGATGGTATCTCGCTCAGCCAAAGAGTATACGCAACCAAGATTCTGGAGAAGGGAGGAATGACAGGCTGTAACCCTTGTCAAGTACCAATGGAACCACGTGCAAAGCAAAGAAACACTTGTGGATGCAACCATGCATCGAAGCATCGTTGGAAGCCTCGTGTATTTGGTTCATACTCGTCCAAATCTCGCTTTTTCAGACATATATGTAAGCCACGAGAGGATAATCTTGTAGCGGATAAGCACATATTGTGGTACATTTCTGGAACAACAAGTCGGTATCTGTTTTATGCGAGGAAGAAGGGAAAAAAATCCAATTCTGAGAGGTTTTGGTGACAGTGAACTTGTTGGTTTCATCGACACTAGGAAGAGCACATTTGGGATCATATTTTTCCTTGGAGATTGCCCTATCAACTGGTAGTCTACACAAAGAAAGTGGTGGCTTTATCAAGCTATGAAGCTGAATATATTGTTGTTGCAACTGCTGCTTGTCAAGTAGTGTGGTTGGCACGGTTGTTAGCCGAGTTTATGAACTCGGAAGTAACTAAACCAGTGATGCGTGTGAAAAACAAGTCCACCATTTCTTTGATAAAAAATCTGGTGCATCACAATCAAAATTAACACATCGACACAAGATTTCATCTTATCCGGGAGTATGAAAAAAAAAGGGCAGATTGAAGTGAAGTTCATCAGAACGGATGAGCAGTTGGGAGGTATTCTCACGAAGCCTCTCTGAAGGATCAAGTTCAAGAGTTTGGCAACATGATAGGCCTTCACGAAATCTGAAGCACAACAAGGATTATGAGGATACATGTTTGAATAACTTGTGTGTTTAGCATTTTTTTGTGATTATTTTCTGGTTCTTTTAATAAACTAAGTATTAATTGAATTGATTTTTAGGAATTTGTTAGTAGTGGTATGAAAACATGTATTATAAATCTACTGTTCATGTAAGAAATTATTGTAAATAAAGACAATTGCGAAGTTCTCAAGACAACAACCATAAAAAAGTAAAGCTGTAAGAGTTTGATATCTTACACTTAGTTCTTAAGATAGTTGCTCTTCTTCAAATAATCATGACACATCAAACCTACTGAGAATGAGATTTTATCAAAAGCATTCAAGTTTATAGGCTGAACTAACTCGTGATTCTAGTTTAAGAGTTAGGATCCAACATCTTGCACAATAGCCTCTAAACTTCAGGGTCAAAACCAACTTGGGGACTTAAACTTTGCTTGGAATCTAAAATGGGCAAAAACTTTGTGACTCTGGTACCATATGAATAAAAAAGGAATGAATTTCATATTTGTTTAGATTGAGAAATACGATTTCCTTATATTCTTCATGTTCAATGGGTCTTAAGCCATTTCTTGATAAAGCCATCTCATTTGATATCTTTCAGATACCCTTTAGCCTTTTCTAGATCTCTAAATCCTTTCACTACCTCACTTCTGTGTACTTGGTTAGCGATCCACAAGATTGAACAGATCAATATCTCAAAAAGGAATAAGGAAACAACGCAGAAGGATTGAGTAGATATCCCACAACACCATTGGATATCACATAATCATGTCTAGTAATTCCCATCTAATTGAAATAACCAAATATAAGAAACCAACACTATACGAGTTTAGTAGGGTGTCGGGGATCAATAACTGTAAGAAAATCTTGATGTGCAACAAAGACAACATTTGTGACATTGAAGCAATAATAACAATATATTGAAATATATGAATTGGGTTCATGTATTGTTTTAGCAATGTGATACATACAAGGGCATGCACCCATCTATCATCTACCATTACAGAAGGAGAAAACAAGCCTAACCAGAGAAGAAGATGGAGGAGACAACAACACATGGAGGTAACCAACATGAGGCAAGGAGCAAGGGAGAAACCAATATTATTCAGGACACGCCATAGTAGTATGTTGTAAGGTTTCCGTATGCTGTGTACCAACCCATGTGAAGACGATTATATATATACCTAAAATAATCTAACGAGAGATTAAAGAAGAATTAGAGTGGATTGTGGTAAGGTAGAAAGAGTGATTCTCCAGAAATATTCCCTCAAACTTGTTTGAATCATAACACCTTTGGTATCAGAGCACTTAAAGATCTATTTGTCATGACAAACAAGAAGATTGAGGCGTTGGAAGAGGTTTTGCATATACTCTGCAGAATGACTATCATGGAGTTATGGAAATGTAATTGTTACATGACACCGAATTAGAGGAGATTGACAATAATTTCCAGGAAACAGTCATATGCAAGATGGTACCCTCTTCAGTATCACCACCGACAAGGTGTTACGACTCAAAAAGGCGTTGTACGGGCTCAAGCAAGCACCGCGAGCCTAGTACAACAAGATTGATTCGTTTTTCATCGGGGAAGGATGCAAAAGAAGTGATTGTGACGCAGCAATGTATTTGCTAGTCACAGAAGGTGAAATCGTGGTAATTTGCCTATATGTTGATGATATTATCATCACGGGAAGCAGTGAGGAGATGATTAAGTTCTATAAGGGAAGATTATGTGACACGTTTGAAATGAGTGACTTGGGAAAGTTGAGGTACTTTCTGGGTTTTGAGATTGAATATATGCAAGAAGGGATCTTTCTTGGTCAAGCCAAGTATGCACAACATTTATTGAAGAAGTTTGGTATGGAAGGGTCTAAGAGGGTGAGAACTCCACTCACGCCTCACAGGAAGAATATTGACGATGGAAGGATTCTATCTGAGATTACTAAGTATAGGAATATTGTTGGTGGACTCCTGTACCTAGCAGCCACAAGACCCGACCTAGCATTCACTGCTTCTTATCTATCAAGAAGCAACGCAAATCCTACGGAGAAAAACTTTCAAGAGGCTAAACGCGTACTGAGATACGTGGGAGGAACAATGGACTACGGTTTGCTATTCAAGCGAGTTCAGAATGCACAATTATTTGGAGCACTACGAGATACTGTTCACAATTGGGACGAAAATTTTCAGCTGGGGCACGCAGAAGCAGAGTACCATCGCTCAGTCCACAGCTGAAGCGGAGTACACTACCCTATGCGCGGTAACAAACCACGCAGTGTGGTTGAGGAGGCTATTCGAAGACTAGGGTTCTCTATCCTAGAGGGAGTTGAAATCCGATGCGACAACACATCGGTTAGAGCGATTGGCCACAACCCAATTGACCACAAACGGACTAAACACATACTCATCAAGTACCATGTCGTTCCAGAAGCAGAGAGGGACGGAATAATCCGTCTAAGACATTTACCTGGCGAGTAGCAGTGGGCGGACATCTTCACCAAGCCGTTGGGCACAGCCAGATTCGAGAAATTGAGAGGACTCATCGGTGTCACACCAAAGGGAGCCAAGAGGGGGACTGAAAGTCGTGACTCCCCTCGACGGCTCTCAGACGGACGATGACGGAGACCACGGTAAGGAGACGATCGAAGGGGGAGAAACTCACCTAGGGTTTCAGCCCCTGTTCGACTTTCAGTGTAATGAGGGTCTTGATTTCAGTTATCTGAAATCGTGGACTAAATCAATTAAACAGGTCGAGCCTGGGCGGGTAGCAGATGCACGGACGAGCAAGCACGAGCGGGCTGAAGGCGCGCGGGCATGAGATGCACGGGCTGAGGGAGCACGAGCGGGCTGAGGAGAGGGCACCCGAGCGGGTGAAAGTTGCAGACTGGACTGAAAAATGCTAGAAGACCAGTACGTTTGTTCAGGGCTGTACCTGGAAAATCAGAGTCCGTTATGCTTTATGTTCAGGACTATCGTTATAAGAACAAAGGCTTGCAGGTTCTCATCGTCCGAGAAGATGGCTTCGTGGAATTCGATTTGCCGCTTAGCGAAGACAAGTTATCGTCCGAGAGGATGCCTTGGAGGTGTTTGTTGTAATTTCATCGAGTTCATTAGTTGGGTCAACCTAGTCCACAGTTCTTCTAGTCGAATCCAATCCATATTTTTTTCTCGTCCAATCCAATCCAATAGGAAAATTTTAGCCCTGTCCAACTCACCAAAACTAGTCAATCCGTAAATTGTAATTATTATTTTCTAAAAAAATATAATATTAAAAATTGGATTTTCAAAAAATAAAATATAAATAACATAATATCATAAATCAATAAAATATAAATATAAAGCTAAAAATATAAAATAATATTTAAATTTAGAAAAAAATATTAATATTATAATTATTTATCTTTAATATTACATTAATAAAATATAACTAAAATTAGAAAATTAGATTATTTTCTAAAATGTTTTGGTATGCGGGTTGGTCCGTAACACATGGATCGCAAACAATTTCAGCCAATCCATGAATCCATTTTTTCAAAGTCGGAGTTTTCTTAGATTAGTCTACCATTTTGTGGTCTCGGTCAAGATAAATCTACAAGTTAAAAACCCAATTAGCACCCTTAAATGGTACTTTGGTGACTCTCCAAGGTGATCCAACCTCTGTACCTCTTCAATTTCAATTAAATCCATGTGGAAAGTTCTCAGGGAATAAGGTGACGATATTTTTTTTGTTGAGTTTGAAGGAGTGTTAATTGCTATAGTCTGACAGCGAGTGATGTCCACCGAAGTTATTTTCGAAATCTTGCAGCAATTTATTTTTACGTTTTTACTAAACTATAAAGGTTATCGTCACCTTGTTAGCAAGAGCATGACATTAAGCTACAATATAATATGAATCTCTTGTGAGTGTGCATCCATATCGCTATCTCTATTCTAATAAAGAGGAAAACAAGTATTAGATATGTTGACATCATGCATTAGTCAACACAACCAAAGCCCATTCTTGAACCCGTTTTGCTTGTTAAAAAAGAGAATGGCAATTGACACATTTGTATTGATTATAGAGCACTTGACAAGGCAATAGTACCACACAATTTTCTGATTCCAATGATTGATTCCAATTTTCCTCCAGTCTACTACGTTATGAACTAGGCTCGACGATGATTGTAGATTTGGAATCACAATTACTACAACGAGATGAACTGTTGAAAAAGATAAAATACATTTACATTGCACACAACAACAAATGAAATTGCATGTTGGTTCTCATTGCCGAGAAGTTCAATTTCAGATTGCGACACGTTATTATAGACCATTTCAAGTGTCCCAAGGTTGGACTAGTCGTGTATACTTTGGTTTTACCAGAGGTACGTGCATGCATCCTACTTTTTATGTTTCACAACTTAAAAAATGGTATGCGATCACGTAGAGGTCACACCAATACCAACCCAACTCACCGAGGAATAAGTGTTGGAAGTGCAACCTGAGTGTATAGTGGATAAACGCATCGACCCAACGTCACACCAACAAGAGTTTCTGATCAAATTGGTGAACTTACCAGTGGCAAAGTGTTAGGAGACATAACATGATTTACAACAACTTTTTATCACCATCAACCTTGAGTAGATTAAAGAAGAATTTGAATAGATTGTGGTACGGAAGAAAGAATGATTCTCTAGAAATATTCCCTCAAACTTGAATTCCTCTCATTCTTATACAAACTCTCTCTACATTTGTGTGTTTTTGTGTTTAAATCTAACACAATGATAATCCATCACTTTGTGAATCAATTGGCTTGTTCTTAGATGGAGAGTGATCGGATTCTGTAGGAAAATAAAAGAAAAATAGAAAACAAAGTTTTAGAGAATACAAAGTTGACTCGTGTTTTATGAATTCAATGTAATCGTTGTAATCTTACCTACATGTCAGAAAGTATACAATCTTAATGATTATGTTTTGTACTGGCAAAAGTACAATCTTTTGAGATAATGTTATAAAAAGAAGAAATGGAAATTTATCCTCAAGCTTCTTTGGAACCTAGATTAATATCATATGTATGGACCCTTTTACACCTCAAGAATTTAGTATTTGCAATAAAACCCCATTCCATCAAATATTTTTCGTCAAATTATCGAGTTATCCATACTGACCCTCAAACTCAAATATATTTTTTTATATGATGTCAAATGTGAAGAAATTAGCTTAGTGCAAATAGGAACAAATTTCCTTTTATAGTATAGAAACATAGATGTAAATTTAAATACATATTCACAAATATATGTTATTTCTTAAACAATAAAAGAAAACAAACATATCATTTTATCTTGAAGTGAGCGACGATCAAGAAAGGAAGAAGATGATTGAAATAGACAATCTAGAAGAAAAAGAATGTCTTAATCCTTCTAGGCGAGGGAGACTGTTTTAAACACCTCTTGAACAAAGTGAGATTTTAATAGAAACCAGACAATCTTGCATCGAATTCAATTTTATTTGACAAAGATTGTTCAAGAAATTATTTTCCCAAGACATTCTACAAGCCAAAGGTTGTTTTGAATAACTTTCTTCAAAACTTGATTGGACAAGCAAAACACAATTAGATTCTTTACCCTCCAACTTCTTTCCGCCTTTCACTTAAATCATTCCCTCTTCCAATTTTCTCTAAATTTCCTATCTCCACATGAGTTGTTAAATTTATACATACCTAATGATTCAGCATTTCTTCCCTGTTGTGTACCAGATTGAGCCTTGGAGTCCTTAACGCATTCTTGAAGTCTAATTCTTCCTATTTCTAGCACGTATCTAGATAATTAACTAGAGCTTCTTGTATGTCTATTATTTTCAAACTGATAATATTCAATACCTCGTTTTCACGAATTACTACATTTACTCGTAGTATCTCCCTAGCTCCATTCAAATGAAGACTGATTGCTGAGCCCACTCTAGACCTGCGGGGCGGGTCTCCATCAAATTTTTTGACTTTAAGCTCTTGCATAACCTCCATCTTAGCATCGTTACCGAGCATTAGAATGTGATATATTTAAGAAAACCAGAATTACCAACAAAAAGTTTTTTTCTCCTAGTTTCACCTCGATTGCACTTCTTTGAACCGTTGTAAAAAATCTTGCTTGGTGAAGCACTCTCTTATATTATACCAAGGCTCTGAGATCATTTGTAGCGATTTAACAATGATAATAGATCACTTTTCTAATCAAGTTGGCTTAATTTTGGATTGAGAGTGACTAGATTTTGTAGAATACAAAAAAAAAGTTTCAGGGCAAACGAAGTTGAAAATATATGATCTTATTCATTATGGTTCATACACAAAGAATAGTACAATATTTATAGATAAACCCATACAAAAATTTGTCCTTAACATTCTTCATAGCCCAAATTTATATCCTCTTCATTTTCCCTTTTGCCCTTCAATAGTTTAGTATTTGCAATAGTTTACTGAACTATCCTCACTCGAGCTCAAATGTATACTTCATATGTTCTATTCTTTTTGTGTATTTCATACTATGAGGACTTTGTCTGCATCAGATAGAGAGCAACCATTCAACAATTCAATTAAAACTTAACAGAAAATTTCAGCATGAAAACCAATCTTTTTGGGCTATATTGAAAAAAAAAATATTGAGTTAGAACTTGAATTTGTATTCCCCATTTTAAAGTTCGGGTTTGAAGGGAGGACTCGGTTACATCCTCGTCCTCTGTTTCGAGACTTGATAAACCGTTCCATTGCCACCAAAAACCCAATTTTGGAAACCACATTGATAATATATATATATATATATAATATTTATTAGAATATTTACTAGAATATTTAGATTACCTATTATATTATACTATATATACTTGACTATTACGTTAATGAAAAGTATCCAATCATTGAGATAAACATCACTTTGTTCGCGAAAAGATTGTTTTGGGTTCTATTCATATCCTATATGTTCCAATCCATCAAGCATTCGACCATCTACCGCTTCGACTGCGGGAAATGTTAATATAATAATTATGTAATATTTATTAAAATATTTAGATTACATATTGTAATTTTTGTAGGGTACTATTAATTTAATAAAAAAGTGTCCAATTATTCTCCTAATTACACATATCTTGAAGGATGGGTCTTCGTATCGAGTTTCTAGGCTCCAAAAATTCAGTCGTGACCCCGAACCACAACTCGAAACCATGGACAAGTTCGAGTCACCTAACTTGTTTGACACCTCTTGTCGAACCGACTACTGTCCCCAATGTGAACAATTGCTGGACAATCATTTTCTGCCGAGCATGTAGACAGCCGTTTAAAACACTTTTACATCAACAATTATGATTATAGGTACTGGTAGCTAAATCTAAATACTAATAAACAAGGAGGTGTTGAGAATAGTGTTAAATGGTACGTGTAATCTTTTTGTTTGTGTAAATCAAATTTTAGCTTTGTTACGGGATTTGGGACACTAGTTGCGATGCCATGTTATCAACATCGTCGTGAATTTGTTTTGCCCTGGCATCTACCCGGGAACCGTCGGATTTTTTCTTGTGTGTACGTTCTAACAATTCCACGTACGACGGTTCACATCCTTTCTCTTTCCTCTAAAACAAATTTGACGTTTTACGTATTAAACAAATGTCACTCCTCGTCCTCTGTTTCGAGACTTGATAAACCGTTCCATTGCCACCAAAAACCCAATTTTGGAAACCACATTGATAATATATATATATATATAATATTTATTAGAATATTTACTAGAATATTTAGATCACCTATTATATTATACTATATATACTTGACTATTACGTTAATGAAAAGTATCCAATCATTGAGATAAACATCACTTTGTTCGCGAAAAGATTGTTTTGGGTTCTATTCATATCCTATATGTTCCAATCCATCAAGCATTCGACCATCTACCGCTTCGACTGCGGGAAATGTTAATATAATAATTATGTAATATTTATTAAAATATTTAGATTACATATTGTAATTTTTGTAGGGTACTATATAAATTGACTATTAATTTAATAAAAAAGTGTCCAATTATTCTCCTAATTACACATATCTTGAAGGATGGGTCTTCGTATCGAGTTTCTAGGCTCCAAAAATTCAGTCGTGACCCCGAACCACAACTCGAAACCATGGACAAGTTCGAGTCACCTAACTTGTTTGACACCTCTTGTCGAACCGACTACTGTCCCCAATGTGAACAATTGCTGGACAATCATTTTCTGCCGAGCATGTAGACAGCCGTTTAAAACACTTTTACATCAACAATTATGATTATAGGTACTGGTAGCTAAATCTAAATCTAAATACTAATAAACAAGGAGGTGTTGAGAATAGTGTTAAATGGTACGTGTAATCTTTTTGTTTGTGTAAATCAAATTTTAGCTTTGTTATCATTTTCTTAACCGTCGGATGATAAGTATTTTTTTTCTGATACTCTAAATTCATTGTAGTAATCGATTAAAAAAAACAAACAGTAACCTTAAATACATTTCTTCTTCACCTAGACATTCCTTTCACCATCTTTTTGATTTTTCTTTGATTTTCCTTTCACCATCACTTTGATCGTCTTCTCCGCCTTTCCTCTTCGTTTCTTTCATTGTAGTCATCGATTAAAAAAACAAACAGTAACCTTAAATACATTTCTTCTTCACCTAGACATTCCTTTCACCATCTTTTTGGTTTTTCTTTGATTTTCCTTTCACCATCACTTTGATCGTCTTCTCCGCCTTTCCTCTTCGTTTCTCCTCATCTTCACGTCGAATTGTAGTCTATAATTGTGGTGGCGGGAAGGAATATTAGAGATTGATTTTGAAATTGTAAACGCCGCACATCAGATTCGACGACGAGAGGAGACCGACGAGGCGAGAAGGACGAAGAGAAATGAACGAAGTTATTGCTCATAGCATCTTCCACTGGCGTTCGCCGCTGACAAATCAACGAGGCACCACGATGTGTTGGACGATGAAGACCGACCGACCGACGAGGCGAAGAGGACAAAAAGAAGAGGATGAAGAAACCGAGCCGGAGAGGAAAAACAGGCAAGCAAAGACAAAGGGCATATAGGAAGACGAAGAATGAGAAGTTTACAAAGAACATGAAGAAAGAGAACATTGAATAGTTAATAGATGGAGAAATGGATAGAGAGATGAAGGGCAAAGAAGAACAGCGAAGAGATGGAGAAAGAGATAAGGTTAGATAGCTAATAGGTTTAATATAGTAATTTAGATATAATTATTCTTAAATGCAATTAAAAAAATAAAACAAAAAATTTGAATTTTTTATGATTTTATTTTTAACGTTGGTAAAGAAACAATTATTGTTATTAAAATTTTTACAATTAATTATAATTTTATAAACATAATTTAGAAAATTAAAGAAATAATAAAATAAATAAATCAATTTTAATAAAAATCAAAAATTAATCTAGAAATCGAAATTTGCTATTTTCAAAAATAATTAAATTATTAGAAAATTCGATTAAAAACTGAAAATAAAAATATTTTTTAGAATAAATTTTAACTTAATTTAAATTTAATTTAAACATATAAAATTAGTTAATTTTCTAGCAAAGTAAATACATTTAAATAAATAAAAATTGTACGAAAGTTTTGAAGAAAAATATCCTTTAAGGCTAAAACACTTCAAAAATATCCTTATCGAAAAAAAAATTAATTTAAAAAATACCCTTATAAATGTTGATATTCCCAAAATACCCTCTGTGACCCTACGACCGAGTTCGACCCACCGATCCAGTCTGACCCTGCGATCCTATGATCCTGCGACCTAGTTCGGCCCTGCAACCCTGTTGGAAACTGCCAGAAATCACCGGAAATTACCAGAAATCGTCAGAAAACGGTCGAAATCGCTGGAAATCACCTATAAAATCGTCGGAAATCACTGAAAAATGGCTAAAACATTGTTGGAAATCGCTCGAAAATTGCTGCAAAACGTTCAAAATGGAAGGAAATCACTCGAAAATGGAAAGAAATCGCTCACAAATGGAAGAAAATCGCTCGAAAATGGAAGGAAATCACTAAAAAATGAAAGGAAATAGTTCTCAACTTTGTTTCCCTGCTCTTAAATTTTGTTTTCCGTCCTCTCAAATTTGTCTTTCCCTCCTTCGTATGTGTTTTTTATTAACAAAACATAAGGGCACATATGTCTTTTCTCCATTTTTCCATCAGATTTAAGAGGGTAATTTTGAAATGTTTTAGTCCTAGGAGAACATTTCTGATATTCTCCCCAAAAATTATAAAATATTTTTTATATTAAGTAGCAATTAACATTGTAGTTAAATGAAACTAAAAACTATCTAAAAAATTAGTTCAAAAAAATAAAATTTAAGAATTTACCTTAATATATATATATTTTTTAATATATTACATTGAATATTCTAAAAATAAATAATATATATAATTTTAAAGATATATTTTTTTTTGAAAATAATTTATTTTAATTAAAATTTATAACTTTTATATCTCTATAAATAATTTATGTTCAGTCATTTAATGCAAATAAGTATATATATTCCTATTAGAAATAAATGTGTATATATATATATCATATATATAGTTAATATTTAAAATTTTGAAATTTAATTTATAAAAAAATGTAATAAATATAAACTATTTTATAATTTATGTCTATAACATTTTATTATAAACAAATAATTGTAATAAAAAAATCAATAAACATTGTAAATACAAATTTAAATTTAAAAATTAATTGAAAAAATGTAACAAATCAGAAAAATATTAATTAAATAAAATATAATAAATTTTTTAAATTAAATCAATTGAATTCTTTTAAATAATAGTAATTAATTTAGTATTAAAATACAAATTATAATGAATAATGTGTATGGCATATGATTTTAACAATCTATTTTATTTTTAAATGAATATTATTTAATATTTAATATTAAATAAAAGTAACCATTATTTTTTATAATGGTACACATATTTAATATTCAATAATAATAATACATATATTTTTTATAAATAGATTAAAATTTATTAATAAAATTAATAATAGGCGGAATATCAGATATACTCTCGTAGGGCTAAAACGCTTCAAAAATGCCCTTCCCTAAAATAATTATTTAATCGGAAAAAAATTGGAGAAAAGACAAATTTATCCTTAATTTTCGAACGTGAAAAAACCCGCATTCTGGATATTTTCGACGTGAAAAACTGTCAAACCGTGTCAAAACCAAGAAAGAACAAGTGATTTCGAACTTCAGAGGGATCGATTCGAAGTTGGCAAGAAGGAAATGGCTAGAATTAGCAGTAGTGGAGAAGAGAGCACGAGTCAATCTTCAATGGCGTCAATAGGTGTAAGTAGATCGATTTCTAGGGTTTTGCAGGCTGTCGAGTCCCAAAATGGTTTATTGATTTGAAATGGGTGTGAGCGTCAATGAGTCGATTGAGTCTCAGTGACTCGGTTGAGTCGCAAGAGTCGGTTGTCTCAGTGAGTCGGTTTGGGTCGCGATGGTCGGTTGAGCGTCGATTTCTAGGGATTTGCAGGCTGTCGAGTCCCAGAATGGTTTATTGATTTGAAATGGGTGTGAATGTCAGTGAGTTTGTTTAGTCTCAGTGAGTCGATTTGGGTCGCAATGGTCGCTTGAGCGTCGCACGGAGTCTAAGGGTCGTTTTCGTCGGTTGTCTCAGTGAGTCGGTTTGGATCGCAATCGTCGCTTGAGCGTCGCAGGGGGTCTAAGGGTCGTTTGAGTCGATAGTCTGAGTTAGTCGGTTTGGGTCGCATGGGCCAGTTGAGTCGCATGGGTCGGTTGAGTCGCATGGGTTGGTTGAGTCGCAAGGGTCGGTTGAGTCGCATGGATCGGTTGAGTCGCATGGGTCGGTTGAGTCGCATGGGTCGCTTGAGTCGGTAGAAGTATAATGTATTCTTAAGTAATTGGTCATTTTGCAGGTGGCGCCAAAGCCGAAGTTTGTGAATGAATTCAAGCACATGGACAAAATGCCAAAGATCACCACCAAGTGTTATCCTCACGAGACAATAACGAAGCTGAGAGGAATCTTAGATGAATACGAGTTGCATTACTTCGACAAGGAATCACAATTTAAGCATTTATTCCATTTCCAATGTGACTCCACATTGACTAAGGTTCAAATGTCTATCCTCCTAAATCACTCTGTGATTGTACGAGAAAAGAAGGAGTTGTGGTTCATCTTAAACGGTGTTCCCATCCGGTACTCTATAGTGGAGCACGCACTAATTTTCGGATTGAACTGCGGATCATATCCCAAAGGATGGGAGTCCAAAAGGGGTGATACATACAGGCGGAAGAATTTCGGCCGTGGAAAGGTGACCCCAGCACAAATCATTGGAAAGCTTGTGAAGGCGAAGAATGACGAGGACCGGAAGAGGTTGGCAACTTTGTTGTTGTTGGCGCAAGTTATGGCTCACAAGCCTTAATTAGACAACTCTATCAACCATGATCTCATTGACATGGTTGATGATTTGGATATTTGTGAACGATTTTCATGGGGGCGTTACACATTCGAGAAGATTGTGGATATTTACCGCAAGCACGTTAGCGGGGAATCACCGAAACCAAAATGGTATTGTGGCGGTTTCATGATCCCACTAATGGTAAGTTGTATATATTATTCGAATAACGTGAATTTTTTCATACTTTTTGCATTCTTATTTTTTTAATGTTGCAGTTACTTCCTTTCGAAACCATCCTTAGTTTGGGCGGAAAGGGATAGTATGTTGATGTTATGGATGCGGATCCATCATGCCCAAGAATGTGCAAGAAGATGGTTAAATCCAGTATTAACTTGAAGTACGTAGACGTCATAAGGCTGATCGGAGATTCTAAGGTAACAATTACACGTCACAAGGAAAATAAGGGTCACAGAGGGTAATAATGGCTATTTTTTTGTTTTTCAGGATATTCGAAGTATTCTTTGTCCTGATCGTGAAGAGGTAGGTTTAGTTTTTGATCTGGACGACTATGAGGGATGCCACGATCCCGATGTTAAGATATGGATGAAACATATTCGAAAAAATCGGAAGGGACTTTGTTGGGAGGACATCCGTGAACAAGAACTGCTGACGCGAAAAGCAGTTCTTGGTGATCAAAAGAAGGGGAAAAGGGAGGGGACTAAGAGGAAAAAGAGCGTGGGGGGAAAAATGAAGAGCTTGAAGATGATGAAGTTGATGCTGAAGGTGATGAAGAAAGAGATGGTGATGCTGAAACTGATGCTGAAGCTGAAGCTAAAAGAAAATGCGAGGATGAAGATGAAGCCGAAGGAAAAGAAGCTGCAGTCCGGCTGACACTGGAGCAGAAATTAGTGAAGGAAATAAAGAAGTCGGAGAAAAGAATCATCAACGCTGTCAGAGATCTTCTAAGGGATGCTGGGTTTCATTTGCCTAATACGAAAGCAGAGGCGGTAAATCCCAAAGGTGTTGAAAAGGCAAAATCAAAATCTGTCGAGATAGATGTGAGCACCGCAAACCAATTTTCCGGTAGTGTTAGAGATGATGAATTCCTTCAACGTTCATATCCAGTGCCTAACGAAGAGCCGGTTGAGTCAGAGTCTGAAAATGACTCTGGAGATGGCTCAAAAGAGGATTTGGCTAACATTTCGAGTTTAATTGGAAATATCGCATCTGCCGCCACCATTCCTCTAACTGAATACATTTCCAGAGAGGTTACTGCAGTCGTTGCTCCTGATGAAGTTCCACCAAGTAAGTAATAAGTAGTGAAAAAGTTCATTTGAGTCAATTTCCATCGAGAGTCGGCAAGGGTCGCAAAAGGCGCATAAGTCGCACGGTCGTATAAGTAGAAGGGTCGCATCTAATGAATGAAGTAATTTTATGCAGATGTTCCAATGGTTATTGTCGATGAAGTCACTGACGAGGAACCTATACTCGGTCCTGTCGAAGAGGGCGCCCTTAAGGAGGTTCCTTCCGAGGAATCTACAGTCGATCCTATCGAAGAGGCCCCCCCTAAGGAGGTTCCTTCTGAGGAACCTACAGTCAGTCCTATCGAAGAGGCCCCCATAAGGAGGTTCCTTCTGTGGAACCTACAGTCGGTCTTGTCGAAGAGGCCCCCCCTAAGGAGGTTCCTTCCGAGGAACCTACAGTCGGTCCTCTCGAAGAGGCCCCCTCTAAGGATAAGGAGGTTCCACCAAGTAAGTACGGCCTTTTGAGTCACAGTGGTCGCATTAGTCTTATGGGTAGAATGGGTCACAAAAGTTTGAATGGGTCGTATGGGTCGAATGGGTCACAAAAGGTCGAATGGGTCGTATGGGTCACAAAAGGTTGAATGGGTCGTATGGGTCACAAAAAGTCGAATGGGTCGTATGGGTCGAATGGGTCACAAAAGGTCGAATGGGTCGTATGGGTTAAATGGGTCACAAAAGGTCAAATGGGTCGTATGGGTCTGCATAGGTCGCATGGGTCGCAGGGTCGCATTGGTCACCATATGTTTAATGAAGTAAATTTTATGCAGGTGCTGGACCTTTATCGAAGGATTCTGCGCCATATGTTGAACCTCCGTCGGTTCATAAACGAGTTTTAAGACTTTTAAGACCATATGTTGATCCTCCGCCGGCGAAAAGAGCAAGAACAGTGCGAGGGAGAGGACGAGGGCGAGGGAAAGATGTTGGTGGAGTCCAAGAACCCGAAAAGAAGGTTGTTCAAGACCCCGAAAAAAAAGGTGGTTCAAGAACCCGATAAAAAGGTGGTTCAAGAACCCGATAACAAGGTGGATGAAGAACCTTCGTTTTGGTAGACGCCCAAGGGATTAGAAAAGGACTCGATAACCCGAGAACCTTCGTTCATTGACGCAAATGGTGAAGGTTGTCTGCTCTATATACGTTCCTGAAGAAACCTGGACATGAGAGTTGGTAGAAATCTGATCTAGATATTCCCCGGGGGCCAGAGTTTTGGAAGGTTATATTAACGCCCAACGTATGGTTTGAAGATGAGGTAAGTTAATTTAAACCCGAAGTCACAGAGGTCATTTTGTGCCATATGTATTCATGTGTGTTAAATTTTTTTATTGTTTGCAGCAATTGGAGGAGGCGTTGTTGATGCAGTATTGTCACATGAAGACATTCCCCGGGTTATTTAAGAAACTTTACGTTTTTCCTATGTTTGTCACGGAGATCCTCAAGCATTGTTCGTACGAGAATATGGACACTTTGCCGGAACGTCTTAGTGATTGTTTGAAGGGCAAGTATTCATTTAGAAGTACGGAACCAATTAGTGTTTTCGAAGGCTTTGTCGCGGTTCTAAACATTCCGTCGATCAGTTGTATATATACAGGATGTCATTGGGTAGCCATGAAAGCGGATTTCAAAACCCAATGCATCACGGTATACGACTGCCAGACAAGGCTTAAGGAAACGCATATCGATCCGGTGATTGAGAAGCTAAGAATAGCTATCCCCAGGATGTTCATCCTCGGAGGGTTTCCTTCTTTGGCATCTGGACAAGGTAAATGGAAATATGAGTATTATCAAGGTGTACGGAACGCAAGCGGGGATGATTGTGGTGTTTACTCCTACAAATACTTGGAAGCCGCGGTAACGAAAACATGTCATGATTTTCATTCCATTTGCGACGAAAATGTTCTTTCCATGCGTGAGAATATTGCGGCAGAGGTATTTAGTAATGGAAAATTTATCCCTCCACCCTCATCTTAACTTGATATTTGGTACATTGTTATTTTTTTAATATTTGGTACATTGTTATTTTTTAAATATTTGGTACACTATTATTTTTTAAATATTTGGTACATTGTTATTTTGAAATATTTGGTACATTGTTATTTTTTTAAAAGTTTCTTCATAATAATAAAAGGAGTCGCATGGGTAAAAGGGTCGCAGGATCAAGGGTCACAGAGGTTCAAGGGTCACAGAGGTTCAAGGGTCGCAGAGGTTCAAGGGTCGTAGAGGTTATGCGACCCTCGGATCACTGCAACGCTTGTACCTCTGCGACCCTTGTCCCTATGCGACCCTAGTCCCTCTGTGACCCTTGTCCCTCTACGACCCTTGTGCCAACAAATAAAATTATTTACAAATAATATGAATAATTTATTATTTCTTTTCCATATGCGACCCTTGTCCCTATGCGACTCTTGGACCCGTGCGACTCTTGTCCCTCTGCGACCTTTGGATCCATGCGACCCTTGGACCCGTGCGAGCCTTGTCCCTCTGCGACCCTTGGATCCATGCGACCCTTGGACCCGTGC
>CM071873.1:10238954-10256164 GCA_036759665.1 Gynandropsis gynandra
CTGAACTCTACCAACCCATTCAGATTCTCCATTTGGGGTTTTTCCCATTTACCATCATATAAAAAATAAATCAATGTGATTTTCTCATCCACCGTATCCATTACACTTGTAACAAAAACATAAAAAGGAGGTAAATTCTGTGACCCACAGCGACCGTGCGACTCGATGAGACTCTGTGACCCAGTGCGACCGTGCGACCCTTTGACCCCTGCGACTCTTTGACCCCTCTGCGACCCTTGTACCCATTTGCGACCCTTGTACCTTTGCGACCTTTGTACCCCTTTGCGACCCTTGTATCCATGCGACCCTTGGACCCTTGCGACCCTTTCAACCCTTTGCGACCCTTTCAACCCTTTGCAACCCTTTCAACCCTTTGCGACCCCTTTCCAATGCGACCCCTTTACCTCTGCAACCCTTGGACCCTTGCGACCCTTGGACCCTTGGACCTTTGCGACCCTTGCAACCCTTGGACCCTTGCGACCCTTGGACCCATGCGACCCTTTACCTCTGCGACCCTTGGACCCCTGCGACCCATTTACCACTGCGAACCTTTAAACCCTTTGCGACCCCTTTCCCATGCGACCCTTGGACCCATGCAACCCTTTGAACCCTTTGCGCCTTAGACCCCTGCGACCCTTGGACCCCATCCGACCCTTGGACCCCTACGACGACCTTTGATCCCTTTGATCCCTCGATGAGACTCTGTGACCCAGTGCGACCGTACGACTCTATGACCCACTCTGTCACCTTTGACATTGCAATAAATATGACTCGTTTAGACCCGTTTTCAATAATTGCAATAAACACAAGAGAAACACGAAAAACTCACTATGCATAACTGGTTTTTCTGCAGAACGTGGTTAATTGCAAGCTTCTTTGTTGACAACAAAGGATTTCAACCTATTGGCAGCGAATCTGATGCCGATTTGAAGCTACTCTCGCCGAATCTGTTGTGATGTGGGGGAACAGTAATTTTCGCGCCACATGAGAGAGAGAAGTTAAGGGTAATATGAAATTATCAATATTTTAAGAGTAGATTTGAAGTTGAAACCTTTTTTTCGACCAAAAATATTTTTGAAACACTTTAATCCTATAAAAATATTTTTAAAATTACCCTTCACAATAACATCTCAAAATTCACAAATAATTAACAATTATGAAAAAAAATTGAAAATTATAACATCATCGATTTAATTATTGTTTATAAAATTTTTTATGTTAATTTGATATATAAAAATCCATTCTATTAAAAAGTATATCGCGCGAAGTGCGGATCTAACAAAAGAAATGATTATAGCCATGTTGTATTTAAATCAAATTTTGATGATATTCAGTCAGTTCGATTTGGATGTAAGAAAAAACATCTGTCAGAAGTTCAGGACCTGTACATACCAGTGGAAATCGAAGAAAAAAAACGGTCGATAGATTCAAAAGAATTAAAAATATTTATAAAATTGGTTCAAAATCTGGTTTTTTCTTCCTGAACAAAACCCTCAAATAGAGTTCCTTTGAACTCAAAAAACTATATGTACAACAGCAAGACAAGTAACAAGTGAACAAAGGCAGCAAGAACAAAATCTTCCGGTGAGAAGATTTGCTCAAAAATTGGAGGAGACAACAGTGATATGTCTTAACGGATGCGAAACTTCGGTTCCTCCTGCGTGTCGGATGAACTCAGCCGGGGTGAAAGACCGACCATGGCACACACACACAATGTTGATCTCGGATTTCGAATATCGATACAAAAACCCGTTAACTGTTTTCCCCTCGGGACCATTACCCGTAGTCGCTACGCAAGGCATCTGGGCAAATGGTAGCAAACTACCATTGCCATTGCGATTAACACCATTACCGTTCTGTGGTGGTTTTGGGGGTTTACCTCTCTCTCTCGCAACAACGGAGGTTTGTCTGCTTATGTTCGAAGCTTGTTGTGCCTCTGGTTCAGACCCATTTGATTTCTCTGTGATCTGCTCTGTTTCATCTAGTTCCGCCGCCATGGGACGGTCGTTAACAGGGACTTGATCTAATTTGGTTTGCCTGGAGTTCGTCCCAGAGTCGCTACTGCTACCACCTGAGGTAAACAATATGTATGAATCCATATACACACATATACGTGTACACAAACATCTATAACTGGCCAATTTCTGCATACTAGCCTTCAATCCTCTATATCCATGGCTAAACTCCCATAACAACTTCAAAATTTCGACACACATATCTCAGTCTCAAAATATCACGACCTGGATGAAGAACACTAATGATATAAAGCCAATACCTTGGGCAGGAGAGCAGTTCGGATCCGTAGAAGAGCTGGAAACGGGTTTCACATTATCCTCGATCCGACCCGACCCGTGCCCGTTACCCACATTCGTGTCGATGACTTCCTGAGTACCATCTTGAATAACCGGGTTCTTCGATTCCCCGTCGTTTCCATTGAATGGAAACGACACCATATCTGCACAAGGGTTGTTAACAAACGACGAGAGGTTTGGAACCGGGTACGGGTGCGGGTACCGAATCCTAGAGACCAGGTAAGGACGCGAAAAAGCACTCTGGTCGACGTTAAGGTTCACGGCGGTGCCGTTCGTTACACCGTTAAGGGTTCCGTTACATTCTGCCTTCATCCTCTTGCAGTCCCTTTCGCCGACAACCGGGGAATTCCAAACGATGCCGTTTCTTGGTCTGCACAAGCCTCTCCTTTGCTGCTGCTTCGCTTCTCGCTTCTTCCTCGCCTCCTGTCTCCTGACCGCGTGGATCTCACGCTTCGAAAGTGCGTCCACACACGCGCCACCTCCGACATCGAAGGCAAAACCGTTCCGGCCTCCGTGTCCAGCGGGTTTTTCAGTTATGATCGGATTGGGTTTATCTATTTTTCTGTGGGAGCCCCCGAGAGAGAGACAGAGCTCGAGTTCGATGACTTCGTCCTCTTCTTCTCCAAACCTTGTCGCTGTCGAGTTGACATCCATAGATGAAAGCTTCAAAGAAATCCAAAAGAACAGTATTTTTATATATTGATAATTCCGTACCAGAGGAAATCTTTTTTCTAGGTCTTCTCTGAGAGAGAGAGGAAAGGTCAGAGAGAATTAACGGAGAAGAGAATCTCCGGGTCGGACACGTGTCTTGCAGAGAGAAGACTGTAAGAGCCGCTGCCCGACACGTAAGAGAAAATAAAATTATTCTATTTTCTTTCTCTTTTTGGGATATTGATTAATTGACAGTTAGAGGAAAGATTAGAAGCTTTAATGACGGATTATCGCTTAATTATAAAATCGAAATTCAGCCTCTCCAACTCGCTTCATCATTTGATTGGTTAAAATTAGCGGAAAATAATAAATATTTTAAGAAAGTTAAATAAATCTGCCACGTGGAACACGTACACGAGGAGCTAAGGCAATGACACGTGTTCGTTAATTAGGAACGTTGACGAGCTGGCTTATGACAAAGACACGTGGGTCTTCGATACGTTAGGCCCACTGTTAGCACCGCGAATCTCGAGTTTTTAGATTTAAGGTCAACCCAAAAGTGCAACGTGTTTAGAAAAGACTGCACCAGCTATTATGCGATGAATGACGTATCTACGTGGGCAGCGTGTGGAGGCGATTTAGACACGTGGCTGAATATGAAGGGAATGTGTATTTGAAGGAGAAGAGATTGACACGTGTGTTTTAAGAGATTGGGGATGTTTCTTTGAACGGTAAAATCCGCCCCTATGCCTGCATGACTTACACCTCGAAAGGAAAATATTCCTAAAGTAGCTACAGAAAATTATTTATTTATTTTTTATAATTTGCGTGATGCGCACATTTTTTTTCAATAAATCGGTTTTAATATATATATATTTATTTTATTTTTAAAATAATATATTATTGTAATCGATGGAATATCAGATATACCATCATAGGACTGAAACGTTCAAAAAATATCCTTCTTTAAAATGATTATTAAATCGAAAAAAAATTGGAAAAAAGATAAATTTGCCCTTAATTTTCGAACGTGAAAACACACGTTTTGCAGTTTTACGACGTGAAAAAATGTCAACCCGTGTCAAAAGTTAGAAAGACGAACAGTTTTTCGACGTGAAAACCTTTTTCAAAGTTTAGAGCAAGAAAGACGAAGTGATTTCGAACTTAAGAGGGATCGATTTGAAGTTGGCAAGAAGGAAATGGCTAGAATCAGTCGCAACAGTGAAGAAGAGAGCACGAGTCAATCTTCAGTGGCGTCAATAAATGCAAGTTGATCGATTTCTAGGATTTTACAGGTTTTCGAGTCGCAAAATGGTTTATTGATTTGAAATGGGTGTGAGTATCAGTGAGTTTGTTGAGTTATAGTGAGTCGGTTGAGTCGCAAGAGTCGGTTGTCTCAGTGAGTCGGTTTGGGTCGTAATGGTCGCAGGGGGTCTAAGGGTCGTTTGAATCGGTTGTCTGAGTGAGTCGGTTTGGGTCGCAATGGTCGCTTGAGCGTCACAGGGGATCTAAGGGTCGTTTGAGTCGGTTGTCTCAGTGAGTCGATTTGGGTCGCAATGGTCGCTTGAGCGTCACAGGGGGTCTAAGGGTCGTTTGAGTCGGTTGTCTCAGTGAATCAGTTTGGGTAGCAATGGTCGCTTGAGCATCGCAGGGGGTTGCAAGGGTCGTTTGAGTCGGTTGTCTCAGTGAGTCGATTTGGGTCGCAATGTTCGCTTGAGTGTCGCAGGGGTTCTAAAGGTCGTTTGAGTCGGTTGTCTCAGTGAGTCGGTCGCAATGGGCTTGAGCGTCGTAGGGGGTTGCAAGGGTCGTTTGAGTCGCATGGGTCGCTTGATATTATGACTCGTGGGTCGCTTGAGTCGCATGAGTCGCTTGAGTCTCAATGAGTCGGTCAAGTGTCGTAGAGGATCCGAGGGTCGTTTGAGTCGCATGGGTCGGTTGAGTCGTATTGGTCGCTTGAGTCGGTAGAAGTATAATGTATTCTTAATTAATTGGTCATTTTGCAGGTGGCGCCAAAGCCGAAGTTTGTGTATGAATTCAAGCACATGGACAGAATACCAAAGATCACCACCAAGTGTTATCCTCACGAGACAATAACGAAGCTGAGAGGAATCTTAGATGAATACGAGTTGCATTACTTCGAGAAGGAGTCACAATTTAGGTATTTATTCAATTTCCAATTTGACTCCACATTGACTAAGATTCAAATGTCTATCCCCCTAAATCACTCTATGATTGTATGAGACAAGAAAGAGTTGTGTTTCGTCTTAAACAGTGTTCCCATCCGGTACTCTATAGTGGAGCTCGCACTAATTTTCAGATTGAAATGCGGACCATATCCCAAAGGATGAGAATCCAAAAGGGGTGATACATTCAGGCGGAAGAATTTCGGCCGTGGAAAGGTGACCCTCGCACAAATCATTGGAAAGCTTATGAAGGCGACGAATACTGACGACCGGACGAGATTGGCAACTTTGATGTTGTTGGCGCAAGTTATGGCTCACAAGCCTTCATCAGACAACTCTATCAGCCATGATCTCATTGACATGGTTGATGACTTGGAATTTTGTGAAGGCTTTCCATGGGGGCATTACACATTTGAGAAGATTGTGGATACTTGCCGCAAGCATGTTAGCGGGGAATCACCGAAACCAAAATGGTATTATGGCGGTTTCATGATCCCATTAATGGTAAGTTGTATATATTATTCGAATAACTTAAATGTTTTCGTACTTTTTGTATTCTTATCATTTTGTTTTAATGTTTCAGTTACTTCCACTCGAAACCATCAGTAGTTTGGGCGGAAAGGGATGGTATGTTGATGTTATGGATGCGGATCCATCATGCCCAAGAATGTGCAAGAAGATGGTTAAATCCAGTATTAACCTGAAGTATGTAGATGTGATAAGGCTGATCGGAGATTTTAAGGTAACAATTACACAAGGGTCACAAGGAAAACAACGGTCACAGAGGGTAATAATGGTTATTTTTTTTTCAAGATATTCGAAATATTCTTTGCGCTGAATACGAAAGGGAATGTTTACTTTTTGATCTGGACGATTATGAGGGATGCCATGATCCCGATGTTCAGATGTGGATGGAACATATTCGTAAAAATCTGAAAGGTATTTGTTGGGAGGACATCCGTAAGCAAGAATTACTGACGCGAAAAACAGTTCTTAGTGATCAAAGAAGGGGAAAGGGAAGGGGACTAAGAGGAAAAAGAGCGTGGACGAAAAACAAAAATAGAGATTGAAGACTCAGAAGATGAAGGAAGGGTAGGTGTTGCTGAAGCTGATGAAGAAAGAGATGGGGATGCTGAAGCTGAAAGAAAAGGTGAGGATGAAGCTGAAGGAGAAGAAGCTGCAATCTATCTGACACTGGAGCAGAAATTAATGAAGGAAATAAAGAAGTCGGAGAAAAGAATCATCAACGCCGTAAGAGATCTTCTAGGGGATGTCGGGTTTCATTTGCTTAATCCAAAAGCACAGGCGGAAATCCTAAATGTGCTGAAAAGGCAAATCAAAATCTACCGAGAAAGATACGAGCACCGCAAACCAATCTTCTGAAACTGTTAGAGATGATGATTTTGAATTCCTTCAACGTCCATATCCAGTGTCAAGAAAAGAGCCGGTTGAATCAGAGGCTGAAAATGACTCTGGAAATGGCTCAGAAGAGGATTTGGCAAACATTTTGAGATTAGTTGAAAATATCGCATTTGCCGCCACCATTCCTCTAACTGAATACATTTGAGGTTACTGCAATCGTTTCCCCTGATAAAGTTCCACAAAGTAAGTAATAATTAGTGAAAAAGTTCATTTGAGTCAATTTCCATCGAGAGTCGGGATGGGTCACAAGGGTCGCAAAAGACGCATAAGTTGCACGGTCATATAAGTCACACTGTCGTATAAGTCGAAGGGTCGCATAAGTCGATGGGTCGCTAGAATCGCATGGGTCGCATATGTCCCATGGGTCGCAAGGGTCGCATCAAGTAACGGACGATGAGTCTAATGAATGAAGTAATTTTATGCAGATGCTCGAGTGGTTACTGTCGATGAAGTCACCGACGAGGAAACTACAGTCGGTCCTGTCGAAGAGGTCGCCCCTAAGGAGATTCCTTCCGAATAAACTACAGTCGATCCTATCAAAGAGGCCCCCTCTAAGGATAAAGAGGTTCCTTCCGAGGATACTTCAGTGGAGTCTGTCAAAGAGGCCCCTTCTAAGGATAAGGAGGTTCCTTCCGAGGATACTGTCGTGGATCCTATCGAAGAGGCCCTCTCTAAGGATAAGGAGGTTCCTTCCGAGGATACTACAGTGGATCCTCTCGAAGAGGTCCCCTCTAAGGATAAGGAGGTTACACCAAGTAATACGGTCTTTTGAGTCACAAAGGCCACATTGGTCGTATGGGTCAAATGGGTCACAAAAGGTCGCATAGGTCGTAGGTCGCAGGGTCGCATTGGTTGCAATATGTTTGATGAAGTAAATTTTATGCAGGTGCTAGACCTTTATCGAAGAAGTCTGCGCCATATGTTGAACCTCCTTCGGTACTTAAACGAGTTTTAAGACCACATAAGGCATATGTTGAACCTCCGCCAACAAAACGAGCAAGAATAGTGCGAGGGAGAGGGCGAGGGAAAGATGTTGGTGGAGTCCAAGAACCCAAAAAGAAGGTTGTTCAAGAACCCGAAAAAAGGTGGTTCAAGAACTCGATAAAAAGGTGGTTTGAAGAACCTTCGTTCAAGTGGAAGCCCAAGGGATTAGAAAAGGGCTCGATAACCCGAGAACCTTCATTCATTGATGCAAGCGGTGAAAGATTGACTGCTCTATATATTTTCCTAATGAAACCTGGAAATGAGAGTTGGTGGAAATCTCACTAGATATTTCCTAGGGGCCACAGTTTTGGGAGATTATATTAAAGCCCGACGTATGTGATAACACGTAATCCGTTGTAGTTTTTATATCATTCTTAGGTCTAGTTTAGAGTAGATTATTTAGATTTCATTCACTTATCGAGTTTATTCGAAGACTTTATCTACATTTCGTGTTTTGCATAGGAAACGAAGACATCAGGAGAAACACGAGTGATTATGGCAATCTAACCCCGAAAACGTAGTTGAGTAACAAGGTTCGACTTGTGCAAGGCCATGGACTGAAAGTGAACACTCAAACACCGAGCGAAGGGAGCGGAAACAACATTTCAACACATGCCCGCTCGGGTGGAATTGGAGTGCACGATCGGGCTAATTGCTGAATTACCCCCGTAGCTTTGCACGACTCGGGCACTCAAGGTACACTACCAAGATGGAGTGCCCGCTCGGGTGGAATTGGAGTGCACGATCGGGTTATTTGCTGTCAATTACCCCCGTAGCTTTGCACGACACAGGCACTCAAAGTACACGACCAAGATGGAGTGCCCGCTCGGGTGGATTTGAAGTGCCCGCTCGGGCTGAAAGGAGGGTACACGGTCGGGCAAGTGGTCTGCACGAGCAGGTAGAGGACATGCCCGCTCGGGTCCTTGTTTCTCTCAACTAATTCCTAAATTTTGGAACGACCAAATTAAAGGAAAATCAGATCTGAAAAAGGAGTTTTCGAACCAGAGAGCAGAAGAGAAGATTCAGAGACACTAGGGCAAGAAGAAGAAGGAAGAAAAGACGGATCTACGGATCGGGAGCAAGGAGAATCTACCGAAGACATCGGTTTATGAATAGGGAGTCATCTCTTTCTCTATCTATGTCGAACTTAGAATTCTCTTGTGTTTCCTTTGCTGTATTCATGTCTGAGTAGATCCTTTGCCATGAGTTAGAGAGATTTGCTATGTTGTAACGAAGTCTTACGCTTAATGAATGGTGGAACTTAATGCTTTCATACTTGTACGCCACTCGTTATGAATGAAATTGGTATTTTATCACGTTTTCAGATTTCATGGTTGATCTTAATGCTTTAATTACTTGTACGCCACTCGAATGAATGATGTTAGAAGCCTAATAAACCAACACCAGGGCATTAGACTTCAGAACTTAGCCATGATTTAGGGTTTAATCGGTTTAGAATCTACGCCAGGTCAATCGGTTAAATCTAGGGATTAGGATAGCGGTCGTAATGCGCCTATGCATGTAAGATGCGCAATGGATACATTGGTATATGCATGCTAGATAGTGGACAAGTCTACGCCAGTCAATTCCTATAGGAGAGCTTGAATTCCCCGAACTCGTGACAATACCTAAGACCAATTATCCTTTTAGAACTTCGTTACATCATTATGCAAACTCTCGACACCCATGGTGCCTAGCCATAAAGTCTATTCTCTTCGATTTAGTTTAGTTCAGCTCAATCACAATCACAACTTTAGTCACCTCGTACGTCTAATTCAATTAGTTCAATAGCTACGAAGTCGCATCAATTCCTTGTGTTCGACCCTAGCTACTTCACGATCCGTATTCTTGCGGAAGCGTTAGTCTAGGTTTTATAACTCGATATAACGCATATCAAGTTTTTGGCGCCGTTGCCGGGGAATTGATTACGGCTTAGGAGTTAGGAAACTTCTAGATTTAGACATTAGATTTTTAGGAGTCTTGTTTGTTTCTTGCTTTTTCGTGTTTTTGTTTGTCATTTCGTTTAGAGTCAAGTTCTTTTGCTTCTCGGATCTCACGCGATTTTGTGTTTATCTTCTCTTTCTTGTGCAGCTTAATTGTGCATGAGAAACACCGGAAAAGCGGATCTAGTTTTCGACCCCGACATCGATAGAACGCTCCGAAAACTACGGAAAGAATCGAAAGCTAGTGCAAGCAATTCAGTTGATAACACGCAAGCACATTTGGATTTTCAAACCGAGGAAGTGATTGAACAACCGTTTGTTGAAGAGCTAATGGCCGAACGTCAAGATATGAACGTTCAAAACGCGCAACAAGTGCAACCGGCACTGACCTATGGATCATACACGGTCCCTAGGCACACGCAGCTCTTATCTTGCATTGCAAGAAGAAACGCCCGCGTAGAGCTTCAACCGGCATTTATTCAAATGCTTGGTAACGCGGCGTTTAGAGGGAGACCAACCGAGGACCCAAACCAGCATCTCACTGATTTCAAGATGCTATGTCGAACCATAAGGGCTGGAGATGGGGTATCGGATGAGGATATAATGCTAGCTGCTTTCCCGTTCTCGGTGAAAGATAGAGCACAAGATTGGCTATATTCGCAACCAGCGAATTCTATTGCGTCATGGGAACAGCTAGAAGAAAAGTTTATGACGAGGTTCTTCCCTCAAAACAAAGCTCAGCTAGCCAAGAACAACATCAACACATTTGTGCAAGGGGCAGCCGAGAGTTTGTATGAAGCGTGGGAGCGATTTAAAGGCTACCAACGCCTTTGCCCACATCACGGTATGGATCAAAGTTACCTCATATGCAACTTCATGCAAGGTTTATCGGACAATACGAGGATTTTGATCGTAGCCGCTGCTGGAGGTTCCTTAAGCAACCTCACCTTCCCACAAGTCGAGGATCTCATAGATCGTATGGCTTACGAAGGAAATCAAACCGCCGGAGAGTATAATCGCAACACTCCAGCGAGAGTAGCTAACGTGGATAATACGCGTTCCATATATGCCGAGTTAGCGGAAATGAGAGCTGAAATGAGAGCTGAGATGAAAAGTGAATTCAATGAGCTCCGCAATATGATGTCCGGAATGAATCAGCAAGAATATTATGAGCAGCCGGATGAGCAAGGAATTCAAGGGTACGAAGGGGTGAACTATGTGAGCAACGCCCAACCTTTGGGTAATACCTACACACCCGAGTGGAGGAATCACCCCAATCTCTCGTACAAGAATTCCGACGGTGCATTCAATGCACAACGAGCATCGGGAAACTTTCAACCGCGTGATGCAACCCCCAATTTCAACGCCTTGCTCAATAGTATCCTCCAAATCCAAGGAACTCAAGCTACTTCGATTGCAGAAATTAAACAAAGTCAGAGTGACTTGGTAAGGAGTCAAGAAACCACTCAGAAGCAGTTGGAGAGTCTTACAACTCATATTAGACAGCTGGAGATGCAAGTCGTGCAGATTGCACAAGGGGCAGCACGACCGCAAGGAGTTCTACCGGCACGCCCGGAAGTGAATCCTCGTGCACAAATCAATGCCATCCACTTGAGAAGCGGTAAGACACTAGATTCCCCTACTCTTCCAATGTTTGAACAGGGAGAACCATCAACGGCAGTAGCGAAGGAGAGCGACCACATCAAGGAGCACAAGGAGGAAGAGGAGCCCAAATACGTTAAACCCGAACCGAGGCCTCCTCCTTTGCCATTTCCTCAACGTCAACGCAAAAAGAACGATGATGCGCAATTTGCAAAGTTTGCGGAGATGTTGAAGAAGATGCACATTACGATTCCATTCCACGAAGCGTTGAAGAAGATGCCTTCATACGCTAAGTTCCTCAAAGACGTACTTGCGAACAAGCGGGACGTGGAAACGGAAACCGTCATGGTCACCAACTCAATGCTACAGCCAAGTCTACCCAAAAAGATGCCGGATCCAGGTATTTTCGTAATCCCTTGTAAAATTGGAGATTATGAGATTAACCATGCGCTAATCGACGTCGGAGCAAGCGTAAGCGTGCTACCATTGTCATTGTATGAGAAGTTGGATCTTAAGGGTAGGATGGATCTTCGACCGACGAGAATGGCACTCACCATGGCTGATCGGAGTGTTAGAATCCCCGAAGGAATACTTGAAGACGTCCCATTGCAAGTAGGAAAGTTCTTTGTCCCGGTTGATTTTGTTGTACTAGACATGGAGGAGGACAAGAAAATTCCTATCATTCTAGGTAGACCTTTCTTCAATACGGCTAAGACTATTATACATTGTGCCGAGGGTAGACTCACTTTAAAGTTTGGAGATGAGGAAGTGGAGTTCAATTTGAACGACACACTTAGGCAACCTTGTATGGTAGACTCGGTGTTTTATATTGATGTATTAGAGAGATTAGCCGAGGAAGTGTTAGAGGAGTTTGGGAATATGGATTCCCTTGAGATGGCTCTTCTAGCAGCTGGAGAGGGACTTTACAAAGATCCCCATGAGGTAAAGCATTATACGAAGCTGCTAGATGAGAGTGATGAAAAAGAAATCCCGAGAACCGAGTTAGATGAACTTAGAGCAGAATTCTGCGCGGCCCGAGCACAGCAGGTCGCAGCCTTAGAGAACGATGGATTTTCGGGTAGTTCTCAACAAGAGGACTTCTCAACTCATGGCCACATGAGTACGGACCAGTTGGAAAGGGTTTCGAGTCAAGAAGACGTTGCAAGTCAGTGCACAACCCTCCGACAATTCCAGACAGAATTCAGCGCACCTCACGCGGCCTTCATTGATAGTTCAACCACTCCCGACGAGCTTAATGATCAAATCAAGCATCCGAATCATGACTGGAGTGTTGACAAGGCACCGAATCATGACTGGAGTGTTGACAAGGCACCGAATCATGACTGGAGTGTTGACAAGGCACCGAATCATGACTGGAGTGTTGACAAGGCACCGAATCATGACTGGAGTGTTGACAAGGCACCGAAGGTGGAGTTGAAGCCCTTAACACAAGGGCTGCGGTATGAGTTTCTCGGACTTGATTCCACGTATCCGGTTATAGTAAATGACAACCTAGATGATTCCCAAAGAGAACGATTGCTAGAGGCTCTTAGGAGATATAGGGGAGCTATAGGTTATACGATAGCGGATATTAAGGGACTTAGTCCAGGGCTTTGCATGCATAGAATTCACCTCGAAGATGACCCTAAGACCTCGATTGAGCACCAACGTAGGTTAAACCCTAGTATGATGGAAGTGGTGAAGAAAGAGGTACTTAAGTTGTTAGATGCGGGAATTATTTATCCAATTTCGGATAGTGCTTGGGTGAGTCCAGTTCATGTAGTGCCAAAGAAGGGAGGTATCACGGTCATTCCGAATGCAAACAACGAGTTGATTCCCACGAGAGCAGTCACGGGATGGCGGATGTGCATCGACTACCGCAAGTTGAATGCAAACACACGGAAAGATCACTTCCCTCTACCTTTTATTGATCAAATGCTTGAACGTCTAGCTCTTCACTCCTACTTTTGTTTTCTTGATGGTTATTCAGGGTTTTTCCAGATTCCAATCCATCTCGACGATCAAGAAAAGACGACGTTCACATGGCCATTCGGTACATTCGCCTATCGGAAGATGCCGTTCGGTTTGTGTAATGCACCTGCTACTTTTCAGCGGTGCATGACTTCTATCTTTTCCGATGTGAATGGTGATATTATGGAAGTGTTTATGGACGATTTTTCCGTTCATGGACTTTCCTTTGATGCGTGTCTAACTCATTTGTGCAAAGTGCTAGATAGGTGCTTGGAGGCGAACCTCGTTTTGAATTGGGAGAAATGCCATTTTATGGTTCGCGAGGTCCTTGTATTGGGACACAAGATATCAGCGAAGGGTATTGAGGTAGATAAGGCCAAGATCGAAGTCATTGAGAAATTGCCACCACCAACGAACGTCAAGGGTATTCGTAGCTTTTTAGGTCATGCGGGGTTTTATAGGCGTTTCATTAAGGATTTTTCGAAAATTTCCAAAACCCTCACGGATCTACTAGGTAAGGACGTGCCTTTTGAGTTCACAGCGGGTTGTCAAGATGCTTTTGAGAAGCTGAAGAAAGCTTTAGTTTCCCCACCTATCATTCAACCGCCGGATTGGGAGCTTCCTTTTGAGATCATGTGCGATGCAAGTGACTATGTGGTTGGAGCAGTTTTAGGTCAGCGCAAGGATCGAATGTTGCATGCTATATACTATGCTAGTAGGACTTTGGATAACGCCCAATGCAACTATTCCACGACGGAGAAAGAGCTCCTTGCGATTGTCTATGCGTTTGAGAAGTTTCGGTCATACTTAGTGGGTTCGAAGGTGATTGTTTATACGGATCATGCTGCGTTGCGCTACCTACTCACTAAGAAGGATGCGAAGCCTAGGTTGATTAGATGGATTTTACTTCTCCAAGAGTTTGATCTAGAGATTCGGGATAGGAAAGGAGCCGAGAATGGAGTGGCTGATCATCTTTCACGTCTTGTGATTCCCGAGTGCATTCCTATCGATGACTACCTCCGAGATGGTTTGGTAATGTCCTTGACTTGTACTTCCATTCCTTGGTATGCTGACTTTGTGAATTATCTAGCTTGTCGAGTATTACCGGAGGGGCTGAACTACAATGCGAGAAAGAAGTTTCTCCATGACGTCAAGGCGTATTGTTGGGATGAGCCCTATCTTTTCAAAAGTGGTATAGATGGGATCTTTAGGCGTTGCATCTCCGAAGAAGAAGCTCCACACATACTGTCACGTTGCCATTCTTCGAGCTACGGAGGACATTTTGCCGCAGCAAAGACCGCTGCGAAGGTGTTGCAAGCGGGATTCTATTGGCCTACAGTTTTTAAGGACGCCCACGACTACGTCAAATCGTGCGACAATTGCCAAAGGACAGGTAATATCTCTAGACGTAATGAAATGCCACAGCAATACATTTTAGAAGTCGAGCCATTTGACGTGTGGGGGATAGATTTCATGGGCCTTTTTCCATCCTCGTGCGAACATTCTTATATCCTAGTCGCGGTAGACTACGTCACGAAGTGGGTGGAAGCTTTGGCATGTTATATGAACGATTCCAAACCAGTGACAAAGATGTTTAAGCATGTCATATTTCCACGTTTTGGAGTACCGAGAGTTGTGATCAGCGATGGAGGTAAGCATTTTGTGAATCGGACTATAGAAGCATTGCTGAAAAAGTACGGTGTTAGACATAGGGTAGCAACGCCTTATCATCCTCAAACCAGCGGCCAAGTTGAAGTTTCTAATAGAGAAATCAAATCTATTTTGGAGAAAACGGTCTCAAGGTCTAGGAGGGATTGGGCATTGAAACTCGATGATGCACTGTGGGCTTATCGTACGACATTTAAAAAGCCAATCGGAATGACTCCGTTTCAGCTTGTGTACGGTAAGACATGTCATCTACCGGTTGAGTTAGAATACCGAGCGTATTGGGCAATCAAAGCAATGAACTACGACTATAAATCAGCCGCTGAGAAAAGGACGTTACAGCTTCATAACCTTGAGGAATTGCGCCTCGATTCGTATGAAAACGCAAGAATTTACAAGGAACGTACGAAACGGTGCCACGATCGGCACATACTCCAGCGAACCTTTGAGGTAGGTGATCGTGTACTTGTTTTCAACTCACGTTTAAAACTCTTTCCAGGGAAGCTTAAGTCACGCTGGTCCGGGACATTCACGATTAAAAGCATCTCACCAAAAGGAGCAATCGAGCTAATCGGAGCAAACGGTGCATTTAAAGTGAACGCCCAACGCATAAAGCTCTACAATGCGGATAGCACAGATTTTGATCAAGCTAAGTTCGCTCTTTCGGAGCCGACTCATGAGTAGAGCATTTCGGTCAAGCTCAAGACCTTAAACAAGCGCTTGTCGGGAGGCAACCCAATTGTTTCATATTTCATTTCATTTTCTTTCGGACTATTCCTTTTTCTTTTCATATTGATGTACTTGGTGGGATCGTATTCCTCTTTTTGGATTGTGTGAATCTTTTTCGCAGGTTCTTCAACGCCCATATCATCCTTGAAGAGGAGACTCAAACTCGGGATTGGAAGTTACACAAGGTGCACACGTTCCAACCCTTATATCCCGTTGTTTTGTTTACGATATCTTCTTAGGTTTTGAACACCGGGACGGTGTTTCATTCAAGTCTGGGGGGGTACTCGTCGAGTATTGTCATATGATTAGAATTAGATGATTAGGATTAGATGTAGAGTTTTGTTTTTAGGAATAAACGGATGGATACTTAGCATAAATTTTCAAGTTTTAGTCATTATTGTGCCACCTTGTCGAATCGTGAACTATAGTCTAGGTGTGTTTAGAAGACTTCTAGATTCCGATTAGTTGGGTAATTGTGCAAGAAGCCATGACTTATAGTTACATTCACCTCCTAGATTTCGGTACCAAGTATCATATCTCCATGTATACCGACTAATCGATGCTTGTTGATAGATCTTTAGCGTTCATAAGATTCCACACGCTTATACTCCACTGTCAATGTTCTCTCCTTGGATTAGTCTTAACTATTCTAGGTTTTCATTGACATGAGTACATCGAGATCGATGGTTCGGGTCTAAGTGGTGGGTTGAGGCACTATTCTACGTCCTAAGGGTTAGAGTTATGCGTATTTTTATAAAAAAAACAGAAAATAAGCTTCAATGACGCATCTCTTCACTCCGCTAAGGTTAAGAAACCTTATGAGTGTGCCATAGGCAGCCTGGGTCTAAGTAGAAAGCCAACCTCTTCGACTTCGACGTCCTAGGAACTAAGCGTGGAACCATAGAAAAGAAGAAAGAAAAAGAATAAAAAAAAAAGAGGAATAAGAACGAGAATGTAAATTCAATGATATCTCAAGCTTAGGAGAATTGGTATGGAGATCGCTTGGACGTTGTTTAGGAGTATGGACTAACTTAGGTCATTGGTAGGATTGCATAGTTTAAGACTTTCGGTTGATAGAAGTCTGAACTTGGTACGCTTAGGCTTGCATTCATGTGACGCGTTGTTTTGCGTAATGGCTAATTCTTTGATAAGTTTATGTTAGTATCCATTGTTGTTTAATTCTTCTAGTACTCGACTCTAGGTTTGCTCGAGGACGAGCAAAAGGTTAAGTCCGGGGGAGTTTGATAACACGCAATCCGTTATAGTTTTTATATCATTCTTAGGTCTAGTTTAGAGTAGATTATTCATATTTCATTCATTTATTGAGTATATTCGGAGACTTTATCCACATTTCGTGTTTTGCGTAGGAAACGAAGACACGAGAAGAAACACGAGTGATTTTGGCAATCTAACCCCGGAAACGTAGGTTCAACTTGTGCGAGGCAACGGATGAAAGTGAGCACTCAAACACCGAGCGAAAGGAGCGGAAACAACACCTCAAGTCATGCCCGCTCGGGTGGATTGGGAGTGCCCGGTCGGGTTGATTGCTACCAAATATCCCCGTAGCTTTACACGACTCGGGCACTCAAGGAACACGACCTGGGAGGTGTGCCCGCTCGGGTCCATTTGGAGTGCCCGCTCGGGCTCATTCATGTCATGAAAACCCCGAAGGTTTGCACGACTCGGGCTGATGAAGCACACGATCGGGCATGGTGCCCGCTCGGGCTGGAAGAAGAGCACACGGTCGG
>CM071873.1:10264694-10305810 GCA_036759665.1 Gynandropsis gynandra
TCTTTTAACACATTCTTTGTTTAGTATGTCTCGGGAGCTTGGTTATTTTCCGGTAAATATTCCTGCATTGTTTTACAAAATGAATCCATGAAATTTTCAGACATATTGTAGTCTGTTTTAATACTCATCAATCTTGAAGATAAAGATAAACGAGTCTGACCTTCACGACAACCTTCATATATAGGTTGTTTCGCCGAATCCAATAGGTTGAAGAATCGACGTACATTGATGTTCGGTATCTCTTCATGCGTTTGTTCATTAACAACTCCAGGAAAAGCATCTGATATCATTTCCACATATGGATTGGTCGTTGATTCTTCATAAATAACTTCTTCATTTCTTTGTACTTGTGCATCTTGCACACTATCTCTAACACCGCAATCTTCGCCGTGAAAAAACCAAATTTTGTAATTTTCAACACGAAACCCATTATACAGATGTTTGCAAACAATTTCTTGACTTCGATACTTCATGTTTTTGCATCTTTTGCATGGACATAACATTGTCCCACGTTCTTGACACAAAGACTGCATCGATGCAAAACTCATGAATTGCTCTAATCCATGTAAGAATTCTTGCGTAATCTCTTCGCTTACATGATCTTTTCTTCTATACATCCACTCCCTTGATCTATATATATATTTCGATTTGAAGACGATGACATTTTTTCGAAAATGTTTTTATTATTGATGGTTTGATGCACTCTTCGGTAAGATCTAAATAGTTTATATTCCAACGGCCATCCGTTGCATATTTTAACGGATCGCCGTTGCAGGTTCACGTGAAATTATTTAAACTGGTGCCCTCGAAATTCACAAAATCAACGGTTATCCGTTGCGATTTCTAACGGCCATCCGTTACAACTTGCAACGGACGACCGTTGGAACGATTTCTAACGGAACTTCCAACGGACACTGCCGACGGATGGTTTCCATTGCCATCCGTTACAATTTGCGATGGACTGCCAACGGACTTTCTAACGGAGCATATCCGTTACACATCCGTTGCAAATTGTAACGGAATTGTAACGGATTTTTGCCCGTTGCAATATCCCGTCATCCGTTGCAATCCGTTGGTTTTGCTTTCCAACGGACGAATCCGTTGCCCCGTCCATTAGAAAGCCCGTGTTTTTTTGTAGTGGTCCTTCGCAGAGCCGTCAGATCAACGAGAGATGGATAATCAGAACGGCCATGGACAACCTCAATTACTTATCAGTAATTTGGGGCATATGCAGCAACAGGAACTCGCGCCTCAACCGCGAGAACCACAGGCTCCTCTACCACATCGCCTCAGAGATTACATGGTGCGAACATGAACAACGTGCAAACAAACATAAGGATGCCTGCTGTTGCGAGGGAACAGTTTGAGGTTAAGCCGTCAATGATCAACATGCTTTATCAGAAGCAATTCATGGGAAGAAATCACGAGGATCCCCATCAGCACCTTAGAGACTTCCTAGAGCTTTCCGGTACATTCAAGATACACGGAGTCTCAGAGGACGCGATCTTACTGCGTCTCTTCCCCTTCTCAATTGGGGGACGAGCGAAAACTTGGCTGCAATCGCTTCCCGCTGGTTCAATCACGACTTGGGAGCAGCTCTACACATTGTTCTTATCACGCTTCTTTCCTCCGAGCAAGACGATTTAGATGGGGGGGGATCACAACGTTTAGGTGCTGAGATGGAGAAACGTTGTTTGAAGTGTGGGACATATTTAAGGATCTTCTACAGATGTGTCCACACCATGGTCTTGAGCAGTGGTATGTTATCCAAACTTTTTACAACGGAATTTCAGATGAACACCGAACGATGTTGGATAACGCTGCTGGAGGATCGTTTATGGATTTCAGCGTCGAGGAGGCATACGAGATCATCAATAACCTCGCCATGAACCACACTATGTGGTCAACACCGAGAGGTATGCCTAATAGCACTCGTCGCCTATACGAGCCGAATCAGAGAAGAGCGACGGGCAACGCAGCAAACGCCATGTACTGTGTGAATTGTGAAGATACGGAGCATGTATCGTATCGATGCATGGTACATGAAGACTTCGAACATATGAATTATGCCCAGCAGCAAGGAAACACACAATTCGAAAATACCTACAACCCGAATTGGAGGAACCACCCGAATCTTCAACGTGTATGCACTGAAATTATACGGAAGACAGCCACGAACCTTCCACCGAAACTCAAAGGAGGCTACACCCACACTTGAAAGAGGTAATGGAAAAAGACATTATAAAACTTTTTGATGCAGATGCCATTTATCCAACCTTGGGCAGCGAACGAGTGAAGTCGTGCATGATGTGCCAAAGTAAGAAGTAGTGAATAAGGGATGGCACGAAAAAAAGACCCTACCTCATGAATTCCACCTAGGTGATTTAGTTCTACTTTTCAATTCTCGTCCTAAGCATTTCTCAGGCAACCTACGGTCTCGTTGGTCTGGTCCTTTTTAGGTACGAGAAGTCTTCACACATGGAGAAGTGGAACTATGGAGCGATTCGAGCGGAACATTCAAAGCTAATGGACAGCGACTAAAGCTCTACCAAACCGCTCAACTGATCGAAAGTGGAAACTCCATTTCCCTTTCCGATCCACCCGTCGCGCAAACATGAGGAATGGAGACGTCAAAGCTTAAAGATGTTAAATAAGCGCTTTCTGGGAGGCAACCCAGCTCTTTGTTTATATTTTTCTTAGTTGTTTAGTTTAAGACTCGTAAAAAGAAACACAAATAAAAAACATAAAAAATACCACCACAAACGTGACTTCACTTTTCTTACCCTCCATCGGAGCTTCACGTCGACGACGTCGTTCAATTCAAGTCTGGGGGAACAATTCACGTTTGTCAGGTGATTTCGTTTCATTTTCTCTTTGATTTCGTATTTTTTAGATTGTTTTTGTTTTCGTGAGTCAGAGTCGTCCCAGACACTTGTCTGGTACCACGTTTTGAGATGAACCCTGAACCTAGGATACTTAAGAAGTTGGCCTTTTTCGTAAGATTTTGCATGTTTGAGCTAGGTTTTTCCTAAGTGTTAGAGCTTTTTAGTCGGCTGAAAAACAATAGATCGTAATTCTTTGGGAATCCTAGTGTTGCTTGTGGGAGGTTTAGAAGAGGTTGCTAGGCTAGTTTATTGTTTATTTTCTCTATCCAGATGGTCATACTTTGTATAGACAATGCTTTACTTCTTTTTGATGAGGATTATTAGATTGTATGAAATCGAGCTCATTTTGCAGATTAAGAACGCATACTAACACTCCATCGTCGATAGAAATAATGCCTAAAAGCATGATCAAAAAACGATATGAGTTGCATCGACCTTGACACTTTTTCTATTGTTCGGGTCTAAGTGGCTGGGTGGCGATCATCTTTCTACGTCCTAAGAGCAAGGCACATAAAAACGTCATCTACTCCCCTACACTCTTGAACGAGATGCAAAAGTATACCGTCATTGGTAGCTCGGGTCTAAGTAGAAGTTGAATCCCTTCAAATCCGACGTCCTAAAAGCCTAGTGTGTTCGCAATATCAATAAAAAAAAGAAAAGAAAAAGAAGACATAAAAACAAAATAAAAGAAAAAGAAAACAAAAAAGAAGAAAGGAAGAAGCTCGGAAAAGAAACAAGTATCCTCAATTGTTTTACGTTTAGCATTTGTCTGATGTCTTGTTTAGTGGAGAGAGTTACAGTGGCTTGTTTAGTTTGCCTTCGATTTACTTTCTCGTGGGTAGCCTTGGTGAACCTAGGATGAATACTGAAAATTTAGTTAGGCCGAATTTTCTCTCGACTTGCTAGTTGATTGGTTACGTTCGCTTTAGCGGTATTTCTAGGAGAAAGGGTAATTCTCGGATTTTGTATACCCCACGTGTTCCACGTTTACGTTTGCTTAGGGACAAGCAAACATTTAGGTATGGGGGATTTTGATCATCTCGTTTTTATACGTATTTCTCGCATGATTTAAGGGATGTTTATGATATAGATACGATGATTACGTATGATTTTGTATCCGTTTTACTCGTTTTCGTGTTTTCGTGTCCTTACAGGTTGTAATGCAAATTCGGTTCATTTTGGAGCTAAAAGTGGTACACGAGAGAAAGTACTAACATCGAGGATCATCACGGAACAAACGGGACGAGAATCGGCGAGGAACAAGCTCAGCCCGCGCGGGGCCTTTTGTTCGTCAATTGGTCCAGCAGATTGAGCTCGGGTCGTTGCCGAGGACTAATTACGGTCTAGCTTAGGAATTTTCTAGATTAAGATTTAGTCCTTTCAAGAGTCTTAGTAATTTTTCTGCAATTTTTTTCTTTTCCCTTTAATGAGTCTTTTCTATCTACATCAGATCTGCACTTTGGTCGTTCGTTTATTGTTGTGCAGGTACCACTGTATGAGAAGCTCCACACAGAAGCTACTCATATACGTTTCCGAGGAGAAGGAAAAATACAGAACTTGCGCAAAAAGAGGAGAATCAAACCTGCAGGTCATGCTTGACCCGTGATGCGTATTCAAAGTTAAACAAATAACCTAAACTACCCACAAGTGCACGACACGTGTGTAGTACTTTAGATGTCGATCCCACAGGTACTACGCAACACAAACTAAATTGAAACTATGAATCAAACTTGAAAACAAATGAATATTGAGTTTTAAGATTGAAATACTAAAAACAAATAAACTACGAGTTCTTAACAGTGAGACAAACATTCTAGGAATCCGGTTTCACAACAAGACTACCGAAACCAACAATCAACCTATCTAATCATGCAATCCTGATCAAGTTATCTAAGACAGACGATCCTAATATGATATCTACCCTCTCTCAAGGCATAGACACGTGATCTAGTCAAGTTATGCCCTACTTTCGTGGCTGACACCTTAAGCTAAACCCATAAGATCTCTGATTCGTCCGTTTTACCCTCAACCGTTGCTACCCTACTTTCGTGGCCTAACCTCGGTTGTTCTAAACCATATTATCCGGAATTAGAATTCTCCTTTCGATCCTTATTCTAAGTTCTTAAAACATGCATCTACGTGGCCAACGCAAACACAAGTCAATGAAGCACTCAGATAAAGAATAGATAAACGAAAACGGGAAATTGCATTCAAAGATAAATCAAAGTGGTTCTGGGATAGACAAGGGCTAATCCCTTCTCCTAGAACAAAACGACTACTCGGTCATGTGTTCAAAAGAAAACATAATCGAAGTAGAACGTCTAAAGAACATAAAAACCAAATGAAACCGAAGTCTTGATTTGATCTTCAAAGCCCCTTGAATGTCTCCTCCGCAAGAGTGTTCGTCTTCTCCGATTCTTTCTCTATTCTCTCTCTTCCCTCTCACGTATGAAATCTGAAAACTCACTCTAACTGAATCCTCTCGACCCCTGGCTACTCTCCTTGAGGATACTTGTTTCTTTCGAAGCTTCTTTCTTTCTTTGTTCTTTTTTTTTCTTCTTTCTTTTTTTCTTTTTATGTCTTCTTTTTCTCTTCTTTTTTTTTATGTTTTGCAGACACACTAGGTTTCTAGGACGTCGGATTTGAAGGGATTCAGCCTCTACTTAGACCCAGACTATCGATGCGGTATACTCATGCATCTCGTTCAAGAGTGCAGCGGAGTAGGCGGCGTTTTTATTGTGCCATGTCCTTAGGACGTAGAAAGATGATCGCCAACCCACCACTTAGACCCAAACCATCGAAAAAGCGTCAAGACCTATCGATTTTTTTAATCATGCTTTTAGGCGTTATTTCTATCGACAACGGAGTGTTAGTGTGTGCTCCTAATCTGCAAAATAAGCTCGATTTCATACGATCTAATAATTCTCATAAAAAAGAAGTAAAGCATCGTCTATACGAAGTATGACCATCTGGATACAGAGAATAAACGATAAACTAGCCTAGCAACTTCGTCTAAACTCCCATAAGCAACACTAGGATTCCCAAAGAATTACGAACTATTATTTATCAGCCGAGTAATAAGCTCTAACGCTTAGGAAAACCTAGCTCAAACATGCAAAATCTCACGGAAAAGGCCAACTTCTTAAGTATCCTAGGTTCAGGGTTCATCTCAAAACGTGGCACCGGACAAGTGCCTAGGATGACTCTGACTTACGAAAGCAAAAACAAACTAAAAATTACGAAATCAAAGAGAAAATAAAAGAAAATGAAACGAAGTCACCTGAAAAACATGAGCTGCTCCTCCAGACTTGAATTGAACGGCGTCCTCGACGTGAAGCTCCGATGGAGGGTAAGAGAATTGAAGTCACGTTTCTGGTGGATTGTGTTTGTTTTTTTTGTTTTTGTGTTTTTTACGGGTCTTGAACTAAATAACTAAGAAAAATAGAAACAAACAGCTGGGTTGACTCCCAGAAAGCGCTTATTTAACATCTTTAAGCTTTGACGTCTCCATTCCTCATGTGTGCGCGACAGGTGGATCGGAAAGGGAAATGGAGTTTCCACTTTCGATCGGTTGAGTGGCTTGGTAGATATTTAGTCGCTGTCCATTAGCTTTGAATGTTCTGCTCGAATCGCTCCATAGTTCCACTTCTCCATGTGTGAAGATTTCTCGTACCTGAAAAGGACCAGACCAACAAGACCGTAGGTTGCCCGAGAAAAGCTTAGGACGAGAATTGAAGAGTAGAACTAAGTCGCCTAGTTGGAAATCATGAAATAGGATCGTTTTGTCGTGCCATCCCTTAGTCACTGCATCTTTCTTTAGCACATCATGCACGGGATTCACTCGTTCGCTGCCCGAGGTTGGATAAAATGTATCTGCATCGAAAAGTTTTATGACGTCTTTTTCCATTACCTCTTGCAAGTGCGGGTGCAATCTCCTTTGAGTTTCGGTGGAAGGTTCGTGGCTGTCTTCCGTATAAGTTCCGTGCGTACATCTTGAAGAGCTGACTCTCCTGTGCTTCTTTACGCGAGTGGGTTGTTTTCTCATCTCATCTGCACTCAAGTTAGCATTCATAACAGCAGAATATATTTTATGGTGAGTGCTACCGTCTCGTTCTCTTCGATATGCTTCTCTTTGGAAAGAACCTCTTTGATGAGTTTGGCATGATTAGGCATCTTTTGGAGGGCTTTCACGAATGGATGTTGATGTCAAGCTTCTTGAGACCCTCTACGAATCTGCCCACTCGTTGTTCATTCTTACTGCTCACCAACCGTTGAGGAAACAATATTGGAGGTTGGTACGCCGGTGGAGCAACATATGGTTTGTCTAAATCTGGTTCAACTCCTTCCATAATCGCAATCGTACCTTTGCCTCTTTTCATGGATGTTCCAGTAGCTTGGTCTTGCTCTTTGAAGGGCGAGCACTCGATCATATCAGTGCTGCACAAGGAAATAGCGTTAACGTACTCTCTCGAGTTTAATTCGTGTTTAACGGGAAGCTCTCCAGGATTCCGAGAGGATGAGGCAGCTTGCTGTGCTACGGAGTTCTGTAAGCTCTTCACATAGTTGTTCAAGGATTCCATCTGAGTTTTGAGCTCGTTGATCGCTGTCCCCTTATCCGCATTGATTTTGGCTTGAGTTGAATGTTGCTGCCTTCGCTCCTTGATAAATTCGAGTATTATGCCTCAAGGTTTGACGAAGGGGCTTGAGGAGGTTGAGGAGCTTGCGGAAATTTTTGAGCATTCTGAAATTGCTTATTATTTTGCTGCTATGTTTGTTGTCTTGGCTGAAATCCCGAATACTTCATCAGTTGAGTCGTTCGGTATAACAAGTTTGGATGGTTCCTCCAATTCGGGTTGTAGGTATGCCCAAATTGTGTGTTTCCTTGCTGCTGGGCATAATTCATGTATTCCACGTTATCTTGCATCGTGCATTGATAAGCCACATGTTCTGTATCTCCGCAATTCACGCAGTACATGATGTTCGTTGTATTACACATTGCTCTCTCCTGATTCAGCTCATATAAACCTCAAGTTCTGTTAGGCATACCTCTCATTTTTTGCCACATGGTGTGGTTCATGGCGAGATTATTGATCAGCTCATATACCTCCTCGATGCTCAGATCCATAAACGATCCTCTAGTAGCGTTATCCAACGTCGTTCGGTGTTCGTCTGAAATTCCGTTGTAAAAAATTTGGATAATGTACCACTGCTCGAGACCATGGTGTGGACACATCTATAGAAGATCCTTAAATCTGCCCCACGCTTCAAACAACATTTCTCCATCTCTGCATCTAAACGTTTTGATTTCTCCCTTCATCTAAATCATCTTGCTCAAAGGAAAGAAGCGTGATAAGAACAATGTGCAGAGCTGGTCCCAAGTCGTGATTGAACCAGCGGGAGGCGATTGCAGCCAAGTTTTCGCTCGTCCCCCAATAGAGAAAGGGGAGAGACGCAGTAAGATCGCGTCCTCTGAGACTCTGTGTATCTTAAATGTACCGGAAAGTTCTAGGAAGTCTCTGAGATTCTGATGGGGATCCTCGTGATTTCCACCCATGAATTGCTTCTGATAAAGCATGTTGATCATTGCCGGCTTAATTTCGAACTGTTCCCTAGCAACAGCAGGCATCCGTATGGCTATTTGCACGTTGTTCATATTCGGTACCACGTAGTTTCTCAATCGACGTGGTGGAGCAGCTTGTGGTTCTCACGGTGCGAGTTGCTGTTGCTGCATATGTCCATGGCCGTTTTGATTATCCATCTCTCGTTGATCTGACGGCTCTGCGAAGGACAAATAAAAATGATTTAGGTAGAAAGAACGAAAGAAAAGAAAACAAAAACAAAAACAAAACAAGAATGACTCGAGGCTCGAATCTAAGACGTGTTGACAATAGTCCCCGGCAACGGCGCCAAAAACTTGATGCGTATTCAAATTTAAACAAATAACCTAAACTACCCGCAAGTGCACGACACGTGTGTAGTACTTTAGGTGTCGATCCCACATGGACTACGCAACACAAACTAAATTCAAACTATGAACCAAGCTTGCAAACAAACGGATACTGAGTTATAAGATTCAAATACTAAAAACAAATAAACTACGAGTTCTTAACAGTGAGACAAACGTTCTAGGAATCCGGTTTCACCACAAGACTACTGAAACCAACATCAACCTATCTAATCATGCAATCCCGATCAAGTTATCTAAGGCAGACGATCCTAATATGATATCTACTCTCTCTCAAGGTATAGACACGTGACCTAGTCAAGTTATCCCCTACTTTCGTGGTTGACACCTTAAGCTAAACCCATAAGATCTGTGATTCATCCGTTTTTACCCTCAACCGTTGCTACCCTACTTTCGTGGCCTAACCTCGGGTGTTCTAAACCTGATTATCCGGAATAAGAATTCTCATTTCGGTCCTTCTTCTAAGTTCCTAAAACATGCATCTACATGGCCATCGCAAACACAAGTCAATGAAGCACTCAGATAAAGAATAGATAAACGAAAACGGGAAATTGCATTCAAAGATAAAATCAAAGTGGTTCTGGGATAGCCAAGGGCTAATTCCTTCTCCTAGAACAAAACGATTACTTGCTCATGCGTTCAAAAGAAAACATAATCGAAGTAGAAAGTTTAAAGAACATAAAAACCAAATGAAACCAAAGTCTTGATTTGATCTTCAATTCCCCTTGAATGTCTCCTCCGCAAGATTGTTCGTCTTCTCCGATTCTCTCTCTACTCTCTCTCGACTCTCTCACGTATGAAATCTAAAAACTCACTCTAACTGAATCCTCTCGACCCATGGCTCCTCTCCTTGCCTTTCCTTCCTCTTTTCTTTCCTTTTCTTCTTTTCTTTCCTTTTCTTCTAGTCTTTCCTTTTGGCCGTTCACTCCATTTTCCTTTTTTGCAGCAGCCACCGTTTTTTCCTTTTTCGTGTGTTTTCCATTCTTGATTAAGTTGGGCAACGTTTCCATTCTTTTTTCCAGCAAAATATCTCTTATTCTTATCCTCTAACGTCGTTTTCCTCTTTGGATATATAACTAACAAGTTCCTTTTCTTGTTTAGATAAGTTTCCTTTTCTGGTTTTTGCAGGTGACGGACGCGAACCGCGCGGGCTAGAGTGTGTGCCCCGCGCGGGCTGAGGTGTGCTGCGCGTGTTTGCTGGACCAGACCAACAAGACCGTAGGTTGCCCGAGAAAAGCTTAGGACGAGAATTGAAGAGTAGAACTAAGTCGCCTAGTTGGAAATCATGAGATAGGATCGTTTTGTCGTGCCATCCCTTAGTCACTGCATCTTTCTTTAGCACATCATGCACGGGATTCACTCGTTCGCTGCCCGAGGTTGGATAAAATGTATCTGCATCGAAAAGTTTTATGACGTCTTTTTCCATTACCTCTTGCAAGTGCGGGTGCAATCTCCTTTGAGTTTCGGTGGAAGGTTCGTGGCTGTCTTCCGTATAAGTTCCGTGCGTACATCTTGAAGAGCTGACTCTCTTGTGCTTCTTTACGCGAGTGGGTTGTTTTCTCATCTCATCTGCACTCAAGTTAGCATTCATAACAGCAGAATATATTTTATCGCATTCAACGTACTCATACAAAAAAGAAGACAGAGGAGGCTTGGGCTCAAGTTTGGACGTCTTCTCCACTGTGAAACCAGTGTGCAGCAAAATATCTCTTATTCCTCTTCTCTAACGTCGTTTTCCTCTTTGTATATGTAACTAACAAGTTCCTTTTCGTGTTTAGACAAGTTTCTTTTTCTGGTTTTTGCAGGTGACGAACGCGACACGCGTGGGCTGGAGTGTGTGCCCCGCGTGGGCTCCTTTGTTGTGTTGTGTTTGCTGGAACTAGGCCCCGCGCGGGCTGAGGTGTGCCCCACGCAGGGTGAGGCTTCACTTGATGCTCGTGCGTGCTGATAACCTCCCCGACCCGTGTTGAGTTTGCTGGAGGTTGTAGCCCTCGTGGGTTAGGTGAAGGCCCCACGTGGGCTGTGTTAGTTTTTGTCGATACTCGTCTCGTTTGCTCTGTTATGATCCTCAATGTTAGTATTTTGTCCCGTGTACGTCCTTTAGCTCCTAAATGAACCGAATATGCATTAGAACCTGTAAGAACAGGAAAACACAAAAACGAGTAGAACGGATACAAATTCATACGTAAACATCGCATCTATATCGTAAACATCTCTAAAATGATGCAAGAAATACGTATAAAAATGAAATGATCAGCCCGTCCAACAGAGAATCAAGTTGAGCTGCAACCGGCTTTCATCCAGATGCTCAACAATTTTGCTTTCAGAGGAATGGAGAATGAGGATCCAAATGCTCACCTCACTAACTTCAAGATGCTCTCCAGCACTACTAGAGTTGGCACAGGAGTCACACGGGAAGATCTATACCTATCCGCATTCGCATTCTCGCTCAAGGATGCAACACAGAGTTGGTTTTTCAACTTGCCTACTGCGTCCATTACTTCATGGGAGGAGTTAGAGCAGCGATTCGTGCAGCAATTCTTCCTAGACCATAGGACGTTGCTCGCCAAGAGCCGAATAAATTTATTCCTGCAAGAAAGAGGTGAGAGTTTACATGATGCATGTGAGCGCTTCAAGAAATATCAAAGCATTTGTCCGCATCGTGGAATGGACAAGAGGTACCTCATCACCAGCTTCATGCAAGGTCTCTAAGAGACTACACGCTTCATGATTGTAGCAGCGGGTGGTGGTTCCCTCAGCAACCTCACTTTCCAAGAACTCAAGAATCTGATCGAGAACATTGCAAGGGAGGGAGGCAAGAAGGTCGGAGATTACAACCTTGATTTCTCATCCAAAGCTGAGATAAATGAGTTAGGTATTGTCAACCCGAACTTAACAGAAATAAAGCAACAAATTGGGGAGATATACAGGATGATGGCATGCCTCCATGTTGAGCTACAAGATGCATCCATCGGTTAGGGGATTGAGGAAGTCAATTACGTCAACAATCGGCCCTACCAACATAACTACATCAAGAGCCATCCCAACCTCTCCTATGGCAATACAAGTAACGTGGCAAACCCGCAGGATTTTCAACCACAGATGATGGCAAGAAACCAAAACCAAGGTTTCCAACCAAGAGAGTGGCCAGAACCAGCAACACGCACAACCCTTAGGTGATTCCGAAGTTCTTTCTATGTTGTAGTTGTTGTTGCAAGAACAAAAGAATCATAGCTACATGCTCGGAGGGATAAAGGTTGAGCAAGATGACCAAAAGAAGCAGGATGAGAGCTTCCAAACGCACTTAAAGCACCTAGAAATGCAAGTGGCACAGCTAGCCCAAGGGTCTAGCCGACAGCCCGGATAGCTCCCCGGAAAACCCGAGACAAACCCCCGGGAGCAGATCAACGCCATCCATCTGAGGAGTGGCAATATGTTGGAGCAACCCGTGCCTTCTATAGCCATGAGAGGACAGCCTCTGAGAAATACAAATGAACAACTCATTACTCAAGGCGTGGAAGAGGAAAAGACCGACGAGGAAGAGGAGAGGGAGCTGCCCTACCTGCCACCTGCCCCGAGGGCACCACCCCCACCCTTCCTACAGTGCCAAAGGAAGCAGAACACCGATGTTCAATTCGCCAAATTCGTGGAACTCCTAAGGAAGCTGCAAGTCACCATCCCGTTCTACGATGCGCTCATGAAGATGCCATCTTACTTCAAATTCCTCAAGGACATAATAACGAGGAAGAGGACCGTAGACAATAAGGTAGTGATGGTCACCGACTCGCTCATACAACCACCTACCATGGCCAAGAAGATGTCCGATTCAGGTAATTTTGTCATCCCTAGTACGATCTACAATTACGAGATTGAACATGCACTAATCGACATCGGAACGACTGTGAGCTTGCTACCATTGTCACGTGTTGAGAAGCTTAATCGAGTAGGAGATCTTCAGCCCACGCGTATGCTAGTCACCTTAGCCGATTAGTCCGTACGAAATCCTAAAGGCATATTAATGAATGTCGCAGTACAACTGAGAAAATTTTGGTTCCCCGGGGACTTTGTAGTTGTGGACATGGAGATAAACCCGAAAAGCCCCATCATTTTGGGAAGACCATTCCTCAACACGGCGAACATGATTATATATTTTGCCGAGGACAGACTGGTCATGAAGTTCAGAGATGAATCCATAGAGTTCAAGCTTGACGAAATGCTCAAGAAGCCGTACATAACTGAACCCGTGATGCACATTGACACAGTGGATAAACTAGTAAAGGAAGTTAAACATGAGCATTGAGCCATCCATCCCTTGGAGATAGCACTGTCAGCATGCAGCGGGAGCCTATTTCAGTCACCCTGAGTCGTGGAGGAATGCATACAACTCATGGAGGAGTTGATCACACTTGAGTCTAACATGGACCCGCGCGTATCAACCAAAGAGCTCGCGCGGGCTGAACGAATATGAAAGGACCCAAGCGGGGTAGATCACACCCCGACTTGGGCAAGTCTCTCGGGGATAAATTATGCAATTTAGAGCCCGCACAGGGTGGTAGATGAGCCCGCTCGGGTAGATCTCATGAAAAAGAAGCCGCACTGGGTAGATCATGCCCCGTCTCGGGCAGATCTCTCGGGGGTAAATGATACATTTAAGAGCCTGCACGGGGTGGAAGACGAGCCCGCTCGGGCAGATCTCATGGGCACGAACCCGAGCGGGTTATCTGGAACCCCGACATGGGCAAAATCTTTGGGAGTAGAAGACCCACGCGGGCACGGTGTACAGCACACGCGGGCTACGTTACTTCAGCCTTGCACTTCTACACCCTCGATTGCCCAATTTCGCACGGATCCCGACTGGAGCGCTGAGAAAGCATCCAAGGTCGATCTCAAACCCCTTTCACAGGGGCTTAGGTATGAGTTCCTTGGTCTCGAATCTACATACCTTGTGATCATCAATGACGCACTTGATAGGCCACAAGTCGATAAACTGCTCGGCGCACTCAGGCGATACCGAGCCGCCATCGGTTATACGCTGGAGGACATCAGGGGTATCAGTCCCGAGCTTTGCATGCACCGTATCCACTCTGAAGATGAGTCAAATTCATCCATAGAATATCAACGCCCACTCAATCCCACATGATGGAGGTAGTCAAGAAAGAAGTACTAAAACTTCTAGATGCTGATCACGTAGAGGACGGAACATGCATGCTACCTCTTTCCGATCCCACACTCGTCTAAAGCGTCAAGGTCAAGCTAAAGACCGTAAACAAACGTTTCTCGGGAAGCAACCCGAGCTTTGTATCCTTTTTCTTTTTAATTTTTCCGCTCGAACTCTTTTTAGGATATGTACATATCTCTAGGATTTTAGTGGTTTTCATTATAATGTACTGCCTGTTTTTCCTTTTGAATTTTTTCCTGATTGCAGCACAGCCCGCACGGGCTGAGCAGGAGAACCCGCGTGTGCTACACGCTGCCCGCACGGGCTAGATCACACGCCATGCGTGGGCTAGGTCAGTTTACAGAGTTAAGTATAATTTCGAGTAACCCGAGCCACTTTAACCCTCACGAATTAAATCCCCCTGAGCGTGCATCAATCACTGAAACCTCTCACCACCTACCGACACTCCCCAAATGACCGTCACCACCATTGTTTCCCCCGACCCCTTTCACCGACAAACCCCTCGGTTGGGTACTCGAAATCTCTTTCTCCCTCTTGTCTCTCGAACTCTCTCAAATCCTTCAATTTCTTTGATTAATCCAGGTATCTTCGAGAACTACTCTATGTTTTTTACCGATTAGACTAGATTTAGGCCTGCTTGGAAGAATTCGGGTTGATTTTTATGGTTTGTGGATCAAATTAGAATTTCTAGGTTGTGATTTCGCGACCAACCCGTGCGGACTAGGGTTAGAACTCGCGCGGGTACCCTGTTTCAGAACACAGCTCCCGTGCGGGCCCTGAGTGACCCCGAGTCAGGGAAACTTTTCAGGACATGCAGCCCGAGCGGGTTACACACTCTACCCGTGCGGACTGATGCATACAGTCAGCCTAATCCTTTCTATTTCTTTGAGTGTTTTGACGATGGCTCCAAAATTGTTCAAGAGCTCAAAGAAAATATGAGTCGATTATGATCCGGGGGAGGGATGGCCTGCACAGCCGGACGCCGTCACGGAGCTAACTCTGTATACGCCCATCACCACGTCCCACCAGCAGTATAACTATCGAACAATGACCTTTCTGTCTGACCACAAGTCAAAATCCAGATGCCCCAAATAGATGAGGAGGGCATGCGCTTCATGATCGATCCAGAATTAGGCCACCTTGCTCCACGGCCGAACGAGGCAGACCAAGCTCCAGCAGCTGCACCAGGACCAGGGATATCCTGATAGCGCAGCCGGTGCGCTCCTCCTCAACCTCGTACCCGCCCTGACTACCGTGGACAACGCTCTAACTTCCCCTTCTATGGAAGGTGTTTCTGATGTTCTCCGGTACATCGCGGAGGAGAGTCAGTATCAGTTATTCATGACGGAACAGTGATACGACCTCGAGGCAGCGAGGTATGCGGAGAAACAGCAGTTCCATGAGCAAACCATTCAGAACAAATATTACATCGTGAGTCCGTTCGGCGATTCCAGCAGCTGAGTATGCAACACTTCTCGGAACCGTACGTCCCAATACCTCAAGACAACCCCATGGGGGCATTCCCTACCATTCACACATCCCGTACGAGCTTCAACTGTTTTATTATCCACCTGGGGAAGGGACCAGCGCACAACAAGCAGACCCTCAGACCACCTCTGGTGGGGAGGAAGAGGACTAGGCTTTTTCTTTCCTTCCTTTTTCTTCTTCCTTTTTCTATTTTTTTGCTTTATGGAACTTAGTTTTTTTTCTTTTTTCGCATTTATGTACACTCTATCAGACATTGTGATGTATTACCTTCTTCTTTATTTTGGATTGCATGACTTTTATCACATGCTCTTTACGATAATACCCGTAATAGAGTAGACGTGTATAACCTCCAGCTGTATCACCAACTCGAGAAAGCAAAATACACCAGGTGTACCCGTTCTCGTTTTCCTTATCCTCTTTCGAGTTTTGGCATGTGAGTTCCTCTCATAGATTTTGAACACCGGGACTGTGTTTCATTCAAGTCTGGGGGAGCACTCTTTGAGTGATATGATTGTTGTTAGGATTAGGTGTTTATTTTTTTCTTTCTTCTTAATTCTTAGGATATCTACCGGATACCTAGTATGATACTACGAACTTTAGTCATCTTTGTGCATTTTTTCGAATAAAAAATGCCTCGGTTTGCTGAAAAAGACTTATAGATACTGACTAGTCTAGTAGTTGAGCATGAATTATTTGCTCATAGTGGTATTCCGTCCCATAGGTTTAGTCCCAAGTGTTTATATCTCTGTGTATATCATTCTCTTTGCTAAGTTAGACACCTTTTAGATTTTTATTTTTTATGAATCCATGCGCTTACACTCCGCTGTCTAACTATTTCCATCTTATATTGACATGAGAGCATCGATCTCGATGGTTCAGGTCTAAGTGGTGGGTAGAGGTGCTTTTCTATGTCCTAAGGGTTTGAGATGATCTTCACTTCGCTAAGGTTATAAGACCTTATGAGTGTACCAATTGGCAACCTGGGTCTAAGTAGAAAGTCACCCTCTTCGACACCGACGTCCCAGAAACCGAGCGTGAAAGAGAAAAAAGAAAAAAAAGAAAAAAAATAATAAACAGAAGATGAAAAAATATCTTTAGGAATAATCTCTCAATTATGCATGATGAATTTGGTATGGAGATTGCTTGTATGTTGTCTAGGGATAGTGAAATGAAATTTGGCGATATGTTGGATTGCATGACTCGTGGCTTTCGGTCGATAGAAGTCTGAACTAGGTTCATCTAAGTCTATGTTCGTGTGACGCGTTGTTGTGCATGATGACTGATTTTTGGGAAAATTTGTGCTAGTATCCGGTTGTTGTTGAACTCTTCTTGTGTTTTTGTTTAAGTCTGGGGGAATTTGATAACACGTGGTGTATGTTAGTTTTAGGCTACACATTTATATCATTTTCGCATAGTTTGCATAGCACGAGTTACAAACCGACACGAACGTTCTTTATATACTCCTCTTTGTTGGTTTTCAGGTTTTAAGGCGACAAGGCCTAACTGAGCCTTTGAATGTCAGTTCCTGGATTCAACTGCACATATTGGAAGCTACAAACCAGTCGGAGCAAATTTAGGCCACGGAACCAAATGGAACACCCGAGCATAGAGCAAAAAGGAGCAAGTATACAAACTTAACTCAGCCCACTCGGGCTTGAAAGAGGCCCCCGCGCGGGCTGCATCCGGCAGAAGTTTGAGCCCGACCCGTGCCCAACATCAATCCGTGCGTGTTCCGTGAGAACAAATGACCCGCACGTGCTGTCAACCTAACCCGCGCGGGCTCAAAATCCAGAAGATTTCACATGCCTCGAGCTGGAAGAGAACCCGCTCGGATTGGACAAACATGATGACCCCGCACGGGGCGGATATCTTAATCCGCACGGGTTGCATTTCCAGCGAATATTGCATGACCCGAGAAGGCAAGGAGCCCGCTCAGACTGTTTGATACATGATGAGTCCACGCTGGGTGAGCAGTTGAGGGTTAAACGAATGAATCATAAAACCCATGGATTTAGTTTAAGTTGTCAACCACAAAAGTAGGGGATAACTTGACTAGATCACGTGTCTATGCCTTGAAAGAGGGTAGATATCATATTAGGATCGTTTGCCTTAGATAACTTGATTGAGATTTTTTGATTAGATAGGTTGATTGTTGGTTTCGGTAGTCTTATGGGAAACCGTATCCTAGACGTTTGTCTCACTGTTAAGAACTCGTTAGTCTATTGTTTTTAGTTATCAATCTTCGGTGTTTGCAAGTTTGATTCGTAGTTTGAGTTTAGTTTGTGTTGCGTAGTCCCTATGGGATCGACACCTAGAGTACTACACACGTGCCGCGGGTAGTTTAGGTTAATTTATTTTAACTTGGAACACATCAATTTTTTGGCACCGATACCGGGAACTATTGTCAACATGTCTTAGATTCGAACCTAGGATCATACTTGTTTTCGTTATCTTTTTTGTTTTCTTTTCTTTTGTTATTTCTTCCTAATTTCATTTATTCGTCATTTGTTGGTTTATGACCAGATCTCAAGGTGCTTCGAGTCTATTTCAAATGGACCCCTAGATCGAGCGAATTTACAGACAACAGAGAAAGGGCAAGGAAGAAGAAAAAGTAGAGTCGTCCGATCAAAGAGAGATGGATAATCAAAACGACATGATGAACGACCATGGACAACTCAATTACCTATCGGTATTTAGGGAATTTGCAGCAACAATAACTCGCACCTCAACCGCGAGAACCACAAGCTCCTCCACCACATCGCCTCAAAGATTATGTGGTATCGAATGAACAACGTTCAAACCGCCATACAGTGGCTTGATATTGCAAAAGAGCAGTTTGAGATTAAGCCTGCAATGATCAACATGCTTTATCAGAAGCAATACATGGGTGGAACTCACGAGGATCCCCATCAGCATCTCAGAGACTTCTTAAAGCTTTCTGGTACGTTCAAGATACATGGAGTCTTGGAGGACGCGATTTTGTTGCATCTCTTCCCCTTCTCAATTGGGGGATGGCGAAAACATGGCTGCAATCGTTTCCCGCTGGCTCAATAACTACTTGGGACCAGCTCTGCACACTGTTCCTATCACGATTCTTTCCTCCTAACAAGACGATTCAGATGAGGGGAGAAACCACGACGTTTAGATCCAGAGATGGAGAAACATTGTTTGATGCGTGGGGTAGATTTAAGAATCTTTTGGAGATGTGTCCACACCATGGTCTCGAGCAGTGATATGTTATCCAAACCTTTTACAATGGAATTTCAGACGAACACCGAACGATGTTGGATAAGCTCATAGAGGATCAGTTATGGATATGAGTGTCGAGGAAGCATACGAGCTGATTGATAACCTCACCGTGAACCACACCATGTTTTCCACACCGAGAGGTATGCCGAACAAAACTCAAGGTTTTAAATGAGCCAAATCAGAGCAGAGCGACCGACAATGCAGCGAATGCTATGTACTGTGTGAATTGCGAAGATACATAACACGTAGCTTATCAATGCACGATGCAAGAGAACATGGAACACATGAATTATGCCCATCAGCAAGGAAACACGCAATTCGGAAATACCTACAACCCAAATTGGAGGAAAAACCCAAACTTCTCATACCGAACGACTCAACCGATGAAGTATTCTGGATTTCAGCAAAGAAGACAACAATACCAGCAAGATATCCAGGAATCCCAGCAAGTTCCTCAAGCTCCTTCATCAAGCCTTGAGGCGGTGATGCTCAAATTTATCAAGGAGTAAAGGCAACAACAATTGACTCAAGCCAAATTCAATACGGATGTAGGGACAACAATTAGCGAGCTCAAAACTCAGATGGAATCCTTGAGCAAACATGTGAATATCTTAGAGAAATCCGTAGCACAGAAAGCTGCCTCGTCCTCTCGGAATATCAGACAGCTTCTTGGAAAACCCGATCTAAATCCGAGAGAGTACATGAACGCTATTACCTTGTGCAGCAGTGATATTATCGAACACTCGCCCTCCAAAGAGCAAGAGCAAGTACTGGACCGTCAATGGAAAAAGGCAAAGGTATCATCACGATCATGGAAGGAGTTGAACCAGATTTGGACAAACCATATATTGCTCCATTGGCGTACAAACCTCTAATACCGTTTCATCAACGGTTGGTGAGCAATAAGAATGAAGAACGAGTAGGAAGATTTCTAGAGGGCCTTAAAAAGCTTGACAGCAACATCCCATTCGTGGAAGCCCTCCAAAAAATGCCTAATCATGCCAAACTCCTCAAGGAGGTCATCTCCAATGAGAGGCGTATCGAAGAGATCGAGACGGTAGCACTCACCAAGGAATGCATCGCCATTCTTCAAAACAAGCTGCCCCCAAAGTTGAAGGACCCCGGAAAGCTTCTCCATTCCATGCACTATAGGTAATATTGACATTGAAAAAGCTTTGTGTGATTTAGGAGCAAGCATGAGCCTCATGCCATATTCGATCTTCAAACGGATGAACTTTGGAGATCTCAAACCTACCAAGATGTCTCTACGACTCGCGGATCGTTCGGTAAGATATTCGGTGGGAATTTTTGAAAACATTTCCACCAAGGTTGGTAATTTTTTGCATTCCCGCTGATTTTGTTGTACTTGATATAAAGGAAGATGCTAGGGTGCCCATTATTCTTGGTAGACCTTTCTTAGCTACTGCAGGTGCCATGATAGACGTACAACAAGGAAAGCTATCCTTACGTGTTAGAGATTAGAAAATAGAGTTCAGCTTTTCCAACGAACCCTCCTTCTAGGAATCTTGTTTTAGAGTTGACTTGTTGGAAAACTCGGCAAATGACACGCTTGATCAAGTAAGTATTCTCGACCCTCTTGTGCAATGCTTAACACGAATTTGAAAAGATGCATGACTCACCGACGAAGAAGCCGAGGTGTACACAAAATTTATGAGTGCTATTGAAGCACTAAGAGACGCCCCATGTGAGGAGATACCATGTGAAACACACGTTGGTTTCACAACGGAGAAAGCGTCTAGACTTGAGCTCGAACCTCTTCCTACTTCTACTCGGTATGAGTACATTGAATGAAATAAAACATATCATGTTGTTATGAATGCTAACTTGAGTGAAGATGAGATGAGAGAGCCACCCACTCGTCTAAAGAAGCAGAGGAGAATAAGCTCTCCAATATGTATGCATGGAAATTCTACGAAAGACAGCCACGAACCTTCCACCGAAACTCAAAGGAGGCTGCACCCGCACTTGAAAGAGATAATGGAAAAAGACACCATAAAAATTTTTGATGCAGATATCATTTATCCAATTGGGCAGCAAATGAGTGAACCCCGTGCATGACGTTCCAAAGAAAGAAGCAGTGAAAGTGATCCGCAATGTGAACTACGACAACACTAAGGGATTGCACGGCATGAACATCCAACCTCATGACTTCCAACTAGGTGACTTAGTTCTAATTTTCCATTCTCGTCCTAAGCTTTTCTCGAGCAAACTACCGTCTCGTTGGTTTGGTCCTTTTCAAGTACGAGAGGTATTTCTGCATGGATCAGTAGAACTTTGGAGCGAGACGAGTGGAACGTTCAAAGCTAATGGGAAGCGACTAAAGGTTTACCAAACCGCTCAACCAATCGAAAGTGGAAACTCCATTTCCCTTTCCGATCCACCTGTCGCAAATGCATGAGGCATGGAGACGTCAAGCTTTAAGACATTAAATAAGTGCTTTCTGGGAGGCAACCCAGCACTTTGTTTTTTATTTTGTAGTTTTTTTATTTTAAGACTCGGTTTATTTAAAAAAAGACCTACAAATTTGACTTAGCTTTCCTTACCCTCTATCGGAGCTTCACGTCGAGGACGCCATTCAATTCAAGTCTGGAGAAGCAGCTCACGTTTTTCATACTTCGTATAGACGATGCTCTATTTCGTTTGATAAGGATTATTAGATCGTATAAAAACAAGCTTGTTTTGCAGAATAAGAGCGCACACTAACACTCCGCTGTCGATAGAAATAATGCCTAAAAGAATGATCTAAAATCGATATGAGTGCATTGACCTTGATACTTTTTCGATGGTTCGGGTCTAAGTGGTGGGTTGGTGATCATCTTTCTACGTCCTAAGGGCATGACACAATAAAAACGCCACCTACTCCGCTTCACTCTTGAACGAGATGCATGAGTATACCGTCATCGGTAGTCAGGGTCTAAGTAGAGGCTGGATCCCTTCAAATCGATGTTCTAAGAACCTACCATTCGAGATCATGTGCGACGCTAGCGACTACGAGGTTGGGGCTGTTTTAGGGCAACAGAGAGACATGGCTCCTCATGTCATCTCTTACGCTAGCAAGACCCTAGAGGACGCTCAAATCAACTATGTAACAACTAAGAAGGAACTCTTTGCCATTGTTTTTGCCTTTGAAAAGTTCAAATCATATCTAGTGGTTCAAAGGTAATTGTCTTCACGGACCATGCAACACTCAAGTACCTCCTAGGGAAGAATGACACGAAACCACGCCTTATCCGATGGACCCTTCTCTTGCAAGAGTTTGATCTCGATATTTGAGATAGGAAGGGGTCGGATAATGTCGTTGCAGACACTTCTCTCGCATAATTGTGGAAGACGAGAGACCTATCGACAATTCCTTGAGAGACGACCACATATGTACACTTACTTCAGGTAACCCGTATCCTTGGTATGTTAATTTTGTCAATTTTCTTATGAGTGGTATACTACGAGCTTCTTGGAAATCTACAACTCCTACACTAAACAAGAAGAAAATATCTCAATTTCTCAAGCGGAAAAAACAATGTGATAAATTTGCGTAAACTATATGATATATAGAATATAAGATATGGAGAGTACAATATGAACTATAATAGATGAATGAGACAATATCTCCACACAATATGTTCGTTTCCAATAGCTAACCATCGGGCTTTTTTCTGGCGAGTGATATGACGACAACGACGCTTGAATCGGCGGTGACTCGGGCTTATATGAAGGCTAGAATTTCCCGCCTTTTACTTGTATTCACATGGGGTTTAGTTATTAGGTTGATTCGGTTTTGCCAACGTGGAATATTATTTTGTTGTTATCTTTGGTTGAATTTTTATATATTATGGTTTATTATTTTATATAGAATCTTTATTAATACGGACAAGTTGTTCAAAATGAAAATTCGAATATGTAGAAACTAATAGTTGAATTGATTTTATTATTATATAAATTATACATTTTTTATTTGTTATATATATATATTATTTTATTTAGTCCATCTCTCTCGTAAGAAAGATAAAAGATATCTTACTAAATTGATAACCATTGTAAACAAAAATGACAAGAAAAATTAAACTATAAACAAATCAATTATAATATGATTAAACAATTTGTAAAAAATAAAGTAATTTTTAATTTACAAAATAAACAAAAGTATGACCATGAATAATTCATATGTATGTTATTTTTATCCCTTGTAAAAATGACATTGAAACAACTTAAAATAAAATCATTTTTATTAGAGAAAATAGTACTACGCAATAATATTCAAACTTTCTAAACTCTCATCTAGTTAAAGTGATTTAATTTTTTTTTATCATTTTTTATTAACGAAGGTTGCTTATGATTTCCAATAAAACCGACTTATAATCATAAAAAGTATGTGTTTTTGGACGGTAAAATCAGTCTAGAACGGGCGTAGAGATATTACGAATGAACGCCATTTGTCCCAAAACGAGTGTCCATAAACGGGATTCATATGGAATTTCGACCCATTTATGGACGAATTTTCCAATGAATGTTCCGTCAGGAAAATGTTCAAAATCTACATTAACCGAGTAAGTTTTGTTGTTGTTTTCCTTCATTCACCTTTAGTTTGACTCAATTATTTTTGCAAATCTTTAGTTTTTCTTATACGTTTACCTTTTAAAGACGTTATAAATTGGAACGTCAAATCTCTAAAACTGAAACTTCGGTCTTTGTTTGGCGTGATGATCTACGAATAAAATATATCCAAATAATGTGTATATATACATAATTATGTATATATATTAATTTATATATCTCGATATAGATTTTGTTCAATTTTGTTCACTTAAAGCCGGTTGAGACCCGTCTTCTCTTAGCGGAATTTGAGAAACTCGTTCCACTATCACCTTTTGAATATTTTCATGTATTTGTTTTGCTTTCGTATCAATCCAAAAAACCTTCCAATTTCTTATAATTTTTCTCGAACACTCGAAAATAAATTGGTTTAATGCATTTTTTCGTCTAAAACAAATTATAATTTTGTATATTAGAAACATATATTTAATATATTATATTCCATAAATTGAAAAATTAATATGTTTCAATTTTTTTTCACCACAACAAACAAAAGAGATTCAACTATATATGCGCTTATTTTGTAGTCATCTCTATTAGATTGCAAGATTTACGAGTTTTCTACTTTTTTTGTATAGCTTCTTGATATCCCACTATACGCACATCCACACAAATTTTTTTATAGAGATTATTTTTTTTTTGTTGAAGAGATAATTTAGTCTCAAATCTTATATCCAATTAAATCCAGAATTAAAGAGTTAAGTAATTACCAAATTTCAATAAGGCAAGTTAAATCCTTCAAATTCGTTTTCTTTAACAGGAAATTTTGCTTGTATAAAGATGTCGATTTCCTCTACTGTAAGATTCTTGAATATGGATTGTAGCCATATGAAAATCTGAGAATGAAGATATCCATGTTTTTGGAACTTAAGAGTATATGACTCAAAAAATGTTATTTTGAAAATATATTAGTAGTTGTGTTTAATAGTAAGATTGTGTTGAAAATGAATTTTTCAATGGATGTTCATTGGAAAATGTGTCCAATTAAAGAAGTCATTAATTGATATGATAGTTGAGTTTCCAACTTGCATCCGTTGGAAATTATGTTTCCGAGACAATGGATAATATAAATCGGTTGTACGTCTTCTTTTGTACAGATAACGGTTAGAATTTCTAACGGATGTCTATTAGAGGTTATTACCTCAATGTGATGAGCTAACTAGGCGAAGAATAGCCATCATGACCTATTCTGATAGATGTCCCTTGAAATATTATAACGGACATCCGTTGAAAACAAGTATGCGGTTCAACGACATCTATTGGCAGTATGCGGTTCAACGGCTATCCGTTGAAAAGTGGAAACCGTGAAATCTTTGTAAGTTTTGAACAAAATTTAAACGTTTCAACGGGCGTCCATTGTATGTTCCAACGGATGCCCGTTGAAAATGGAAATATTATTTTAAAAAAATAATTTACAAAAGTTTGATATTATATTTTTATAATTCACATATCGTCTTCAGTTGATTATTCAATTGGTGAGTCTTCCTTCGATGCTGCATGGAATTCATTGCCATGTACATCTTATGCATCTTCCGATTCAACATCTTCATAATCTTGGATGTGTTCGTCATCTATGCTGGTTCTTGCAAAAAATGGAATTTTGAGGATTCCAGAGATTTCTGGTCTATAGGGTTACACTTGACTTCCGTCCTGTGTCCCTTCGGGTATTTCCGTACTCTCTCCTCTGGACTTTCTGCTTTCCTGTTTACCCAATCAACGCCCTCCATCTGCTTGAACCTTCCTTCTCGCAGTCAACTATGTAACTCAGGCAGGTTCGAGCAAGATGGGTTAGTCTTCCTCGTCTCTTTCGGGATGATGTGTTGTAAAATGGGTGAAATAAAAATCTATCTGAGGGTCCCAATTATACCAATGGAATTCTGTCTGCTCTTACTCAACTTCGAAGAAATCAATCTCATATGCTGCCTTGATATTAAGTAAGGTGTCAAGGCGGTCTAAGAAGCCTTTCGCTGTGAGAGCGCTGGCCCTTGTCATGGTAGAAGAAAGAGCATTATTGGACCGACAGCTGACAAGCGGCCTCAGTTCGGATTGCAGGCTGCAACTCGCCTGCATGAAGCCGGAATCGCTAGTAATCGTCGGTCAGCCATACGGCGGTGAATTCGTTCCCGGGAGTTAATCATCTTGACTGCATATAATGAGTCAGACTCTACCCAAAGGTTCCGAATGCCCATTCGCGAAGCCATCTCCCCCGTATGGCAGATTGCATAAAGTTATTTTCATGATTTTCTATATCAATTAATCGTATGGGCTCAGGGTGATCGGTTTGCAACAAATCTTCTTTTTCTTCTGTGTTTAGAAACACCATGCTGTTTAAATATAGTGGCAAATGTTCCATGATTTTGAAGAAGGAAGGTGGAAAAACTCTTTCTAAATAGCAAAATACTTCAGAGATATTGTTTTTCAATAAGTTCAAGTCATCTCTGTTTAAATTTCTTGAACATATATCTTTGAAGAATATACTAATTCCTCACAACACGGCATGAACATTTTATTGTAATAGCCCAACAAACGTAATTGGAATGAGTCTTGCCTGAAAACGTGACAATCGTAACTTTTCAATCCAATGAGCCTTGAAGCAACAATATCTACACACTCAGCAATGTTCGTGCATATCCATATCCATCTGAAAATTTATCGTCTTATTTTAATCACCTCAATAATATTATTTTCGCTAGTCCAGACAATCTGAATATTGGGATATGCCTTTCCATCGTGTAACTATATTATCCTTCTCTTTTCCCGTTATATTAAAAAAAATGTTGACAATGTTATCGATAAAGTTTTTTTCAATATGCATAACATCAAAATTATGACGCAATATGAGTGATTTCTAATAAGATAGTTCCCAAAAAAGTATTACGTTTATACCAGTTATGTCATTCACCTTGGCCTTGTGGTTTTCGTCCGATTCCATCGATACATTTAAATCTCTTGTCTTGTTTAGTTTTTCGTATAGTATTTGTTTTATTGTTTGCATGCATGGTGCATCTTCTTTTTATACCACATACTTTCGAAAATATTTTTATATTTTCTAAATGTATGTCCGCATGGATGAAATCTTTGATGAAAATTAAACAAACATGATTTCTTCCAATATACTAAACGAAACAAATATGTATCCTACATACAATATGAACATGCTAGTCTCACGTGCGTGCTCCATTCAGTTAACATTATATAGGTAAGAAAGACGATAATTTCCACAACAAGACTGTTTTTTATGTGAAATTTTGCTTCGTACATACATCATATGCAACAATTCCATTGCTCCATAAATCTCTTAATTTATGAATTAAAGGTTGTAAAAGGACATCGAAAATTTTCTTCGAATATTCTTATCCTCGAATCAGCAACGTCAAAAACATTATTTTTCTTTTCAGACACATATTAGGAGGCAAATTATACGGAGACAAAATCACATACCATAGAGAATATTGACTTCCGGATTGTCCATATAGACTAAAACCATCGGTGCACAGACAAAGATAAACATTTCTCATTTCATACGCAAATTATAGGGAGATAAAATCTCATGCCATCGAGAATATTGACTTTCAAATTGTCCATATGTATTTGTCATGTTGCATTATCCCTTCATTCGCCGGGTGTTCTACATAACATCTCATTGTCACAACAGTTTTCTTTATTCATGTAACCTTCTCAACTTTTTTGCTATAGACATATAGAACAACTTTGTACGATACATATTTTAGTGAAGATGGTTTTTTTTTACGAAATTTACTTGCACTTCAAAATTTGCATTCCAAGATGTCTTCATCTCCTCCCTAAAAAAACATGCAACTATTTCTATAAACATCATTTTTCTCATGTGGTATTCCCAAATCTTTTAAAATATTCTTGGTTTCATAATATATCTCAGAAGCTTGATTATTTTCTAGTAAATATTCATGCATGATTTTCCAAAATGAATCCGTACAATTTTCAGTTACATTGTAGTCTATTTTTATACTCATCAATCTTGATGACAAGGATAAACGAGCCTGACCTTAACAACAACCTTCATATATAGGTTGTTTTACCGTATCCAATACGTTGAAAAACAAGTGTGCCTCGTTATTCGACAACTTTTCTTTTACACATCCAATCTCCAAATCTGTATATCTCAATTTTAAGAAGACAATATTATTTAAAAGTATATTTTATGTTCATGGCTTGGTGGTAAGCAATTTGAGTTTGTTGTATAAATAGTGAAAATTCTAATGGAAGCCTATTGAAATTTAATGTTCATTTTATTCCATCGATCTCATCGAAATTGTAACTTTTCCTACGTGCATCTGTTGGAAATTTCAACAGATGCCCATTGAAAAGAGCAATTGTCATCCATTGAAATAATTTATCGATTTTCAATGTCCTTCCAACGGATTCATCTGTAAATTGTCAATGGATTATTTCGTTGATTCTCCATTGAAAATGTCTACGGATTATAACGGAATTTTGACCATTGATAATTTCCCATTTTTCGATGCAATCCAATCCGATTTGATGGTCGAGCATTTAGCTAGTTGGGAGGTTTTATTTGGGAAGGACACGAGGATGGTAAGTGGATGATACATTGTAAAATGGGAGTGGTGATGTTTTCATGATCAAGGAGCTCTTAATGGTTGGTCGATGGTATGGGGAATGAGGCAAATGGAAAAGTGTTATCATCAAACATCTTATGGCATGCTATTGTCATGCATTGACTTTTGATATCAAGACATCGTAATACTTTTTTATTTCTTGGGTAATCAAAGAAAACAAAATGTGTAGAATGTGGAGATAATTTATGGGTGCGGTAGCTAGGAAAGCATAGACATATGAATATATGTAGGATATAGAAGTGTTCAAATAAGGGTGTTTATGTATGTATCATGCATTCACATTGAAATTTTTTTTGTAAAGTGCACAGACATAGAAACCACTTAATATCCCGTTGGAACAAAAAAATTTGTACGAAAAAATTATCAAGTTTTCCCTCGTGGTAAAATTGAAAATTTTTTATTTGTTTATCAAATTAATTTTGAATGTAAAAGTTAAAACGTAAAAGTTTTGCAAATACATTACTTTTATAACGAAACATGTATACCTAGACAAAACATGAGAAATGATCGAGAATAAACGTATTATTTTATACCAGTAATGCTAGGGATTGAAGAAGTAGAAACTTTCAAATGAATTATTTCAAAAGGGGATTGAACCACTGAGACTGTTTTATTGAAAAGTAAATGAGTAGACTTCCCAAGTTTACACGCATGACCAAGTGATTTTGCATTGTCATTGTTACAAGCGATAAATCTCCAAGAAATAATTAGATGAAAATAATTTTCTTACGATGCCTGAGCCGGCGATATAGAAAGAGATAATCTAGTAAATGGTAACAAGTATGAGATGGAGTAAAGGGGCATGAACTATCATATCGACGCATTTGCGTTGTCATGTCCTTCACAAAAACCAAAAGCATCAAACTCAACATAGCAATTGTTATCCCGAGTAAATTTTGGAACCTAAGTGAGAGTCTTGATAATCGACAGGGAGACAACAACATTGGTAAATGTAAATGTTTTCAGTTTGTTTGAGTTGTGCGAATAAAGGATTCATCACTGACGTAGACACATGGTTTAATGCTCCAACCAAAAGTAGTGTTAAGAGTATCTCAATACGACGTCAGATTAAAAACGAAAATGGTTTCGATGTACAAAAGCTCTTCATCAGTTAATACTGGAGTTGGAGGATTCTGTGCAACGACATTTATGTTGAAGTATTTCTTTTAATGCCATAGTATATCCCAACGAGAATAAGAATGACAATCAAGCTAACTTGTCTTTCTTTTATGTTTCAACTATAAATTATATGTTACATCTATTATATACATTATATACAGAGAAATGAAAATAATTGTTAAAAGTGAAGAAATTTTAAAAATCACAACACATTCACATTTTATTATTAATAATAAATTTTGTAGAAAACAAATAAACACAATCGTATATGATGTAATATAGATTTGGGAAATAGTTCTTCCATTTATTTTTTTATTAAATAGATATTATTGTTTTTTCTCTAACTTCCCTTTTAAAAATAAAAAATATTTTTAAGTTATTTTATATCTACGTTAATTTGTTATGTATTATATCCCAAAATATTAAAAACATTAAAGAGATTGGACTTAAAGCACATTAATTTTTAATTATTTTACCGATTAAAATTGAAATAGAAAAATAACATTGAATCTTTTTATGAAACTGTAAATTGTTATACATAATTTAATCTACAATTTGAAATAAACAAATATTGAATGAGTCAAAATGAAATATGATTTTCTTCTAAACAATATTTAAAAGAAATTTCAATGATTATTAACAAATTTTTGAATTATTCTTAATAATATATAAAAAAATCATTTTTGATGTATACAATATAATATGTTGCCAAATTTTTATCAACAATTTTGACCTACAACACCATAACAAGAAAATAACCCAAAAATAAATTTTTAAAAATGTAAAAATATGAGAAACAAAAAATAAAATTTTGAGAAACAAAAATACCACTTTCAAAATAAAATAAGTATATAATTTGTAAATATTTTTTATGTTATTATCTAACCAATCGATCGATTTAGTTTTTCAGAATGATTTTATTATTATTTTCATTAAAGGAAGATTATTCTTTTTCTGTAACTTCACTTTAAAAATAAAAACATATTTTTAATTTATTTTATTTTAAATTAAATTTTATTTATTACATCCCAAATCAGATTTAAATTTAAAACACGTTAGTTTTTAATTAATTTACGTATAAATATTGAAATAAAAAATAACATTGAAACTTTTTATGAAACTCTAAATTTGTTATATACAATTCAATTTATAATTCAAAATAAACAAAAATTGAATGAGTTAAGTTATATACATTTATAATTCAAAATAAACAAAAATTGAATGAGTTAAATTCAAATACCATTTTAAAAAAATATAAAAAGATACAAGAAATAAAAATAAAAATTTTCAAAACAAAATAAATATATAATTTGTAAATACCGGTTTTTGTTTATTTTCTAATCGAATCAATGTAGTCCAAAAAAATATATTTATGAAAAAATTGCAAAATAGAAAATATATAAACAAAATCAATTTATAGATAAGACTTACTAGAGAGAATTTTTTTAGCAAGGGAAGTATATACAATAAGATCCTTTAATCTCGTGAGTTAAATTGGAAACATTAGTTTGACTTTGCAATGGCAGTTTCGTAAATTGGTAAACAACAGAGGATGTTATTATCTCAGTCTCTCTCTCCTTCCTACTATATTCACGCATTTGAAAACAATAAAAAGGTTCAGGTTGGCAGTTTCCATTTTCCGCATCCATTTCGCTTTTTGTTTTGAGAAGAATCCATTTTTCACATCGTCGGATTCTTCGCTCAAAGGTTTTCAGCCTTCGAGATTGAGGGTTCTCAAAACAAATCCCTAATTTTTTTTTATCTGATTGTGTTAGGGTTTTTGGTTCCGATCGGTGCTTTCAATTCGTAATAATGAAACTGGTAATCAAATTGGGAGAAGGAGTCTGCAACTCCAACGGTTCCAAAAAGCGTGGAGCTGAAGAAATAGATGATTTTCAGAGAAATAAGAAGCCAAAGTTGAAGAATGCATACCGTTGTTGTTCTGTGTTGCTTAAATGGATGATGGAGCATCGATTCGGGTGGGTCTTCTCTGTCGTATCCAAGCCGATGGATTTTAGAACCGTTGAATGCAATCTTGCGAAGAATGCGTACGATACCGTAGAAGACTTCGCAAATGACATCAAATTAATCTTCTCCAATGCCATGTTGTATAATCGCCCAGAGATGTTGGTACACAAGATGGCCAAGGAGCTTAATGAGTTCTTCGAGGCCAAATGGAGATCACTCGAAACTGAAACGGAAAGAGCCGAAACACCAGCATTCTGTGGGAGCTCTCCTGTCTCCACGTTAAACCCATTGGATGATAAGACCAGAAAAGTTGCCGACGTCGCTTGTAGTCAATGTGGCCGTGGAGCATCAAATTTTGATGTCAGGGACGACATCAAGCCTTCTTCCATAAAAGCTGAAGGTAAGTCAAAGAACAATTCAAATTCACATCTAAGCAAGTCATCATGGTTGGTTTGTGTTGTTATTGATTTGTTTAGCTCATGAATAAAATTGTTGATAAGTCATGAGCTTAGATCATTCTCTCCTTGTTAATATTGTGCAAACAAAAAAATAAAATAGCTTGAAAATTTAGGTGTTTGCTCAGCTCTCTCTTCACTGTGTTTACTCTCAATTTTTGGTGAAAAGATAAACTATGAACAATTTCTGAATAATGCTCTGATAATTGATAATACTGAAGCAAATACATATATATCCGGTTGTTGTTTTTAGGAAATTAGGGCTGCTCAAACCGTTAAGGTTATTTTGCCAACAATGCCCCTTAACAGAAATATTCTTCTTGTCTTTTGTAAAATATCCAAAGTAACCTCCCGATTTTGTTTTAATTCCATGTGCTGATCTCTTTGTTTTTTCTTGTGCATGGGCCAACTCCTTCACGGGCTGGATGCTGCTGGGCCGAGCTGGAGAGTTGGATCTTCCGTGTGGGCTTCCGTGTGGGCTTTGTCAACCCGAGCCTTCAACCCGTTAACCCGCTCCATCGACTTTAGCCTAGGGTTCAGAAGAGTTCGAGACACTTCCAAACACCCAGAGTTCGTGTTCTCCAGTTCCGCAGCTCCTCCCTGTCGTCTCCCTGCCGACATGTTGCTCCCGCGGTGCTCAGCGTCTTCAGTTTGTTCATTCGATGAAGAATCTGTTTTCTTTTTATGAGGGCTGAAATCTTTTATTTTGGCTTTTTTAGGTTCAGGTACACAGTCTTGGAGGCCATGTAACATTGCTCCACCGGACCATGAGGGCACAACTACAGTTGTTGATGCGTCGTTGTCTCCAAAGAAGGCTCGTCGTGCTGCATTACTCAAGAGCCAATATGCTGACATTATCCAGAAAGCTAAAAACAGAGTTGATGCCACAGTAGCTGAGGTTGCAAGAACAAGCAGTGAACTGCAAATACAACGTGAGAAACAACATTACGCACTTCAACAAATGGAAGAAGCTACAAAGTTAGAAAGAAAGAGCGACTGGAGGGTGGAGTTGGAGCTGGAGAACCTACTCAGAGGAATATGAAGAGTGCTCTGTTGCTCGAGAATGATTGCCTCAAAGAAATTGAATTAAAAGCGTCTATTTCCAAGCTAGATCTTGAAATATTTTAGAGTTTTTGCCAAATACGTACTTAGATGTAAGTTTTTACACTATTATTATATAAAAACAAACTCTCTTTAGACCAAATAAAAAATATGATCTTTTGTTGGAAATCTACAACTTCTACACTAAACAAGAAGGAAATATCTCATTTTATCAAGCGGAAAAACAATGTGATAAATTTGCGTAAATTATATGATATATAGAATATAAGATGGAGAGTACAATATGAACTATAATAGATGAATGAGACAATATCTCCACATAACATGGTAGTTTCCAATAGCTAAAAAGGTAAGTTATTAGGTTGATTCGGTTTTATCACGTGGAATATTATTTTGTTGTTATCATTGGTTGAATTTTTTTTATATATTATGGTTTATTATTTTGTATAGAATCTCGATTAATACGGACAAGTTGTTCAAAATGAGAATTTGACTATGTAAATATCAATAGTTGAATTGATCTTATTATTATATAAATTATACATAATTTTTGCATAACATGACAAACAAAATCTTATTTTTTGTATACATGAGTAATGAAATAGAGAAATCAACATTGAATCTGTGTTCAACTAAAATATGGAGAACAAGAATAGTTAAAATTAGGTATTTTAATCATAATGGTTAAAGTTATTATTGAAATAGGTTTAGGTTAGGGTTTAGGGTTTAGAAAAATATGGAGAGTGTTTAAATTAAATTGAAGTGAAATTATGTAGATTACAAAGAGATATTATTATTGCTTTGGTTTAAAAAATTTTTATTTGTTTTTTATATTTACTATCAATTTATGAATAGTTGAATTCAATTATTTATATTATCATAATTGTGATTTATATCTATATATATATTATTTTGTTTAGTCCATCTATAAAACGTCAAAACGTTCTCTACATATTTTATAAGAAAGATAAAAGATATCTTACTAAATTAATAAACAATATAAACAAAAAATGGCAAGAAAAATTAAACTATAAAAAATCAATTGTAATATGATTAAAAATTTTATAAAAATAAAGTAATTTAATTACAAAATAAACAAAAGTATGACTATGAATAACCTCATATGTTTGTTACTTTTATCCCTTGTAAAAATGACATTGAAACAAATCAAAATAAAATTATTTCATTTTATTAGAGTAAATAGTACTACACAATAATATTCAAACTTTCTAAACTCACATCTAGTTAAAGTGATTTATTCTTTATATCATTTTTTTATTAACGAATGATTTCCTACGATTTCCATTAAAAAGTCTATCACTACAAGAAAAACAGGTTTTAGGAACCGAAAAATCGGTTCCCAATCCGTCCCTAAACCAGTTTAGAGACGGATTAGAGACGACCAGTGGTAGTATCCAATCGCGCGACTCCAATTTTTTTCAGTCTCCAATCCGTTACTAATTAGGGACAGAAATTTTAGTCCCCAATCCGTCCCTAATTAGGGACCGGAAAAGTAGTCCCCAATCGGTCCCTGGATTTGGAAACGGACAACAAACCGTCTCAACGAGGAGCCGTTTCCGTTTCCAATTTTAAAAAATTAAAAAAAATTATGCGGCTTCTGAATTGCCATATCTCCGTTCTTATTGTACGGCGACTTTTCCGGCTTGACCGTGACGTTCTCCATACCCGTCTTGCTAACGGCGACGTTATTCGCCGTCTTTACGTCATCGGAGCTGGATCGTTTCGATTTCCGGTGACCGTTTCTCCGACGTTGAAAAACCGCAGGTGAATTTCGTATCCGATCAACGAAACAAATTTGCGACCGGAAAACCTCGGTGGCCATATCGTCGGGGGAAGAAAGGGGAAAAAAAGTGGGAGGAGAGAAGAAGGAAAGGGCAAAAATTTCATCGTTCGTCCCTAATCCGTGTCTAATCCGTTTCTAAATTTAGAGACGAAAATGTCGGTTCCTAAATTCCGTCCCTAATTTCCAATTTTCTAGTAGTGTATGTCTATGGACGGTAAAATCCATCTAGAACTGACGTTATAGAGAGATTACAAATGGATGACGTTTGTGCGAAACGAGTGTCCATAAACGGGATCCGCACGGAATTTCGACACATTTATGGATAATTTTTCCAATGAATGTTTTGTCGGAAAAATGTTCAAAATCTGCATTAACCGACTAAGTTTTGTTGTTGTTTTTCCTAATTCACCTTTAGTTTGACGCGATTATTTTTTTTTGCAATTCTTTAGTTTTTCTTATACATTTACCTTTTTAAAACGTTACGAATTGAATTGTCAATTCTCCAAAATCGAAAATTTGGTCTTTGTCTCACGTGATGATCTACAAAATAAACTATTTTCGACATAATGTGTATATATACACACAATCATATATATATATATATATTAATTTATATATCCCGATATAAATTTTGTCAATTTTGTTCACTTAAAGTCGATCCAGACCGGTCTTCTCTTGGAAAAATTTGAAAAACTCGTTTCACTATAACCTTTTGAATATTTTCATGTACTTGTTTTGCTTTCGTATCAATCCAAAAACCTTTCAATTTCTTATAAGTTTTCACGAATACTCAGAAATAAATTGGTTTAGTTTTGTATATTAGAAATATATCTTTAATATATTATATTCCATAAATTGAAAAAGTAAGATGTATCAATTATTTCTTCACTACAACAAACGAAAGAGATCCAACTATATATGCGCTTATTCTATATACATCTCTATTAGATCGCATGATCGACGAGTTTTCTACTTTTTGGTATAGCTTATTGATCATCTCAATATACGCACATCCACAAATATTTTTTTGTATAGATTATTTTTTATTGTTTGACGAGATATTTTAGTCTTAAATCTTATATCCGATTAAATCCAGAATTAACAAGTCAAGTAATTAACAAATTTCAATAAGGCAAGTTAAATCCTTCAAATTCGTTTTATTTATCAAGCAATTTTTCTTTTATAAAGATTTTGATTTCTTCTACCGTAAGATTCTTGAATATGGGTTGTAGCCATATCAAAATATGATCATGAGAAAATCCATGTTTTTTGGAACTGAATAGAGTATATGACAGAAAAAATATTATTTTGAAAATATATTAGTACTTGTGTTTAATAGTAAGATTGTGTTGAAAATGAATTTTTCAATGGATACCCGTTGGAAAATATTTCCAATTAAAAGAAGTCATTAATTGACATGACTGTTAAGTTTCCAATGTGCATCCGTTGAAAATTGTGTTTCGGAGACAATGGATAACATAAATCGGTTGTACGTCTTCTTTTCTATAGGCATCGGTTGGAATTTCTAACAGATGTCCCTTGGAGGTTATTGCCTCGATGCAATGAGTTGGCTAGGCGAAGAATAGCCATCATGACCTATTCCAACAGATGTCCCTTGCAATATTGCAACGGACATTCGTTGGCAGCAATTATGCGGTTCAACGGACATCTGTTGGCGGAATGTATGCAGTTCAATGGCTATCGTTGGAAAATATCAAAGGATGCTCATTGAAAAGTGGAACCGTGAAATTTTTGTAAGTGTCGAACATAATTTAAACGATTCAACGGGTGTTCATTGTATGTTCCAATAGATGCCTGTTGAAAATGGAAAATATTATTTTAAAATTAAATTACAAAAGTTTGATATTATAATTTCATAATTGACATATCTTCTTCACTTAATTATTCAATAGGAAGGTCTTCCTTCGATGGTGCAAGGAATTCACCACCATGTTCATCTTATGCATCTTCTGATTCAACATCTTCAAAATTGTGGTCGTGTTCGCCATCTATGTTAATTTTTGCGAGAATATTTTTCATGTTCTCTATATCACTTAACCGTATGAGCTCAGGGTTATTGATTTGCAATAGATCTTCTTTTTAATTTGTGTTTATAACGCCAAGTAATTTAAATGTGTTGGCAAATATTCCATGACATCGAAGAAGGAAGGTGAAAAACTCTTTCCAAAGAACATAATACTTCAGAGATACTGTTTCAATAACGTCAAGTAATCTCTTTTTAAATTTTTTGAACATATATGTGTGAAGAATATGCTAACTCCTCATAACACATCGTGAACATTCTATGTAATAGCCCAACAAACACAATTGGAATGAGTCTTTGTATAAAAACGTGATAACCGTGAGTTTTCCATCCGACAAGCCTTGAACCAACAATAGCTATACACTGAACAATGTTCGTGCATATCCATATCCATCTAGAAATTTAAAGTTTTGTTTTAATCACCTCAATAATGTTGTTATCGCTAGTGTAGACAATCTGAATATTGGGATAGATGCCTTTCCATTGTGTAACTATGTTATCTTTTACTTTTCCCGTCATATTCAAAACCATATTGATGGTGTTATCAAAAAAGTTTTTTTCAATATGAATAACATCCAAATTATTACATAAAATGAGTGATTTCCATTATGATAGTTCCTAAAAAAATACTACATCTATACCAGTTATGTCATTCACCTTGGTCTTGTTGTTTTTTTTATTCCACCGATACTTTTAAATCTCTCATCATGTTTTGTCTTTCGTATAATAGTTGTGTTATTGTTTGCATGCATGGTACCTCTTCTTTTTATACCACATTCTTTTGAAAATATTTTTATATTTTCTAAATGTATGTCCAAAAGGAAGAAATCTTTGATAAAATCAAACAAACATGGTTTCTTCCAATATACTAGACGAAACAACTATGAATCCTTCACAAAATATGGACATGCTAGTCTCATGTGCGTGTTCCATCTAGATAACATTCCGTAGGTACGGAGGAAGTTAATTTTCCACAACAAGACCGCTTTCAATGTGAAATTTTGCTTCGTAATGGCATCATATGCAACAATTTCATTGTTCCACAAATCTATTAATTCATGAATTAAAGGTTGTATAAAGACATCGAAACTTTTCTTCGGATGTTCTTGTCCTCGAATTAGCAACGTTATAAACATGGCTTTTCATTTCAGAAAAATATTGGGAGGTAAATTATACGGAAACAAAATCACATGCCATAGAGAATATTGACTTCCGGATTGTCCATATGGACTAAAACCATCAGTGCATAGAAAAGATAAACATTTCTCATTTTATTCGTAAAATCAAAAAATATTTCATTAAAATCCTTCCAAGCCTTACCATATGATGGATGTTGCATTATCTCTTCATACATCGAGTGTTCTGCATACAATCTCATTGTCGCAAAAAATTTGTTTATTCATATAACCTTCTCAACCTTTTTGCTACAGACATATAGAACTACTTTGTACGGTACATTTTTTCGTGAAGATAATTTTTTTGGACGAAATCTACTTGCACCGCAAAGTTTACATTCCAAGAGGTCTTCATCTTCTCCCAAAAAAATGCAACTATTTCTACAAACATCAATTTTATCATGTGGTATTCCTAAATCTTTTAAAATATTCTTTGTTTCATAATATATCGCAGGAGCTTGATTATTTGCCGGAAAATATTCATACATGATTTTGTAAAATGAATCAATGAAATTTTCAGCTACATCGTAGTTTGTTTTATACTCATCAATATTGATGACAAGGATAAATGAGACTGACCTTCACGATAACCTTCTATATAAGTTGTTTCACCGCATCCAATAAATTGAAAAACCAGTGTGCCTCCTTATTCGGCAACTTTTTGTATACATCTCAATTTTAAGAAGAAAACATTGTTTGAAAGTATATTTTATGTTCATGGATTGGTGGTAGGCGATTCGGGTTTGTAGTATAAATAGTAAAAATTCCAACGGATACATATTGAAATTTAACGTATGTTTTATTCCATCGATCTCATCAAATTGTAACTTTTCCTACGAACATCTATTGGAACTTCCAATGGATGCCCATTGGAAAGAGCACTGGTCATCCGTTAAAATAATTTATGGGTTTTCAATGTCCTTCCAACGAATTCATCTGTAAATTTTCAATAGATTATATCCATTGATTGTCTATTAGAAATGCCTACAAATTATAACATAATTTTGATCTTTTATAATTTCCCATTTTGCATTGTAATCCATTGGAATAGTTATGAATGAATAAATCCGTTGATCCATCTGTTGAAATGATGATGTTTTTTTAGTGAAAGAACCATTATGGATTTGTATGAACTCGGCTTTGAACACCTATACCATAATATGTGATTTAATGCAGTGGAGCTTGCATAAGTCTATACAATGATCATTTGGTTCAAGATACATGGACATGGTCAAGGAAACTCGGTGACTAAAAAAAATTTATATTGTTTCCTTAAGATGATTGTGAAAGAATACATTATTTACTTTTAATTATAATTAATGAATTGACCAATATACGTGAACCACGATACTTATATGGTGTGAATGGTTATATATTTCACCAGACTAAATATTTTTTCACAATTACTTCTAATTTTCTGAGATTTACCTTTGACCATAATTCTTGTTGTGTATTTGGCAAAAGGGTCATCAAAATAAAATTATGATGAAACAATCTCATAAAACGCACAACATAAGCATCATGTTGTTGTGGAACCAAGTTCCATAATACAATTTGGAGCATCAAACTCGTTTTGCATCACATCACACCAATTACAACCCTCAAAGGATTTTATATGTAAGGTGGGTACGGGTGAGACGATGATAAGGTTTAGGTTCATGACTTTTTAGGGTTTGAAATTCTCGCATGTCTGCAAGTAACCATTGATTGGTTTCGATTTGATGGCCCAACATTTAGCTAGTTGGGAGGTTTTATTTGGGAGGACACGATGATGGTAAGTGGATAAAATGGGAGTACTAATGTTTTCATGATCAAGGAGCTCTTAATGGTTTCTGAATGGTATGAGGATTGAGGCAAATGGAAAAGTATTCTCATCAAAACATCATATGGCATGATATTACCATGCGTTGACTTTTGATGTCAAGACATTGTTATACTTTTTGATTCTTTGGGTAACCAAAGAAAACAAAATGTGTAGAATGTGGAGATAATTTATGGGTGCGGTGGAATTGAAGCTAGAAAAGCATAGACATATGCATACATGTAGGTTATAGTAATTGACGAGATTTTTTGTGTTGTTTAGTAAAAGTTAGTTCATTTGTGAGGCAATTAAAAAGAAGAAGGTTTATAAAATGGACCAAAGCATGCATGCCCACCTAATTATGAGACAAGATTGAGATTCGGATAGAGAAGTGACGCGATCCCGACTGAATCGACGCTCTAGACTTGGTTAGTGACGGATATGCCTTGCTGCAACGAATTGCACAAGGGTGTGTGGAACGAATGGTCGCACGAGAATTGCGGAAGACTCTCGATTTACCGTGTTCATCTTCGATGGATATGACGCACCAAGGAAGAACGAACGGCTCGATGGATATGACGCACCAACGAGTAGGAAGCTGGATATTACGCACCAACAACCCAAAGAATTCACAAAGGGAATTCAAGAATGATCAAAGATCAATTCAAAGATAAATTTCAAAGTTGATAAAAAGTTGGATGATGTTTTACAAGGAGGGTGGACGGCCATAAATAAGAAAACAATGAAAATTCAAACTTCAAGTTCATTAAATGCTACTCTTCATGCAAGGGCCTTCATAATTGTCACTTAAGTTCATTAAATGCAACTCTTCATGCAAGGGCCTTCATAATTATCTTGAAATCAAGAAGATAAGCTTCTTGTTGGTCGTGCACCTTGTGTTGCGTCCGTCTCGTGTCTCGCGTCGGATCATTAATTAGGTCGCGGGGAAATAAGTGACTCGCAGCCTCGTTAAAAACCCGTCGATCCGGGGCATGAGCTTTGACTTGCGCTCATTCGGGAAACGTTCTTTCCGTAGGTGAATCCACAATTGGTCTCCGGGTTTGAAAATCATTCGCTTCCGAGCTCGAAAGCGCCATAGTTGATGCTGCCACGTTCGCAACGCTCTCACAAGCGCGTAAAGCTCTTTATCATATGTGGCACAGTTGAGATTTGCATCACCAAGCTTCTTGCTGTAATAAGCAAATGGTTTCCGTTCCTGCATAAAGCTTGAAACCATTCCTACACTAGAGGCATCAGTTTCAAAGATTTTAAAGAAATCCGGTAACATTAATGGCGGGGTACGAGTAAGCTTCTCGTTTAGCGCTTGGAACGCTTCTTCTTGTGGTTCCTCCAACTTGAATCCCACGTTTTTCTTAATAACGTCCGTAAGAAGGGCAGCTATGGTGCTGAACTCCTTTACGAATCGCCGGTAAAAACCTGCGAGTCCATGGAAACTTCGGACTTCCCCGACGGTCTTTGGGCTCGGCCATTCCCGGATGGCTTTGACTTTCTCCTCGTCAACCTTAACACCATCTGAACTCACTACAAATCCTAGGAAAACAATGTTATCCGTACAAAAGGTACACTTTTTAAGATTGGCATATAACTCCTCCTTTCTAAGTACCCTCATGACTGATTCTAGATGTCCTAGGTGTTCATTCAAATTCTTACTATAGACTAGAATATCATCAA
>CM071873.1:10308263-10323415 GCA_036759665.1 Gynandropsis gynandra
AAAGAGTACACGCGGGTCACTTAACCTAATCAATGACCATAGCGGGTCGAGCTTCGGCTTGGATGACGTTCTTAAAACTTGTGACATCGCGTGAACTAGCATACTCCTCGTGAGCGTGGACGGTCGTGAGAATCCCGATAATAGCTTCCTTGAGCGTCGCGGCCTTGGCTCGGGTCATGGGACCAGCGGATATGATCAAGGCATCCTCTTCTAGAGCTCGGACTCGGGTCACGGGACCGACGTATTTTGACCTAATGGCGTCTCGGGTCGCGCTGGAGGTGGTCGCATCTCGGGCCGTGGGATTGGCGTCTCGGGTCACGGAGATTTTTTGTCTTGTCTCATAATCGGCATCTCGGGTCGCAGAGAACCCCTCTGAATAATTTCCATAAATCGGGTCAACCTAAGTATCGATGGTCAAGTCTGCAGCAAGATTGAGATTCATATCAAGAAGTGTTCGAATAAGGTTTCTTATGTATGTATCATGCATTCACATTGAAATTTGTTTTGTAAAGTGTGCGGACATATAAAAACACTTAATATCCCATTGGAATAAAAAAAAGTTTGTACGAGAAATTTATCAGATTCCCCTCGTGGTAAAATTGAAATTTTTTTATTGCTTTTCAAATTAATTTTGAATGTAAAAGTTAAAATGTAAATTTTTGCAAATAAATCACTTTTAAAACGAAACATGTATATCTAGACAAAACATTAGAAATGACCGAGAATAAACGTCTTATTTTATACCATAATGCTTGGGATTGAAGAAGTGGAAAATTTCAAATGAATTATTTCGAAAGGAAATTGAACCACTGAGAATATTTTATTGAAAAGTAAATGAGTAGAGTTCCCAAGTTTACATGCATGACCGAGTGATTTTGCAGAGTCATTGTTACAAACGAAATATCCCCAAGAAACAATTAAATAAAAATAAATTCCCTAGGATGCACAAGGCGACGATATAGAAAGAGATAATATAGTAAATGATAACAAGTGTTGGATGGAGTAAAGGGGCATGAGCTTTCACATCGATGCATTTATGTTGTCATGTCCTTCACAAAAAACCAAAACCATCAAACTCAACATAGCAATTGTTATCAGGAGTAAATTTTGGAACCCAAATGAGAGTCTTGATAATCGACGGGGAAACAACAACATTGGTGAATGTAAACGTTTTCATTTTGTTTGAGTTGTGCGAATAGAGGATCCATCACTAACATAGACACGTGGTTTAATGCTCGAACTAAAAGTAGTATCAAGAGTATCTCAATACGACGTTAGATTAGAAACGACAATGATTTCGATGTATAAAAGCTCGTCATCGGTCAATACTGGAGTTGGAGGATTTTGTGCAACGACATTTCTGTTGAAATATTTCTTTTTATGCCATAGTATATCCTCAACGAGAAAAAGAATGACAATCAAACTAACTTGTCTTTCTTCTATGTTTCAACTAGAAAACATATTTTACATCCATTATATAAAGAGAAGTGAAAAATAATTACTAAAAGTGAAGAAAAAATTCAAAAGATATTCACATTTTATTATTAATAATAAATTTTGTAGAAAATGATAAATATATTTTCATAGAAGATACAACAACCATAGTGCAATCGTATATTATGTAATATGGAATTGGGAAATCGGTCTTCCATTTTTTTATCAAATAGAGATTATTGTTTTTTTCTGTAACTTCGCTTTAAAAAATTTAAAATTATTTTTTAAATTATTTTATTTTTTTAATTTTTTATGTATTATATCCCAAAACATTAAAGAGATTAAATTTAAAACACAATTATTTTTAATTAATTTACCGAATAATATTGAAATAAAAAAATAACGTTGAATCTTTTTATAAGATTCTAGATTTGTTGTACATAAATTAATCTACAATTTGAAATAAATAAATTTCGATTGAGTCAAAAAATGAAATATTATTTTCTTTTAAATATTTGTTTCACTGATAATTCACAATTTTTTGAATTATTCTTAATAATATATAAAAAATTCATTTTTGACATATAAAATATAATGCGTTGTCAATTTTAAATCCACAATTTCCACCTACAACACAACAACATAACAAAAAAATAACCCAAAAATAAATTAAAAAAATAAAAAAGATATTATAAATAAAAAAATACAATTTTCAAAATAAAATAAATATATAATTTGTATTAAATATTTGTTTCTTTTTAGTATCTAAAAAATATTGAGTTCCTTTAATCTCGTACTAAATTAATAACCATTATATAGAAAAATGGCAACAAAAATTAAATTAGAAAGAAATCAATTATAATATGATTTAAAATTTTTATAAAAAAAAGTAATTTCAATTACAAAAATAAACAAAAGTAAGATAATGAATAACCTCATATGTTTGTTATTTTTATCTCTTGTAAAAATGATATTGAAAATAATTAAAATTAAATCATTTCATTTTATTAGAGTAAATAGTACTACACAATAATATTCAAACTTTCTAAACTCTCATCTAGTTAAAGTGATTTATTTTTTATTAACAAATGGTTTTCTATAATTTCAATTAAAATCGACTTATAATCATTCAAAAAATCTGTGTTTTTGGACGGTAAAATGAGGCTAGAACGGACGTTATAGAGAGATAACAAATGGACACCGTTTTTCCGAAAACGAGTGTCCATAAACGGGATTCCTATCGAATTTCGGCTCATTTATGAACGATTTTTCCGATGAATGTTTCGTTGGGAAAATGTTCAAAATCTGCATTAACAGACTAAGTTTTATTGTTTTTTTTCCATCATTCACTTTTAGTTTGACTCAATTATTTTTGCAAATCTTTAGTTTTTCTTATATATTTACCTTTTTAATACATTACAAATTGAATCGTCAATTCTCTAAAATCGAAAATTCGGTCTTTGTATGGCATGATGATCCACAAAACAAAATATATCTGACATAATGTGTATCTATATACACAATTATATATATGGATATCAATTTATATACATCGATATAGATCTTTTTCAATTTTGTTCACTTAAAGCCGGTTGAAACACATCTTCTCTTGGCGGAATTTGAGAAAGTCGTTCCACTATCACATTTTGAATATTTTCATGTACTTGTTATGCTTTCATATCAATCCAAAAACTATCCAATTTCTTATAAGTTTTCTCGAACACTCGGAAATAAGTTGGTTTAATGCATTTTTCTTTCATCTAAAACAAATTATAATTTTGTATATTAGAAATATATATTTAATATATCATATTCCATAAATTGAAAAATTAAGATGTATCAATTATTTCTTCACTACAACAAACGAAAGAGAACCAACAATATATGTGTTTATTCTGTAGCCATATTGCAAGATCTATGAGTTTTGTACTTTTTTTGTATAGTTTCTTGATCATCCCACTATACGCACATCCACACAGATTGTTTTGTATAGATTTTTTTTACGAGATATTTTAGTCTTATCTTATATCCGATTAAATCTATAATTAACAAGTCAAATGATTAACAAATTTCAATAAGTTAAGTTAAATCCTTCAAATTTTTTTTCTTTATCAGACAATTTTGCTTGTATAAAGATGTCGGTTTATTCTACCATAAGATTCTTGAATATGGGCTGTAACCATATCAAAATATGAGCATGAGGAAACCCATTTTTTTGAAATCCAATAGTGTATATGACTGAAAAATGTTATTTTGAAAGTATATTAGTAGTTCTGTTTAATAGTAAGATTGTGTTGAAAATGAATTTTTCAATGGATACCCATTGGAAAATGTATCCAATTAAAAGAAGTCATTAGTTGACATGACTGTTAAGTTTCCAATGTGCATCCGTTGAAAAATTTTGTTTTGGAGACAATGGATAACATAAATCAGTTATACGTCTTCTTTTCTACAGGCGTCGGTTAGAATTTCCAACGGATGCCCGTTGGAGGTTACTGCCTCGATACAATGAGCTAACAAGGCGAAGAATAGCCATCATGACCTATTCCAACATATGTCCCTTGAAATATTGCAACGAACATCTGTTGGCAGCAAGTATGCGGTTAACCAGATATCTGTTGGTGGAATGTATGCGGTTAACCAGACATCTGTTGGTGGAATGTATGCGGTTCAACGGTCATTCATTTGAAAATATCAACGGATGCCCGTTGAAAAGTGAAAACCATGAAATTTTTGTAAGTTTCGAACATAATTTAAAGGATTCAACGGGCGTCTGTTGTATGTTCCAACAGATGCCCGTTGAAAATGGAAAATATTATTTAAAAATATTAAATTACAAAAATTTGATATTATAATTTCTTAATCCACATATCTTCTTCACTTGATTATTCAATTGGTGAGTCTTCCTTCGATGGTGCATGGAATTCGTCACCATGTTCATTTTATGCATCTTCTGATTCAACATCTTCATAATCGTGGTCATGTCGTGTTCGTCATCTATGTCAGTTCTTGCGAGAATATTTTCGTGTTGTCCATGTCAATTAACCGTATGAGCTCAGAGTGATCAGTTTGCAACAAATCTTCTTTTTCTTATGTGTTTATAACGCTACGTAGTTTATATATGTTGACAAATATTCCATGAGATCGAAAAAGGAAGGTGAAAAACTCTTTCCAAAGAGCATAATACTTCAGAGATATTATTTTTCAATAACTTCAAGTAATCTCTTTTTAAGTTTCTTGAACATATATTTGTGAAGAATATACTAACTCCTTATAACACATCGTGAACATTCTGTTGTAATAGCCCAACAAACTCATAGCCATCATGTCCTAATCCAAAGGATGCCCTTGAAATATATAATTTGCGAATATTCTTTTCTATTATTATCTAACCAATCGATCGATGTAGCGTTTCAGAATAATTTTATTATTATGTTCATTAAATGAAGATTATTTTTTTTCTATAAATTCACTTTTAAAAAATTTATTTTTAATTTATTTTATTTTAAATTAATTTTTATTTATTACATCCCAATCAGATTTAAATTTAAAACAAATTAATTTTTAACTAATTTACTGATAAATATTGAAAATAAAAATAACAATGAAAATTTTTATGAAAATTCAATCTATAATTTAAAATAAAAAATATTAAATGAGTTAAACTAAAATATGATTTTAAAAAATATAAAAAGATATGAGAAATAAAAATAAAAATTATCAAAACAAAATAAATATATAATTTGTAAATACTCGTTTCTGGTAATTTTTTAATCGAATCAAGGTAGTCCAAAAAATATTTATATAAAAAATTTGCAAAATAAAAAATATATAAACAAAAATAAAAATCAATTTATAAATAAGACTTACTAGAGAGAATTTTTTAGCAAGGGAAGTATATACAATGAGATCCTTTAATCTCGCGAGTTAAATTGGAAACATTAGTTTGACTTTGCAATGGCAGTTTCGTAAATTGGTAAAAAACAGAGGATATTATTATCTCAGTCTCTCTCTCTCCTTCCTACTATATTCACGCATTTTAAGACTCAGTTTATTTAAGAAGAGACCTACAAATGTGACTTAGCTTTTTTTACCCTCCATTAGCTTCACTTCGAGGACGTCATTCAATTCAAGTTTCCACTCAATTCAAGTCTGGGGGAGCAACTCACGTTTTTCATACTTTGTACAGATGATGATCTACTTCTTTTGATGAGGATTATTAAATTGTATAAAAACAAGCTTGTTTTGCAGAATAAGAGCGCACACTAACATTCCGTTGTCGATAGAAATAATACCTAAAAGTATGATCTAAAATCGATATGAGTGCATTGACCTTGATACTTTTTCGATGGTTCGGGTCTAAGTGGTGGGTTGGTGATCATCTTTCTACGTCCTAAGGGCATGACACAATAAAAACGCCACCTACTCCGCTGCACTCTTGAACGAGATGCATGAGTATACCGTCATCGGTACTCAGGGTTTAAGTAGAGACTGGATCCCTTCAAATCCGATGTTCTAAGAACCTACCATTCGAGATCATGTGCGACGCTAGCGACTATGAGGTTGGGGCTGTTTTAGGGCAACGGAAAGACATGGCTCCTCATGTCATCTCTTACGCTAGCAAGACCCTAGGCGACGCTCAAATCAACTATGTAACAACCAAGAAGGAACTCCTTGCCATTGTTTTTGCCTTGGACAAGTTCAAATCATATCTAGTGGTTCAAAGGTAATTGTCTGCACGAACCATGCAACACTCAAATACCTCCTAGGGAAGAAAGACACGAAACCACGCCTTATCCGATAGACCCTTCTCTTGCAAGAGTTTGATCCTGATATTTGAGATAGGAAGGGGTCGGAGAATGTCGTGTAGACACTTCTCTCGCATAATTGTGGAAGACGGGAGAACTATCGACGATTCCTTGAGCTTTCTTGGAAATCTACAACTTCTACACTATACAAGAAGAAAATATCTCAATTTCTCAAGCGGAAAAAACAATGTGATAAATTTGCGTAAACTATATGATATATAGAATATAAGATATGGAGTACAATGTGAACTATAATAGATGAATGAGACAATATCTCCACACAACATGTTCGTTTCCAATAGCTAACCATCGGGCCTTTTTCCGGCGAGTGAGATGACGACAACGACGCTTGAATCGGCAGTGACTCGGGCGTATATGAAGGCTAGAATTTCCCGCCTTTTACTTGTATTCACATGGGGTTTAGTTATTAGGTTGATTCGGTTTTGCCAACGTGGAATATTATTTTATTGTTATCTTTGGTTGAATTTTTATATATTATGGTTTATTATTTTATATAGAATCTTTATTAATACAGACAAGTTGTTCAAAATGAAAATTCGAATATGTAGAAACTAATAGTTGAATTGATTTTATTATTACATAAATTATACATAATTTTTTATTTGTTATATATATATTATTTTGTTTAGTCCATCTCTCTCATAAGAAAGATAAAAGATATCTTACTAAATTAATAACCATTGTAAACAAAAATGGCAAGAAAAATTAAACTATAAACAAATCAATTATAATATGATTAAACAATTTGTAAAAAATAAAGTAATTTTAATTTACAACATAAACAAAAGTATAACCATTTCCTTTTATTAGAGTAAATAGTATTACGCAATAATATTCAAACTTTCTAAACTCTCATCTAGTTAAAGTGATTTGACTTTTTTATCATTTTTTATTAATGAATGGTTGCTTATGATTTCTAATAAAACCGACTTATAATCATAAAAAAATCTGTGTTTTTGGACGGTAAAATCAGTCTAGAATAGGCGTTATAGAGAGATTACGAATGGACGCCATTTGTCCGAAAACGAGTGTCCATAAACGGGATTCATACGGAATTTCGACCCATTTATGGACGAATTTTCCAGTGAATGTTCCGTCGGGAAAATGTTCAAAATCTACATTAACCGAGTAAGTTTTGTTGTTGTTTTCCTCCATTCACCTTTAGTTTGACTCAATTATTTTTGCAAATCTTTAGTTTTTCTTATACATTTACCTTTTAAAGATGTTATAAATTGGATCGTCAAATCTCTAAAACCGAAACTTCGGTCTTTGTTTGACGTGATGATCTACGAATAAAATATATTCGAATAATGTGTATATATACATAATTATGTATATATATTAATTTATATATCTCGATATAGATTTTGTTCAATTTTGTTTACTTAAAGCCGGTTGAGACCCGTCTTCTCTTAGCGGAATTTGAGAAACTCGTTCCACTATCACCTTTTGAATATTTTCATGAACTTGTTTTGCGTTCGTATCAATCCAAAAACCTTCCAATTTCTTATAAGTTTTCTCGAAAACTTGAAAATAAGTTGGTTTAATGCATTTTTTTCGTCTAAAACAAATTATAATTTTGTATATTAGAAACATATATTTAATATATTATATTCCATAAATTGAAAAAGTAATATGTTTCACTACAAAAAACGAAAGAGATCCAACTATATATGCGCTTATTTTGTAGTCATCTCTATTAGATTGCAAGATTTACGAGTTTTTTACTTTTTTGTATAGCTTCTTGATATCCCACTATACGCACATCCACAAATCTTTTTGTAGAGATTATTTTTTTGTTGAAGAAATAATTTAGTCTTAAATCTTATATCCGATTAAATCCAGAATTAAAGAGTTAAGTAATTACCAAATTTCAATAAGGCAAGTTAAATCCTTCAAATTCGTTTTCTTTATCAGGAAATTTTTCTTGTATAAAGATGTTGATTTCTTCTACTGTAAGATTCTTGAATATAGATTGTAGCCATATCAAAATCTGAGAATGAAGATATCATTGTTTTTGGAACTTAATAGTATGACTCAAAAAATGTTATTTTGAAAATATATTAGTAGTTGTGTTTAATAGTAAGATTGTGTTGAAAATGAATTTTTCAATGGATGTTCGTTGGAAAATGTGTCCAATTAAAGAAGTCATTAATTGAGATGACAGTTGAGTATCCAACTTGCATCCGTTGGAAATTATGTTTTCGAGACAATGGATAACATAAATTGGTTGTACGTCTTCTTTTGTACAGATATCAGTTAGAATTTCTAACGGATGTCCGCTAGAGGTTATTACCTCAATGCAATGAGCTAACTAGGCGAAGAATAGTCATCATGACCTATTCCGATAGATGTCCTTCGAAATATTGCAACGGACATCTGTTGGAAACAAGTATGCGGTTCAACGACATCTATTGGCAGTATGCGGTTCAACGACTATCCGTTGAAAAGTGGAAACCATGAAATCTTTGTAAGTTTTGAACAAAATTTAAACATTTCAACGGGCGTCCATTGTATGTTCCAACGGATGCCCGTTGAAAATGGAAATATTATTTTAAAAAATAATTTACAAAAGTTTGATATTATATTTTTATAATTCACATATCGTCTTCAGTTGATTATTAATTGGTGAGTCTTCCTTCGATGGTGCATGGAATTCGTTGCCATGTACATCTTATGCATCTTCCGATTCAACATCTTCATAATCTTGGATGTGCTCGTCATCTATGCTGGTTATTGCAAGAATATTTTCATGATTTTCTATATCAATTAATCGTATGGGCTCAGGGTGATCGGTTTGCAACAAATCTTCTTTTTCTTCTGTGTTTAGAAACACCATGCTGTTTAAATTTAGTGGCAAACGTTCCATGATTTCGAAGAAGGAAGGTGGAAAAACTCTTTCTAAATAACATAATACTTCAAAAATATTGTTTTTCAATAACTTCAAGTCATCTCTTTTTAAATTTCTTGAACATATATCTTTTAAGAATATACTAATTTCTCACAACACGTCATGAACATTCTGTTGTAATAGCCCAACAAACGTAATTGGAATGAGTCTTGCATGAAAACGTGATAATCGTGACTTTTCAATCCGATGAGCCTTGAAGCAACAATAACACACTGAGCAATGTTCGTGCATATCCATATCCATCTGGAAATTTATCGTCTTATTTTAATCACCTCAATAATATTATTTTCGCTAGTCTTGACAGTATAAATATTGGGATATGCCTTTCCATCGTGTAACTATGTTATCCTTCTCTTTCCCATTATTTTCAAAAAAATGTTGACAATGTTATCGATAAAGTTTTTTTCAATATGCATAACATCCAAATTATGATGCAATATGAGTGATTTCTAATAAGATAGTTCCCAAAAAAGTATTACGTTTATACCAGTTATGTCATTCACCTTGGCCTTATGGTTTTCGTCTGATTCCATTGATACATTTAAATCTTTTGTCTTGTTTAGTCTTTCGTATAGTATTTTTTTATTGTTTGCATGCATGGTGCCTCTTCTTTTTATACCACATTTTTTTGAAAATATTTTTATATTTTCTAAATGTATGTCCACATGGATGAAATCATCGATGAAAATTAAACAAACATGATTTCTTCCAATATACTGGACGAAACAAATATGTATCTTACATACAATATGAACATGCTAGTCGCACGTGCGTGCTCCATTCAGATAACATTATATAGGTAAGAAAGACGATAATTTTCAAAACAAGACTGCTTTCAATGTGAAATTTTGCTCCGTACATACATCATATGCAACAATCCATTGCTCCATAAATCTCTTAATTTATGAATTAAAGGTTGTAAAAAGACATCGAAACTTTTCTTCGGTTGTTCTTGTCCTCGAATCAACAACGTCAAAAACATTATTTTTCTTTTCAGACACATATTAGGAGGCAAATTATATGGAGACAAGATCACATACCATAGAGAATATTGACTTCCGGATTGTCCATATGGACTAAAACCATCGGTGCACAGACAAAGATAAACACTTCTCATTTCATACGCAAATTATATGGAGATTAAATCTCATGCCATCGAGAATATTGACTTTCGAATTGTCCATATGTATTTTTCATGTTGCATTATCCCTTCATTCGCCGGGTGTTCTACATAACATCTCATTGTCGCAACAGTTTTCTTTATTCATATAACCTTCTCAACTTTTTTGCTATAGGCATATAGAACAACTTTGTACGATACATATTTTAGTGAAGATGGTTTTTTTACGAAATCTACTTGCACTGCAAAATTTGCATTCGAAGATGTCTTCATCTCCTCCCTAAAAAACATGCAACTATTTCTACAAACATCAATTTTCTCATGTGGCATTCCCAAATCTTTTAAAAGATTCTTTGTTTCATAATATATCTCAGAAGCTTGATTATTTTCTAGTAGAATATTCATGCATGATTTTCCAAAATGAATTCGTATAATTTTTCAGTTACATTGTAGTCTATTTTTATACTCATCAATCTTGAAGACAAAGATAAAGGAGACTGACCTTAACAACAACCTTCATATATAGGTTGTTTTACCGTATCCAATACGTTGAAAAACAAGTGTGCCTCATTATTCGACAACTTTTCTTTTACACATTCAGTCTCAAGATCTGTATATCTCAATTTTAAGAAGACAATATTATTTAAAAGTATATTTTATGTTCATGGCTTGGTGGTAAGCAATTTGAGTTTGTTGTATAAATAGTGAAAATTCTAATGGAAGCCTATTGAAATTTAATGTTCGTTTTATTCCATCGATCTCATCGAAATTGTAACTTTTCCTACGGGCATCTATTGGAAATTTCAACAGATGCCCGTTGAAAAGAGCAATGGTCATCCATTGAAATAGTTTATCGATTTTCAATGTCCTTCCAACGGATTCATCTGCAATTTGGCAATGGATTATATTTGTTGATTGTCCATTGGAAATGCCAACGGATTATAATGGAATTTTGACCATTGATAATTTCCCATTTTCCGATGCAATCCATTTCGATTTGATGGTCGAGCATTTAGCTAGTTGGGAGGTTTTATTTGGGAAGGACACGAGGATGGTAAGTGGATGATGCATTGTAAAATGGGAGTGGTGATGTTTTCATGATCAAGGAGCTCTTAATGGTTGGTCGATGGTATGGGGAATGAGGCAAATGGAAAAGTGTTATCATCAAACATTTGATGGCATGCTATTGCCATGCATTGACTTTTGATGTCAAGAAATCGTAATACTTTTTTATTTCTTGGGTAACCAAAGAAAACAAAATGTGTAGAATGTGGAGATAATTTATGGGTGCGGTAGCTAGGAAAGCATAGACATATGAATACATGTAGGATATAGAAGTGTTCGAATAAGGTTGTTTATGTATGTATCATGCATTCGCATTGAAATTTGTTTTATAAAGTGCACAGACATAGAAAACACTTAATATCCCGTTGGAATAAAAAAGTTTGTACGAAAAAATTATCATATTTTCCCTCGTGGTAATTTGAAAAATTTTTATTTGCTTATCAAATTAATTTTGAATGTAAAAGTTATAACGTAAAAGTTTTGCAAATACATTACTTTTATAACGAAACATGTATATCTAGACAAAACATGAGCAATGATCGAGAATAAACGTATTATTTTATACCGATAATGCTAGGGATTGAAGAAGTAGAAACTTTCAAATGAATTATTTCAAAAGGGGATTGAACCAGTGAGACTGTTTTATTGAAAAGTAAATGAGTAGACTTCCCAAGTTTACACGCATGACCAAGTGATTTTGCATTGTCACTGTTACAAGCGATAAATCTCCAAGAAATAATTAGATGAAAATAATTTTCTTAGGATGCCTAAGACGACGATATAGAAAGAGATAATCTAGTAAATGGTAACAAGTGTGAGATGGAGTAAAGGGGCATGAGCTATCACATCGACGCATTTGTGTTGTCATGTCCTTTACAAAAACCAAAAGCATCAAACTTAACATAGCAATGGTTATCCCGAGTAAATTTTGGAATCCAAGTGAGAGTCTTGATAATCGACGGGGAGACAACAACATTCGTAAATGTAAATGTTTTCAGTTTCTTTGAGTTGCGCGAATAGAGGATCCATCACTGACGTAGACACATGGTTTAATGCTCGAACCAAAAGTAGTGTTAAGAGTATCTCAATACGACGTTAGATTAGAAACGAAAATGGTTTCGATGTACAAAAGCTCTTCATCGGTTAATACTGGAGTTGGAGGATTCTGTGCAACGACATTTCTGTTGAAGTATTTCTTTTAATGCCATAGTATATCCCAACGAGAATAAGAATGACAATCAAACTAACTTGTCTTTCTTATATGTTTCAACTAGAAATTATATGTTACATCTATTAGGGGTAACTTCAAAAATACCCTCGTAGGGCTAAAAGACTTCAAAAATACCCTTCCCGAAAAAAAAATTTCACTTCAAAAATACCCTCGTAGGGCTAAAAGACTTCAAAAATACCCTTCCCGAAAAAAAAATTTCGCTTCAAAAATACCCTTATAAATCTTAAAATTCTCAAAATACCCCTTGCGACCCTTCTACCCAGTTTGACCCTGCGACCCAGTGACTGATCATCTCGTTTTCATACGTATTTCTTGCACGATTTTAGAGACGTTTACGATATAAATGCGATGTTTACGTATGATTTTGTATCCGTTTTACTCCTTTTCGTGTTTTCATGTTCTTAAAGGTTTTAATGCATATTCGGTTCATTTTGGAGCTAAAGTATGTACACAAGACAAAGTACAAACATCGAGGATCATCACGGAACAAACGGGACGAGAATCGGCGAAGAACACCCTTGCCTGCGCGGGGCGTTTAGTCAGCAAATCTGTCCAGCAACTTGTGCCCGACCAGGGCACACTCATGCCCGACCGGGGCATACCTCAGTCCGACCGGGGCACACCTCAGCCCGACCGGGGCACTCCCTAGCTCGATCGGGCATCCCTTGCAGCCCCATGACCCGCGCGATATGACCTAGCCGCACCCGAGCGGGCACATTCAGCGCCCGAGCGGGTCGCGACCCGAGAAACCAGCCAAGTTAAGTAAAATTAACTTAAAATAAAAGGGAACTCGTGGGGGGAATTAAGGCAACACTTGGACCGACTTAGGAGGCATAAAAGAGGCCAGAGGACGACATTAGAGGACACCTTTCATTCAGTTCGTGATTGGAGGAGATTCTTGCGAGGAGGCAAGCAAGGAGCATTGGAGATCAACCCGACACTTCGGTTTCGCTTGGTTTTCATGTTCCTTAGACTTTCTATTTCGTTTATGTTTGTTTACAGATGCATGAGCGAGTAGTTTGTTTTTTATAGGAGAAGGGATTAGCCTTTGGCTATCCTGGAACCACTTTCTATTTATCTTTGAATGCACCTTCCCGTTTTCGTTTATCTATTCTCTATCTCAGCGCTTAATTGTCTTGTGTTTACAAAGGCCACGTAGATGCATGTGTTAAGGGTTAGGAGAAGGATCGAAAGGAGAATTCTAGTCCTAGAAGATCAGGTTTAGAACAACCGAGGTTAGGCCACGAAAGTAGGGTAGCAACGGTTGAGGGGAAAACGGATGAATCATAGAGCTTATGGGTTTAGTTCAAGGTGTCAGCCACGAAAGTAGGGGGCAACTTGTCTAGATCACGTGTCTATGCCTTGAGAGAGGGTAGATATCATATTAGGATCGTCTGCCTTAGATAGCTTGAACTGAGATTGCATGATAGATAGATCGATTGTCGGTTTCGATAGTCTCGTGGTGAAACTGGATTCCTAGAACGTTTGTCCTATCGTTAAGAACCAACTCATTTATTTACTTTCAGTATTTCATTCTTCAACCACATTCGTTCGTTAGCAAGTTTGATTCATAGTTCGAGTTTAGATAGTGTTGCGTAGTCTCTGTGGGATCGACACCTAAAATACTACACACGTGCCGTGCACTTGCGGGTAGTTTAGGTTATTTATTTAACTTTGAGAACGCGTCAGGGATGTCAAATCTTAGTTACGATTTGGGATTCACGAGTTTCGGATCATTCTAGGTTTCTCAAGTTTTTGAAAATTGGACCCAAATCGAACTTGAATATTTTTTGAGTCTTAGTTTCTTAGGGTTCTCTTCGAGTTATTCGGGTTATGAATATTAGAACCAAAATTATCTGAAGGTGATGGAAACATAACTAAGTGACAGCGACAGGAAACCAGATGTGGTGACGATGACACAAGACTATGTGACATGGTGAAATGAGACCAATGGAGGCGATGGCGAAGGGAGACCAGACGACGCGATGATGGGAGACTAGAGGAGGCGACAATGATGAGAGACTTGACAGAAGCACCTCAGAGATTTCCTTGAGCTTTCAGGTACGTTCAAAATTCACGGAGTCTCGGAGGATGCAATCTTGTTACGTCTTTTCCCCTTCTCTATTGGGGGAAGAGCGAAAACTTGGCTGTAATCACTCCCCGCCGGATCTATCACCACTTGGGACCAGCTCTGCACACTGTTCCTATCACGTTTCTTTCCTCCGAGAAAGACGATTCAGATGAGGGGTAAAATCACAACATTCAGATGCAGAGATGGAGAGACTTTGTTTGAGGCGTGGGGTAGATTTAAGGATCTTCTACAGTTGTGTCCACACCATGGTCTTGAGCAATGGTACGTTATCCAAACTTTCTATAACGGAATTTCAGATGAGCACCGAACGACGTTGGATAACGCTGCCAGAGGATCATTCATGGATCTGAGCGTCGAGGAGGCATTCGAGTTGATTGATAACCTCGCCATGAACCACACCATGTGGTCAACTCCGAGAGGTAAGCCTAATAGCACTCGTCGTTTATATGAGCCTAACCAGAATAGAGCTA
>CM071873.1:10331016-10350834 GCA_036759665.1 Gynandropsis gynandra
TTTGTCCTATCGTTAAGAGTCAACTCATTTATTTACTTTCAGTATTTCATTCTTCATCCATATTTGTTCGTTAGCAAGTTTGATTTATATTTCGAGTTTAGATTGTGTTGCGTAGTCTCTGTGGGATCGACACCTAAAATACTACACACGCGTCGTGCACTTGCGGATAGTTTAGGTTATTTTATTTAACTTTGAGAACGCATCAGTGACCCAGTGCGACCCTGTGACCCTGCGACCCAGTCCGACCCACCGACCCAGTCCGACACTACAACCCAGCGACCCTGTCCCTTGCGACCCAGCGACCCTGTCCAACCCTGCGACCGTGTCCGACCCTGCGACCTAGTCCGACTCAGTCCGACCCTGCAACCCAGCGACCCTGTTCGACCCTGTGACCCAGTGCGACCGCCGGAAACTACCAGAGATCGCCAGAAACTACCAGAAATCGCTGGAAACTGCCAGAAATCGCCGGAAACTGCCAAAAATCGCCGAAAATTGTCAGAAAACGCCGGAAAAATCCCGAAATCGACGGAAAATGGTCGAAATCGCTGAAAGTCACCTACAAATCGCCGGAAATCGCGAAAAATCACCGGAAAATCGCTACTGGAAATTGATCCCGAAATCGACGGAAAATGGTCGAAATCGCTGAAAGTCACCTACAAATCGCCGGAAATCGCGAAAAATCGCCGGAAAATTGCTAAAAACGCTGGAAATTGGTGGAAATCACTGAAAATGGCTGAAACATTGTTGGAAATCGCTCGAAAATTGCTGCAAAACGCTCAAAATGGAAGGAAATCACTCAAGAATGGAAAGAAATCACTCAAAAATTGAAGGAAATCGTTCGAAAATAGAAGGAAAATACTCGAAAATGAAAGGAAATAGCTCTTTACTTGTTTCCCTCCTCTCAATTTTTGTTTTCCCTCCTCTTATATTTGCCTTTCCCTCTTTTGTATTTGTTTTTCATTAAGGGCACATATGTCTTTTCTCCAATTTTTTTTATCAGATTTAAGAGGATAGTTTTGAAATGTTTTAGCCTAGTAGGGCATTTCTGATATTCTCCCCATCTATTATATACATTATATACAGAGAAATGAAAATAATTGTTATTAAAAATGTGAATGTGTTTTAAAAATCAAAACACATTCACATTTTATCATTAATAATAAATTTTGTAGAAAACAAATAAACACAATCGCATATGATGTAATGTGGAATTGGGAAATAGTTCTTCCATTTATTTATTTTTTATTAAATAGATATTATTGTTTTTTCTCTAACTTCCCTTTTAAAAATAAAAAATATTTTTAAGTTATTTTATTTTAAATTAAATTTTATTTATTACATCCCAAATCCCAAATCAGATTTAGATTTAAAACACGTTAATTTTTAATTAATTTACGTATAAATATTGAAATAAAAAATAACATTGAAACTTTTTATGAAACTCTAAATTTGTTATATACAATTCAATTTATAATTTAAAATAAACAAAAATTCAATGAGTTAAATTAAAATACCATTATAAAAAGATACAAGAAATAAAAATAAAAATTTTCAAAACAAAATAAATATATAATTTGTAAATACCGGTTTTTGTTTATTTTCTAATCGAATCAATGTAGTCCAAAAACAATATTTGTATGAAAAAATTGCAAAATAGAAAATATATAAACAAAAATCAATTTATAGATAAGACTTACTAGAGAGAATTTTTTTAGCAAGGGAAGTATATACAATAAGATCCTTTAATCTCGTGAGTTAAATTGGAAACATTAGTTTGACTTTGCAATGGCAGTTTCGTAAATTGGTAAACAACAGAGGATGTTATTATCTCAGTCTCTCTCTCCTTCCTACTATATTCACGCATTTGAAAACATAAAAAGGTTCAGGTTGGCAGTTTCCATTTTCCGCATCCATTTCGCTTTTTGCTTTGAGAAGAATCCATTTTTCACATCGTCGCATTCTTCGCTCAAAGGTTTTCAGCCTTCGAGATTGAGGGTTCTCAAAACAAATCCCTAATTTTTCTGATTTGATTGTGTTAGGGTTTTTGGTTCCGATCGGTGCTTTCGATTCGTAATAATGAAACTGGTAATCAAATTGGGAGGAGTCTGCAACTCCAACGGTTCCAAAAAGCGTGGAGCTGAAGAAATAGATGATTTTCAGAGAAAGAAGAAGCCAAAGATGAAGAATGCATACCGCTGTTGTTCTGTGTTGCTTAAATGGATGATGAAGCATCGATTCGGGTGGGTCTTCTGCGAGCCCGTCGATCCCTTGCAACTAAATCTTCCTGATTTCTTCTTTGTCGTGTCCAAGCCGATGGATTTCAGAACCATTGAATGAAATCTTGCGAAGAATGTGTACGATATCGTAGAAGACTTCAAATGACATCAAATTAATCTTCTGCAATGCAATGTTGTATAATCGCCCAGAGATGTTGGTACACAAGATGGCCAAGGAGCTTAATGAGTTCTTCGAGGCCAAATGGAGATCACTCGAAACTGAAACGAAAAGAACCGAAACACCAGCATTCTATGGGAGCTCTCCTGTCTCCACGTTAAACCCATTGGATGATAAGACCAGAAAAGTTGTCGACGGTGCTTGTGGTCAATGTGGCCGTGGAGCATCAAATTTTGATGTCAGCGACGACAGCAAGCCTTCTTCCATAAAAGCTGAAGGTAAATCAAAGAACAATTCAAATTCACATCTAAGCAAGTCATATCCACATCATGATTGGTTTGTTTCATTCGATGAAAATCTGTTTTCTTTTTATGAGGGCTAAATCTTTTAGTTTGGCTATTTTTAGGTTCAGGTACACAGCCTTGGAGGCCATGTAACATTGCTCCACCGGACCATGAGGGTACAACTACAGTTGTTGATGCGTCGTTCTCTCCAAAGAAGGCTCGTCGTGCTGCATTACTCAAGAGCCAATATGCTGACATTATCCAGAAAGCCAAAAACAGAGTTGATGCCACAGTAGCTGAGGTTGCAAGAACAAGCAGTGAACTGCAAATACAACGTGAGAAACAACGTTACGCACTTTAACAAATGGAAGAAGCTGCAAAGTTAGAAAGTGAGAGCGACTGGAGGGTGGAGTTGGAGCTGGAGAACCTGCTCGGAGGAATATGAAGAGTGATCCGTTGCTCGAGAATGATTGCCTCAAAGAGATTGAATTAGAACCGTCTATTTCCAAGCTAGATCTTGAAATATTTTAGAGTTTTCACCACATACGTACTTAGATGTAAGTTTTTACACGATTATTATATAAAAACAAACTCTCTTTAGACCAAATAAAAAATATGATCTTTTCTTGGAAATCTACAACTTCTACACTAAACAAGAAGGAAACATCTCATTTTATCAAGCGGAAAAACAATGTGATAAATTTGCGTAAACTATATGATATATAGAATATAAGATATGGAGAGTACAATATGAACTATAATAGATGAATGAGACAATATCTCCACACAACATGGTAGTTTCCAATAGCTAAAAAGGTAAGTTTTCATATCTTCTTATGGTGTCCACCTATGAATGTTGAAGTTTACTAATTAGGAAGTTTTGACAAGGTTATGCTCTTTCGGGGGTGGGTTCTCAATCACGTTATCGTTGTGCAAAGTGATAGCGTTCACGTGCTCTCTCGGGTTAAGATCGGGCTTTCTGGGTAGCATTATGGGATTCCGAGAGGATGATGTAGCTTGATGCGCTATGGAGTTCTCTAACATCTTCACATGCGTACTCAAGGATGTCATCCGAGTTTTGAGCTCACCAATCATTGTCTCTATTTCCGCGTCGAATTTAGCTTGATGCTGCCTTTGCTCCTTGATGAATTCAAGCATTACCACCTCAAGGCTTGACGAATAAGCTTGAAGAGCTTGTTGCGCTTGCTGGAATTGTTGGGGTTGCTGGTACGGCTACTGCTTTTGCTGAAATCCCGAGTACTTAACCGGTTGAGTCGTGCGGTAGATAATTTTGGGTGGTTCCTCCAATTCGGGTTGTAGGTGTTCCCAAATTGCGTGTGTCCTTGCTGCTGGACGTAATTCATTTGTTCTACATCTTCTTGCACCGTGCATCGATACACTACATGCTTTGTATCTCCACAATTCACACAGTACATGGCATTCATTGCATTGCCCATTGCTCTACTTTGATTCACCTCGTATAGACCTCGTGTCTTGTTCAGCATACTCCTCGGTGTGGACCACATGGTGTGGTTCATAGGAAGATTATCGATCAGTTCGTATGCCTCCTCTACGCTTAAGTCCATGAATGATCCTCTTGCAGCGTTATAATGTCGTCCTATGCTCATCCACGATCTTATTGTAGAAAGTTTGGATCACGTACCAATTCTATAGACCATGATGTGGGAAAATATGCAAAAGATCCTTAAATCTTCCCCTACACTTCAAACAATGTTAAATCTTTCCCTCATTTGAATCATCTTGCTCGGAGGAAAGAACCGTGATAGGAATGATGTACAAAGCTAGTCCTAAGTAGTTATCAAACCAGCGGGAAGAGATTGCAACCAAGTCTTCGCTCATTCCCCAATTGAGAAAGGGAATATCCGCAATCTTGAACGTGTTTGAAAGCTCTAGGAAGTCTCTAAGGTGCTGATGAGGGTCTTCGTGATTTCCACCCATAAATTGTTTCTGATAAAGCATATTGATCATCGCGGGCTTAATCTCGAATTGCTCTCTAGCAATAGCAGACATCCTTATGGCGGTTTGGACGTTACTCAAATTCTCCACCACGTAATCATGAAGCCAACGTGGTGGAAGAGCCTGTGGTTCTCTCGGTTGAGGAACGAGTGGCTGTTGTTGTAATTGTCCCATATTACCAACGGGTAATTGGGTCTATCCATGACGCTGTCCAATATATCGTTTCGGTTAGAGGTGGCCAATCTGAGTTTGGGTTCGGGTTCATCGGGTTTCGGTTCGGGTTCGGGTTTCTCGGGTTTTGAAAAATTGGACCCATATTGAGCCCGAATGTTTTCGGTCCGGGTTCGGTTCGGGTTCGGTTTTTTCGGGTTCAAAAGCATTGGACCCAAAATAATCTGAATTACATTTAGATATTTGGGTTTTTCGGGTAGTTTGGGTTATTCGGGTTATTTGGGTTCGGGTTTTCGGGTATTATGCATAATTTAGGGTTATTCGGTTTTAGAATTCTTTTCTCTGTGGGATCGACACCTAAAATACTACACACGTGCCGTGCACTTGCGGGTAGATTAGGTTATATTTAACTCTGATACGCATCAGTAACCCAGATTGGCCACCCCTAGTTTCGGTTATCCATTGTTTGTGGATTGGTCGGGTCTACTCTTTCTTCTTCCTTGCCCTTTTTCCGCTGTCTAATAGTTCTCTCGATCTCAGGATCGATTCGATGTAAGCTCGAGGTACCTTGAGATCTGGTCATACACCAACAAAGGACAAACAAAAGGAATTAGTAGAAAGAACAAAAAGAAAACAAAACAAAAACAAGAATGACTCTAAATCCGAATCCAAAACATGTTGACAAATAGTCCCTGGAAACGGCGCTAAAAACTTGATGTGATTCAAGTTAAACTAAATTAACCTAAACTACCCACAAGTGCACGACACGTGTGTAGTACTCTAGGTGTCGATCCATAGGGACTATGGCAACACGAATTAAACTCAAATTAGAAACAAACTTGCAACGATGAAATATTGGTTGTGAGATGCAATAATGAAAATGTGGTAATCTAATGAGTTCTAGACAAATGAAACAAACGTTCTAGGATATGGTTTCACCGCAAAGCTTCTGAAACCAGCTATCGATCTATCTAATCGTGCGTTCCCAATCAAGATATCTAAGACGGATGATCCTAATGTAATTCCTACCCTCTCTCAAGGCATAGGAACGTGATTCAATTGAGTTATCCCCTACTTTCATGGCTGATACCCTAAACTAAACCCATATGATATATGATTCATCTTTTTACCCTTCAATCGTTACTACTCTACTTTTGTGACCTAGTCTCGTTTGTTCTAAGCATGATCTTCTAGGACTACAATTCTCCTTTCGGTCCTTCTCCTAATCCATAACACATGCATCTACTTGGCCTTCGTAAATACAAGACGATTAAGCACTCAGACAAAGAATGGATTACAAAACAGGAAAATGCATTCATGAATAAATCGAAAGTGGTTTTGGTATAGCCATGGGCAAATTCTGATCATCTCATTTTCGTACACGATTCTCGCATTATATTAGAGATGTTTATGACGGTGGTTGCAATGTTACGTATGATTTTGTATCCGTTTTACTTGTTTTTGTATTTTCATGTTCTGATTTGTATTTGGTTCATTTCGAAGCTAAAGAACATACACGAGACAAAGTACGAGCATCAGAGATCACAACAGAGCAAACAGGAGGAGAAACGAACAGAGAATGGACCAGACATAGGAACACACGATCAGACTGAAGTGAGGAGCATAGCACGGTCGGGCGCTTGATGAAGTCATTCTACAAACAAGGGCATGACTTTTTCAACCCTCCTATGTGCGTTTTGAGTGGAGATAAGCACGAGAATGATTCAAATTTTGAATAACGAAGTCGTTCTACAAACAAGGAATAATGCCTAAAAGTATGCACGGTCGGGCATGACTTGGTCAACCCTCCTACGTCTGTTTTGAGTGGAGATAAGCACGGGAATGATTCAAATTTTGAATCACAAGACGTAAAGGGCATAGAATAGAATTCATTTTATTTTGGATGGATTCACCATTCACCATTCATCATTCACCATAGGAGAGAGTCCTCTTGAGGGGAGACACACAAGGAGAAGGAAGATCGAACTGGGATGAGGCCTCGTTTGATTTCTATGCTCCTTAGACATCATATTTCGTTTATGTTGTTTGATTTTGAAATCATGTCTGAGTAGTTGTCTTGTTCTAGGAGAAGAGATTAGCCCATTCGCTTTATTCATTAATGCATTTCCTATTTTGTCAATATATTCTTTCTCTAAGTGTTTAATCGTCTTGTATTTACAAAGGCCAAGTAGATGCATGTGTTACGGATTAAGAGAAGGACCGAAAGTAGAATTCAAGTCCTAGATGATTAGGCTTAGAAAAGCCGAGACTAGGTCACGAAAGTAGAGTAGTAACGGTTGAGGGTAAATCGGATAAATCATAGATCGTATGGGTTTAGTTTGAGGTATCAGCCATGAAAGTAGGGGATAACTCGATTGAATCATGTTCTTATGCCTGAAGAGAGGGTAGGAATTACATTAGGATCATATACCTTAGAAATCTTGATTGGGAACGCATGATTAGACAGATCGATAGTTGGTTTCGGAAGATTTGCGGTGAAACCGTATCCTAGAACGTTTGTCTCATTGTTAAGAACTCATTAGTTTACTGCATTTTCATTATTTCATCCTAAAACCGACATTTTATCGTAGCAAATTTGATCCTAATTTGAGTTTATTTCGTGTTGCGTAGTCCCTGTGGGATCGACACCTAGAGTACTGCACATGTGTCGTGCACTTGCGGGTAGTTTAGGTTAATTTGTTTAACTTGAATCGGATCAAATTCCTTCTCTTAGAACGACAACTACTCAGTCATGAGTTCGGAATCAAACAACATAAACGAAATAGAATGTCTAAGGAGCATAGAAATCAAACAAGGCAGCGTCCCGATTCGATCTTCCGTGTGCTTGCGTGTCTCCCATCAAGAGGACTCTCTCCTATGATGAATGATGAAGGAATGAATGAGAAATTATGGATGAATGAATAATTGATTCATGAATCCTTTGTGCTCTTGACGTCTTATTAATTTCAAATTTTGAATCTCTCGTGCTAAGTTCCACTCAAAACAGAGGTGGAACGGTTTACCAAGTCATGCCCGATCGTGCATGGTATGCAGCTCGGTCGGGCATGCATCATTTCCATATTATTAGAACAACTTCTCCAAGTTCTCGACCATGCTATGCTCATGCCCATACCGTGCAAAGTTCTCGGGGTTAAAATCATGATAAAGAGCCCGACCATGCACTCAAACATGCCCGACCGTGCAAAGGTCTCGGGGTTAAAATCATGATAAAGAGCCCGACCATGCACTCAAACATGCCCGACCGTGCAAAGGTCTCGGGGTTAAAATCATGATAAAGAGCCCGACCATGCACTCAAACATGCCCGACCGTGCTACTACGAAGAGAGTTGCCCGACCGTGCTCCATGTGTGCTTGGGTCGTGCATAACTCTCGGGGATATTTGCTGCAAAAGAGCCCGACTGTGCTCCATGTTATGCCCGGCCGTGCTTGGTGGTTTTTGACTTAAGCCCGATCGTGCATCATGGACTACTCGATCGTGCTCCTTATGATTGTTTGCTCCTCGGCCGTGCTCTTACACATGCTCAGTCGTGCTATCTTCTTTGTTGCATTCTCGGTCGTGCTGATTTGTGTGCTCGACCGGGCTATGTATTTGTCTTGGAAGCTCGACCGTGCTACAACGTATGCTCGGTCATGCCTTGTATGTTTCTCGTTCCGTTTGATCCGTTGTGATCTTCGATGCTCGTACTATGTCCCGTGTATGTTCTTTAGCTCCGAAATGAACCAAATACACATTAAAACCTATAGAACATGAAAACGCGAAAACAATCACACGTAAACATCACAACTATCATCATAAACATCTCTAAAATCATGCGAGAATCATGTACGAAAAAGAGACGATCAAAATTTGGGGTTAGATTTGATCTAACATCAGGAGAGCTCATATATCTATTGGATTTTGTAAAGCTTCCTAGAGATGCATGTGGTAGAATTTATCGGATTTTAGCAGATTCGCGTGCATTAGATTCATGTGTACTTTAAAACAACGAGATTTGAGTCTCTATAGTTTTGATGGTTCTCTATAGGTCTTTCAATGCCTGACAGTTCTTTGTTGGTGTAATGGAGAACATGAGTCTAGGTTTAGGATTTTGCTGCTCTGATCAGTTGGTGTAATGGAGTTGATGGGTCTAGGTTTAGGATTTTGTTGCTTTGATCAGTTGGTGGAGTGGATACATGGGTTTCAAGAGTTATGATATGAAAAATATTTGATTCAAAACTATTTCTAGACTATAATAATGTTGGACCACTGCCCAGCCTGTGCTCGTTTAAAGCTTGACGAGCTGAGCCATGGACTTAAATTATAAGAATTGGGGTCAATTCGGCTTGAATCCATTTCATGCGGGTTCATTGCAGGCTTGATCCGAGCAAACCCATTTGACACCCCTATCGATGAATTTTTAAGGTGTGATCTAAACATATCAATGTTTAAAATGTATACCTGGACTAGATGTTACAAGGATACAAATCGTGTAGTACTATAGTAGATCACATGGACGAGGAGAAATTTAAACTATCGAATTCACAAAAATTACGATGATGAACAACAAAGGTTGTATGGTGTAAGAAGTAAAGTAAATTAAAATTATTTACAAGCGAGAAGATGCTTCTAGATTAGAGAATTTTCATACATGAAATCATCAAAGATTATGGAAATTGTAACTTAGTTTGTTTAGGGAATTCAATCATCTTAAGATGAATCTATCTGCTCTTATAGTGCAAATCCAGATTTATCTACTCTCGCCATGCAAATCTTGTTCTAGTACATAGCTTACCAGTGTCACGAGTCTAATAAATGATAATTCAAATGTATTAGTAAAACATACATGCTCTCGAAGTGTAAATTCTTATCCAATGTCTAAGTCAATGACGTTTGTGATCTACACATTAAATGCAATGTAGCCCGATATCCCAATTCTTAGATCGACTAACCCACTCGCAAGTATGATCAATCATGTCTATCTAATTACATACGATTTAATATATCATGATGTCTCCTTCTATAGCTATACCATATGATAGTCAATTACAGTGGCCACACAATGATTTAAAGAATTAGAACATGCATTAAACCATACAAGAAAAGAACATGAATCCATTCATGAAATACGATGAGTTCAAATACACAAAACTCTAGCCTAGAACACAGATCACATCTATGGATCTACGTATTGGGAAATACATATAACAATAACTAAGTAAATAGAAAGGTTTAGAGAAGCTCAGTCAATCTCTTAATTAGTCACCGTAGTGACGTCCTTTTCGAGCTACATCCGCTGGTAGTTCTATCTTTCGATGAAGTCCCATAACTTTTTTCACTTTTTTGCACGACCCAAGATTCATTTTTTTATACCTCTCTCACTCTCCTTATTTATTAGAGTCTTCTCAGTTTATAGGAAATCTTCCCTCACTTAAAAAAATCCAAATTGCAAGTTTTTAAGGAGTTTGGTAAATTGTTCGACCGAGCGGTTTCATTGAGGAAAAACTAGAGAGAAGGCTTGATAACATCTATTTTGTTATAGTATTTTTGTCCATGTTTATAGTTAGTTTCATCACTTATTTAGACTTTACCGAGCATTAAGCATCATTTAGTCATCTTCTAGCGTTTTCTCGTGTATTTACTGGAAATGAAGATATCGGACACTAACACAAGTGAATGTCATAAAATTGAGCAAAATCATTATCCACTCAGCTATGTACGGTCAACATCCAAGAATTATAAACCAAAGAAGAGAAATGGAAGCTAGCCGGTAGGAACACACATGGACACACTACTGGAGTAAAATGGAAACTTGCTGGTCGCTAGAGTAAAATGGAAACCTTCAGCTGGAGCAATACTTGGTAGGACACGGCTCAAGTAAAACGGAAACTTGTTGTAGCAGAAGACGCAGCACGGTGAGCAAGCAAATGGAAATTCCAACCACTGCAAACAAAAATGTAAACTCCAGCCACCTACACAAGAAAAGAAAGCTACAGCCGTTGGACAAGAATTGGAAGTGCATGGCCAAAGAAGAAAAGAAGGAGAAAAGGAAAAGAAAATAAGAGGAAAGAAAGATGAAGGGGTCAAGAAGACAAGGAGAATTCGGACAGAGCACATACAACATCACACGGAGAGAGCAAGAGAGAACAACACGCTGGAAGGCTAGAGACGAGGGGACGAACTCGGAATGCAGAGGAGCTATTGAAGACTACAGTATTAGGATAGAGAGGAATCTCATTCTGTATCTACGTTGACAATAGCTTTCTTTCGTGTTTTGTTTTTAGAACTCATGTCCGAGTAGTTTAGTAGCTACGGGTTAGAATTTTGCAGATCTGTTTGCATGAATGAATGATTATAAAAGTCTGATTGTATTGGAAGATGAATTAGATTTTGTAACATATCCATGATTTGGGGTCTTAATCGATTTAAAATCTTGACCGGTTGGTCGATTTAACCAGGAATTAGGATAGCGGTCTTAATGCATTTAGTGTATGAGATTAAAAAATTGGAAGATTAGTAGTACACATGCTAGATAATGAACAACAATCTTTGTTAGGCTTCATTGCATTATTGTGCATCTCTCGAAACCTGTAGTGTTTAGTTTATTGAATTTACAACCGTTTAGATTAGTTAGTCTTTACTTTGGATCATATCATTAATTTGTTAATCGACCTATTCATTAGTTTACTAGCTTTATAGTTGCATCGATTCTCTAGTGTTCGACCCTGGTACTACACGATCCGTATTTTTGCGGAAACGTTAGTCTATGTATTTACTACTTGAGATTAACCACATCAACGCTTTCCATACGCTAAAAGAAAAACTACATGAGCTACTTTATTAAAATTGTCTAACTTTACTAAAACGTTTTAAATTGAAAGTGATGCATTAGGTGTAAGGATTGGAGCGGTGTTGATGCAAGAGTGCAAACCCATCGCATACTTCAACGAGAAGTTGAGTGGAACCTAGTTAAGCCACCCCACATATAATAAGGAGTTATATGCATTGGAATGAGTACTTCAAATGTGGAAACAATACTTATGGCCTAAGGAGTTTGTGATTCATATCTAGGGGTGTAAAATGAGTTGTCGGCTCGTGAGCCAGCTCGAGCTAGGATCATATTTAAGTGAGTCAAGGTGGATAGTTTCTAGCTCATTTAAAAAAACAAGCGATGAACTGAGCCGAAAACGAATTTTCGCTCAGCCGAATTGACTTGCGAGCTTGATATGTTCCAAGTTAAACTAAATCAATCTAAACTATCCGTAAGTGCACGGAACGTGTGTAGAAATCTAGGTATCAATACCACAGGGACTACATAACACAAATTAAACCCAAACTACGAATCAAACTTGCAAACAACAAATATTGGTTTTAAAAATGAAATAACTAAAAAAAATAAACTAACAGCTTCTTAACAATGAGACAAATGTTCTAGGATTATGGTTTCACCACAAGACTACCGAAACCAACAATCAACCTATCTAATCATGCATTCCCAATCAAGTTATCTAAGGCGGACGATCCTAATATGATATCTACCCTCTTTCAAGGCATAGACACGTGATCTGGTCAAGTTATCCCCTACTTTCGTGGCTAACACCTTAAACTAAACCCATAAATTCTATGATTCATCCATTTTACCCTCAACCGCTACTACCCTACTTTTGTGACCTAGCCTCGATTGTTCTAAGCATGATTATCTAGAATTAGAATTCTCCTTTTGGTCCTTCTCCTAAGTTCGTAAAACATGCATCTGCTTGGCCTTCGTAAACATAAGTCAATCAAGCTCTCAGACAAAGAATGGATAAACAAAAATGGGAAATTGCATTGAAAGATAAATCAAAGTGGTTCCGGGATGGCCATGGGCTATACCCTTCTCCTATAACAAAACGACTACTCGCTCATGCGTCCGAAAACAAACAACATAATCGAAATAGGTAGTTTAAGGAACATAAAAACCAAACGAAACCGAAGTTCTGAATTAATTTCCAATGCTCCTTGAATGTCTCTTTCCAAAAACTCACGAACAGTCCTCTTCCTCTCTGCAACTCTCTCTGTAATTCTATGTTATAATGTGTGTTGTCCGTAACCGAAATTAATCTTCCCTTCTTTTAACTCTTTCTTTTCTTCTTCTTCTTCTTCTTCTCTCTTTCCTTTTCTTCTTCTTTCCCTTTGGCCATGCTTTTCCATTCTTTCTCGTCATCTTCCATTTCTTCTCCATGGCGGGAATCTTTCCTTTTCTATGCTGCAGGTCCGCGTGTCTACATGCCTGGTCGTGCAGTATGTTGAGCCCGATCGGGCACCTCAAGCATATTGATGAGCGATCGGGCTTTCTACACGCTCGATCTGTGCTGAACATTTGGCAATGTTTGCTGCCACACAAGCCCGTTCATGCATGAGGTTAAGCCTGGTCGTGCAGGTTCTCTTTTGTGTTGCCCGATCTTGCAATGTAGGAGCCCGGGTTGTGCTGCATGTTTGCGGTTAGTTTGTGTTTCAAGAGCCCAGTCGGGCTGCTATTGCTGCACGGTCGTGCAGGTGGTTGCATTCCATGCCTGGTCAGGCTAGTAGTATTGAACGGTCAGGCACTCCATTCCCTTATGTGTCCGGCCATGCTATGTATTGTGCTTGGCCGTGTAGGTTGTTGTCTTGTCTTTTCTCGTCCCGTTTGCTCCGTTGCGATCCTCGATCCTAGTACTTTGTCCCGTGTAAATTCTTTAGCTTCGAAATGAACCAAATTTGGATTAAAACCTGTAAGAACACAAAAATGAGTAAAATGGATACAAAACCGTACGTAAACATCACATCTATATCATAAACATCTCCAAAATCATGCGAGAAATACGTATGAAAACAAAACGATCAAAATCCCCCAAACTTGAATGTTTGCTTGTCCCTAAGAAAACGTAAACGTGGAACACGTGGGGATATAGAAATCAAGAATTCCCCTTTCTCCTAGAAATACCGCTAAAGCGAACCTAACCAATCAACTAACAAGTCGAGATTAATTATGGCCTAATTAAATTTTCAGTCTTCATCCTAGGTTCACCAAGCGAAGGCAAACTAAACGAGCAACCGTAACTCTCTCCACCAAACAAGACTTCGGATAAATGCTAAACGTAGAGCAAACGAGGATACTTGTTTCATTTACGAGCTTCTTCCTTTCTTTATTTTATTTTTTCTTTCTTTTTCTATTCTTCTTCATTTTATTTTGTGCAACCACACTAGGCTTCTAGGACGTCGGATTTATAGGGATCCAGCCTCTACTTAGACCCAAACAACGGATGACGTTATACTCATGCATCTCGTTCAAGAGTGCAGCAGAGTAGGCGGCATTTTTATTGTGCCATGCCCTTAGGACGTAGAAAGATAATCGCCAACCCACCACTTAGACCCGAACCATCGAAAGAGTATCAAGGTCGATGCACTCATATCGATTTTAGATCATGCTTTTAGGCATTATTTTTATCGACAACGGAGTGTTACTGTGTGCTCTTTATTCTGAAAAACAAGCTCGTTTTTATGACGATCTGGATTGAGAGAATAAACGATAAACTAGCCTAGCAACCTCGTCTAAACCTCCCACAAGCAACACTAGAATTCCCAAAGAATTACGATCTATTGATTTTCAATCGACTAATAAACTCTAACGCTTAGGAAAAATCTAGCTCAAACATACAAAATATCACGGAAAAAGGCCAACTTATTAAGTATCCTAAGTTCAGGGTTCATCTCAAAACGTGGCACCGGACAAGTGCCTTGGACGTCTCTAACTCACGAAAAGCAAAAACAAACTAAAACTATGAAATCAAACAGAAAATAAAAGAAAATGAAATAAAGTCACCTGACAAACGTGAGCTGCTCCCCCAGACTTGAATTGAACGATGTCCTCGACGTGAAGCTCCGATGGAGGGTAAGGAAAGCTAAGTCACGTTTGTGTTGTTTTTCTTTTTTTTTTTCATTTTTTTACTGAGTCTTAAAACTAAACAACTAAGAAAAATAGAAAACAAAGTATTGGGTTGCCTCCCAGCAAGTGCTTATTTAACTTCTTTAAGCTTTGACGTCTCCATACCTCATGCATGTGTGATGGATGGACCGGAAAGGGAAATTGAGTTTCCACTTTTGATCGGTTAAGCGGTCTGGTAAAGCTTTAGTCGCTGCCCATTAGCTTTGAATGTTCCACTCGTCTCGCTCCAAAGTTCTACTGCTCCATGTGGGAATACCTCTCATACCTAAAAAGGACCAGACCAACGGGACGGTAGTTTGCCCGAGAAAAGCTTAGGACGGGAATGGAAAAGTAGAACTAAGTCACCTAATTGGAAGTCATGAGGTAGGATCTTCTTGTCGTTCCATCCCTTTGTGCTATCGTCGTTCGCATTGCGGATCACTGTCACTGCTTCTTTCTTTAGCACGTCATGCATGGGATTCACTCATTTGCTGCCGTAGGTTGGAGAAATTATATCTGCATCAAAACATTTTATGGTGTCTTTCTCCATTACCTCTTTCAAGTCTGGGTGCAGCCTCCTTTGAGTTTCGGTGGAAGGTTCGTGGCTGTCTTTCATAGAATTTTCGTGCGTACATATTGAAGAGCTGACTTTCCTACGCTTCTTTACGCGAGTGGATGGTTTTCTCATCTCATATGTACTCAAGTTAGCATTCATAACAACATGATATCTTTTATTGCATTCGATGTGCTCATACCAAAACGAAGACAGAGGAGGGTCGACCTCAAGTTTGGGCACCTTCTCCACTACAAAATCAGAGTGTGTTTCACGTGGTATATCCTCACATGGGGCGTCTCTTAGTGCTTCAATCGCACTCATGAATTTTTTGTACAGCTCAACTTCCCCGTTCATGAGTCTTGAGTTCCTACAAACTTTCTTCAAACAAATCTCAAGAGGATCGGAAATACTTACTCAATCGAGCATGTCATCCGCCGACTCGTCTAGCAATTCAACTCTAAAGCATGAATCCTTGAATGAGGGCCTGTTCATGGATTTTGACAAATTGAATTCAATCTTCTCGTCTCCAACACGTAGAGAAAGTTTTCCTTGTTGTACGTCTATCATCGCACCTGCAGTAGCTAAGAAAGATTTACCAAGAATAATGGGCACCCTAGCATCTTCCTTTATGTCAAGTACAACAAAATCAGCGGGAATGCAAAGATTACCTACCTTGGTGGGAACGTTTTCAACAATTTCCACCGGATATCTTACCGAATGATCCGCGAGGCGTAGAGAAATCTTTGTAGGTTGGAGATCTCTGAATTTTATCCGCTTGAAGACCGAGTGTGGCATGATGCTCACGCTAACTCCTAAATCACACAACCTTTGTCAATATCAATATTACCTATTGTGCAGGGAATGGAGAAGCTTCCGGGGTCCTTCAACTTCGGGGGCAGCTTGTTTTGAAGAACAACAGTGCATTCCTGGGCGAGTGCTACCGTCTCACTTTCTTCTATACGCCTTTCGTTGGAAAGGACCTCCTTGAGGAGTTTGGCATGATTAGACATTTTTTTGAGGGCTTCCACGAATGATATGTTGATATCAAGCTTCTTGAGGCCGTCTATAAATCTGCCTACTCGTTCTTCATTCTTGTTGTTCACCAACCATTGAGGAAACAATATAGTAGGTTTGTATGTCGGTGGAGCAATATATGGTTTGTCCAAATCTGCTTCAACTCCTTTAATAATCACGATGGTACCTTTGCCTTTTTTCATGGATGTTCCAGCAACTTAGTCTTGCTCTTTGGAGGGTGAGTGCTCGATCATATCACTGATGCACAAGGTAATAGTGTTCTCATACTCTCTCAGATTTAGATCAGTTTTTCCGGGAAGTTGTCCGGAATTCCGAGAGGGCTAGGTAGCTTGTTGTGCTACAGAGTTCTCTAAGATCTTCACATGCTTGCTCAAGTATTCCATCTGAGTTTTTTTGAGCTCTCTAATCGCTATCCCCACATTCGCATTGAATTTGGCTTGATTCGATTGTTGCTGCCTTTGCTCCTTGATAAATTCGAGCATCACCGCCTCAAGGTTTGACGAAGGGGCTTGAGGAGGTTGAGGACCTTGCGGAACTTGATGGGATTGCTGGATATCTTGCTAGTATGGTTGTTGTCTTTGCTGAAATCCTGAATACTTCATCGGTTGAGTCTTTCGGTATGAGAAGTTCAGGTGGTTCCTCTAAGGTATTCCCAAATTGTGTGTTTCCTTGCTGCTGCGCATAATTCATGTGTTCCATGTTCTCTTGCACCGTGCATTGATAGGCTACGTGTTCTGTATCTCAGCAATTCACACAGTACATGGCGTTCGTTGCATTACCCGTTGCTTTACTCTGATTTGGCTCATATAAACCTTAAGTTCTATTAGGCATGCCTCTCACTGTGGACCACATGGTGTGGTTCATGGCGAGGTTATCAATCAGCTCGTACGCCTTCTCAACACTCAGATCCATAAATGGTTCTCAAGAAGCGTTATCGACACACTTGAGTAGTGGATAAGGCTACGGACATTGATAAGCATGAGAAGAAACCCGAGATGGAAGTAGAGTTCAGCTTAATCGACACACTTGAGCATCTGTGCACTATCGATTTCGTGTTCCCCGATGGCATCTTTGAGAATTTAGCCAAGGAAGTTTGTGAGGAATTTCGGAATAAGGATTCCCTAGATATGAATTTCATAGCAGCTGGAGAAGGATTATACAAGGCACCAAACGAGCTGCTTGACAACAAAAAGAAGGAATCCCCCGATCAGGACTTCCGCACAACCCGAGCTAAATGCGGTGCAAATCACTACATAAATGACCCCGAGATGCCGAGAAGCTACACCAAACGTCCAGCACAATTGGAGCATTGACAAGGCATCCAAGGTGAAGATGAAACCTTCACCAGTAAGGGTCACGCACCAAAAATTTCTGGAGACGCTGAAGGAAACAAGCAATGAACACCTAACCGGTTTCATGGAGTACAATGATAACACGTAATCCGTCGTACTATTTTTATGACTCTTAGGTTTAGTTTTTATTAGATTTCTTGGACTTTACCGAGTTATTTAGCATATTCGAGGATTTCATCTACCATTTCGTGTTTTGTGTAGGAAATGAAGATATGAAGGAAAACACGAATGATTACGGCAATTCCATCCCAAATACGTGATTGAATGACAAGATACCTCATGTGAAAGGCCATAGATCCAAATGAAACACTCAAGCACCGAGCGAAAGGAGCGGAAACAACAATTGAAGTGTGCACGCTCGGGCTGAGAAGTGTGCCCGCTCGGGTTGTGAATGTGCACCCGATCGGCTGCAATTTGAACCAAAATTTCGCCGAGAGTTAGCCCGACTCGGGCTCATAGGGTGCACGCTCGGGCAGGCCAGCCCGACCAGGCAAAGAGTCATACACGCACGGGCTGAGTTGTGCCCGAGCGGGTGGAGGTTGTGCCTGAGCGGGTCCACCTTTTTCTCAACAACTTTCCTTGAATTTTGAACGGCTTGCATTTAAAAGGAACAGAAGGGGAAAGCCAAGATCAGACGGGAAAAGGCAAGAGATCAAGGGGCACGAATCAGGCAAAGGAGAAGAGAGAGAGCACGGCCGAAGAAGGAGATTTCGGGGAACTGAAGGATTCGTCGGAGGTTACCTCGGGATGATAGGGGAGTCGAACACTTACTTCGTTTTTATTTTCTTCTCTATGTATTCTGAGTAGTTCTCGTTGCCATGGGTTAGGGATGTCATTGTAAAGGATTGTTTAAGTTATTAATGCTTGATTTCGGTTTAGTTCAATTGAATGGTTCGATTTGTGCGTAATGCCTTCATACGTTGTTGATTTCAAGTTAGGATAAGACTAGATCTATTCTACTAATATTAAGCATGTTTGAAGGAGATTAGAGATTCGTCTAGGCTTGGGAGAGTCAGATTTGAGTCTCGTGAATGAACTTTCGAATGAATTAGGTTAACGAGAATTTGGCCAATCGGTTAATCTATTTAGGAACGGTAATTATCGAGGTAGAATTCCCATTGTTCTTAATGCATCTAGAAGTTCCGCTCTACATAGGGATATGAGTGTCGTTGATTTCCTAGATAGAGGATTTAGGCTTACGCCAAGTCATTTTCGCTTATAGAGGTCGAGTTCCCATCTGACATTAGAGGTTGAATTCCCCATCGTTCTTCATGCATCTAGATGTTCCGCACTACATAGGGATATGGGTGACGTTGATTTCCAAGGTAGGAGATTTAGGCTTACGCCAAGTCATTTCGAGCATTAGGGGTAGGGTTCCCTACTGTTTTTCATGCATCTAGACGTTCCACGCTACATCGAGAGATGAGTGACGTTGATTTCCTAGGTAGAGGATTAGATATTTGTTCCCCCTCGATTGATACAAACCGATTTCATGATCCTTAGAAACATGCATTGCATGTTCCGGTATTCCCAAAGCCAATGGCACTCTATCTTGTTAAGTCTGGCTTCATTATCCTTTTTTATCTTTACTTTCCAATCTCATAATCTTATATTGATCGATCTTCTTCTCGTGAATTCTTAGTGCTAACGCTGCACTCAGTCCCCAGAGTTCGACCCTTGTACTACACGAAACGTATACTTGCGATAGAGTGGCCATGGAAAATTAAAACCTCTAATTCCACACATCAAGTTTTTGGCGTCGTTTTCGGGGACTAGTTACGGTATTGGACTTACGATTTCATTGAGTCGAGATCCGGTCAATCTCGGGACGTTCAACAAGCGCTTATCGGGAGGCAACCCGACTTTTTCATTTTTGATGCGTAATCAGAGTTAAATATAAATAACCTAATCTACCCGCAAGTGCACGGCACGTGTGTAGTATTTTAGGTGTCGATCCCACAGAGACTACGCAACACTACCTAAACTCGAACTACGAATCAAACTTGTTAACGAAAGAATGGTGATGAGGAATGAAATACTAAATGTAAATAAACTACTTGGGTTCTAACGATAAGACAAACGTCCTAGGAATCCGGTTTCACCACAAG
>CM071873.1:10351775-10365274 GCA_036759665.1 Gynandropsis gynandra
ATCCCCGCGTTCCATGGCAAGGCCGACCCGGAAGCATATCTAGAGTGGGAGAAGAAAGTAGAACTAGTGTTCGGATGCCAAGCTTCCCCCAATTGACAAAGGGAAAAGACGCAGCAAGCTTGCATCCTCAGAGACTCCATGAATTTTGAACGTACCTGAAAGTTCGAGGAAGTCTCTGAGGTGCTGATGGGGATCTTCATGGTTTCCACCCATGAATTGCTTCTGATAAAGCATGTTGATCATCGCTGGCTTAATCTCAAATTGTTCTCTTGCAACAGCAGGCATCCTTATGGCCGTTTGCACGTTGTTCATGTTTGGCACCACGTAATCCCTTAGACGACGTGGTGGAGGAGCCTGTGGTTCTCGTGGTTGAGGCACGAGTGGCTGTTGCTGCATTTGCCCCAAATTACCGAGAGGTAACTGGGCATGTTCGCGGCCGTTCTGATTATCCATACTCTGTTGTTCTGACGGCTCTGTGTTATATATGATTGAGCCCTCTTGATAGCTAGATCGTATCTCAAACATATTATCGTAGTTAAACTTGCAATCTTGTAGTGACTCTTGATGCGTATCAGAGTTAAATATAAATAACCTAATCTACCCGCAGTGCACGGCACGTGTGTAGTATTTTAGGTGTCGATCCCACAGAGACTATGCAACGCTACCTAAGCCCGAACTATGAATCAAACTTGCTAACGAAAGAATGTGGATGAAGAATGAAATACTGAAAGTAAATAAACTACTTGGGTTCTAACGATAAGACAAACGTCCTAGGAATCCGGTTTCACCACAAGACTACGGAAACCGACGATCAACCTATCTATCATGCAATCCCAATTAAAGCTATCTAAGGCGGACGTTCCTAACATAATATCTACCCTCTCTCAAGGCATAGACACGTGATCTAGACAAGCTGCCCCCTACTTTCGTGGCTGACACCATGAACTAAACCCATAAGCTCTATGATTCGCCCGTTCACCCTCAACCGTTGCTACCCTACTTTCGTGGCCTAACCTCGGTTGTCCTAAACCTGACTTTCTAGGATTAGAATTCTCCTTTCGGTCCTTCTCCTAATCCCTAACACATGCATCTACGTGATCAGTGCAAACACAAGTAGATTTAAGCACTCAGATAGAGAATAGATAAACTAAAACGGGAAGATGCATTCAAAATAGATCAAAAGCGGTCTCGGGATAGCCAAGGGCTAATCCCTTCTCCTAGAACAAACAAACTACTCGCTCATGCGTCTGTAAAGAAACATAAACATAGTAGAAAGTCTAAGGAACATAAAAACCAAACAAAACCGAAGTGGTGGTGCTTGATCTCCAATGCTCCTCGCTTATCTCCTCGCAAGAATCTGCTCTATCTTTCGGTGAATTCTTGTCCTCCCCGCTCCTCGCTTATCTCCTCGCAAGAATCTGCTCAATCTTCTCCTCAATTGTTCTCCAATGTAAGCTTGCTGTAATGACGTCTTTTTGCCTCCTTTTAAGCCTCCTAAGTCGGTCCAATTGTTGCCTAAATTTCCCCATGAGTTCCCTTATGTATTAAGTTAATTTAACTTAAGTTTTGAGCAGGTTCGCTTCTTGTCGTGCCATCCCTTAGGCACATCATGCACGGAATTCACTCGCTCGCTGTCCAAGGTTGGATAAGGGGTATATGCGTTGAAAAGTTTAATGACATCCTTTTCCATTACCTCGTGCAAGTGCGGGTGCAGCCTCCTTTGAGTTTCGGTGGAAGGTTCGTGGCTGTCCTCCCTATAATTTCCGTGCATACACATTGAAGAGCTGACCCTCTTACGCTTCTTTACGCGTACGGGTTGCTTTCTCGTCTCGTCTGCACTCATGTTAGCATTTAAAACAGCAAGGTATGTGTTATCGGAATCATCGTACTGATACCGAAAAGAAGATGGTGGAGGATCGGGCTCAAGTTCGGATGTCTTCTCTGCTGTGAGACCAGCATACTTATCATGTGGTATCTCCTCATGTGGGGTATGTATCGAAAACGTCTCCTAAATCGTGCAAGAAATACGTATGAAAACGAGATGATCAATTTTCTTTTTATTTTATTTTCAGAATTTATTCTTTTTGCATTGATGTACTTGGTGAGCTATTACGTTGTGTTTTCTCTTTTGGATTCTATGATTCTTTCTCACAGGTTTTTCAACGTCCATATCATCCTTAAGGAGGAGATGCATACAACGCCCAACCGAATCGCCAACTCGGGATAGCAAAACACGCAAGGTGCACACGTTCCAACCCTTATTTTCCTGTGTTTTGGTATGCGAGATTCTCTTAGGTCTTGAACACGTGACGGTGTTTCATTCAAGTCTGGTGGAGTACTCGTCGAGTAACATGCATGTGATTAGAATTTTGTTAGGAATAAACGGATGGACACCTAGTATGAAATTTCGAGTTTTAATCATTATTGTGCGACTTTTTCGAATCGTGAACAGTAGTCTAGGTTTTCTTAGAAGTCTTTTGGATACCGATTAGTCGAGTAATTGTGCTTGAAACCATGATCTATAATTGCATTCATCTCATAGGTTTCAGTACCAAGTACCCATATCTCCGTGTATACCGATTGATCGTTGCTTGTTTGATATATTTTATCGTTCATTGATGATTAGATTCCACACGCTTATCATTTCAAAAACTTGATGTGTGGAATCAGATGTTTTAATTTTCTAATTTTCAATATCGAGATTACCTATTTTGCATGGGATGGAGAAGCTTCCTGGGTCCTTTAGCTTTCGTGGCAGCTTGTTCTGAAGAATTGCACTGCATTCCTCGGGGAGTGCTACTGTCTCGTTTTCTTCGGTGTGCTTCTCTTTGGACATTACCTCTCTGATGAATTCCAAGTATACGGTTCGTGTAGTACAAGGGTCGAACTCTGGGGACTGAGTGCAGCGTTAGAACTAAGAATTCACGAGAAGAAGATCGATCAATATAAGATTATGAGATAGGAAATTAAAGATAATAAAGGATAACGAAGCCAGACTCAACAAGATAGAGTGCCATGGGCTTCGGGAATACCGGAAAATGCAATGGATGTTTCTAAGGATCATGAAGTCGGTTTGTATCAATCGAGGGGGAACTAATATCTAATCCTCTACCTAGGAAATCAACGTCACCCATCTCTCGATGTAGCGCGGAACGTCTAGATGCATGAAGAACAATAGGGAACTCTACCCCTAATGCTCGACATGACTTGGCATAAGCCTAAATCTCCGACCTTGGAAATCAACGTCACCCATATCCCTATGTAGTGCGGAAACCTCTAATGTCGGATGGGAACTCGACCTCTATAAAAGGAAATGACTTGGCGTAAGCCTAAATCCTCTATCTAGGAAATCAACGTCGCTCATATCCCTATGTAGCGCGGAACTTCTAGATGCATTAAGAACGATGGAAATTCTACCTCGATTATTACCGTTCCTAAATAGATTAACCGATTGGCCAAATTCTCGTTAACCTAATTTATTCGAAAGTTCATTCATGAGACTCAAATCTGACTCTCCCAAGCCTAGACGGATCTCTAATCTGCTTCAAACATGCTTAATATCAGTAGAATAGATCTAGTTTTATCCTAACTTGAAATCAACAACGTATGAAGGCATTACGCACAAATCGAACCATTCAATTGAACAAAACCGAAATCAAGCATTAATAACTTAAACAATACTTTACAATGGCATCCCTAACCCATGGCAATGAGAACTACTCAGAATACATAGAGAAGCAAACAAAAATGAAGTAAGTGTTCGACTCCCCTATCATCCCGAGCGCAACCTCCACCCGCTCGGGCACAACTCAGCCCGTGCGTGTATGACTCTTTGCCTGGTCGGGCTGGCCTTCCCGAGCGTGCACCCTATGAGCCCGAGTCGGCTAACTCTCGGCGAATTTCTGGTTCAAATTGCAGCCCGATCGGGTGCACATTCACAGCCCGAGCGTGCACACTTTAATTGTTATTTCCGCTCCTTTCGCTCGATGCTTGAGTGTTTCATTTGGATCCATGGCCTTGCACATGAGGTATCTTGTCATTCAATCACGTATTCAAGGTGGAATTGCCGTAATCATTCGTGTTTTCCTTCATATCTTCATTTCCTACCCAAAACACGAAATGGTAGATGAAATCCTCGAATATGCTAAATAACTCGGTAAAGTCCAAGAAATCTAATAAAAACTAAACCTAAGAATCATAACAATACTACGACGGATTACGTGTTATCATACACAACCGGACTTATGGACAACTCGACCAGAATTTTTGGACAGCATGATCTAGCCCCCAACTTAGAGAACATCATGACCAATCTTAGGGAAGACATGAATGATCGTGCCAGGAACTCAACTGATCTATGTGCTACGCCCTATCGAGCACACTATGCACGCGAGACGATACGCACACGACGATGTCGAGGACGTCCACCTGATGAGTAACATTGTGGTCAGGCTCGTGACCTTAAACAAGCGCTTCTCGGGAGGCAACTCGAGCCCCATATCCTTTAGTTATTTCGTTTTAGTTTTTTTTAGAATTCGACTATTATTCTTTTCACAAGCATGCTCATTCTTTGTTTTGTTTCGAACATTATATTTCCACGCAATTACACTCCGTTGTCAATAGACTAAATTCTTTAACTTTTTCAGCCCTACATTGACATGAATGCATCAATATTGATAGTTCGGGTCTAAGTGCAGGGTCGAGGCGGTTTTTCTACGTCCTAAGGGTTAGAGACGATGCGTATTCACACTAGTTAATCAAAAAGAAAAAAAGAAAAAAAAAAGAAAAAAATCAGAAAAAAAGACGCAACCTCTTCACTCCGCTAAGGTTACAAGACCTTATGAGTGTGCCAATTGGCAACCTAGGTCTAAGTAGAAGGTTGTCCTCTTCAACTCCGACGTCCTAGAAATCGAGTGTGAATTTTCAAATAAAAAAATGTGTGGAAACCGAAAAAAAAGAAGAAAAAGAGAACCGAAAAAGAAGAAAAATAGTTGTCTTAAGAATGGTATCGAACTGTTTGTGCATTAGAATAGGTATGGAGATTGCTTGGATGTTGTTTAGGGGTTAGTGAAATGAACCCAAGATATGCGTAGGACTGCACGGTTAGTGGCTTGCGGTAGATAGGGGTCTAAATTCGGTGCGCTTAGATCTATGTTCGTGTGACGCGTTGTTGTGTAGGGTGGCTGACTTTTTGAGTTGATTGTGCTAGTTTCCGGTTGTTGTCTAACTCCTCTCTTCCTTCTTTCTAGTCTTGCTCGAGGACGAGCAAAGGTTCAAGTCTGGGGGAGTTTGATAACATCAATTTTGTTCTGGTATTTTCATCTATTTTCATAGTTAGTTTCATCATTCATTTGATTTTACCAAGTATTAAGCATCATGATCATCCCGTTTTTAGTCATTTTGGAGCTAAAGGACATGCACGAGACAAAGTACAAACATCGAGGATCATCACGGGACAACGGGACGAGAATCGGCAAAGAATAGCCACTACTCGCGCGGGTAATTCCCTAGCCCGAGCGGGCATTTGTTACGGCGAATTTGTCCAACAAATTGTGCACGAGTCGGGCAAGAAATACCACGCCCGGGGCCTCAGCCCGTGCAGGCATTAAGTCAGCCCGAGCGGGCAGCAGCTCAGCCCGAGCAGGCAGCCCTCAGCCCGAGCGGGCTGCCTCTTTTCCATCGCGTTCTTGCACGATCTTACGCGTCGTACCCGAGCGGGTCACTTACCCTGCCTGTGCGGGTCACGTCCGTCACCTGCAAGTCCAAATAAGTTAATTTGACTTAAAATAGAGGAATAAGTGATATTTCACTGGAGGAAGTAATGGAAACGTTGCCAACTTAATCAAGTAATGGAAAACTCAAGAAAAGGCAAGAAAAGAGGGGTGGCTGCTGTAACAAAGAGAGGAGAGAGCTTGACGGACGAAAAGAGACAGAAACCAAGAGAGAAAAAAGAGCACACGTTGAGAGAGAAGGAGAGCAAAACGCACACACAAGGGCAAGGACGGAGCGACGAAGCCGGAGCGCGGAGGAGGTGTTGAAGACGTTGGTAATAGAATAGGGAGGAATCTCATTTGTTATCAATGTTGAATATAGTTATCTTTTGTGATTCATTTTCTAAGTTCATGTCCGAGTAGGTCCATAACCATAGGTCAGAGAGCTTGGCCGATATGTAACGAAGTCTTGTTCTTAATGCTTGGTGATTCTTAATGCTTTGTTCTTGTACGCCACTCGAATGAATGATCATAGAAGTTTAATGAATCAACGCCAGGGGATTAGACTTTGGAACTTAGCCATGAATTAGGATTTAATCGGTTTAGAATATACGCCAGATCGATCGATTGATTTTGGGATTAGGATAGCAGTCTTAATGCGTCTAGTGGGTGAGATTACACAATTGGGAGATTGGTAGTACGCACGCTAGATAGTGGACTAGTCTACGCCAGTCAGTTCCTATATTAGAGCTTGAATTCCCTGAACTCGTGATAATATCTAAGACCATGATCTTGTTAGAACTTCGTTGCATCATCGTGCATCTCTCGAAACCTGTGGTGTCTAGTTTATTGAGTTTAATCCGATAGTTAGTTAGTTAGTTAGTTAGTTAGTTTATTGAACAAATGTTCACATTCTCATCACTTATTGATTTTACACGTCTTATTCATTAACTTACTAGCTTTAGAGTTGCATCAATTCCTTGTGTTCGACCCTTGTACTATACGATCCATATTCTTGCATAAGCGTTAGTCTAGGTAAATTATTACTTGAGATTAACCACATCAAGTTTTTGGCGTCGTTGCCGGGGAATTGATTACGGATTTAAAGTTAGTATACTTTTGAACTAAGATATAGTCCTTTCCGGAGTCTTTATTTATTTTTCGTATTTTTGCTTTTGTTTTCTTTCTTATTGGGTCAATTTTTTTACCTCTCGGAGTTTAATCGAATTTTGTGTTCTTTATTTTGCGAGGAAACATGAACATCATCAAATCTTTGTATGCCGATATAGCTGAAATGAAAGATCAACTTTCCGAAATTCGTCATATGCTTTCCAACTCATACCATCCGCATCATTCAGAGCAATCATGGGAACAAGAAGTTTGGGGGTATGAAGAAGAGATCTACGAGAGTTATAATCAGCCTTTCGGGAATACATACAATTATGGGTGGAGCGATCACTCAAACTTCCCGTATAGGAACACCGATGGTATGCTAAACAGGCAACATCTATTGGGGAACTCTCAGACATGGACACAACCCCAAACTCAGAACTATCAGTCATATGTGCCTCGGCCACAGCCAAACCAATCCGAAGCAGCCCCTGACTTTGCCGCCATGTTCGCCTCCCTCCTTGAAGTATATGAGATTCAAGACAACTTGTTGATGGGAGTGAAAGCGGAACAAGAAAGCGCCAATGAGCAGATGGATGACTTCCTTAGACAATTGGACACGCAAGCTGCAGAACTTGCACATGGGGCATCACGACCACAAGAGGTTCTATCGGGAAGTTCAGAAACAAATCTTCGTGAGCATGTCAACGAAATTTGCCTAAGGGATTGTAAGACAGTTGATCAGCCTACTTCAATGTCTGAAAGGGGTGACGCATCTATCACAGTAGCGGAAACGACTGTTAACAAGCTAAAGGAGAAACTCGAGGAGGAAGAGGAGCCAAAGTACGTAAAACCAGATCCGAGGCCACCTCCATTGCCACTCCCATGACGTCAACACATGAAGAGGGTAGATCAGCCAAATCCCTCGATATTTGAAAAAGGAAAAGAATCTAACACGGCAGTGGATAAGGCTACGGACATTGATAAGCATGAGAAGAAACCCGAGATGGAAGTAGAGTTCAGCTTAATTGACACACTTGAGCAGCCGTGCACTATCGATTTGGTGTTCCCCGGCAGCATCTTTGAGAATTTAGCCGAGGAAGTTTGTGAGGAATTTCGGAATACGGATTCCCTAGATATGAATTTTATAGCAGCTGGAGAAGGATTATACAAGGCGCCAAACGAGCTGCTTGACAACAAAAAGAAGAAGGAATCTCCCGATCGGGACTTCTGCACAACCCGAGCTAAATGCGGTGCAAATCAGTACATAAACGACCCCAAGATGCCGAGAAGCTACACAAAACGTCCAGCACACAATTGGATCATTGACAAGGTATCCAAGGTGAAGATGAAACCTTCACCACAAAGGCTCACGCACCAAAAATTTCTGGAGACGCTGAAAGAAACAAGCGATGAACGCCTAAGCGGTTTCATGGAGTACACAACCGGACTTATGGACAGCTCGACCAGAATTTTTGGATGGCATGATCTAGCCCCCAACTTAGAGAACATCATGACCAATCTTAGGGAAGACATGACTGATCGTGCAAAAAACTCAACTGATCCGCGTGCTACGCCCTATCGAGCACACTATGCACGCGAGACAATACGCACACGACGACGTCGAGGACGTCCACCTGATGAGTAACATCGTGGTCAGGCTCGTAACTTTAAACAAGCGCTTCTCGAGAGGCAACCCGAGCCCCATATCCTTTAGTTATTTTGTTTTAGTTTTTTTTTAGAATTCGACTCTTATTCTTTTCACAAGCATGCGCCTTACCATCAACCCCGATGTATCGTACTGTGTCCTTTGGATTGTGTGACTTTTGTTACAGGTTTTCCACTTTGAAATCATCCACAACATAAAGAAAGACGCGTACGCCCAGCTACATCAACTTGGGACAGCAAGCACGCATCAGGTGCACACATTCCTATTTATAGTATTTTTCCCTGAGTTTTTGCGTGTTAGTTATTCTCTTAGGTATTGAACACCGGGACGGTGTTCCGTTCAAGTCTGGGGGTATTCTTTGAATGTCATGATTGTGATTACGATTTAGATGTTGATCAAAAATAAAAAAATAAAAAAAAAGAAAAAAATCAGAAAAAAAAAGCAACATCTTCACTCCGCTAAGGTTACGAGACCTTATGAGTGTGCCAATTGGCAACCTAGGTCTAAGTAGAAGGTTGTTCTCTTCAACTCCGACGTCCTAGAAACCGAGTGCGAATTTTCAGATAAAAAAAATGTGTGAAAACCGAAAAAAAGAGAAGAAGAAAAAGAGAACCGAAAAAGAAGAAAAATAGTTGTCTTAAGAATGGTATCAAATTGTTTGTGCATTAGAATAGGTATGGAGATTACTTGAATGTTGTCTAGGGATTAGTGAAATGAACTCAGGATATGCGTAGGACTGCACTGTTAGTGGCTTTCGGTAGATAGGGGTCTAAATTCGGTACGCTTAGATCTATGTCTAACTCCTCTCTTGCTTCTTTCTAGTCTTGCTCGAGGACGAGTAAAGGTTCAAGTCTGGGGGAGTTTGATAACGTCAATTTTGTTCTAGTATTTTCATCTATTTTCATAGTTAGTTTCATCATTCATTTGATTTTACCAAGTGTTAAGCATCATGATCATCCCGTTTTCAGTCATTTTGGAGCTAAACGACGTGCACGAGACAAAGTACAAACATCGAAGATCATCACGGGACAAACGGGACGAGAATCGGCAAAGAATAGCCACTACCCGCGCGGTAATTCCCTAGTCCGAGCAGGCATTTGTTACGGCGATTTTGTCCAGCGAATTGTGCACGAGTCAGGCAAGAAATACCACGCCCGGGGCCTCAGCCCGAGCGGGCATCAATTCAGCCCGAGCGGGCAGCAGCTCAGCCCAAGCACGCAGCCCTCAGCCCGAGCGGGCTGCCTCTTTTCCATCGCGTTCTTGCGCGATCTTCCGTGTCATACCCGAGCGGGTCACTTACACTGCCCGCACGGGTCGCGTTCGTCACCTGCAACTCCAGATAAGTTAATTTGACTTAAAATAAATAGGAGTTTGTTGGGGACTTATACAATAAGGAAAACGCCTTTAGAGAAGAGGAATAAGTGATATTTCGCTAGAGGAAGTAATGGAAACGTTGCCAACTTAATCAAGTAATGGAAAACTCAATGAAAGGCAAGAAAAGAGGGGTGGCTGCTGTAACAAAGAGAGGAGAGAGCTTGAGGGACGAAAGAGAGAAACCAAGAGAGAAAAGAGAGCACACGTTGAGAGAGAGAAGGAGAGTAGAACGCACACACAAGGGCAAGGACGGAGCGATGAAGCTGGAGCGCGGAGGAGCTATTGAAGACGTCGGTAATAGAATAGGGAGGAATCTCATTCGTTATCAATGTTGAATATAATTATCTTTTGTGCTTCGTTTTCTAAGTTCATATCCGAGTAGGTCCATAGCCATAGGTTAGAGAGCTTGGTCGATATATAACGAAATCTTGTTCTTAATGCTTGGTGATTCTTAATGATTTTGTTCTTGTACGCCACTCAAATGAATGATCATAGAAGTTTAATGAATCAACGCCAGGGGATTAGACTTTGGAACTTAGCCATGAATTAGGATTTAATCGGTTTAGAATCTACGTCAGATCGATTGATTGAATCTAAGGATTAGGATAGCAGTCTTAATGCATCTAGTGGGTGAGATTACACAATTGGGAGATTGGTAGTACACACGCTAGATAGTAGACAAGTCTACGCCAGTCATTTCCTATATTAGAGCTTGAATTCCCTGAACTCGTGATAATATCTAAGACCATGATCTTGTTAGAACTTCGTTGCATCATCGTGCATCTCTCGAAACCTGTGGTGTCTAGTTTATTGAGTTTAATCCGATAGTTAGTTAGTTAGTTAGTTTATATTTGTTCGCATTCTCATCACTTATTGATTTTACGCGTCATATTCATTAATTTACTTGCTTTAGAATTCCATCAATTCCTTGTGTTCGACCCTGGTACTATACGATCCGTATTCTTGCGGAAGCATTAGTCTAGGTAAATTATTACTTGAGATTAACCACATCATTGAACGTACCAGAAAACTCTAAAAAGTTTCTAAGGTGCTGATGGGGATCTTCATGATTTCCACCCATGAATTGATTCTGATAAAGCATGTCGATCATTGCATGCTTATTCAAACTACTATCTAGCAACAGCAGGCATCCGTATAGCAGTCTGAACGTTGTTCATTTTCGGTACCACATAATATCTGAGGCGACGTGACGGAGTAGCATGTGGTTCTCGCGGTTGAGGTACGAGTTGTTGTTGCTGCAAATGCCCCAAATTACCGTTAAATAATTAAGGTTATCTATGGCCGTTCTGATTATCAATCTCTCGTTGATCTGACAATTCTACTTTCCTTTCTTCCTTGCCCTTTCTTAGTTGTCTGTAAGTTCGCTCGATCTCGGGGTCGATTTGAAATAGACTCGAAGCACCTTGAGATCTGGTCATAAACCAACAAAGAATAAATAAACGGAATTAGGTAGAAAGAAACAAAAGAAAAGAAAACAAAAAGAAAAAACGAAACAAGTATGATCCTAGGTTCGAATCTAAGACGTGTTGACAATAGTCCCCGGCAACGGTGCCAAAAACTTGATGTGTTCCAAGTTAAACTAAATAAACCTAAACTACCCGCAAGTGCATGGCACATGTGTAGTACTCTAGGTGTCAATCCCACATGGACTACGCAACACAAATTAAACCCAAACTACGAATCAAACTTGCAAACAATGAATATTGGTTTTAAGAATGAAATAACTAAAAACAATAAACTAATGAGTTCTTAACAATGAGACAAATGTACTAGGATTACGATTTTACCACAAGACTGCCGAAACCAACAATCAACCTATCTAATCATGCATTCCCAATCAAGTTATCTAAGGCAGACGATCCTAATAACATATATACCCTCTCTCAAGGTATAGACACGTGATCTAGTCAAGTTATCCCCTAATTTCATGACTAACAGCTTAAACTAAACTCGTGTGTCATATGATTCATCCGTTTTACCCTCAACCGCTACTACCCTACTTTCGTGGTCTAGCCTCAGTTGTTCTAAGCCTGATTATCCAGAATTAGAATTCTCTTTTCGGTCCTTCTCCTAAATTCCTAAAACATGCATCTACTTGTCCTTTGTAAACACAAGTCAATCAAGTACTCAGACAAAGAATAGATAAATGAAAATGGTAAATTGCATTCAAAGATAAATCAAAATGGTTCTGAGATAGCCATGGGCTAATCCATTCTCCTAGAACAAAACGAATACTCGCTCATGCGTCCAAAAACAAACAACATAATCGAAATAGATAGTTTAAGGAACATAAAACCCAAATGAAACTGAAGTCCTGGATTGATATCCAATGCTCCTTGAATGTCTCTTGCCAAAAACTCACGAACAGCCCTCTTCCTCTCTGCAACTCTCTCTATAATTCTATGCTTTAACGTGTGTTGTTCATAACCGAAATTAATCTTCCCTGCTTTGACCCTTTTCTTTTCTTTCCTCTTCTCCTCTCTTTCGTTTTCTTCTTTTTTCCCCTTTGGTCGCACTTTTCCATTCTTTCCCGTGATCTTCCTTTTCTTCTCCATGGCCAAAATCTTGCCTTTTATGTGCTGCAGGTCCACGTGTCTCCATGCCCGGCAATGTAGGATGTTGAGCCTGATCGGGCACCTCAGGCAAATTGATGAGCGGTCGGGCTTTCTACACATCTGAGCCGTGCTGAACATTCGAAAATGTTTGCTGTCTCACAAGCCCGATCGTGCATGAGGTTAAGCTCGGTCCTCTAGGTTCTCTTTTGTGTTGCCCGATCGTGCAACATAGGAGCCCGGGTCGTGCTGCATGTTCGGGGTTAGTTTCTGTTTCAAGAGCCCGGTCAGGCTGCTATTGATGCATGGTGGTGCAGGTGGTTGCATTCCATGCACGATTGTGCTGATGAGGTGAGGTCGGTTAGGCATGCATGTTGCTTGATGAGCCCGGTCGGGCTAGTAGTGTTCAACGGTCGGCCACTCCATTCCCTCATGTGCTCGTTCGTGCTATGTATTGTGCTCGGTCGTGCAGGTTGTTGTCTTGTCGTTTCTCGTCCCGTTTGCTTCATTACGATCCCCGATCCTAGTACTTTGTATGAAGGATATAAGTATATTATTGTTCTAAGGGCATATCTGTAATTTCTCTCTTGTAATTAGGGTTATATCCTTTAAACACTTGTATATATAGCCGTTTTGGCTAATCTGAAATGGTATTGCAAATTCAAAATATTCATATGGTATCAGAGCAAAAACCGTCTCACGACGAACCCTAATTGCTCACGGTCTCTTTCTCGACCGGCCGCCCTCCCTCCGTCGTCGCACCATCACCGGTCCGGCCGCCCTCCCTCCGCCGTCGCACCATCACCGATCCGGCCGCCCTACCTTGGCCCAGCTGCTCCTCCGCTGCCCCACCAGCACGAACCCCTCTTGCCCTAGCGATCCAGATCGCTCGCGCCGCATCGCCTCATCCGTCCGCATCGCCCGCTCGTTCAGCGTCGCCTCGCCCGTTCGTGTCGCCCTCCTGCACCGTGTCCTGCACTCATGTCGCACATTCCGGAGCCCTCCAATCGCAACGAGTCTGTGAGCATGTTCGATCCGCAACAGCCACAGAAACTCCTTTTC
>CM071873.1:10368272-10378346 GCA_036759665.1 Gynandropsis gynandra
CAAACGTGTGCTTCGTTACCTTGCTGGCTCTCGTGCACAAGGTATCTTTCTTGCAGCTCAAAATACCTTGTCTCTTCATGCTTACAGTGATGCGGATTGGGCTGGTGACTCCTCTGACTTCAAATCCATGGGCGCATACATTGTTTATCTTGGCAAGCATCCAATATCATGGTCCTCCAAGAAACAAAATGGCCACTCACGATCCTCCACCGAAGCGGAGTATCGGTCAGTTTCCAACACCTCGGCTGAAATTTGTTGGCTCGGCAATCTTCTCATGGAACTTGGCATTACTCTCACGTCGGCACCAACTATCTTTTGTGATAATATTGGAGCTACTTATCTTAGTGCCAATCCGGTGTTCCACTCTTGTATGAAGCATCTTGCACTTGATTACTTCTTTGTTCGTGGACAAGTTGAAGCGGGTACACTTTGAGTCTCTCATGTGCACTCCAAAGATCAGCTCGTCGACATCCTCACCAAACCTCTACCACGGTTACCATTTCATGAGTTATGTTCCAAGATTGGCATCACCTCGGGGGATTCATCTTGCGGGGGCGTATGAAGGATATAAGTATATTATTGTACTAAGGGCATATTTGTAATTTCTCTCTTGTAATTAGGGTTATATCCTTTAAACACTTGTATATATAGCCGTTTTGGCTAATCTGAAATGGTATTGCAAATTCAAAATATTCATACTTTGTCCCGTGTACGTTCTTTAGCTTCAAAATGAACGATTTGCATTATAAACTGTAAGAACACGAAAACACGAAATTGATAAAAACATGTACAAAATCGTACGTAAACATCGCATCTATATCATAAACATCTCTAAAATCATGCGAAAAATACGTATAAAAACAAAACGATCAGAGCTAAGTACAAATACATGCAAATCACATGCCCTCCAATTTTTACATATTATTTGTATTTATTAAATACTATTTAAAGAAAAATAATATATTATTTATATACTATATTTATCAGTATTTACTATTTTTACCAAATTAATATGTCTTTTATTATAAAATAAAAAATTATTTTTAAAAAATATTATAAAAATATGTTAATGTATTCAACATTTTATTTGATATTCGGTTAAAAAATTACATTTAATATTTTGATATTTAATAAATTTTTATTTGAACTAATGTTTTTTATATTTTAGATATTTTATTTGGTTTGAGTATGATTAACATATAAAATTAATATGTTATAACTCTTTTAAATTAAATGGTTTAGTTCGCGAGGCAACTTGTTTATTGGCGAGCTAAAGGGGAGCTGAGCTAAGTTGGGATTTTCTAGCTCATTTTAAAATGAGCCGAGTTGAACCAACTCGTTTTTCTTGTGAGGTGAGCCAAGCCACTTCATTTTACACCACTATTCATATCGATCGTGAATAACTCAAGCATCTAAAGGATAATAAAAGCTTAATTGTAGGCACGTCAAGTGGGTGGAATTCATAAAGACCTTTTCATACATAATCAAATACAAGCAAGTTAAGGTGAATATCGTGGTAGACACATTACCTACACATTATGCATTGATTTCTAATGTACATGCTAGGTTTATCGGATTCGAGTATGTAAAGGAGCTATATGATTTGGATAATCATTTTGGCGATATATTTAAATCATGTGACAAGGTTATGCCTACCTGAATATTCTATACGGAATTATATTGGTTCGTGAGACACATAGGGGAAGAATAATGGGAATTTGAAAGCATTTGTGGAAGATGTGTGACGTGTAAAAAGTTCAAATTCCTAGTGCATCATGGACTAACATATCAATGGATTTGGTATTAAGACCTAGGTGTAAATCTGGAGATGACTCAATGTTTTCATAGTTGATAGAATTTCCAAGATGGTTCATTTCATTGCATGTCATAAGGTCAAAGATGAATCACATATGTTATTTAAATATATTGTACATTTGCATGGAAGGTGTAGGACTATTGTGATAGATAGGGTGCTAAGTCTTTTAGTTATTTTTTAAAACATTGTGGACTAAGTTAGGAACAAAATTTTTGCTTTCCGCTACTTGTGACCCGCAAACTGACAAACCAATGGAAGTGTGTTCAATAGGGCCTTTTTAATCTTATTGTGTGAGTAATCTTAAGATGTGAGAAGTCTGTTGATAACACGCAATCCGTTATAGTTTTTATATCATTCTTAGGTCTAGTTTAGAGTAGATTATTCATATTTCATTCATTTATTGAGTATATTCGGAGACTTTATCCACATTTCGTGTTTTGCGTAGGAAATGAAGACACGAGAAGAAACACGAGTGCTTTTGGCAATGTAACCCCGGAAACGTAGGTTCAACTTGTGCGAGGCGACGGATGGAAGTGAGCACTCAAACACAGAGCGAAAGGAGCGGAAACAACACCTCAAGTCATGCCCGCTCGGGTGGAGTGAGAGTGCCCGGTCGGGTTGATTGCTACCAAATATCCCCGTAGCTTCACACGACTCGGGCACTCAAGGAACACGACCTGGGAGGTGTGCCCGCTCGGGTCCATTTGGTGTGCCCGCTCGGGCTCATTCATGTCAAGAAAACCCCGTAGGTCTACACGACTCGGGCTGATGAAGCACACGAGCGGGTATGGTGCCCGCTCGGGCTCATTTGTGTGTACACGGTCGGGCAAAGGCCTAACTTCGTTACTTCATTAGGCAAACTCTCGACACCCATGGTGCTTAGCTATAAGTTTATTCTCTTCGATTTAGTTTAGTTTAGCTTAATCACAATCCAAACTTTAGTCATCTCACACGTCTATTCAATTAGTTTAATAGCTCATTAGTCGCATTAACTCCTTGTGTTCGACCCTAGTTACTACACGATCCGTATTCTTGCGGAAGCGTTAGTCTAGGTAATTTATTACTTGAGTCTGCGCACATCATCTGTCTACCACAAGTTGATTTTAAAAACAATAGGACAGCTCATAGTGCTACACAATTTTAACCTTTTGAAAATATGTATGATTTTACTCCGCTTACACTGTTACATATGGTTCCTTTACCGTCATTTGAGTTTACTAATTTTGATAGCAAGAAAAAATCAAGTTTTTTGAAATGGATATATGAGAATACACATGCAAAAATAGAGAAGCGAATGGAGAAATACACCAAACATGCAAACAAGAGATGAAAGAAGGTGGCCTTTCAACTTGACAATCTTGTGTGGATTCATTTACGCAAGGAACATTTTCCTCAGCAACGTAAATCTAAGCTCATGTCTCGAGGCGACAGACCAATCAAAGTTATTTGACCGCATCAACGATACTACCAACAAAATTGAACTACTTGGTGAGTATAGCGTTAATTCAACTTTCAATATTGCTAACTTGTGTCATTTTATAAATGAATATCTTATTTATGGTCAAAATATTTTGATTAATGAGGGAATGATGAGGACAAGACTCGAAACAAGATACCAAATACACACGGATCGCTTACGAGGCCTTGAGCTAATAGTAGGCCTGGCTAAATTGGTTTTTTGGTTCTGGTGTAATCTTTGACCTCAACCCCTCGCCCTGAGTTGATGATCCTCGTTGGGATTGTTTTTACTCTTCTGTTGTTTGAAAAATAATAGAATGTTATATAAAATCAAATTTATAAATTTATAATTTGAATTTCATTTATCGTCTTCTAGCTATCCTTAGCTATTTCTTTAGTTATGCCGCGGACCCATGTTTCGTTTTGTTTATTATGGATCTGTTGCATTAACTCCAATAGACTCATAGGTCATTCGTATTCTTGTTGTTGCAAACAAGCATAAAAAATATTGGATTGGAAAAATAATTAAAATGTTAAATATTGTAAAATAATTTACCAAGTCATTAAAGGCTTTCATAAATGTCTTCACCCAATATGAGAGTCACCTGGTCAATGACATATGTTGGCACTATTTATAGGTGCCATATTTATCTCAATGGGTTGTTTCTCCTCAAATTACAGAGATCAATGCATCGTCTCCTATCATTCAAGGGAGACAACTCGATAAGCAAAAAAGAATTCATGTATTGAGTCTCGTTAAAAGTGGTAAAAAGAGAAGTAGGCGAGAAAAAATATAGATACATATGTTCAACATGTTGATGTGGAAAGTAGTTCAAGTGACTGCTCAGAGTACAACATACTAAGGACAAAGATGAACAAAAAAATTGAAGATAACCAAATATTCATGTCTAGAAGATTAAAAGTTTTTTAAAAGTACCAAGTATTTTTTATTATTAAATTTATTAATATAATATTTATTTTAAGATATTATACATAATTTGACATTGACATTTATGCAATATAATATTATTACTTTAATTCACCCAACAAAGTGAAATTTAAGGCGGGATGATGAGATGAAGTGAAAGTGTAACTAAAAAAGTAAAATTTGTTTGTTTGTGTATTTCAGAATATGTTTTCTATTAATATCTTACGATATGGTTCTAACACCGAACAACCATCAAACTGGGACAATAGTAACTAGGTCGGGACTTACTTTTTTTTTAATGAAATGTGTATAATAATAATAATCACAAACTTAATTTCTTACTATATGGTTCCGACACTGAACAATCATCAACCTTAATATTTTGCAAATTGCATTTTTTTACCTAGGATCAACGTCTTCACCCTAGGCAGGATATCATAACTAGGGGTCTAGTTTTCTCATCTCTATCAGTCAATCATTTCTCCACATCAGAAATTCTACACCTAAAAGAACCAACTTCTGCATGCAAACCAACTGTTATCTCTCTCAACAATTAGAGTTCAAACTTTCGACTATTTAGATGCAGTAATATAATCTTAGACTTCATCTTGAGGTTTTTCATCACCAACAACGAGTTTTGTCCCAATTTTTCTTTTGGCCCTTCAGCCTTGAGTGCGTCGATACTTGAGTTCCTTGATGACTAGGGCACCCAGTAACATTCTAGGTTTTGACATCAACCTCGAGTATTTCTTCCAAACATATTGACTCACTTGTCGACAACAATTCAATCACTTGCTGAAAACTTTATCTATCTCGTCCTTTAAATGGATATCTTAATTAGCATCAATCCCCATCCTTTTACTCGAGGACGCTCTCAACATTCTAAAAATATTGAACAAGATATAAAAAATAGTGTTAAAAAAATTGTAATAAAAATGGGCTAACAAAATTGAGGCAAAAAATGTGCGACCACGAAACTTTGACATCAAAACCTTGACAACAAAACTGTGATCTAAATTATCGAGTTTACACTTTTAGGCCATACTAGTATTGATACAATACCTTGTTGAGTCAATGTTTTTCAATGTATCATTTAGCGGATAACACTTCCTCTTCATGGTGAATTTTTTGCATATCCTTGTGCAAGATGATCAGATGAATGCTATGGATTTATCGACCTCCTCATTCCACACATCTTCAATGAGATGTTTGAGGCCCTCGAATGGTAAGAGCTACAAGAATAAAATAATGTATCTAAAATTCATTAGCTATACAAGATTTACTTTAACTCAACTCCTTTATCATTGGCATGATGACAAAATCTAGGACGTTCCATGTTGGTGTTGGTTTATTATGTTTGTTAAGGTAATTGTTGACTTTACCTTACACATGTTCAAAGTTGCGCCTTCCCACAAAACCTTATCACATTCATCCAAGAAATTCGCAATCAAAATTATGAATGAACTTATAATTCACTATGTTGATGATCTACCACATTATGGAACCAATAAAGTCGATATGTGGAGTCTATCATGGAAATCTTCTTTCGGAATGTTAATCAACATTTCTTTCACCATATGCCTTGTTGGTGGGCTCCATTTGCAATAATACTTCCTTCTAAAATTTTGTCTTTTAAAAATGTTTTAGTTTAATGTGCAATACAAGTATAGTAAAAAATCGAAAATAAAACTATTAGAAATACTAAAACATGATGAGTTTTGATAGTGTAGAGAGAAATATGATTATTAGTGATAGTTTATGGGGAATAGAATAAGTGAAAAAGTTGAGGGGAATAAGATTAAAGCGCAATAGTAATCAGTTATTTCAATAAATCATTAATATTATTTCTTTGCTACTAAGTTTATATTAAGTATTTTAATTAATTGTAGATTAAGATCAAATATAATCCTACCAACCTCTTATGAAAAAAATTCAAATATACAAGACTGGTTTTATGTTTGCTTACACGATTTAACATTATGTCTAGATGCACCATATCGGCCACAATGAATTTTGGTTCTATGTTTGTTTAACTTGGATCTGTTCTTCTGTGGAGATTTGTTTGGATCCTTTCTAAATTATATTTGGATTGCACAAATTTATACGATCGAGCGTTTTGTAATCATGAGCCTATTATGTAGTTGGAAATCATTTCATATTTTTTTATCGTTTTGTAATCGTTATAATTTTATGTTTTCGTTCATGTTGAAGATATTTGAATTTAAAATTTTTTTATTTAATATTTTTTAATCAATACTATTCAAATTAATATGTTACATTAATAAATTTTAAATGTAATATGTTGCGTTTAGAAGTTTAAATGTAATATATTGTGTTTATAAATTTTATAAACTTTAGAGAAAAATAAAAAAATAAATGTAATATATTGTATTTATATCTTATTTACATATTTTAGGGGAAATAAGATTTATTTTTATACTTTAGAAGATATAAGATAGTTTAATAAATTTGAATCTGTTATATAATAAATTTCTAATATAATATATTTAAGAAATTTAGAAGAAAAATAGATTGAATGTATAATTTTTAAGGAGAATAAATTAAAAGTCCTATACTTAAGAGGAATAAAATATTTAATATATTTTTAATGAGGAAAATAGAGTGAGTTTTGATAATTTAAGAATATAATTAAAAGAATAGGATTAAAACCCAATAATCAGGCGAACAGGCCCTTTATCCCTTATCATAAATTTTCTAAAATTATCGTAGCCCACCAAGCCCATTTGGCGTATTTTTACAAATTGGCCACGCAAAATCCAAAACAAATTGATATAAGAGGCAAGATTTTTCGTTATGCCTTCTTATTTACTTACCCTTCTTTTCGCAGGTGGACGTCTACGGATAAACGGCAAACATGAACGCCACCAATTTCTGGACTTCTTCTCAGTAGTAAGCTTCTCGGTATGAAATCTAACAAAACCCTAAAAAAATATTTTCTTTTTTTGCAAATTTGGCCTTTATTTTGGATTTCTATACCCATAAGACGTCCGAGTAGTTCATCCTCAGGACAAAGAACAAGGAATTACCCTCGAAGATTTTAAGCTCAACATGTCTTATTGTATGTTTCTTCTACTAAATTTATCTTTCCGGTCTTGCAATTCGTTGGTCTGATTCTTTTCATTATCGTTTATCATCAATAAATACTAGGTTAACTTCTCTCTGGCAGCAATGGCAACACAACAAGGTGTGCAAGAACAGAGAAACTGGGCAGTGGAAGCGTTGCAAAGAAGGCTTGCTGCTGCAAAAGCTCAGCTTCTTCAGGAACAAAAGAAAAATGAGAGAGACAAGAAGGAAACTCTTGGTGCAGATTTCCCTTCAAAAGACTCGGATAAAGCTGCTTCACAGCTCAGCTCCTCCAGCACATTAGCTGCAAAAGGTCTTAGATTTTCGAGTTCTATTGATGTTTGGTGTTCATACTTTAAATTTATTGTCTATGTTTGTGACAGAAATTTGTTTGTAGATGTGAAGGAAGATGGTTTTGCTTATGCACCCCTCGCCTATCCCATCAATGAGAATTTGTTGATGACTAACGTTAAGGTAAAATTAGATATTTAAGGTGAAGAACCTACTCCATTCTTCCGAGAACAGCATGTTCTATTTGCTTAGTTTCTGCTTGTGTCATGCAGTTTTCTAGTGCAAAAGGAAGCATCGTTGATAAGGTTTTGCATGACCTCCTCCAAAGCGGAGATTCAGCTCGGAAGTACTTGCAAGGTTTTAGAAATGTGAAACTGGACAATTGGATCCTCCTCGATAATTTTGTCCGATCACGCGTTTCATCCTCGAGCTCTACAAAGGCCTCACAGAAAAATTCGAAACGCTCTAAAAGGCATTTGTCTATGAAACAACTAAAAAAAACTGGTGCTTTGCAGTTGCCTAAAGATCACCAAAAGTGAGTTCTATGCAAACTTTCTGAAGCTATCTCTTGCTGTCGTAGAAATTGAACTGGCTTATTATGGTTTAATGGTGTTTTTGTCTTTCTTGAAGATGCATTCAACAAAGTGTTTCTCGTATCTGCTAATCCTTTGCACTGGATGTTCATTAGTTTGTTTGCTTTATGAATGCAGATTTGACTTGTTTAAGCCAATGCATAAAATGTGGGAAGGATACATGATGCAACTCATCAAAGCCACAGGGTAAGCCGCTTGTCTGATCTCGGCAATTATATCTGAGAGATTGTTAATTCTAAGCTTGGACACAATTCTAAAACTTTATTCGGGTTTTGCAGGAAAAACCAGTTGGTTCAATCTCTTATCTCTGCAGATCTTCATGGTGCTTACGTTCTTGGTAAGCCTGTATTGTTTACTAGACATTTGTACTACTAGGATTAGGAAGAATCTTCTACTATGTCGGGCTCATCACATCATATGTTGTCGCCACTGATTCTTCTTACTGACCGGATCAATCTGTTTCACTTGTGGTAGTTGCCGAGTGCAAAGTAGAATCATTAAATGGCGTACATGGGATATTAGTGTGTGAGACATCCGAGACATTTAATATCATCACCAGAGACGATAAACTTCGAGGTATCCCCCACCGACCTGCTTAAGCTCCATCTATTCAATTTCACAAATGTCCAAAATCCTTTGTTGCCTCTGCAAAGTCAGCTTAATGGGGTTAACATTATCGAATGAACTGCAGTTGTACCAAAGAAGGTCTCAGTCTTCGTCGTCCAAATAGAATGTTGGAAAGTTACATTACAGGGTGACAAGCTAACATCAAGAAGCCCTGCTCTTCAACGTTGATGATTGGTGAACCAGTTTTGTCTTATCTGATGATCTTAGCGTAGGGCCGGGGTAGTATAGCATTTGTTTAGGCGACCATTTGATGGATTAGTGTGTTAAATCTTCAATTAAGATTTAACAGTTTCTCTATCTTTGTACTAAAACAAATCTTTAGCTTAATTTTCAATGCAATTGATTCAATTCTATTGTCAGCTTCATTTTTACTGTACCTTTAGATCTAATTTGTTTCCACGGACACACGCAGCAAACGTATCTGCATCACCATGTCTTCCCAAGATCCTCATCCTTATTTCTCACTCAGATTCTAGAATCTCCCACACCCCACTCCTCTGGTTCTACACAGTTCCAATTTCATAGAAAGATAAATCACGCGGACTCAGTCTAGCAAAGAAGTTGTATCATCCAGAGTGAGGTGTGCGGTCATAGAGGAGGTTTAAAAGACTTGTTTCTATTATGTATCTCATTAAGACACGTCTTTGTTTTCGGTGATTATTTTGGAAAATTTCTACAGTTAAACGGATAAACGAGTTCCAGATAAATAGTATCAGAAAGGATGATCTAATGGAAAGTATATTGTGTAGGGTCCGCTGTCACTGTTTAGAATTTCTGGAGGTGACTGTTAAGAACAATCACTTTCCCCGCAACTTTTTCTAAACCAAACAAAAACCTCACCAAACCTTATTTCACCAAGCCTATTTATAGTCAATTACAAAAATGCTAAAGATTGTCTTTCTTGAATTGTTTCTAATCTTGTCCATCTTAGTTTGTGGAATCTTGAATGGTTTCTCCTAACTGTGTTCTATCAATGCTTTCTCTCGAAATTTTGATACAAGCACCGAGGCTTTAGCCGCAAGTATGGTCTGCGTTGAGTCGGTAGAAGGCCTAGGGGGCACTCTCTAGCCGAAACTCGATGATGGTGAGGGCGGACGAAGGGGAACAGGCCAAAGGGGCGCTCGTTCGGTCCTTCAAAGTGATGGTGAGGAAGGGTAGATCGTAGGACACCACGAAGGCTGCGGAAAGGACCTTCGATACAGTCACACGTTCGGTTTGGACTCCCGGAGCACAAAGCGAACTAGGGTTGCGAGTCTCGCAGAGATAAAGAAATACTC
>CM071873.1:10435320-10460209 GCA_036759665.1 Gynandropsis gynandra
GAGGCTTTTCCATGCTCAATCTCGTCCCGTTTGTCCCGTGATGATCCCCGAAGTTGCTCCTTAGCTCCGTGCATGTTCCTTTAGCTCCAAAATGATCCAAATACGCGTAAAGACCTGTAAGAACATGAAAAGCACGAAAACAAGTAAAACGGATACGGAATCATACGTAAAGCATCACATATATATCGAAAACGTCTCCTAAATCATGCAAGAAATACGTATGAAAACGAGATGATCAGCCTTAGCCTAATTGCTGTAGATGATGCAATGAAGCAACTGGAAAACATCTTCTATACATAGAGACTTATCAAAGAGAAGGTGTGTAGCGTCACCATCGATGATTGAATTTGCATGAATGTGGCAAGCGTTGCGCTTATTAATATATTAGGGCTCATCACCACAAAGCATCCATAGCCTTATAAGCTTCGGTGACTAAACGACAATGTGGAGACTAAGATACATTATCAGGTAAACGTTTTTTTCAGTATTAGCAAGTACAAATATAATGTTCTATGTGATGTTGAACCGATGAAGGTTGGACACTTATTGCTTAGAAGGCCATGGCAATTTGATACACAAGCTCAACACGACAGCTCCACCAAAAAAATACACGTTCAAATTGAAGGAGAAACAAGTCCGATTAACATCCCTCACGCCCAAGGAAGTCCATGAAGACCAATTGCCCCTAAAGAAAGGAGAAAGACATGAGAGAATATGTGACCATGAGGTATACCACAAAATTAGTGAGGTCTTGAGAAAAACAAGAAAAAGGCCTGTGAGCGTAAACCCGTGATCAAGAATTTCTTTCAATGAGAGCAAGTGATACTGTTACAACATTCTTGTTACGTTAGCTAATGAATGATCTCACGCGCAGAGAGGTGACACATCCTAATGAAATCATTCCTTTTTCTACTGTTGATCTTAAATGGTTGCAGGGTTCCAAAGATGGGGTTCCAAATAAAGAACCACTTGATAAGGAGCTAGATGTGGAAGCAACAAAGACGCCTTGTAACTAGTGGACAAAAAAAAAGGCTCAAATCACAACATACATTCCCCATCAAGCACATTACAAGTTTTGTTCTTTATCGCACTCACTTGGCCCGTTTTGATGTAGCTAAACGACTGAATTTTACAAAAAAATCCTTTTAAAGGAAGGGGGTGATAAGAACGAGGTCATGGATTCACCATGGATCATACAAAGGCCAATTACGAGGGTGAGAGCAAAGGAGTTGAAAGATATCCACACTCCAATGGACATGGAAAGACACTTCATGATGGGACGAGGATTTCAAGAGGAGCTAAGTCAAGACTACAAGGTCCACCTATAAGGGGAAAAGTTTGGGAGGAGTGAGAAGCTTGAGGAGCTAAAGGCGCTTGGCCCAAGTAGGAATTTGCTCGACCCAAGCAAACCCACAAGACAAGAGAGGGGCGATGTGCACAACCTGAGAATAGGAGTGCTCGACCCCAGTGAACCCATTGGACCAGTGGAGCATGAAAAAAGATTGATCGCTCGGCTCGAACACTACGGATCTCTAATAAGATCGATATTCCTTTAGTTCATCCAAGAACAAGAAATCAACACAAGATGTCAAGAAACAAGATCAAAGATGAACAACAAGAAGGAAAGAAGTGAAAGACTAACAAGAATGTAACGACCATTAAAGTGTTTAAGTTCTTGAATTAGTTCTTGAGGTCATGTAACAAATTAATAGTCTTGAATCTTAGTGTAGTGGCTAAAAAAGCCCTATGGATGTTCATAATAAAGATCAGAAAATTATAGGTAAGTATCTTTGGAGATTGGTGATCTCGAATACACCAAGTACATTCAAACTCATTCTTTTCTTTTCAAATCCATTTCTTAGCTCAAGTTCGTTTGGTTCTTATCATATTGGTATCAGAGCCTAAGGCTGCGAAGATTACTTGAAGAGGGGATAATGCTGCAAGAGCAGCAAAAAGAGATGCAGTGACATCCCCGGTGACATTAACCAATGAGCAGTTCACAGCCTTGCTCAATAAGATGGCATCAATGAAGGAATCTTTGGAGACAGTAATAAAGATAGCAAGCCAATGGAATGAGAGTAGACATGATGGAGAAAAGACAGAGGCTGGCGAAGAAAGGACAAAGCAGTGGAGGCACCAATCAAGAACAAATATTTTTTAACAACTTACAAAATGCAATCCAGAAAGCTGGAATTCCAATGTTCACTGGTGAACATCCGGATGATTGGATAGAGTAGAGAAGTTCTTTGGTTTAGGTGACACTCTTGAATGGAAGAAGGTGGACATAGCCTTGGCTCACATGGATTCCAGATCGCCTTATTCTGAGAGGATGGGCTAATCTTAAGAGCAGAATTGTAAGAGTTTCAAAAGTATAGTTGATGGGTTAGTCTTGAAGCAAATGATGAGGATAAGGCAGACTAGATCAGTACTAGAATACCTCCAAAATTTTGAAGAATTGGCAGTAGCAGCACCCCAACTACCTGATGATGTATTTGAAGATGCATTCTTGAATGGACTAAAGACGAGTATTCAAGATCAGGTATTGAGATACAAACACCTTGCCTTAGAGGAAATTACTAATCTTGCAATTATGATTGAGGCTCAGGAGACTAAGGATTCTCATTACAAAGCTGATATCTCTAGATCTAGTGGACCTACAACTAACACTAGACAGTTTCACAGCAATGTACAAAAGCCTGTGAAAGGAGTCACTGCAGTTTTACCTGAGATCTCAACTTCTAAGATTGCTGCAAGAAGAGGAAAAAGTTTTTCGATAACGTCTAAATTTTTCTAATTATTTCATCTATTTTCATAGTTATTTTTATCATTTATTTGGACTTTACTGAGTATTAAATACAATTTAGTTTTCATCTAGTGTTTTCTCGTCTTTTGCAGGAAATGAGATATCGGGTTATAAACATGAGCAAATGTTGGGAAATGTTAGCAAAACTACTTCAAACTCAGTTGTACACACTCAACTTCCAAGCTCCCTTTGATCACAAAAATGGAAACAATGGCCACCGCACACAAAAATGGAAACAATGGCCACCGCTCACAAAAATGGAAACACGGCTGGTACAAAATGGAAATTTCTGGTTGTTGGAAAAACAATTGGAATACCATGGTTGAAACATGAAAAGGAAATGTGGCTTACACAAAATGAAAGCAGGCCACTAGAATACAAAATGTAAAATGCCAACCGTTGCAAAAAAAAATAGAAAACAAAGCTACTGCACAAGAATGGAAATCGATTGGAGCAACAAAATGGAAATCAGCTGGAGCAAGAAAAAGGAAACCAAAGTCTGCAAAGCTAAAGAGAAGACAGGAAACATTCGCTGCACAAGAAGAAAAGGAAACAGCTGCTGCACAAGATGAAAGGAAATTGAAGAAAATGGAAACCGAGAAAAAGGAAACAAGTAGAGAAGAGGAAATCAGCACGAAAAGGAAAGGAAGAGCTTAGATTCGGCCAAGAGGAGTTTGGACAGACAAAGGGAAGCTCGAGGAGGACAATTTGGAGCTAAATAAGAGAAGGGAAGATATTTTTGTTTTATGTTTAGCGACTAGTTTCGTAGCTACGGGTTACAGTTTTGCCAATATGTAATGAAGGCTTATGCTTAATGCTTGGTGGTTCTTAATTCTTTTATTCCTATACGCAACTTGAATAAATGATTATGGTATTTTTCAGATTGATTGGTTGTTTTTAATGCTTTTATTCTTGTATGCCACTTGAATGAATGGTTATGGTATTTGATCATTTTCAGATTGATTGGTTGTTCTTAATGTTTTTATTCTTGTACGCCACTTGAATGAATGATTATAAATCTACACCAAGGGATTAGACTTTGGAACTTAGCCATGATTTAGGGTCTTAATCGATTCAGAATCTACGCCAGGTCAATCGATTGAACCTAGGGATTAGTATAGCGGCCTTAATGCATCTAGTAGGTGAGATTACGCAGTTCAGAAAATTGGTAGTACACATGCTAGATAGTGGACAAGTCTACACCAATCAGTTTGTACAATCGAGCTTGAATTCTGTGAATTCGTGATAATATCTAAGACCATCATCTTTGTTAGCACTTCATTGCATTATTGTGCATTTGTCAAAACCTGTGGTGCTTAGTTTATTGAGTTTATCATGTTAATTAGTTTATTCTTAACTTTGCATTCCAGTCACTTATTGATTTGTTACTCATCCTCTTCATTAGTTTAATAGCTTTATTGTTGCATCGGTTCCCCAGAGTTCGACCCTATTGTTACACGATCCGTATTCTTGTAGAAGCGTTAGCCTAGGTATTTATTACTTGAGATTAACCACATCAAGTATTAGGCGCCAGTGCAGGAAAACCGATTACGACATTAGAGTTAGGATACTTTTGAATCAGGACATAGTCCTTTCCGGAGTCTTTATTTGTTTTTTGTATTTTTTTGCTTTCTTTTCTTTTTGAGCCAAATTTTTTTACCTCCCGAAGCTTAACCATTTCTTGTGTTTTATTGCGTGAGGTACTTTATTGCGCGAGAGCAAACAAGAACAGATGGTAGAACGTCACAACGTAAACGCTCTACCAATGCAAGCTGCATTGACCTATGGATCATACACGGCTCCTAAGCACACTCAACTCTTGTCATACATTAGTAGGAACGCTCGCATCGAACTACAATCGGCATTCATTCAAATGCTAAGCAAAGCAGCGTTCAGAGGGAGACCTGTTGAGGATCCGAATCAGCATCTCACTATTTTCAAGATGCTCTCCCAAACTGCAAAAGTCAAAGAAGGATTTTCGGATGAAGATGTCATGCTAGCTGCCTTCCCATTCTTTGTAAAAGATAAAGTGCAAGATTGGTTGTACTCTCAATCGCCAAACTCGGATGAGAAAATCATGAAACGGGTTTTCCCTCAGAGTAAAGCTTAGCTCGCAAAAAATCAGATTAACACATTCGTGCAAGGGGCATCCGAGAGCTTATATGAAGCGTGGGAATGATTTAAATGCTATCAATGCCTTTGTCCACATTACGGCATGGATCAAAGCTACCTCATACATAACTTTCTACAAGGACTTATGGACAACATGAGTATACTGATCATAGCCACTGCTGGAGGTTCCTTAAGTAATCTCACGTTTCCATAAATTAGAATCCACAATGCTGCAGGAGAATACAGCCGCAACATTCCAACAAAGGTGGCCCATGTGAATGAGACGCACGCCTTATATGCCGATATAGTTGAAGTAAAAGATCAACTCACGGGGATTTACCATTTGCTGTCTGAATCACATCGTTCGCATTACTCGAAGAAATCATGGGAACAAGACATTCGGGGGTATGAGAAAGTGAACTACGTGGGAAACAATCAGCCTCTAGGGAACAAATAAAACCCCGGATGGAAAGATCACCCAAACTTCTCGTATAGGAACTCACACAGTACGTTGAATGCGTAACATCTATCGGAAAATTTTCACTCATGAGTGATGCAATGAAATCAGAACTTCCTGCCAAGAATGCATTCTCGAAATCAAGGGTATCAGACACGTACACCATCGCCAATTCAGCCAAAAGCAGCCCCCGATATCACAGCCATGTTTGCCCGCCGCCTCCAAGAACAACAAAATCAAAACAACCTTTTGATGGGGGTGAAAGCGGAGCAAGATAATGCCATGAAGCATATGGAGGGCTTTCAAAACCATCTTAGACAGTTGGAAATGTAAGTCGCGCAACTAATGCAAGAAGCAGCACATCGGCGAGGAATTCTACCGGGAAGACCGGAAGCGAATCCCCATGAGCACATCAATTCCATTTATCTAAGGATTGGTAAGACAGTGAATCAGCCCGCTCCTTCGACGTTTGAGATGGAAGAGGCATCTATCACAGCAGCGGAAAAGGCTGTCAACGAGCTTCAAGAGAAGCTCGAGGAGGAAGAGAAGCCAAAGTACAAAAAACCAGCCCCGAGACCGCCTCCTTTGTCAATTCCACAACATCAACGCAAGAAAACGGTAGATCAGCCCACTCCTTCAACATTTGAAAAGGATGAAACGTCTATTACAGCAGCGGAAAAGGCTAGTGACGTTGACATGCACGAGAAGAAACGTGAGGAGGAAGAGGAGCCGAAGTATGTAAAACCCGATCAAAGGCTCCTTTGTCGTTTCCCTAAAGTCATCGCAAAAGGAATGATGATGCCCAATTCGCTAAGTTTGTTGGGATGTTGAAGAAAATGCACATAACCATTCCATTCCACGAAGCGTTAAAGAAGATGCCTTCATGCGCTAAGTTCTTAAAAGATGTGCTTGTGAACAAGTGGGACGTGGAGTTGGAGACTGTAATGGTAACAAATTCGATGCTGCAACGAAATTTACCAAAGAAGATGTCCGATCCAAATATTTTCGTGATCCCTTATAAAATAGGTGATTATGAAATTAATCATGCACTCATCGATTTCCGCGCAAGTGTAAGCGTGCTACCATTTTTGTTATACGAGAAATTGGATCCTAGAGGAAGAATGGATCTTTAACCTATAGGGATGGCACTCACCATGGTTGATCGAAGTGTGAGGATCCTCGAGGGCTTGCTGGAAGATGTACCACTGCAACTCGAAAAGTTCTTCATTCCGGTTGACTTCGTTGTCTTAGACATGGAGGAAGACGAGAAAATCTTGATTATCCTCGGGAGGCCATTTCTCAACACCGTAAAGACGATCATAAATTATGCTGAAGGAAGACTCACATTGAATTTCGGCAACGAGGAAATGGAGATCAACTTGAACGACACACTTAAGCATATGTGCATGATCGATTCAGTTTTCCACATCGACGTCTTGGAGAACTTAGCTGAGGAAGTTATTGAAGAATTTGGGAGTATGGATTACCTAGAAACGACTCTCCTAGCAGCTGGAGAAGGATTATATAAAAACCCAAATGAGATGAAGGAAAGAAGAAGGAACCTCCGGACCGAGAGCTAAGCGTGGCCCGAGCACACATGAGCATGATCCGGGCAGACTTCCCCGTGAGCGGAACTACATGCGACGCGAATCAGTACATAAACAATCCCGTGACGCTGAGAAGCTACACAAAAAGCCCAACACCCAATTGGAACATCGATAAGGCACCCAAGGTGAAGTTGAAAGAGATGAATGACAAAGCTGACATGCCAGACCGGGCATCCCTATTACAACACACACCGATCGGGAAAATTTCAAGCCTGGCACGTGCATTATCTTCGGCACGATTGGTAGTACGCCCGCTAGGTAGTGGACAAATCTACACTAGTCAGTTCCAATATTAGAGCTTGAATTCCCTGAACTCGTGATAATATTTAAGACCAATGATCATGTTAGAACTTCATTACATTATTGTGCATCTCTCGAAACATGTGGTGTTTAGTGAATTGAATTTAATATGTTAATTAGTTAGTTTAGCTTTAGTTTGCATTCCAAACACTTATTGATTTTAACCACCTTATTCATTAGTTTATTAGCTTTAGAGTTGCATCGATTTGCTTGTGTTCGAACCTGGTACTACACGAACCGTATTCTTATGGAAGTGTTAGTCTAGGTATTTTATTACTTGAGATTAACCACATCAATTATAAAAGTCTAATGAATCTACACAGGGGATTAGACTTTAGAAATTAGTCATGATTTAAGGTCTTAATTGATTTAGAATCTACGCCATGTCGATCGATTGAACATAGGGATTAGGATAATGGTCTTAATGCATCTAGTAGGTGAGATTACGTAGTCAGAAGATTGGTAGTACGGATGCTAGATATTGGATAAGTCTACACCAGTCAGTTCCTATAATAGAGTTTGAATTCCCTAAATTTGTGATAATATTTAAGACCATGATCATTGTTAGAACTTCATTGCATTATTGTGCATTTCTCGAAACATGTGGTAATTAGTTTATTCAGTTTATCCATTAGTTAGTTTAGTCTTTACTTTGCATTTCATTCACTTATTGATTTGTTATTCGCCCGATTCATTAGTTAAATAGCTTTATTGTTGCATCGGTTCCCTAGAGTTCGACCTTGGTACTATACGATCCGTATTTTGTGGAAGCGTTAATCTAGGTACTTATTACTTGAGATTAACCACATAATTTGTGTTTTAAATTGCAGAAAATGACATCTAGGACACAAATGAAAGTATAAAGAACTCAAATTCTAGGCACACTTAAGTCTATGTTCGTGTGATGCGTTGTTGTGCATGATGGTAGATTTTTCGAATTGTTTGTGCTAGTATTCAGTTGTTGTCTAACTCTTCTCGTGCTTAGTTCTAGTCTTGCTTGAGAGGTTCAAGTCTAGGAGAATTTAATAACATCTATTTTGTTATAGTATTTTCGACCATTTTTATAGTTAGATTCATCATTCGTTTAGACTTTACCGAACATTAAGCATCATTTAGCCCTTTTTAGCATTTTCTCGTGTATTTGTGGGAAATGAAGATATTCAATAATCACACGAGAAAATGTTACAAAACTAAGCAAAATCATTATCCATTCAGCTATGTACGGTCAACATCTAAGAATCATAAACTGAGGAAGAGAAATAGAAGCTAGTCATATGGAATATACATGGACACACGAAAATGGATACTTGCTCGCCGCTGGAGTAACATGGAAACCTTCAGCTTGAGTAATGCGTGGAAGGACATGGCTGAAGTAAAATGGAAACTTGTTGGAGCAGAAGAGGCAACCGTTGCACACCAGAAAAGTAAACTCCAACAGTTGCACACAAGAAAAGAAAACTCCAACCGCCTATGCAAGAAATGTAAACTCCAGCCGCTGGACAAGAATAGAAGTACACGACCAAAGAGCAGAGAAGGAGAAAAGGGAAAGAAAAGAAGAGAAAATAAAGACAAAGAGGTCAAGAGGACAAGATCAATTTCGGACAGAACAGCAACACACGAGAGAGAGAATTGGAGAGCAAAACGCATACGAGGAAAGAGATGGGGCGACAAACTCGGAACGCGGAGGAAATATTGAAGACTACTGTATTAGAATAGGGAGGGATCTCGTTCTATATCTATGTTTAAGATAGTTTGAATTCGTTTTGTGTGTTTGGAACCCATGTCCGAGTAGTTCCAAAACCACGGGTTAGAATTTGGCCGATATATAATGAAGTTGTATTCTTAATGCTTGGTTATAATATTTGATCATTTTCGGATTGATTGGCTGTTCATAATGCTTTTATTCTTGTTGGTAGCTTGAATGAATGATTATAAAAGTCTGATTGCATTAGGAGATGAATTAGATTTTGGAACATAGTCATGATTTAAGGTCTCAATTGATTTAGAACATTGGTCGGTCGATGAATTGAACTTAAGAATTAGGATAGCAATCTTAATTCATCTAGTAGGTGAGATTACACAATTGGGAGATTGGTAGTACGCATGCTAGATAATGGATTTAGACATCGGGAGAGTCCTTCTATAAGAAAGAGCTTGAATTCCCCGAATATGTAATGATATCTATAACTATGATCTTGTTAGTATTTTCATCGTGTATCTCTCAAAACCTGTGGTGTTTAGTTTATTAAATTTACAACCGTTTAGATTAGTTAGTCTTTACTTCAAATTCAATAGTTAACCGTCCTATTCATTAGTTTACTAGCTTTATAGTTGCATCGATTCCCTAGTGTTTGACCTTGGTAGTACATGATCCATATTTTTACGGAAACGTTAGTCTAGATTAACCACATCAAGGAGCTACTAATAACTTCATTGCAGAAAGAGTGGTGAAAAGATTACAGTTTCTAGTTGTGGAGACTAGAGGATTTGGAGTGTCCATAGGTTATGGAACCATCATATCCGGTTCTGGTAAATGCCAAAATTTAGGTATCACCATCCAAGGCTACAAGATTAAGGATGATTTCTTGTTGTTCGATTTGGGAACTATTGATGTGTATTGGGATATAAGTGGGTTCTTCCTTGGGAGAGACCAACATCAGCTGGAAATTACATAGGTCGAGTTTCAAGAACGGAAAACATAAGATAAAGCTAAGAGGAGATCCAAGACTTCTTAAAAGAGATGTGTCTCTCAATGCTCTAACCAAATCCATTCAAGAAGAACGAGTAGCATTTATTATGGAATTTACCATTTTATTTGAAAGACCCAAGATTGTTGCATCTACGGTCTTGGAACCAAGAATAGTAAAGGTTCTTCTTTAATTTCGAGATGTATTTGATGAAAAGACTTGTTCTTCCCTCAAAAGAATAAGGCAACATTCTATCAACCTAACCAGTAGATCTTCTCCAATGAATCTGAGACCATATAGACACTCATTTCCCCAGAAAAATGAAGTTGAAAAGCTGGTAAAAGAGATTTTGACGGCTAGAATAAGGCCAAGCATCAATCCTTATTCAAGCCTTGAGTTATTGATACAAGAAAATATGGTGGCTAGTGTGTTTGCATTGATTACAAAGCATTGAGCAAGCTCACCATACCAGATAGGTATCCCATTCTTCTTATTGATTATTCTGCAGGTGAACTTCATGGATCTATAGTATTTTCCATACTGGATTTAAGAGCAGGTTACCATCAGATAAGAGTTAAGGAAGAGGATGTTCACAAGACTACTTTCAAGACTAATGAAAGGCATCATGAATTTTTGGTAATGCCTTTTGGATTAACCAATGATCCAACTACTTTTTAGTCTGTAATGAATGATGTTTTCAGAGATTACTTGAGGAAGTTTGTTCTAGTCTTTTCTATAACATCCTAATATACAACAACGGGTTGGATGACCATGTGGAACACCTCCACTTGGTTTTACAAATTCTTAAAAACCACTAAATCTTTGTAAACCAGAAAAAATGTACATTTTGACAATCACAAGTAGTCTACATTGGCCACATTATATCAGTTGAAAGAGTTGTTGCTGATCCTTCTAAGATTGAAGCTATGAGGAAATGGGAGATCCCAAAGTCTATCACAGCTCTCAGGGGGTTTTTTTAGTCTCACTGGTTATTAAAGAAGTTTTGTGAGAGACTATGGAAGGATTGCTAAACCATTGATATAGTTGCTGAAGAAAAATGTGTTGAAATGGAATGAGGAGGCTACCAAGGCTTTTGAACAGTTAAAACAGGTTATGTCATATGTTCTTGTATTAGCTTTGCCTAACTTCTCACAATCATTTATTATTGAGACAGAGCCCTCTGGTCAAGGGGTGGGGACAGTTCTCTCTCAGAATGGAAAATCAGTAGCCTTTATGAGGCAAGGATTATCCAACAAAGGCGAAGCGAAATTAGTATATGAGAAAGAATGATTGGAAATTGTGTTAGTCGTGGAACGTTGGAGATATTACCTGATGGGACACAATTTTCTAATAAAGACAGATCAGAAAAGTCTTAAACACGTGCTGGAATAAAGGTATATTACTAAGGACCAACAAAGGTGGGCAACTAAGCTTCTTAGATTGAATTTTAAGATTAAATACAATCTTAAAAGTAACAACAAGGTTGTGGATGCACTTTCAAGAAAAAAAGGTCCGGAAGAGGAGTTGAACTTGAATGAAGTTTTATACTTGGAACAAAACATATCCACGATCAAGAAAGAACTGAAATAACATGAGGAATGCTCAAGATTAATGAAAGAAGTCCAGTAAGAAGAGATAAAAACGGGAAAATATACAAACAAGAAAGACTACGCTACAAAAATGGAAGAATGGTTATATCCAAAAATTCCAGTTACAAACCAAATTTACTGGAAACGTTCCAATACTACCCCGTTGGAGGACATGCTGGATAGCTCAAAACCATGAAGAGATTGACGTATGAAGTCTAATGGAAAGGATACAAGAAGGATGGGAAGAACCATATCAAACGTTGTGAGGTTTGTCAAACAAACAAAGCTTCCACCCTCACTCCTGCTGGTTTATTATAGCCTTTACTAGTACCAGAACAAGTTTGGTCAGTTATCAGCATGAATTTTGTGGAGGGACTACCTAATTCCAAAGGGTTTGACATCATACTAGTGGTGATTAATAGGTTGAGCAAATATGGTAACTTTATACCACTAAAACATCCCTTTACAGCAATTCAAGTGGTTGAAGTCTTTCTAAAGGAGGCAGTAAGATTGCATGGATTTCCTAAGAAAATTGTGCCTAACAGAGATAGGATCTTCCTGAGTGAGGTTTGGACTTCTCTTTCAAAGCTCAAGAAACTACATTAATGGTCTATAGCTCTACCTATCACCCACAATCATATGGACAAACTGAGGTACTAAATAGATACTTGGAAACTTATCTCAAATGATTTATCAGTGGCATAACACCTCTTATCATACTTCCACACCATTCCATGTCTTATATGGAAGGGAACCTCCAAGACTCTTGAAAAGACTTGAGACTTGAGACAGCAACTGGAAAACATGAAATTGAAAAATTGTTGAAGGAAAGGGAAGAAGTGTTGTAGATAGTACAACAAAATTTGAATAAATCTCAACAAAGAATGAAGAACTTTCCTGACAAGCACATAAGAGAAGTGGAATTTTCAGTGGGAACTTGGATCTTACCTCAAATTTGGACCCTACAGACAAAGATCTTTGGATATAAGCCTAATATCAAGCTTCCAAGTCGTTATTATGGCCCTTATCAAATCAGAAAAGAGTTGGAGAAGTTGCATACAAGCTGGAATTACCAGAAGGATGTTCAATACACCCAGTCTTCCATGTGTCTCAACTAAAATAGGCTATTGGAAACCATTTTGTGCATCCTTTACCAGCGATAGCTGCACAAGTCTTAGGTCCTTTTCTGGAACCTGAAGCCATATTAGAAGTCAGGAGATAGGAGATACCAAGAATACACAAGTGTTTATTCGATGGAAAAGGATTCTTGAAGAAGAGGCCACATGGGAGTCAATGGAAGTCCTCACAATGAGATATCCATACTTCCACCTTGATGAAAAGGTGAATACTGAAAGGGAAAGAACTGATAAGATCCATATTCCTTTAGCTTGTCTAAGAACAAAAAATCAACACAAGATGTCAAGAAACAAGATCCAAGATGACAACAAGAAGGAAAGAAGTGAAAGACTAACAAGAATGGAATAACCTTTGAAGTGTTTAAGTTCTTGAATTAGTTCTTGAGTTCTTGTAACAAATTAATAGTCTTAAATCTTGGTGTAATAGCTATAAAAGTGTTATGGGCGTTAATAATAAAGACAAGAAATTATTGGTAAATACCTTTGGAGATTGGTGATCTCTAATACACCAAACACATTCAAACTCTTTTCTTTCTTTTCAAATCCATTTCTTAGTTCAACTTTTCTTTTCTAATCAATTTCTTAGCTCAAGTCCATTTGGTTCTTATCAGACTCGATTGAGCGTTTGAGGACTCGACTGAGCATTATTGTTTCTCGACCGAACGTACTTTAATTTTTACGACTTTAAGGTTGAGACTTAAACGATGTTTGACCAAGCATTTTAGCTGGATTTAGTTGAATTGCCTTATTTTATTAAGTTTATATTATTGTTTGGTCCCTATAAAAATAGAACTCTTTGTATGACATTATTCCCTAAGTTTTATCACTAAATATGTCCTTTTCCTTATCAATTCTAAAGATTTAACTATCGAACTCGTGGAGAGATTTCGAATTGTTCACTCACTTATCAACACTAGATCACAAGTGTTCTTGCGTCATTTGCGACGTTTGAGGTTCTTTAGTTGAGTTGTATTCTAGATTTAGAACGTATGATGCCTGTCAAGTTAAACAAGTTAACCTAAACTACTCGCAAGTGCACGGAACGTATGTAGTAATTAAGGTGTCGATCCCACAAGGACTATTGTAACACGATCTAAGAATCAAAAGTAGAATCAATGCTTGCTGCGATGAGATAAGGATGATAAGAAACAAGTATGATGTGGATGAATATGCAGTGGATTAATGAGTTCTAAATAAAGAGACAAGCATTCTAGAATCCGGTTTCACCGCATAGCCTCTGAAATCTATCTCCGATCTATCTAATCGTGCATTCCTATCAAGATATCTAAGACGGACGATCCTAATGTAGAACCGACCCTCTCTCAAGGCATAAGCACATAGCTAGATTGAGTCATCCCCTACTTTTGTCGCTGACAAACCCCATTATGATTCATGATTCGCCTAATTCAACCCTCAACCGTCACTACCCTACTTCCGTAACCTAGTCTCGGTTGTTCTAAGCCAGACCTTCTAGGACTAGAATTCACCTTTCAGTCCTTCTCCTAATCCCTAACACATGCTTATACGTGATCATTCGTAAACACAAGTCATTAAGTGCTCAGACAAAGAATAGATAAATAAAACGGGGAAATGCATTCATAAAATAAAAAAAGATGGTTCCAAGATAGTCATGGGCTAATCCCTTCTCCTAGAACAAATCTACTACTCGCTCATGAGTCTAAATAACATAAACGAAATAAGTAGAGTAAGGAGTATAGAAATATCAAACGAGTGATGATCCCGAATCAATTCCCGACTCCTTGTTGTGTCTCTCGTCAAAGAGGACACTTGAATGGATTGATGGATGTTGTGTACCCTCCTAGGGTTCTCCTTTGTGTTTGCTTGCCTCTGAACTCAATATGGAGTCCCTTTTTATACAAATTCCCCATTAGATAACTTCTAGGGAAGTTGTTACAGCCATCCCCCGCGAAGGCTAGGGAGCAACCCGCACGGGCTCCTCATTTTCTCCATGACCCGCGCGTGCTAAGGGCTAGCACGACTCGGGCAAATGCTGTTGGAACTCCACCCCGTGCGGGCTAGGGAAGACACCCCGCGGGGGGCCTTGGCTTCTCATGTCGTGTTGCATTCCTTGCCCGATTCTCGTCCTGTTTGCTCCGTTATAATCTCTTTTGCTCGTACTTTGTCTCGTGTATGTTCTTTAGCTCCGAAACAAGCCAAATACGCATAAAAACCTAGAAGAACATGAAAACACGAAAAAAAGTAAAACGGATACAAAATCACACGTAAACATCGCAACTATCGCATAAACATATCTAAAATCATGCGAGAATCGTGTATAGAAACGAGATGATCAATGTCGTTTGGGAAAACAAATTCTAGATTCAACTATCGACATGCTAGTGAGTCTCATTCCAAATCCATCCTCCCATGAATAGAACATCGATTTTAACTCATATCTAGACTTATATCACAGTTCCTCAAAAGAAAAAAATGATAGAAAATATATTGTTTTTTAATATCGTAGTTAATTTACATCCTACTTCTGAGTGCAAATTAAGAGTCATATGAATTTACATACAAATTGTATGACAAGTACATAGAGCATTGTTTGCTTGTCCTAACCATCTGCTTATACAAGAGAGAACAAAACTCATTGAACCCTGATTTGATCTGTAGAAGAGTTTCTTGTTCAGATCGCGGTTTCTTAGTCTCTCTTATGTAAATATTTCAATACAGACTAAAGAGCGAAGTCTCTTATCTCTGCTGAAAGACCGGCCAACGAAGAACATAAGTTGATGTAAAGAGAACAGATCATGATCTCTCTGATGAAGAGTGAAGCCTTTTGAGGCCATGATGAATGATGGCTAAGAGAATCAAACTTGACCTCTTCCATGCCGAGGTTGTTTTGTTTTGTTTGTGTTTTTGAAGCAAGCTTCTAGTTCAGAACTTTCAGATCCAGCATTTGAATTAGCTTAGTTGAAACTTTTGGCTGATCTTTCACGAGTTGTTTCCTTCGTCTTTTTACCCTCAAATGGGTCAGTCTCAGTAGCTTCTGGTTTCGCTGAGCGGGTCATAATCATAGGCATCACCCATTTTGATGAACCTTCCTTTCACCCGCCGTCTCACATCAGCTCTCGCCTTGCGAGAGGCATACCGCACTCGCTTCTCAAACCTGTTTAATCACCAAAAGCCACAAAATGAACAATCACACCTACATAGATTATGGGTTCAAGATGCTTTATTCAGACGGCTACTTACTTCCGGGATTTCTTCTTCTCCTTGTAACGCATAACTGCATTGCTACGGCTTGCTGCTTGTGAGGAAGCATTTTCCTGTGAAGATGGAGGACACCAAGGTGGCTCTCCTGAGAGGCGCACAGATGACGCCCCACAATCTTGGTAATCCCCAGCACTACTTTCTCCCGTGATGCCGGAAAAAGAGACATTTGAATGAGTTGGCCTTGATGTGAAACAAATTATTGAATCAGTTTTAGCACTCATGAAAGAATCTGCAGATGCAGCATTGCTTCCAGTCGGCTGCATTGTGTTGCCCAAACCAGCAGACGAGCCCTGAATTGAGTAATCGGAGGAAAAAAGTCAAAAGTCATAAATCATTTTATTGATTAAAATTCGGTAAATGATGTGAAAGGACCTCTGGAGCAGAAGAAGGTACGTCATGCTTCTCAAACAAACTCTCAAGACCACCGTTTTCAAAGAGTTCCTCTGAGGGGTTGAAGGCTACTCCAAAAAGTTCTTCGTAGTTCTCAAGAGCCAAGTCAACTTCATCCATAATAAGGTTTCCGTAGAAATCGTCATCACATACTCCGAGACCCTTCAACAAACGGTAAAACAACCTCAATTTAGTAAATGACACAATTCGCGGGACTTCTACAGAAATATTTGGAGAGCAGCTGTCTGCAAGGTACAGTGGCAGAGTTTACATAAGCCTGATGAGATAAAATATGGATGTAACTACCTTCGCCAATCTTGAACTGCCCGGTAAACTGGGTGGATCCATACGATGTGCTGCAGAACTGGTTTCGGGAATTGATGAGGAGGCAACCAATGCATCTGCCTGAGCAGCATTAGCATCTTGTTTAGTGGAGTTTTCTCTCGGGCCACCGGTTATACTCATCAAACCCATTTCTTCTTCACACGCAGACTGACAAGTGGAAGAGATATCGGAAACAAAAGACCAGATAGAGGCAAGTTCTGCACTCGAAGGACAACCTGAATAGCAGTTGATCGTTTGCCTTTTATGATGTGCAGAAGAAGGATTAGAAGTGCCATGGCCCAACCAATCGCAGTTTTGACAGAGAGAAACCCTCTCTTCTGTACACCTGATGGATGCAGGCTGTGAATGGCACCTTTCACAGACAAGTGTGCGCGAATGACGTTTGGATAACTCGTTAGCAGAGTGAACATTCCGGTCACACGAGAGGCACAAACAGGCTGCATCAGATCGGCAATACACCATAGATCTCTGTTCACCGCAGAAATCACACATATAACCCATCTTCACTGTATGAATCTGAAGAAATTTGGTGTTCTGCTGTATATGAGTTGAAGAAAGGAGCTTCCTTAATTTTGAACAATTCACCTAATGAGCAAGTCTGCAATCTCTGGAAGCAACATATAAGAAATCACATAGAAATTAGTTGAACTTTATCTAATAACAATAGTTTCTAGATGTGAAAACCCGAAAAGTTGCTAAAATAAGTTCGAAGATGGAAAAATATCCAACCTTCTTGACTATGTCTCAATTTGGGTTTGAATACCATAAACAGGTGTAGGTTAAGCAGAGCAAAGGAACAGGAAAACACGAAAAGGGAAACGAAATCTGCTACAGATTCTTAGTAAAGTTAACAAATCTGACAGAGATATTCAACTTACTTTTCCTTAATGGATCTATGTTCATTCCATAAATATTGGCAGAAGAAATCATCCAAATCTTAAAAAGGGAATCTATGAAAAACCAAACACAATTATCACTCGAATACAACATCCCATGATCCAATTAAACTCAGACAGCAACAGCAATCTCAAGCTTCATATTCAGATAAATTTTTTAACTGTTTCTTTACATGTAAGCAAGAACCAAACACCAAATCCTCAATTCCCGATGAAAAATCGTTGATCACAAAAAGAGAGGGAGAGAGAGAGAGAGAGGACAAAACCTAGAAACAGAACGAATAACAAAGATCCATTTCTATAACCAAGCTTAAATCAAGAAACGGTGAGACAACACAATTATTACAGACAAAAGAACAAGCAAACAAGAACAATTAAAAAAGCAAGAAAAACAACTCACCTTTGAGAATCCTCGACAAAACCCAGGAATTCAATAACATAGTAAAACAACAACAAAACCCTAGAAAACAGAGAGAGATTCCATAATTTTGCTTGCAAAAGATCTTCTCATGCGTGTGGGGGAAAAATAAAAGAAAATCGAAAAAGAAAGATGGATGGATAGACAATGGGTGGGTGTGTCCGCATGTAGGCATGTGACATAAGCTGATAAAAAGTGCGAAATACAAATTTTAAAAATATTTTATTAAATTGACATATAAAAAAAGAGGAAAAATAAAATGATAGAAAGTGCAGGGTTTGGGTGGGGAATGTGGGGCCCGCCTCTATTTTATAATTGAAAAGAACACTTTTTGGACCCCACACAAGATAAAACCTTTTTTTTAGAAAAGAGGAAACCAGTACAACAAAGAGAAAAGGTATGCCTAATCACAGGGCTTGAGCATAGGAAATGCAATGTACTCGCGCTGTGAGAGCACCAACTGGATATTTTCTTTTTTGGGGGGTTCCGATTGATTCTGAAGCGACCACTTTTATTCTTTTATATGCTTTTCGGCCTATAAGAAACAATGTCAGATATGTAATGTGTAAGTGTCTCAGCTCTTCGAAACCTAATCAGAAACAAAATATCTTCAACGCCTATATTGTATGAAACTACGTAAATTTATTTCAAAATATAAAAAAATATATAATGTTTCTATTTTTATACATATACACCATTAATTGACTTTAAAATAATGCAAATGTGATATACACTTATATAATATATATTCATAGATGAATTAAAAAATAATTATAGTACTTTTTCTATTATTTTAAAAATAATATAATAATTTGTATAAAAATAAAAAAGAAATTTAGTTTATATATATATATATTCTCTAAAATAATTACAATACATGAACTCATGGAAATATCAATATTATATAATAGAATGAGCAATGTGAAATAATATTTGTCCCTTAAATGTCAAAAAAATATTAAATGGAGATGAAAAAATATATAAGTTGGATAAGATATATATACATACGATATTATCCCCAACATGGGAATCAATATTCAAATAATTATAGGAAAAATAAAAAACAATTGGCATCGAGGTAATGAAAGGCTCTTCTTTCATAAGACAAAAAGATAATATTAACAATTCAAATCGCACATAAAAAAAAAAGATTAGTGGATTTGATGTCTCTCCGGCTAATTATCACTTAACACATCCAATGAGGCAAAAAAACAAATCATTAGCAGTGTGACTAGAGAGGAATATCACATGAGTGTCGACCAAATACCCTGAAGAGTCGTCATTCCCTCTCATGAGAGTGATATCTTAAAAAAATTATGGGCTTTAGGACTAATGATCCAGGTTTCAGCTGTTTCAAAACATAATGAAATTGATTGGATTCTGCAGAAGTATCAAGGGTCTTGACAAGAGATAACAAGGCTTGTTTCAGCAAAAGGGTTACACAACAGATAAGAGAAAATGAAGCATCAAAGAGTTGGAACAGCGTCTCTCTTCTCGAGAGTACACATCTTCGCATCGACCAAGAACCAAGGGCTCACCTGGGGATTATCCGTATAGGGCTTGCCAAGGCTTCTCTTCTTCTTTCGAAGTCTTTGAGGCATTCCACTTGATTCCATCTCTGGAGAAACATAGCCCCGTGGAACATGCCACAAGCTCTCCGGTTTCATGGATCACCTACAATGACAACCATATGAAGTCTGATTCAGTAACAAGAATGCACCTTCAGTCCTCGAGCATGTTATGTGTAGAAATATATGTGGATAGTTGCTACCACAAGCGGATTTGTCTATCGACAACAAAATGGGAGCAGATGAGTTGGTCTTGACGGGAAAACTACCTGAAGCTCTTCCTCTAGTGCTTTTTGGGCTATGCTCGTACTTCTTTGCCCAATAAGAATAGAAGTAGGCAGTCCTAAGACACGAGCCAGTTGAAGAAAGCATGATAAAGGTTCATAATGGATCTGCAGTAAAGGTGGTGGTTTTTGGATGTGAGAAGTACATGATTCAATTGTCTCTGATTTTGGACCCATTTGCACACAATAAAGATGAGCATTTCCGCTACTTGATGCAAAAGACTTGTTTTGAGACTTAAGCTTAGACGCCACCACCAGAAAAGGAGCCACCACTGTTGGCAAAGTTGACACATCCCTTGTAATTTGATCCAGTAGTTCGTTCATTGCACACGGCATGGTGGGAGGCTCAGAGCTATGCACAAACAGAACTGAGACCTAAGGGAAAAGAAATTTAATAGTATAAAGTCATGTAACTTATTATATTCCTTCGAAGCACATTCAGTATGAGTACGAGGACCAAATATTGGGATTCAGATAACGATAAAGGTCCTCAAGTTACCATTACTCAACATAAAGAGGTTCCACTTTGGCAGACAAAAACTGTAAGGAAGGCATTATTGCTTTCACTCCTACTAATTGAACACCCAATTTGGCATCCAAGTTTTCTATCCTTAGCAAATGGGTAATCAATCAAAGAAGACATAGGTTGTTCAAAAGCTGCTTTCTTAAATAAACGAAGCAAGAAAAGGAGAATTAACACCAAAATCACGCATGACCTCACTTAAACAGAGCAGGCAAATCTGAAAGATCATCTTCTACAAAGCTATTAAAACACACCATAACACTTCAACCATAACCAGATCACTGATTTCATTTCCGTTATTAGAAAAAACGATTGGCTCCATTTAAAGCACAAATAACATTTCCCTTTCTCCTATAAAGTAAATAACGACGCACGCGAATATCCGCTTAATTTATACCGAACAGACAAATCCCAGAATAACATACACAGGTTTTACCCAACCCAATTCACAAAAAAACAGAAAAAAAATAGAGTAGAAGAAGTCGTCGATGAACCTCATAAAATCCATTTTTATCGACGAAATGAATGATCTTCCCAGTGGCTTTGACATCTTCGATACCATACTTATCCAACGGAAACTCGAACGCTTCTTCTCTGCAGAAATTCAGTGTCGTAAAACTGAAACAAATAACCAAAGATTGATAGAGAAATTGAGGAAAGAGAATGAGTTACATTTTGCGAAGAGAGGAATTAGGGTTAGGGTTTAGAGCATCAGCAATGTTTGCGGCGAAGCCATGGGGATCATTCCAGAGGAAAACGATCTTCTCAGCTACTTTCATTCCGGAGATCTATGGGGTTTCAAGGTTAAGCAACAGAACTTCACAGATTCAGCTTCTTGCTCACCAAGCAGGCGACATTTTTACTTGCAGAAAAACGCCATCCCTCTCTTTTTCACGAATTGCTATATTTCGAGCGTTGTTGTTTTTTTTCCAAACTATATTTATTGGAAAATTACTGCAATTGTTGTAAATTAAAACTTTAAAATAACTAGAAAAAACCTCATGCTAAAAATTTATAAATATATAATAAAAATTAATCAATAAAACTAAATCAATATATTAAAAAAATTAAAACTTTATCGAATAATAGATAATGAATACTAATAATAAATATCAAATTATTAAAACATATAAGACGGAATATCAGAAATATTCTTGCACGGCTAAACCACTTCAAAAATACCCTTCTCCAAAATAATAATTAAATCCGAAAAAAATTGAAGAAAAGACAAACTTGCCCTTAATGTTCGAATATAGAAAAATGGAAGTTCGGCAGTTTTTCGACGTGCAAAACTGCCGAAAACGAGAAAGCCGAACAGTTTTTCGCCGTGAAACCTGTTTAAAAGTTTATAGCAAGAAAGAAATAAGTTGAGAGGGATCGATTTGAAATTGGCGAGAAGGAAAATGGCTAGAATCAGCAGCATCACTGGCGAAGAGAGCACGAGTCAATCTTCAATGGCGTCAATAAGTGTAAGTAGTTCGATTTCTAGGGTTTTGCAAGCTTTCGAGTCACAAAATGGTTTATTGATTTGAAATGGGTGAGTGTCAGTGTCAGTGAGTCGGTTAGGGTCAGTGAGTCGGTTAGGTCGCAAGGGTCGCAGGAGTTGCATGAACATCTTCGACTCAGTGAGTCGGTTGAGTAGCAAGGGTCGCAGTAGTTGCATGACCATATTCGACTACGTGAGTCGGTTAACTCAGTGAGTGGGATGGGTCGCAATGGTCGTTTGAGGGGCGTGGGTCGGTTGAGTGTCACGGAGTGTCTGAGGGTCGTTTGAGTCGCATGGGTCGCACGGGTCGGTTAGAGTCGCACGGGTCGGTTGAGTCGCATGGGTCGCTTAGGTCGGTAGAAGTATAATGTATTTCGTAATTGATCATTTTGCAGGTGGTGCCAAAGCCGAAATTTGTGTATGAATTCAAGCACATGGATAGAATTCCAAAGATCACCAATAAGGACGCTGAGAGGAATCTTAAATGAACAGGAGTTACATTACTTCGAGAAGGAGTCACAATTTAGGCACTTATTCCACTTACAATGTGACTCCACATTGACGAAGGTTCAAATGTCTGTACTACTAAATCACTCGGTGATTATACGGGACAATACAGAGTTGTGGTTCGTCATAAACGGCATTCCCATCCGGTACTCTATAATGGAGCACGCACTAATTTCCGGATTGAAATGCGGACCATATCCCATAGGATGGGAGTCCATGATGGGTGTCACATTCAGGCTGAAGAATTTCGACCGTGGAAAGGTGACCCCCAAACAGGTCACTGAAAAGCTTGTGTTGAACACGAAGAGGAAGCTTTACTTTCTGGTCTGTAGGATTACGAGGGATGTGACGATCCCGATGTTCAGATATGGATGAAACATCTTCGTAGAAATCCGAAGGGTATTTGTTGGGAGGATATCCGTGAGCAAGAACTGCTGACACAAAAAGCAGCTCTTGGTGATCAAAAAAAGGAGAAGGAAAAAGGGACTAAGGACACGAAAAGCAGCTCTTGGTGATCAAAAAAAGGAGAAGAAAAAGGGACTAAGAGGAAGGAGTGCGTGAGTGATGCTGATTCTGATGCTGATGTTGATGCTGATGCTGATGCTGCAGTCCCTCTGAAACTGGAGAAGAAATTAATAGAGGAAATAAGGAAGTCGGAGAAGAGAATCATCAACGCCGTAAGAGATCTTCTAAGGGATGTCGGGATTCATGTGCCTAATGCAAAATCAAAGGCTATCGAGAAAGTTGCGATCACCGAAACCCAATCTTCCGACATTGTTGGTGATTTTGCTTTTGAATTCCTTCAACGTCCAAATCCAGTGTCAAGAAATCTTGCTCCTGGTGGAGTTCCACCAAGTAAGTAATATTTAGTGAAAAGATCATTTGAGTGTCAATTTCAATCGAGACATATAAGTCGTAGGGTCACATAAGTCGTAGGGTTGTTAGAGTCGTAGGGTCGCATAAGCCACAGGGTCGTTAGAGTCGCATGGGTCCCATAGGTTTCATTTGTCGCATGTGTCACTGGGTCGTTAAAGTCGAATGGGTCGCATGGGTCGCATTGGTCTCATTGGTCGCATGGGGAGAATAGGTCGCATGGGTCGCATTGGTCGCCATATGTTTAATGAGGTAAATTTTATGTAGGTGCTGGACCTTTATCGAAGGAGTCTACGCCATATGTTGAACCTCCGCCGGCGAAAAGAGCAAGAACAATGCGAGGGAGAGGGCGAAAGAAAGATGCTGGTGGAGTCCAAGAACCCGAAAAGAAGGTTGTTCAAGAACCCGAAAAAACGGTGGTTCAAAAACCTGAGGATTTTGTGTGGAATTCTAGAAGATTAGTAAATGACTTGATAATCCGATTTCCTTCTTTCATTGACGTTAGCGGTGAAAAGTTGACTAATCTATATTGGTTCCTGAAGGCACCTCGACATGATCGGTGGTGGAAATCTGAGCTAGATATTCCCCGGGGGCCAAAGTTTTGGGATATTATATTAAAGGCCAACGCATGGCTTGAAGATGAAGTAAGTTTTTTTAAACCCTTAGTCTCACAGAGTTTTGTGTCATATGTATTCCTGTGTGTTAATTTTTTTTTTTTGCAGCAATTAGATGAGGCGTTGATGGAGTTGTCTTCTCGCTTGGCATTGGAACCCAGTGCGTATCAGAATTATTACGTTTGTCCTGTTGCTTTCATGCAGACGCTCTCGATGTGGATGTACGAGTATATGGAAACTTTGCCGGAAAAGCTTAGTGAGTTTTTGAACGCCAAGGCACCAATTAGTGATTATGAAGGTTTTGTCTCGGTTCTAAACATTCCAACGGACAAAAATCGATGGGTAGGATGTCATTGGGTAGCCATCAAAGCGGATTTCAAAACCCGATGCATCACGGTATACGACTGCCAGATGAAGCTTAAGGAAACGCATATCGATCCGGTGATTGAGAAGATAAGAAAAGATATCCCCAAGATGCTCATTCTCGGAGGGTTTCCTTCTTTGGCTTCTGGAGAAGATGAATGGATGTATGTGTATTATGAAGGTCTGCCACAGAACCAAAGCGGGAATGACTGTGGTGTTTTCTCCTATAAATTCGTAGATGTCTCGCTATTAAATGATAGGAATATGTTTCGCTTTATTTGCGACGACAAGGTTACTTCCATGCGTGAGAAGATGGCGACTGATATATATAGTAATGGAGAACGTACCATTGAATCCGAAGACTAACTTGATATTTGGTACATTTTTTTTACTGGTAGATGTGAACATTTGATACATTGTTTTTTTAATATTTGGTACATTGTTTTTTTTAATATTTGGTACAAGGGTCACAGAGCCTCATACGACCCTTGCGACCCATGCGATCCTTGCGACCCTTGTGATCCATGCGACCCTTGCGACCCTTGCGACCCATGCGATCCATGCGACCCATTATTTACAAATAATATGAATAAAATTTTGAAAATAATAATTTATCAAGTTATTTACAAATAATTGACTCAAATATCAAAGCTTTTTAATGTGGTCAATACATTCATTCATTCAAGACCTA
>CM071873.1:10510921-10528221 GCA_036759665.1 Gynandropsis gynandra
CCGTTGCAGGTTCATGGGTACTTATTTCGACCCGTGAACCTCGAAATTCAAAATATCAACGGTAATCCGTTGCTATTTCTAACGGCCGTCCGTTAACAATTTCAACGGATGCCCGTTGGAACGCTTTTCCCCGGTTTCTTACGATCTATAACGATCAATATCCTTTCCCGTTGTAAATGCTTACAAATTCGTTATAATTCGTTATTTTTTGGATATTACAATAGTTTAAGTTTTGATAATTATGATATTAATGATGTAAGTGGAACTTATTTCATATCGAACTCAATCAATACGCAAAAAACCGAAATATAGAGTCTAAAATTTCATTCATATCTCTTTTTACATAATTAACATAGGATAACAATAATAATTTACATAAAAAATAACTTTAACATAGAATTCTATCCGACAGCTACCTCCGTCACCAAAACCAGTATCTTTATCTCCATAATCGAATCCAAAACCACCTTAATAAACTTCCTCACCACCCGGTGAGAAAGTTTATAAAAGTGGTTTTAGATTCAACCATGAATATAACAGATACTTGATATTGGTGGTTTTTTTGATTCATATCCGTCACCAAAACCAGTATCTTTATCTCAATAATCGAATGCAAAACAACCTTAATAAACTTACTCTCACCACCGGTAAGAAACTTTATCAAAGTTGTTTAAGATTCAACCATTGAGACAAAAGATACTTGATTTTGGTGGTGAGTATATCATATCCGTTGATATTGATATTGTTGATATTGTTTTAGATTCAACCATATATATAGTTAAATTTTCAACGGACATCCGTTGGCATATGTAACGGATGCCCGTTGCAAGGTCTCACGAATTTATTTCGACGGTTGAACCTCGAAATTAACTATATCAACGGCCATCCGTTACAAATTGTAACGGATGCCCGTTACAAGATCTCACGAATTTATTTCGACGGTTGGACCTCGAAATTAACAATATCAACGGCCATCCGTTACATATGGTAACGGATTTCCGTTACAATATGTAACGGATGACCGTCATAATATTTCCCCGGTTTCTAACGGTCTTGCAACGGATATGTCAAACGGATATTATCCGTTACAATCCGTCGCAAATTGTCAACAAATTTTTAACGGATTTGGTAACGGCAATATTCAGTTACAATCCGTTACAAATTCCAACGGATTGCAACGGATTCTCTCCCGTTGAAAGCATTAACATATCCGTTGCAATCCGTTGCTATTTGTTTCCAACGGACGGATCCGTTGCCCCGTCCGTTGGAAATAGCGTGTTTTTTTGTAGTGTATGCACTTGAACATGAAAATGACTTGAGCATGAATGATGACCCAATCTCTTTTGAACAAGCCATGAACGGTAGAAATTCTGAAAAATGGTTGATGACCATGAAAGAAGAGCTAAAATCTATGGATGGCAACAATGTTTGGGAAATGACGGAATTACCAAAGGATTCTAAAAGAGTTATTTGTAAATGCATCTTTAAGACTAAACGAGACTCTAAGGGTAATTTTGAGAGGTATAAAGCTAGACTTGTTGCCAAAGGTTACACTCAAAAGAATGGTATTGACTACAAAGAGACTTTTTCTCCGGTTTCTAGAAAGGACCCTTTAAGGATTGTCATGGCTTTGGTGGCTCACTTTAATCTTGAGCTTCACCAAATGGATGTTAAAACAGCCTTTTTTAATGGAGATTTAGAAGAAGAGGTATATATGGATCAATCTCAAGGTTTTGAGACCACAAGTAGAAGCAATCTCGTATGTAAGTTGAACAAATCAATCTATGGATAAAAACAAGCTTCTACACAATGGTACTTGAAGTTAATGATATTGTATTGTCATATGGGTTTGTAGAAATAATCGTTGGTTGATGTATCTACATAAAGATTGTAGGAAGCAAGATTATAATCCTTGTATTTTATGTAGATGATATTCTATTTGCCGCCAATGATCGTGGGTTATTACATTATGTTAAGGATTATCTTTCTAGTTACTTTGAGATGAAAAATATGGGTGAGGTTTCCTATGTGATCAGAATAGAAATATTTCGAAACATATCATAAAGAATTTTGGGATTGTCTCAAAAGGCTTACATCGACAAAGTTTTAAAAAGATTTAAAATGGATCCGTATTCACCAAGTATGGTTCCCATACAGAAAGGGGATCGTTTTAGTCTATCCCAATGTCCTAAGAATGACTTCGAGCGTAAGGAAATGGATGAAATTCCTTATGCCTCTTTAGTCGAGAGATTGATGTATGCTCAGACTTCTACTAGACTGGATATCAGTTTTTCGGTTGGTATGTTAGGTAGTTACCAATCAAATCCCAGACAATTTCACTGGAGAGCTGCAAAGAAAGTTTTAATATATCTACAAGGCACCAAGGATCACATGCTCGCATACAGAAGAACTAGCAATCTAGATATTGTTGGTTACTCAAATTCAGACTATGTCAGATGCTCGGATACCCGAAAATCGATATTTGGTCATTTGTTCCTTCTAGCTAGGGGAGATATTTCATGGAAGAGTGGTAAACAGTCTCTCATTGCTACTTCCACTCTGGAGGTCGAATTTGTAGCGTGCTTTGAAGCTACAGTTCAATCGTTGTTGTTGCACAAGTTTGTTCATGTTTTAGACATCGTTGATACCATTGCTAAACCGATGAACATATATTGTGATAATGCGGCAACCATATTCTTCTCGTAGAATGATAGATACCCCAAAGGTGCAAAGCATATGGATTTAAAATATCTATCGGTTAAAGAAGAAGTGCAAAATCAAAGAGTTCAAATTGTGCATATCGGCACCAATTATATGATCGCGGATCCGCTAACTAAAGGACTAGCTCCAAAGATATTTCTTAGCCATGTTAGTGGAATGAGAGTGGTGTAGAAGTCCTTGTATTGCTAATGATTATAAATGTATGAATATAAGTCTTGCACATTGAAGTTTATTTGAACTCTAGATATCAATGTAAGTTTTGATTTTGCTTATCTATGAATTATATTTTAGTTATGCATATTTGTTATGATTATAGTCTTTGTTTAAAGACATTGTGAGATAAGATAATTTTAGATGCCTATCTTATCAAATTCCAGTTGTTTGAATTATATTCATTTGTGATACATGGAAGGAATCGGGACGTTTGTCAGGCCCGTGACCCGTCATGATTCGGTCAATTTAATTCTTATAAAGTTGTGACTCGTATATATGAAGTGAGCTCACCGATTTTATATATATACTTGTCATATCTTAATCAAGTGGGAGAATGTTATAAACTTTAGTCTAACGTTGATTCATATAAATATAAGTATTTGATAATTGTTATTGAGGTATACACGGTAATTATTTATATTGAGGAGATAATTATCGGGTGAAAATTCCTCTGTGCCAATCCGTATAATTTGAAATCATAAGACAATTTGTAAATAATTACAAATTTGATATTGATTTGTAATTATTATAAGTTAAAGGACACGTCCAAAAGACATGTATTTAAACTCATGTTTTTTTTATTTATTTAAATTAAGTCTTTGTTTTGTTACGGTGGAAAAATCACAACACAAAAATATTACAAAAACAAACAAATAAAACACATAATTCTCTTATATCATCAAAGAGAATATTGAGGAGAAATTGGTGGATTTGGCATTAGAGAAAAAAAAAAATCTACCGACAAAATATGAATTCATCAAATAAATCATCAATAATCCTTCATGTTTATAAATATTTGTTTGGTTGAATTAATCTCCTATTAGATCATCGTTAATTATTTCCGCACATGAAATTATCGAATTTCTTACATATTTATCTTTATCTCTTTTAACTGCAAAATCTCGAATTATGCACTCTAGCAATATATATGCACATTCAACTGCAAAACTACCAAAAAGAGGTTTTCAACCTCTAGGTAGAGTTAGTCAGTTTGAGCCGAAGCCCATATATTTTAACGAACAGCCCAAATAAATTGTTTTAGAAGCCCAATTGCAAGAAGATCATTAGGTCGGATCCAAGGAATATAATCATATATATGTATATATAGGACCATCATTACAATGCGGTTGTGGTGTGGTCCATTGGAATGAATACATTGGTAAAAGACTTGAAGAACAGAGTACCCAATTTCTTATTGATGATGAAAGTTGAAGCAATATGATGAAATTACTCTTACTTTGAATCTTTCTTTCTCCTGATGATGTTCTCTTGTTCCCTAATTTTCTAACAATTTGTTCCAAGAATTTTCAACCTTTTTCTTGTGAAGGTATAAAATTATATATAGTTTGGGTTTATGATATAACCACAATATATATATATATATATATAGTCAAAAGTTTTTGTCTGGGTCCTTGATTCTTGGCTTCTTGGTTTTATTTATGGCTTTAGATTTTGAAATTATTTTGTCACAAAGAATTTAATAATGAATATATAATATTGGCAGTATTGTGTATATATATATATATACATACATGATCACGCAAATAATCGAAACATAACAAAATTACAACGTCACACTCTCGAAATGCAAACCAAAACTCAGTTCACCAAACACTTAGAGTCGCTGAAAGAGAAGCTACCGAGGCTTAGCCTCTTCCTCTTACGGCCATGCTACGGCGGATGCAGTGACCGAGCACGGTTACTCTCCGGCTCCACCACCACCCGGATCTCGAACATCGGCGACCGACCCGTCGAGCTCCAGATTCGGGTGGGATCGATCCTAAAATGGGTCCACATCGTCAAACCGGGTCGTTCAAAGAGGCTCAAACACAGTCACATAGACAGAGGATACATGCCTGGTCATCAAGATAACGTCGGAGGCTTGTTGTACAGCTACGACGAGACTTGTCGTCCTTACATATGGGTTCACGTCGCAGGAACGGGATTTTCGAGGATGGTGAAGCAGCAGTACATAAGCTTGGAGGATCTGAGGGATTGTTGTGAGATTAGGGTTTTCAGAGATGGTCAAAGAGGGTGTGTCTCTGTTCAGAAGAGAAACAGAGATGGTTTTTGTTCATTCTGATTTTGTTTGTTTGTTTGGTGTTTGATCTTTTGATCGTTTCTTCGGTGTTTTTGTTTTCCTTCCGTGGTAGTATCTCTTTCCATGCAGGGGAAGTGTAGCCAATAATGTTAAATTGGTTTGGGTTTAACAAGTTAATCCAGCAACAAAATGAGCTATTTTAATTTGATCGGTTTAATGGTTTTACAACTTATATTAGATGGGTTATACTCATATAATCAATTTGACCCAAACTTATTTACTATATTCTATGCCGATTAATTTTGCAAAATAACAGTATTATAAAGATATGAAAAACAACCTATTCCCCTAGAAAATCATGCTTCAATCCTATTTCCCCTCGATTTTGACCATCATCTTATTCTTTTCCCAATTTTTAATTTTCATCATATTCTCCTATCAATTATCAAAAATCTGCCTAAAACCCCTTCTGTTATTTATCAGTTAATTATCCGTTAACCGACCCAATTTTGACCCAATTTTGACATAATTTTGATTCGATTTTAATCCCAACTTATCCTTAATTTTGAACAAAACTTTTACTTAATTTTAACTCGAAATTTTAACAATAAATCAAGTTAATTATTCATTTTAATCAACTTACTTGATTTAATTGATTTCGAATAAAATTAAGTACGGTTGTTTTACTTGAAACCAATTTTAACCAAAAATCGATCCAATTTTGACTCAATTTCAACCCAAAACCGATCCAATTTTGACTCAAATTATGATCTCAATTTTGACTCATTTTAATCCAAATTTTTACTTAATTTTTACCCGATAAAATTAAGTACGATTTTTACTTAATCCGTAATTTTAACCCAAAATCGACCCCAATTTTGACTCAATTTTAACCAAAAACCGATCCAATTTTGATCCAAATTATGATCTCAATTTTGACTCGATTTAATCCGAATTTTTACTTTTACTTAACCCGTATCTTTACTTAATCCCAATTTGTACTTAATTTTGACCAAAATTTTTACTTAATTTTAACTCGAATTTTAACAATAAATCAAGTTAATTATTCAATTTAATCGACTTATTTGATTTAATTGATTTCAAATAAAATTAAGTATGGTTTTTTTTTTACTTCAAACCAATTTTAACCCAAAATCGACCCCAATTATGACCAATTTTAACCCAATATCGACCCCAATTATGACCAAATTTAACCCAAAATCGGTCCAATTTTGACCCAAATTATGATCTTAATTTTGACTGGATTTAATCCGAATTTTTACTTAATTCTGACCAAAATTTTTACTTAATTTTAACTCAAATTTTAACAATAAATCAAGTTAATTATTCAATTTAATCGACTTACTCAATTTTAACCCAAAATCGACCCCAATTTTAACCCAAAATCGACCCTAATTTTGACTCATTTTTAACCCAAAACCAATCCAATTTTGACCCAAATTATGATATCAATTTTGACTCGATTTAATCTGAATTTTTACTTAATTTTGACTTAAAATTGGATCGGTTTTAGGTTAAAATTGAGTCAAAATTAGGGTCGCTTTTGGGTTAAAATTGGGATCGATTTGAATTAAAATTAAGTATAAATTGGGTTAAAATTAAGTAAAATTGGGTTCCATTTTGGGTTAAAATTATGGATTAAGTAAAAATCGTACTTAATTTTATCGGGTCAAAATTAAATAAATATTCGGATTATATCGATTCAAAATTGTGATCATAATTTGGGTCAAATTTGGATCGGTTTTGGGTTAAAATTAAGTCAAAATTGAGGTCGATTTTGGGTTAAAATTGGTTTCAAGTAAAAAACCGTACTTAATTTTATTCGAAATCAATTAAATCAAGTAAGTTGATTAAATTGAATAATTAACTTTATTTATTGTTAAAATTCGAGTTATAATTAAGAAAACGTTTTGGTTAAAATTAAGTATAAATTGGGATTAAATCGAGTAAAAAATGAGTCAAAATTTGGTCAAAATTGAGTCATATTTGGGTCTAAATTAAAATCAAAATCGGGTCAAAATCAGGTTAAATTGGTTTAAAATCGGGTCGGTTAACGGATAAATAACGGAAGGGGTTTTAGGCAGATTTTTTATAATTGAGGGGAGAATGGATGAAAATTGAAAATCGAGGGGGGAATAGGATGAAGATCAAAATCGAGGGGGAATAAGACTAAAGCATGATTTTCAAAGGAGAATATGTTGTTTTTTCTAAAGATATCACCTCATTTTATTTTATTGTTCATATATACATATATGAGATTATCTTATATATTTTTAATTGATAAATTAGTTGTGTTAACTTCTAATTTAAAAGTATATTCTACAAAAAAAATGAATAAAATGATTTGGACATAACCAATAAAATATTAAGAACTTGTCATTATTAAAATCTATATATAAATAAAAAAATAATCTCTTTTTTCTCAAACAGTCACCTCAGTCTTTCTTCTAATAGAACCACGCCAACCATAGTAAAAACATATTGTAGCTCTTTCTTCTTATTACAACCCTCAAGATACTCATTTCTCTTATTTCTTTCTTAGTGTTCGTTGTTTCTTCGACTTTTCTATTATTTGAAACATGACTCTGTTTGCTATTGGGTAACTATGTTGGATAATGTCGAGTTTAATGACTCATTATGTTTCTTTGGTTTCATAGGTGGCCAACCTCTTTTGCAAAGTAGATTTCACAAACGTCGTTTTATAAACACCTTCAATCTCCATTTCTTAGCTCAAGTCCAATTGGGATATTTTTAGCGTCATATAGCATGATCTCTCTTGATTGTACTTCTTGTGGGTTGGCTATCTAGATCTCTAGCAGTACTAGCTCATCTCTTCATTGAGCTTCTATTAGTTGGAGTTGTCATCCCTCTACAGTGAGGGAGAAAGGTGACGGTTGGGAAGTACCATTCACACCTCATGGTTCCTTTCTTCGAAATATATCCATTATGTGAGTATGCCTTTCAAATGTATATGCGTCTTGTGATTGAGGGTAGAGTGGTCCAGCTTATATGATCCTTCCGTAATGATGCACTGTAAAGTCCTAAATTTATATCGAGGCATTGTGCTATGAGAGAAATGATACCTCCAATGCAGATTGGTGCATCCTTAGGCTCCTTCTCGATGATTAGTATTTGAATGTGTTATGCGAAAAATTATGGCAAGTCGATGTCTCCTATTCCCTAATCATTATATCCATATATGAGATGTTGTCTAACTCATAGAGCACGAAGATCGGTCCAGTTAATCGTACCTGATGCATTATGAGCGAAGATGTAGCTCGAAATAATGGAATGAAGGTACCTTACTGTTGGATGCCTGATCCAAGTAGTTTTGGTCCAATACCTTCCAAAGTTGCGTACCTTTACCATGTGCTAGAAGTGCTTCACTTGGTAGTTCTCTATATGCAAAAACTTTTTCAAGCTTCCATTTTCCATCCCCAAAATTCGTCCGAAGTCTTCCATGCTGATGTGGTATTCTTGGTTCTAGAGACAAAAGTCCATGAAGGCTTCATCTATATTCCCATCCTCTAGAAAGTAGATTTGAAACGTGGAGAGGAACCCCAGTGTAGAACATCGGTACATCTTTAGCTCACTATTCATTTGATGCCTCCATCCAAGTTGTTCAATTAATTTACCCACATGGTCTTGAATTCCCTAATCTCTTATGGTGAATTCGCATGAGAACTTGGATGGTTGAAGTCTTTCTCGTTGAAACCTTCAGTATTATGCTATTCATCTCTAAATATAAAAGATTTGAGTTTCTAATGTGATTTGTGATTCTCCATGGAGCTGTGATCGTTTGTATAGCACTACACCTCAAAGGTAAAGGATGTTATTTTTGTGCATATGGTGCGCTAGAACGCTTCCAATCTTGATCATTTTGAATTTTCTGCAATTTTTGCACCCTAAAACCTTGTTGGTTCGTATAGAATAATAATATGAATCAAAGAATACAACGTAGACCTAAAAAAATAGTCAGAAAAACGAAAACTTTTAGATTGGACAATGAAAACACTCGACCTGAGCAAAAATGTTCGAGCGACCTGGTGTACCCTTACAACCTGAGCGTTTTTCCAAAATTGTCGTCTTCTTCCTTACTAAGTTCACTCGATCGCATAGTGCGGCACCCGGTCGAGCACTGTATAAAGAGACAAAAAAACTCGGACAGATTTCGATCTAACTCGAATAGTTTTTCTGATATGTAACACCTCGTGCTAAAACTCCCTCCTTATGAACTAAATGCTTTAAAAAATTGGGGTTTTAGGTTCACCTCTACTGATTTTTTAACTTTTCAAATTGAGAAAATTTCTAGAGAATGAAAGAAGGTTTTATTTTGAATCTCCTGAACAATTTCATTCGTCTTCCTTATCGTCAGTTTTGCATTGTTTGTAGGTCGATTTTGTGGTGGGGAAAATGGTATTGGCTTGCTGGTGAATCCATTTGGGTTTTTGAGATTTATTCGCTTGAGTTGAAATGTGGGACTAAGAAAACTAGACAAAAATTACCTTATATAGTGTTATGGAAGCTCGAGCTCAGTCAAGCGTATTGAAAATTCAAAATCGTTCAGCTCGAACGTTCTCTCTGTTTATGTGCTCATTGTTTCAAAATTTCTTGTTCCTCTAGATGGTTCTTGTGATGATCACATATGATGAATGACTGACTATAGTGTCATTATTTCCTAAGAAATTTTCTAATCGAAAGAAAGAAATTTTCTCTCGGGTTGCCTCCTAAGACTCTCGTTTTAAGTCATTAGTTCAACCACATCTTCTCTATTAAGGATTTGGAATTCAGAGCGGTAATGTCTCATTCCCTATGCTGGCCTCACTCTGATTGTATTGTTTAACTGTTTGCATATTTGACGGTAAAACTTTCTCCATGTTTATTCCTAATGCAACTACGTCATTAGATAGAATCGTGTTAATAAGAAAATGACCTAACCAACGAGATCTAAGCTTACATGGAAATAGTTTCATTTTGGATTTGAAGAGGACGCCGAGGTCATTCTCATTTAAGGAACAATGTCATATGTGTCGATTGCTCGTTCTTTGTAGATCACCGCACTCTCGTAGGCACCCAAAGTCAGTTGCTTGAGGTGATTAAGATCCTATAGACATTTCTCTGCCACTGTTTTCCAGTCATAATTCAAGGCCTTGATTGAATTTATCGCATTGTGTTCGAGTTTGACAGGGAGGTGGCAAGATTTTCCATACACCGATTGAAATTGTGTCACTCCAATCGATGTGTTGAAGGTTGTTCTGTATGCCCAAAATGCATCACCTAACTGTTGTGCCCAGTCTTTCCTTGTCTTTAACACTTTCTTCTCCAATATTATATTTATCTCCCTATTGGAGCTTTCAACTTGCCTGCTCATTTGAGGATGATAAAGATTTAGTTCGATGGTGTAATCATACTTCCTTAATAGAGTCTCGATGACTCCTTTCATGAAATGTGACCCTCTATCAGTTATCATGATGTGTGGGACTTTGAACCTTCAAAAAATGATTCGTTTAAACATCTTCAATACATTCTTCGAGTCGTAATCAACCGCCACTAAAATGTAAATGTTCCAAAATGACGATGTAAACGATCCCATGAAGTCAATTCCCCGCATATCAAACAGTTTGACTTCTAAAACACACCTCTGAGACATTTTATGACATCGGTAGATATTTCCCTTTCTCTAAAACTTATCATAAGCTGAGATAAATTTGTAAATGTCATTGAATAACGTGGGCCAATAAAACATGCTTGAAAAATTCTCGAGGAACTCTTCGAGACTGCAAAGTTTCTAGCATAACACGAGGAGTGACAAAGAAATATGAGGTATTGGATCTCTTCCTCGGGGATGCATCATCAAAAAACCTCATCTTGTCCTCGTTTAAAGAGGAAAGACTCATCCGAATAGTAATGTCAGATGTCATGAAGGAACTTCTTCATCCCATGATAGTTCAACTCAGGCGGTAATACCGTTTCTGCAAAATAATTAATAATTTCTGCGTACCATAGGGTGTCTAAACTAAGAGGGTAAGAACATTTTCCTCCCTCATTGTGTCATCGATATGGACGTCCTCGGAGATCTCGAGACTAGAAAAATGATTAGAAACTTCATTATCTGCTCATTTCTTGGATCTCTAAATCGAATTTTTGAAGTAGTAAAATCCATCATATGAGTTGAGGTTTTGAATCTTCTTTGCAAGTAGATATCACAATGCTGCATGATCAATGTAGGCAATGACCTTTAACCCCACCAGATATGATCAATGTAGAGTAGTTCATTTGCACATCATCTAGAGTGTGGCTCGCATAATAAATTGCGTGTAAAAGTCGTTCTTTCTTTTTTCCTAAATATGCTCCCATTACGTCATCATTGGTGTCACACATAAGCTCAAATGGTAAGTCTCAATTCAGTGGTTGAATGATTGGAGGTGATATTAGTGCTTTCTTTAGTGTCTCAAAGGCGATCATTTGTTCTGCATTGAATTCAAATGGCATGTCCTTTCTCAGTAGTTCAGTGAATGACCTTGATATATTTGAGAAATCTCGAATAAATCGGTGATAGAATCTTGCATGCCCCAGGAAATTCCTCACGCCTTTGAAGTTTATTTACTGTGGTAACTTCTCAATAACATTAATCTTTGCTTTATTAACCACTATGCCCTTGTCCGTTATCTGGTCTCCAAACACTATTCTTTCATGTACAATAAAATGGAATTTCTCCCAATTGAGCACGAGGTTGGCTTAAATACACATGTCTAAAAGATTTGTTGGACACACATCAAAGGAGGCTCTACGGACTGAAAAGTCATCCATAAAGACCTCCATAGTATCCTCTATAATGTTCGAGAATATGGGCATCATGCATCCTGAAAAATTACGGGTGCATTGTAGCGGCCAAACGACATCGGACTATAGGAAAAAGTGCCATAAGAACATATGAATGTCACCTTCTCTTGGTCGTTCGGATGTATCGGGATTTGAAAGGGTTTTTTGTAAGTGCATCTACTTGGCCTTCATCTATTCCAGTGTTAATAATGATAGGATGTGTGGATTCGGGACCTAGAAAAGACATACCTCAATCCTTGTGGTAAGGGTTTAAGTTCAACCTTTAGGGAGTTATTGACATTCCAATCCGGCTGTGCACTTGTCCTTTCCTTTGGAGATACAATTGATGGGGTAATGATCTCCATACCATGGGAAAGCATGGCTTCGATGGGTACAAATCTTTTCCCAACTTACTTTGGTGAACTATGGTCTTCCAGAGGATTCGCTCAGCCCCGAACGGTTGAATTGCTTGGCAGAGTGGACAACGAAATTGACCACTCGATGGTCTAAAGCCATCGAGCAGTATGGGTTTTGGTCTTCCGTTGAAATCGCTCAACCCAAGCAGTTATTTTGCTCGGTTGAGCGGTTTGTTTGAGCACTTTCTCTTTCATGGCCTTGGAGCTATTAGTTTCTATATGTGTCCACTGTAGTATGACTCATATATATTCCTTTGTTTAAAGCCAAGAGGGCCATCTCCAAGGGATCAACATCCTTTATTTCTCCAACAATGTCGATCACGAGAGCTTCTAAAATATCAATGAAACATATGTAATATACCGTTGATGGTTGATTACAATTTTGTTTCGGTTAAATTCCATAGTTTCCCCGCCGATTTTCATCGTTAGTCTTCCAGCTCTCACATGGATGATAACATTCGATGTATTCAGAACATACGCCCAAAGATGATTGGTAATTTTTCATCCTCATTTATATCAAGTACTACGAAGTCCACCAGCATGTAGTAGCCTCCAATCTTCAAAGGCACGTCTTCAAGGTTGCCTAACGGATATTTGATTGAATGATCCGCCAATTGCATCGGCTTAAGCTCGCTTATGTTGAGATTCTTGTAGACTAACAGTGGGAGTAAACTAACACTAGCACCTAAATCATAAAGATCATAGTCAATAGAAAACATTGTCCAATTTATATGGGATCGAGAAGCTACCTGGGTTTGCCGGCTTAGGGGGCATTTCATGTTGGATGATAGCGATGCATTCCGAATTTAGCATCACCATTTCATTCTCGATAACACACTTCTTGGCTAGGATGTCTTTTAAAAAAAACTAGGACGGGATTTGCGTGATGGCCTCGTGAAATGGCATTGTAATTTCTAGCTTCTTCATCTTCTCCGCAAATCTAGCAAATTGATTGTCATCGTTCTTCTTTCTTTGTCGAAGGTAGCAGGGCATTTCTAATGGTGGTGGAACATATGCCTGCTCCTTTTCTTTTTCTGTGGTCACTATGGGGTTATTATTTCTATTGACCTAGGAGTATATCTGTAGGAGTAGACGTCATATCTTCTCCTTTCTTAACTTGGTGGTGAACAGGTTCTGCAAACTCCTTCTCACTTCTGAACACAATAGTGTTACACTACTCTCAGGGGTTTAGATTAAGTTTCCCCAAAAGTACTCCATTTGGTCAAGAAGGAATGGATTCAAGCTCAATGACTTGGGTATCCAACATCTTTAGATGAATTTTGATTTCCTCCATTTGCTGGCACATTGTCTACTTGAAGGGATTGTGCTAAGCCTTTATCATGCACAACTCCACATTATGAGATTTTGTTCTTGCAAAAACTGAGAAACATAGACTTGATCTCTCTGTCCCTTTCGTATTTTGATTATGTAATCAGATTTCCCCTTGAAAATACATAAGGCTAAAATATCCCCTTTTGTTGATTGTGCATATTAGCGGTATACGTGCTCGAATAGAGGTTGTCCGAAAATTATTTCACATATATGTTCATTGATCTACCAAACATATCACCAAATGATTATCTTGATAAAGTTGGAGATCGATAGAAGAAGTCAATGTTGTCTGCTTTATGGCGGCTATTTGAAATTTTATCTCAGCTACTTCTACTCAGAGGGTTAGAACCTTAATTGTTAACTCTCTCATTGAAGCTCACCTTACGTAGTCAATCAGAGCATTCCTCTCGCTTGCCATCTTCTCAATTTTTTCTACCAGCTAACTAAACTAGAGATCATACAATGAACTCCACATGCGACATTTATCTAAACACGGATGTCCTCTCAGAGTCATTCAATAAATGTTGATATAAGGTACTACTGATCCATCCCATGATGTGGACAAGTATGTTGATAGCCTTTGAACCGACTCCAAGCCTCATACAATGTCTCATCATCTTTTGAAGTGAAGATGTTGATTTTGATCTTCATAGTTTGTGTCTTGTGAGGTGGAAATAATTTCACCATAAGTCGTTCTTCAAGTTGACTAATTGTATGGATAGAGACTGAACTTAATGGAAAGGCTAATATCATAGCAGCATCTTCTGTTACTCCTTAGACTAGCTTAACTGGACCACACAACAATTTAAACTTCGTCATGTAAAGATTTGATCCACATTTGATCTCCATTGAATGCCATTTGATTCAGCATTTGCACAAATGATGGCTGAAGTTCAAACTGACTTCAATCCATTGAATGCCATTTGATTCAGACAATTCCAGTGGTCATACAAGAATTCAAAGAATTATGACATGCATTAAACCATAAAATCCAAATAATAGTAAATTTGATCATTAAGCGTGACAAATCCAAATATAAAACACTTCTAGCCTAAAGCATGGATCTACTAGTGATTCTACATTTTGGGATCAAAATACAACAAGAAATAAAGATGAACGAAGGTTGAGAAGGCTCTATTGATCTATCTCATTTAGTCGCCACTGTGGCCTCATCTTCGTTCCATCTTCACCAGTAGTTCGATCCGTTGATTTTGATCTTCTAGCGGTTTTTTCTCCTTTTTGCACAGTTCAAAAGTTCTATTTTCTTACTTTATACCTCCTTCCTTCGTCACTAGTTCATCCTAGACATTTTAAAAGCATTAGTTGTTGTTTAGTTCTTTATGTTTTCGACGACTTGCTCAGTGGAGCACTCCTCTGCTCAGACAAAGCGGTTGATGTTTCCATGTGCACGCCTGGAAGTTTGGAGTCGTTCAGAACAAATTTTGATGAGTTCATACCTTGTGCCCAACCGAGCGATAAAGTACTCGGGTTGGGCATTTTCTTTGGAAATTTGGTGTATCTCGTTCTTCATTTTGTTCAACCGAGTGATTAAGCCGTTGATGCTATTTTGTGTTGTAACTTGTGTCGTTTCACCGTTAATGTATTCATTGGTTTCTATAAACTGCAATATCAATAAACGAAGCAAATAAGGTCTAAAAAGGAACTAAAAGGGGTTAAAACTATATAGAAGGTGGTGGAAACATGCAAGTTAATATAGAGTAAAAACAGTGGAATCAATAATCTATATATATCAACACAGAGCCATCTTAATCCCAATCTATTAATATACAAAACACATTTTAATGTTCGATGGTTAAGATTGGATATAACCAAATTCATTTATATCTATAAATAAAAGCAATGCACCATGATTTTCATGAAATATATGTAATGTTCATATATTACTATTATTCAAAAATCAAATACATATTAAGGTAATTTTATATTTTTTTAATACATACATTTTTCAAATGTATTAAACTATTTGTGTGATCCATGAAAATTTTTATATTAAAAACACACACAATATTTTAAAAGAAATTATTATCTTATATATTTTTATCAATATTTTGAAATGTTATGGACCGAAATATTTTAGTTATTCAAATCTAAATTTGAAATTATTTAGATATTCGATAAAATATATGGATATTCAAACTCTAAATTAATAATATTAATGTTACAAATATTTTTATATTTTAAAATGATAATAAAAAATAATCAATGATGGGTATAATATTTAAAAGGCAAAATATCAAAGATATCTTCTTAGGGTTTCCTTACTTCACGTATACCATCGAAAACCTAATGAAAAAAACTTAGAGAAAAGACAGATGTGCTCTTATTTTTTGTTAGTGAAAACATATACGGTTCGATATTTTTTCGAAAAGAAACATATTATAAAGTTGAGAGGAATGAGCGAGAGACGATTTCAAAGTTGAGAGCAATTTTCATCAATTTTTTAGAGTTTTCCAGATATTTTGAGTGATTTCCAATGATTTCGAGCGATTTTCGAGGGTCGTATGGGTAGCTTGGGTCGCACGGGTCACAAGGGTCACCTCGGTCGCTTGGATCGCATAGATCGCAAGGATCGTATGAATCGCACGGGTCACAAAGATAATATGGAAATATATAAAATTGGAATTGAATTTATTTTTTTAGAAAATGATGAGATATAAGATATTTGGTTTGATCTTATTTTTATGGACTGATATATGTGAATAATTTTGGAATAAGTGTTGTCATTCGGTTTAGTCCAAATTAAATGTGATCGGATTTTAAATGTGGAAGGTTATATGTGTAGAGACCTTTTGTTATATCATTGAATTCTATGATGGGCGGAATTAATCGATACAATTCAGAATCGGATAATCAACTGGTTAACTATCGGTTTATGGTCTCTGGTTCACGTGTATACATAGATAAGATTTAAGTTCTTTTTAGTGCGTATTCATTTGTTATCAACACTTAAAAAAATTACAGAACACTCATTTTTCTTCTTCACACATCCCATCCGTGTGTTTAATTCGGCTATTACACGTAGAACCAAAAGATCAATTCCGCTGCATTATCTATTCCATGGATATAGGTACTTATCACGATCTTTTGTTCGATTTTTATGTAATTCGCAATAGAAAATTAGGAGTTATAATTCGTATAAAGTTAAAACGAATTCTTTAAATTGGTATCAGAGTCTAATCTATTGTATTTACATCAAATTTAGGATGATCTAATATATTTTATATCAAATTTAGGTTTAAAAATGATTAATTAAACAATCTTTGAACAAAATATAAAAAAATTTGAAGATACTCACGGCGAAAGTGAAGAAGCTTTCTTTTTTATTTTGTTATTATTGTTTTTAAACTGACTCATGTGAAAGGAGGATCGTGGGTCAAATTACCCGGTCAAATTTGTTTTTTATTTTGAAAGAGACATATTCTTTTTATTAGGGCTGGGCAAAATATCCGAAGTATTCGTATCCGACTCGTATTCGAACCGTATTCGATCCGGAAAAGCAAATATCCGTAGTAACAAATACAAATACAAATACCAGGATTTAGATATTCGACAAATACAAATACAAATACAAATAGTATAGTCAATTATTCGTAGGTATTCGTATCCGTAAGTATTAAATAGATAATTTATTTAATATATAGATATATATATATATATATATAACAAAATTAATTTGAAGGATCAAATTATAAATAAAAAACATTATTATTATT